>CM036589.1:38392736-39615652 GCA_020745705.1 Hemiprocne comata
GACTTTTGTAGCTGTTTCAGTCAAATGAACAAAAAAGAATAGGGAAAGACAGACAAGACATGGTATTGTTCATTCCCAAAAAGACAGCATCAGAGGTCTTTCAGCCTTTCTTTCTGTTCTTTCCCTCACTACTAAATCTGCTTTCAGCAGATTATTATCTTCGCAGCACAGAGAAGAGCACTCTATATCAGTGACAAAAAAATAAGTCAGACTGTCCATCTTGTGTCCCTACTCACTGTTTCCCTTCCTCCCAAATATTTCCATAATTTACAGTATCCATTGTGGATATGCTTGAGAAGTGATTTTTCTGTGAAGACCTGAGTGATTGTCTGAACTCCCATGTGACTCTATAGGATGCTGATTACATTGCTTGGGATGCACTGGGAACAGCATATATCATCCAGCTGAGACAAGTTTTATCATCCTTCTCCTAACAAACAAGTGATAGTGCTTCTGAGTTGGATCTTACTAATACATCTGGTGTTATAATTCAAGCAGTCCAGAAACAGATTCATAGAAGTAGTGTGTCAAAGTCTTGAGAGATTGTGGGAAACTAGTTTGATGAAATGGAGAACTTTTCAAATCATCTTACCTCATCCAGAAAATAAAGGGGAATATCTCCCTACTCTTCTTAATCAGTTTTCCTGGTTTTCATGACGAAATTTAATGGACTTGATTCTCCAGTCCCACCAATGTAAACCTGCAATAAGTCCACTCTAAATTCCTAAACTATTAAAGAGAAAACTAAAGTTAAAAAGTACCAGAATCCAACTGTTGTATTGAATTTTAAATCTGTTTTTCTGTAAAGACAGTATACAGTAATACTTGAAAAGATATTATTGTAAGCAAGTAAACAAGGGATTTTCAACAGGGACATTTATCTTCTACCTTTTATATATGAAGACAAGTATTCTTATAACCATCCACAAATTCTACATATCTCAAAAGTAGACCACCTTTCGTTGAAAGAAATCAACACTTCATTGTTCCTTACAGTCATCTTCCTGGCAGAAAATATAATATCTGTTTTAACTGTTGCACTGAAACTAATTTCAACAAATCTCACTTTTCACTAAAGGTATAAAATCATCTGATCATACACTGACCATCATATTTGTTACAAATTCAAACTGTTAAAAAACAAAAGCTTTGTAAAAACAGTTGTCTGTCTTCTACATATCTAGCAGTTTAGATTTCCAACTGTAAGATTTCATTATCTGCATTTATAATGGACATCTTCATCTGCATGATGGATGCAATCAGGAACAGCTAAAACACCTCATCAACTCTTACCTTAAAACAAGGAGTCTTCACTTTATTACTCACATTCATAATGTTCATGAACTCCATAGATGAGTGTAAAAATAGATGACTGTATAACATATGCACAATGGTTCAGGCTGAGAGCAAAGATGGAAAAGCATTTCTCATGCCAGAAAAGTGCATGAGTGTGTTTAAGAGCATGTGTACATAGACTGAGATTCTATTAATCAAAATATCCACACATTACTCACTTTCATCATTCACCACCACTGCTTTTTGATTTATTATACTGATTTGTTTTTCTCTACTCTGAGAAACCCTGACAGCTTACACACATTGATGCCAGCAGAACTCCCACAGAACTTTGTTTCGTATACGTTACATACAAGTCTGCTTGTCTCTCTGACAGATACTAAAAAACACAGGAAAAATCTTACTCTATTAAACTAACTACTCTTTCTTAAATTAATAAATTTAACTCCATTAATAATCAATAATTTTAACCCCATTTAACTCTCGGTTGTCATACTTTCTCCTTGCATACAAAAACAGAAACTATTCACATGTACATTACTTTCTGAACAGTAAGAGAAAGGAAAGCAAGAAAAAGAAGTAGGAAGCTGTATAGTAGATTACTTCTATAATATTGCTCCTAGTCATCTGTCTCAATTTAAAGGTTTGCTTATCAGAGAGTAGGCTAGGAAAACCTTCTTTTCAAATGAGTGACCCTGAAGAGAGACACTCGAATATTAAACAGCGAATGTGAAAGAATGGTACTTTGGGAGAAGAAACTAAATTCTTATTTCCTGTTTTGGATACCACAACTATCTTTCTGAAACATATCATTAAGTTGCAGTCTCACATTTGGAATTTTTAGTAAATGTCAGGATACACTAAACTAATTTTAATTTTTAAATTGCTTTTAACATCAGGTTTTATAATTTTCCAATGAATAACTATAGTTCTTTCAAATATAAATTTATTTTTATTTTTACCTAGATAAGACAAGCTGGTACAGAATTATTTTTTACAGATCCTTTGAGAATTCAAGTCAATACTAATGGTAATTGTGATAGCATCAATAGTAGAATTGTATCTTACACATGAAATAATGATTAAACATTAAGAAAGGCTTTACAAAAATAAGTATAGGGCAGACCTGAAAAGTGCATATTAATACCAAGCCTCATATTATCTTAATATCTCTACAAAGCAGCCGTGAGACCAAGTATATAATTATTGCTCGGAGATGAAAAAATGGTTTTCTTCTATTTGGCGGGGTATTTGAGGTAAAAAAAATTGCTCGCAGTTCTGTTTTCCACACATGTGTTTGTCCAAGTTTGGGACTGGATGCTGTCCTCTTCAGACATATAAAGATTAACACTAAAGTCATATCGCTTCTTCTGAGAATCATGATGCAGAGTGTTTCTTGAGAAGGTGGCATGTTGGAAAGGCAAAAATGTCATGGTGTGATTCTTTGCCAGGGAAATCATAAATTGGAACCAAGAACCTGTCAGATGAAAGCAATCCTAGAAAAAAAAATAATGAAAGAAGGTTCTTATCTGGGCTTTGCACTCTGGGCTGAAAATAAATACCTTCACAAAACAAAAACAAAGCATGAAAACTCTGAAAGAAAAAAGCAGATTTTCTGATGCCTTTAACCCAGTAACACAACGAAATCCTCTGCAAAGAGATTATGAATCGATACTAGCTTGAGCTGTAGCATTTCATCTGCCTTTTGTACTCACTTGGCAACTGCAAGGCAATAGAGCCTTCACACTCTGAGTTCTGTTCTCGTCTGCAACACCAACTCTTTTATCAGTGAACTTACTTTGGAAATGAGTTTTCTCAGTTGCAAAGAATAAGTTTTGCAGTAGCTCTTAGCAAATTGTCATCAGGCATAATTTCTTTTAAGAACTGTCTGAAAACCTTCCATTAAGCACGATTCTATTTTTGCAATTATTTTAATTTTAAGGGTGTGGAGTTACTTTTCCCAAGCTCATAGATGATTGTTTTTTCTAGAAAAGGCTAGCAGTTTTCTGTAAGATATCATTCTGGGTTCCTTGAATTCTTAAACACAAGGAGTCTAAGAGATGCTAACCTTGGAGGTTAGCACTCAAAACACACAGTACGCAAATCATATTTACAACCTCAGTACATGACTGCTACTTAAGAACACTTAAGTCAGAACAAATGAAAGCTCAGCTGAGTAACTGGAAAACTTAAAATGTGCCACCTCTCCACACTCAGATGGCACAGAGAACCCAAATTAACCAGGTTAGGTTTATGTTACTACTTTCTCAATCTTAAGGTTCCTGGTATAGGACCTAATTTCTGAACACTGATGATTTGAATGACTCCAGTTCTCACACAACATGTTACATATTCCATGTTCTACCAGTTATTCAGTTGCTTTATTATGTCTTCCAGAGATGCAAAAAAAAAGAAAAATTCTGAAAAGCACACGTAAAAAGATCTCATCACATTCAGCAAATTATTTCTTTGAAAGGATTTCTCTGAACACGCTGCCTGAATGATTGCAACTCATTTCAGTCCAGAATTAAAAAAAATAATAATTTCACAAGGACATATTTCCTTACTGAATATAAAATTTATGTTTATAGGTCTACTCTGACCTAGCTTTCTTACTTTCATGTATTGTCCTCTGTGCTGCACTTCTCATAGATGAGGTCAAGGTTACAGTCAGATCCTGATCAGCTTTCCAGAATATGAGGGATTCATGAGTTCTTACCATAATTGTTCTACACAAAGAAAGTATCTCCAGTTTTACTGGAGGCTCAGGTCTTGCTCTTTTCATTTGCTTCCATAGATAATACATGTCTGAAAGAGTCAGAGATAGATGAGTGTTGGTGTAGCACGGATTTTTTGTCATTCTCCCCCTTGAGAACAAGGAGTTTGGGTTGGACGGGACCTAAAGTATCATCTAGTTCCAACCCCCCTGCATGGGCAGGGACAACTAACACTAGACCAGGTTGCTCAAAGCCCCATCCAACCATTCAACCTGGTCTTGAACACTTCCAGGGAGGGGGCATCCACAATCTCCCTGGGCAACCTATTCCAGTGTCTCACCACCCTCATAGTAAAGAATTTCTTCCTAATGTCTAACCTGAATCTACCCTCTTCCAGTTTAAAACCATTACCCCTTGTCCTATCACTACACACCCTGGTAAAAAGTCCCTCTCCAGCTTTCCTGTAGGCCCCTTCAGGTACTGGAAGGCTGCTATAAGGTCACCCTGGAGCCTTCTCTTCTCCAGGCTGAACAACCCCAACTCTCTCAGCCTGTCTTCATAGGAGAGGTGCTCCACCCCTCTGATCATCTTCATGGTCCTCCTCTGGACTTGTTCTAAGAGCTCCATGTCCTTCCTGTGTTGAGGGCTCCAGAACTGGACACGGTACTCCAGGTGGAGTCTCATGAATGCAGAGGGGCAGAATCATCTCCTTTGACCTATTGGCCACACTTCTTTTGATGCAGCCCAGGACACAGTTGGCTTTCTGGGCTGCCAGTGCACATTGCCAGCTCATGTTGAGCTTTTTGTCAACCAACACTCCTAGGTCCTTCTCTTCAAGGCTGTTCTCAATCCATTCTCTGCTCAACCTGTATTTGTGCTTGGGGTTGCCCCAACCCAGGTGCAGGACCTTGCACTTGGCCTCACTGAACTTCATGAGGTTGGCATGGGCCCACCTCTCAAGCCTGTCAAGGCCCCTCTGGATGGCATTCCTTCCCTCCAGCATGTCAACCACACCACACAGCTTGGTGTCATCAGCAAACTTGCTGAGGGTGCACTGAATCCCACTGTCCGAGTCTCCGGCAAAGATGGTAAACGTTGCCAGTTCCAATACTGAATCCTGAGGAATGCCACTTATCACTAATCTCCACCTGGATATTGAGTGATTGACTACAACTCTTCCAGCCAATCCTTATTCACTGAGTGGTCTATGTGTCAAGTCCATGTCTCTACAATTTATAGACAAGGATGTCACATGGCACAGTGTTAAATGCTTTACACAAGTCCAGGTGTCACCTCAGTATCAGTAACATCCTCATCAGGTGCAACAACACTTGCTCTTTCCTCAACCACCAACACTGTAACTCCTTTGTAGAAGGCTACCAAATTTGTCAGGCATGATTTACCCCTGGTGAAGCCATGTTGGCTGTCAGCAATCACCTCCTTATTTTCCATAAGCCTTGGCATAGTTACCAGGAGGATCTGATTCATAATCTTGGAGAGCCATCTAATTTGCAGTGATGCTATTATTCTACAACCATACATCCACATTATATTTTTGTCACTACTAAATTTGCAGCTGTTCATGGTCTGAGGTTTTTATAATGAATGTGTAAAGAGCTTGCTGCTTTAGGACCCCATGTACACATTGTAAATATACTGTGCCAGGTGGCATCTCAGTGTGCCACTTCAGCCTTCATCCTGGCACTCAGGAAAACCCTTCCAGTGTACCAAAGCAGCCCTTTGGGAGACTCATTTCAGCTAACTCTACTGAGATGTTTACCTTTCCTTAGGTTTTCCACCTATCACCACTTCTAGCTTTAGACATGGAATTTGTAACTCACAGGTGAAATCAATCTACCAGTTGCCATAGCTGCATAGTTGGCAGTGTAATTAGCTAGGCAATTTGTGTATAAAAGACCTTTTCTAGTGTTTTCTAGCCTCCTGACTAATAGGAAAGGGGATCCTGATAAATGGCACCAGAGGAAGCTGAAACTTTTATTTGCAGGAGGCTCAAAAAATAGGAGCTATTAATAAAAGCCTGTGCATCATTAAAGACACACTTATGCTCTAGCTTTATGGCTGACCTAGACATAAGTGTGCACTCATTTTGGAAAGACCAGTTTCACAGACATACAAATGGAATGACATTGCACTTGTATGCCTGGACAGCCAGCAGTGCAGAACTATTTGGTTTCCTTCATGTCCTCCTGCATATTAAGGGTCTTGTTGGTTTTGCCTTTATTCAGAGATTACATAAAATACTAAAAGAACAGCACCAGTCATTCTTATACTTTAAGAAAGACATTTTGTTAAACCCTTAGTGGCCAAATTATAAACTCTTCTATCTAGCCCAGAAAAAGGTTTTTTCTTTCAATAGTTCCTGATTTTTTAAAATTAGATTACTAAGGTGTAAGGTTTATATGTAGGTTTCCCAGATGAGCTGAAATAACTTTATCAATTGTAGACGGTCTTTTCCATCCTCTAGATATAAACCTTTTTTTCATTATGTTCTATAATTTAATAAGTATTGCTATGTTTGCACTACATTTAAGCATATATTTAATGCTATATATATATGCAGTCAAAAATGTTTTTAAAATGGCAGGGCAGCCAAATGACTGCAATAATCTCATCTGCTGATTGACTTGGATCCCAAGCTGCTTTTACTGCAAGACAATGAAGTATTTTTACATCTGGGCATATATTTTCTCTAGTAATGTTTTTTATATCTAATTGAAAGACAGTGAATTGGGATATTTTTCTTAACTTCAAAAATGTCATTTTTCCTAACAAAAACACCATAAGAACTCCCAATTAATTTTTCCAAATATAGTCAGTGTATTACAAGGTAGTTCTATCTGTGTATAAGCAATGATGATAGTAACCAGTAGGGAAGGTCATTAGGAAGCTTTCCTGGGAATACCTACCAGCTAGATATCCAACATTTTGGGGTTTGGAGCCAGGATAACAAGGCTGATAGGATAGCAGATCATGGACTATAGATTATTTACTCAGCATGGAACTGCTAGCTTCAGCAAATAGAAGGAAAGGGAGTTTGAGTTCCAGTTAAAATTTAGTTTGAAAAGTAGGCCAAAAAGATGAATCTAACAAAAAAGCAGAACATGCTGCTGAGTGGATGGTAAAAGCTTTTAAGAGAATATAGTTATGAGATCTGAAGTCTTTTGAAAAGAAAAAGGTACCAAACATTGCTCCATATATTTATTTCACCACTGAAACAGCTCAGAGTAATTTAATGTGCATTCTTCCATAAAGGCAACAATCTTTACAAACTTCACATTCAAAAGTCAAGACATGTTCTCACTGCAAGCTGGAAACACAAGGTTTTGAACACAATAGCAAGAAACAATTAAGAGCTCAGGCTTCTAAATTAGGGAATACGGAGATAAAGGAGAAAGAGAACATTGGTTTTCACGAGACTAGGAAAGAAAAGCCTTTGTTTCTAGGTGTCTTTGTCTTTATGAGCATAAAGAATGCCCAGTCAATTCATTTCTAATATGCATATGATAATTTTGGTTGTACTTTGTGACCTTCTCTTCTTGAATACCTAATACAATGCTCAATGAGTTCAATGGAATTCAAAAAATAACTTAAGAACATCAGACATCTGAGACAGATTCTAAATTATTAAGATAATAAATTATCAACTTCTTGTTCCAAATTTACAATCTCAAAGATATTGTAGCTAATTAAACCCAGCTAATAATGATCTTTTTTAAAATAGTACATCTGTCATTTCATAAAATGCCTTGGATTTTTTCTTGATTCTGAGCTGATGTTTATGAAAGTCTTTCAGACAGGAAGAAATTGACTGACTGTGAAGACAACAGAGAAACTGTCTATACATAGAGGGAAACAGAGCACATTTTTGTAAAGCTTCTGTGGTCTGCTGATGCTGTATAAAAGGTAGGTATTATAATTATTATAGAGAGACAGAGAGCTGACAAATGCACAGAGTAAACCAATCAAAATAGTAGAGATTTTTTTCATTAACTTTTTCAATTATAGTAATCTTAGTTGTTACTTATAATTACACTCAGTGACAATTTTTCAGACAGCACTGTTATTGTCAAGTTGATTGTGTCCCTTTAAATAAATTCCATCATGTGTCTAAATCACCACATGACAGACAGCTAAAGCAGGTACTTAAAACCCCATGTCCACTGAAGACTCTGTGTTTGTGAACTTTTCAGTCATGATCTCAGTTCAGAATTTTCTTGATAGAGATATAAATGATGCTCACTAACTCCTTGCAGTATTTCTTATTATACGTACATATTATATTTCCCTAGATTCTTCTAATTTTGCATTTCTAAAGGTCAAAAATGTTCCTCTGATAGAAGAGAAAGCTAAATTTATTGTCTAAATGGATCGTGGAAAAAAGAACATATATATATAGAGAAAAATATTAAGCAGAGGTAATGAGGCTTGGATTCTTGAGACTTCTTATAGAAATCAATATGCCTGCCCAAAATAAATAATGGAGATCATATGCCAGAGTATCTTTCAGCAAAAATTTAAACATCAGACAGTATGTGTCACAATGCGTGAAAAAATGTCAGACAATATGCTAGAGGGTGACTGAAACAAAAAAAGAAAGCAAACTAAAATGGTAATACAAAAGAGACCAAAGTCTTCACACTGCAGCCAGAAATAAGATACACAAAGCCAAACTACTCATTTTAAAGCACAGAACTGTCTACAAACTCCACTGAGGATGCAAAGTCATGCTATCTTTATGGTCTTATATAACGTTGCTTTCATCTGTCATCAGAAAGTAAATTAGTAAATGTTTTCCCATTCCACCATAGTTTCCTATCCTTTTGCATGAAACTATTACATCCCTTGGAATTGCGCCACATGTCCTCCTAGTTTAAAACATTTCTGTTGCTTGGCTACTGTTCCCATGTTGAAATATTCTTCCCTGTTTGGCCTCTGATTTCTTAACACAGCATTCAAGCTGGAAGTTACATGGATGACTGGGTAACTCCACCTCTTAGGAGCCACACTGATTGTATCTTATTATATTTGATTACAGTTCTTGATAAACTAATCTAAGAAAAAATATGACAGAAGATGCCAAATAAACTTCCCTATGCAATTACAGCCTTATCTGCAAGCTTGGCTGCACCTGCTTAAAATAAATTATATTCTTATTTTACTTCTTTATTTCTGAATATGACGATCTGTTGCCTAATATTCTCTCCTGTATGGCAGGAAACAGGTAGGAATAATCTGATGAAGCCACAGGTTGGAATTTGAATTTTGCCTCTGTTAAGAAAGTATTAAGACCCACTCTAAAACAAATGTGTTCCTGCATGCATACTTGTATTCAGATAAAAGTGACCCCAAAATTCATGTAAGACTAAAGAACTGCACTATTGCTAGCTATCTGTCAATAGTAAGGTAGGCAAGCCTTTACTAGTGAGGAAGACAGTACTATAACCTTGTAAAGAATTAAAGGAGATGCTCCTCACATACTTTTTGTTACAGTTTTCATTTGGGGCTGCATTCTGCATCTCATCTCAGTCTTTTCCTGCACTTATCTATTTTAAGAGGCTGCAAAATGGTCTTCTGGATTTTGATCCACATTACCACACCATTTAAGTTCTTTGAGCCATGTTCTGCTGATTGTCTCTTCTAATCTGCTTTAGAAAATGACAACATTCTGTCAAAAGACAGTATATTTCTCCAAGTCCATTCCTTTTCCTTTCTCATTAGTAGACTCCCAGATCCACAGAGTCCTTTAGGAATCAAGAGCTTAAAAGAGGTAGGAGTGCAAGTGTGCAAAGCATCATCATCCTGCTTTCCTGTGGCCAGTGACAGCTGTTTGCATAGAGAGCTCCTTTCCAAACCTTTGTATGCAGGGCAATGATCTGGCTCTCCCTTCTGCAATGATTTTTAACTTTTCTTCTCGCTTACATGCTGAAGTGTACTGTCAGGGTTGGGGAATTCAGCCAAAGACTGGTACTATTATTAAACTTTGATTCAAGTTATATTGGGGAAAATGGCTTATATGTCAAATGTTCCTAAAAAAATTGTTCCCGGGGTTATAGAGCATGAGAAGCTACTTCTGGACCAAACAATGGAGCTCTATGATGCTGCAATTTCTTCTTAGCAAATTAAATGGATCATTATTTTTTTTACCCCTTAGAGGTCAATTAAATGTACCTGTAATATCTGTGACACTAGAGTTCATGCCATAGGAAAAAACTAACAAGCAAACAAATAAACAATCCACAAACAACTAAGGGAGATGGAGACCTATAACTGCAATGAACTTCTACAAAAGGTAATAACAAGGCTAGGAGAAAAGGTGTCATTAAACTGACAACACAATGCACTCCAGTGGATAGACAAAGAGACCAGATCCTATTCCCATCCACGCCAATGGAATTATATGGTTAGGTCTTCATGGCAAAACTACTGCAGGTAACCAGGTCACAGCAGCCACGACTGAATGCTCAGCTTAGCTCAGCACAGGCCCTGCTGCATCAGGGAAGGTGCCCAGCCATCTCCCTGCCCAGCCCAGCCATGCCACATTCAGAAAAAGAAGTGAAAGCATTGCATGAATGGCACTGGAGCCAGCCAGACATCTGGGATTTTAAGAAGGTGATAGCAGCTGATGAGAAGATACATCAGCAGCTCTGAAGCTCATCTGGGAAGCAGACATGCCTTTCATTAGAGCAACAATTTCTATAATACCAAGGAGATAACCTTTTCCTATCAGTACAACACTCCTCCATATCCCTCCCTAAATGTTTTAGGCTGTCCCCCAGGGCTCTTTGCTTTGTAATGAGATGACTACTCTAGGAACCTCTGCAGTGAATTGCAGAGGAAGTTGCACCACTTTCACGAGTTATTAATTACTATGGTAAAGCAGTGGAAAATCTGTCATCAGAATAATTTATGCATCCTCCATTTCAAGTGGGCACATTGAGACCTAGTGAAAATTATCCCCTAGAGCACATTACTCAGGACTGCATCCAGGCAAGTCTTGAGTATCTCCAGAGAAGGAGACTCCACAACCTCCCTGGGCAGCCTGTTCCAGTGCTCTGTCACCCTCACCATAAAGAAGTTTTTCCTCATATTTAAATGGAACTTCCTGTGTTCCAGCTTGTGCCTGTTGCCCTTTGTTCTGTCACTGGGAACTACTGAAAATAATCTGGCTCCATCCTCCCTGCACCCACCCACTCTTTAGATACCTGTAGGCATTAATAAGGTCTCCCCTCAGCCTTCTCTTCTGCAGGCTAAAGAGTCCCAGCTCTCTCAGCCTTTCCTTATAAGGGAGATGCTCCAATCCCCCAATCATCTTTGTTGCCCTCCACTGGACTCTCTCTAATAGTCCCCTGTCTCTCTTGAACTGGGGAGCTCAGAACTGGACACAATACTCCAGATGTGGCCTCAGCAGGGCAGAGCAGAGGGGGAGAATGACCTCTCTCGACCTACTGGAGACACTCTTCCTTATGCATCCCAGGATTCCATTGGCCCTCTTGGTGGCAATATGGGCTAAAGAAGCAATCATAGAATCACAGGCTCATAGAATCATAGGGGTTGGAAGGGACCTCTGAAGATCATCAAGTTCAACACCCTGCTGCAGCAGGAACAATGATGGGTCTTTCTTTGTAGTATTGAATACCACTTGGATGCAATTACGAACAGTCCACACTTAGATAGTAAAAGTGAGCACAGATCTATTTGCAAAAAAAATTAAAGGCAAAAAGTGAAAATTGCTGAGGGTAAGACAGAGTGCCTAGAAGCTGGGTGTCCAGATAGTATGACTCATGACACAAATTTTACCTCTGACACATCTCAAGCCAGGAAATCACTCTAATTTGTGACATTGATTGCAATCAGTGAAGTGGCTACTGTACATAATAGCTGCTCTTCTGTGCAGTACATTTTGTGCTGTACTTGGCTGATGCAAGCCAATTTATAGACTGCCAGCTATTAATCCCCAAAAAGGAGGCAGTCTTACTGCCTTTCTCCTCTGAAGTAAGCTTTTACTTTTCTTCCTTTTTTCGACCCCATTTGTAAGACCTCTCTGAACACCTCACTGTTCTCTTGGGCCCCAGTGTACCCCAACTTTAGTTAGCTGGCAGTCAGAAAATGCCATATGGGGCTGATCCAAAGGGCAGTGAATCAGTGGAAGACAGCCTACTGAAACAAGGTTCAGGGGAATCAAGCAAAGAAGGTGGGTAGCACAATCTGTAAAGAAGGTCTATTTTAGATTTCTGAGTCTCCAAAATATCTATCAGTGTTACCAGGAAAAGCAAAAGAAAGGACACATTTTTTGCTTTACTTTCTCTGCTCATTTGCCTGTTACATTCAGTGTTTGACAGGCATATAGCTATATATAAAAGAACATAATAGATGAATGTATCTAACATACTAAAATCAGGCTCTTAACATTAATAGTAACAAAGTAGAAATCATAATGGAATGACAATCAGCTTCCTAACAGGGCAAAAGATGAGAAATGGCAAGACGCTTTCAGAAAGCCATACACAGTCTTGCAGATTCTTTATTTAAATATAGCCTTGTACTTCTCAGACTGGAAAAAATGTTTTGTAAATGCATACATTTGAAAGTCAGAATAGACTATTATCACTAGTCATGTCAGCCTCCTTTATTGCACAAGGAATAGAATTTCACCAAGTAACTCCTACATCATGACTGCACATGCTACATTTAATAGGAAAAAAATAATAATAATAATTAAAAAAGCAACATGTGCCAAAACAAAGAAGGCTATTCCTGGTGCATTACTCTTGGAATAACTTGTTTCGGTTCCACTATTCCTAATATCAACTGGTAAATGCTTTTCCAATATATACCTCAGAGAATATACCTACCACCAGCTCACTTGCTTATGGTGACCTGCTTTTTAAGTTCATTTTACATAGCTCATGGTTTGAGGAGAGAAGGGGATGGAGAGACAGCCTTTGAACAACCCCTGCTCACTGTGGCACATCCTCTTTCCCTCCACTTGTACCACATTCCTGGTTTTTCACTTTGTCTCTTCGCTCCCTCTTCTCAGTAACTATGACTGGTAGCTAAAATAATATGCTTTAACACATATTAGAGAATCTGTCAAATGTAGCTCCTCCATGGAGATTTTCCTTCCCATTGCCATCTCTTTCCTAAAGTGCATTTTGGACTCTTGGATGGATGTGAGAGCCAAACACTGGGCTATGCTGCCTTCTGGCAGCAAGATGAAAGGCAGTCTCACAGGGCTTTGCCACAACCAATGCTTGGGATTTTACCAAGCACATACTTCCTGCAAGCTCTATATTGCCTATAGAAGCTGAAGTTTTTTGTAACAAGGTGCTAAAATTGAAAATAGCAGCATTAGGAAGGACAAGAGTTGCTGTCTGAACACATGTATTATAATTACCGAAAAGAAAGCACACTTCTCTTAAAGTGAAGTGTAACAGCCACTTCATAAGGTAAGTTTCCTTCATTGTGAACACATTGATGCCATGTGTCTGCAAAGTGACTGATTCCATAGGTACAAAAGTAATACTGATCTTTTAAAATTCAGAAGTAGATTTTTCCTCTCTTTTTTTTTATCTCTAACATACCCTTTCACCCTTTCCTAAGTAAAATGCCATCTACTAGTTTAGAAAAAATGTATTTTTTTAGATACTGTTATCCTCCCATAATTTTACATTATACAAAGTTTATCCAGATTAATTTTACATATGCAAATGCCACTTGTAAATACAATTAACTGTATATGGTTAAAAAGCACAGTAACATATTAAGCTTATCAGATACTAATTATGCTCAAGTGGTGTTGATCTCAGTATAACACCCCTTTTTCCTCAGGGAAAAAACATGTTCTCAGCCAGGATGGTTAAGGAACATGAATGTATTTTGTGTACCTAACATGGCAATTGGGCAGGATTTTTCAGAAATACTTCATGATTCTGAGCACTTCAATTTTTCAGATATTCAAGGGAGGTAGAGGATGGCTTTTTTTTTTTTAATTAAAAAAAAGGCTTTTCTTAAAGTGTTGCTGGACAGGCACTTCAGACTCCAGTGTTATTAATCACCTGGGGAGAACCTCAGCTAATCAGTCATATGCTATAAATGAAGCAGGTGCCCTCCTGTTCATGTGTTTCATGTCTGTTGAGGGGAGCAGGAGTAACTGTACATTAGGGATTTTTCAAGAGTGTACACGATTTACAGGCAAGCAAAGAAGGTACAATAGGGAGAGATATGCAGGGCAGGCATTAAAATCCAATTAAATAAAATCAGTATATTTCATTGTTGATAGGCGTTCATTATGTTTCTTTCCCTGTAAACTAGGTATTGGGATGTCAGACACTGAAACATAACTCAAAGGATTTGAGCTGCTTTTCCAGAGAAATAAGCAACTAGCTGCTTTCAGGTGTTCGTGCCTCTGCAGTTGTCAGGGAAACATTCGTATTTCTGAGGGGAAGATAGCCAGTTCATTCCACAGATGTTCTGCACTTACCAGACCTATGAACTAAGCATCTCTGAGTATTGTTAGTTGGTTTTTTTCCCCATCTTTCACAGAGCTCCTCTCTATTTGCTCTTGAGTACAAGGCACCAGCATGTCATCCGGCAGGAGCCTGATGAGAAGGATTATGCAGGTCAAGGAGCTCTGCAATTTGAGGAGACATGCAGGTTCCCAGTGGAGAGCAGTGCTCGGTGCCCTTTAGATCACCACAATGACAAGAGAAGAACACCATCTTGTCAGGTCTCTTGTCCATGAGGAACTGTTGTGTCTGCCAGTGACATACGAAATGGGAAATGGTGCAGATGATGTTCAAGAAATCATGGACTTCAAACCACAGAGAGGAGCTCAACTCTCAGCTCCCTTAGCACCAAATTCCTTTCCTGTCCTATACAATATAGTGAATCATAAAAGAATAGTTGTGCTGGAAGCAAACCTGCAGACCAAGGGGAAAAGTAGATTTGTTATCAGCAGATCCCTGACAATACATGGTCTAAGAAGGTTCAGCTGTGTTATCCTCTATCTTAACTAGGATAATCCCCCCTTACTGCATTCATTATGCCTATTGTGTTATATAAAGCAAAGCTAACCTAAAGCAGAATAGTAAAAAAGACAATGGAGCCCTATGCACATGAATAGTGTACTAATTAAGAAATAAGGGGGTGGGGAAAAGTCAAAGAAGAAAATGGAAAAGGGTAATTTTTCTCTAACTAGCCTGTTTCTGTTACACTAAATTCAGCGAAATTAATTCATTTACATACTGATAAAATATTTCTACAAACTCTATGAAAGCTGACAGCAGAAACTTTGGAAACACCTCCTACTTCTACAGATAAAACAAACTAGACTGAAATAAGAAGTCCAGAGGCAGGGTATTTTAAGATCGGTGTACAAGAAAGTCTCAGAAGTTAAAATTATGGATGTGTGTATAAAAAAGGAATATTTAGCTAGTAAGTTAGTTCAAATTTGACAAAAAAACTCAAAAACCCAGTAGTGTTGTAAGGTTAACAAGCAGTTTAGATTGAAGGAAATAAAGCAGAGAGCAATTGTATACAGAGAACCAAATGCTGCTTACCTTACTCAAGTTCAATATGAAGATGAAGAATAAAACCAGACTTTGATCTAAGATAGTAGTCTTACTCTCCTCGTACTGATGGAAGCAAGTTGAGATCTGACACGAGTAGTTAGAGTGAGTGATGATACAAAGCATTTCAGAGACAAAAATTTGAGTATACCTGTGTGCAAATTTCTGGCCTGAAATTCAGTTTTACGAAAGGAGGCTAGATATTAAAAAGCAAATAACAAGATATGAAATATAAAATACATGTAAAAGGGTTGTTAGAAGGTAAAAACTCTATAGGAAATGTAGATTTCAAGTAGCTAGCCAAACCTTGAAGTGGGGGACATTAAGCAGAAGGAAAAATCAGAGAAAACAAACTGGGGAAAATACTGAGAGAGTAACATAATATACAAAATGTGAAAGAGGAAATTGAGAAGGTAATAATGCATGGCTATATTTTGAAAATCAGACTCATGCTTAGATATGTACAGAAAAGGTGGAGGAGTAGCTAGACAACAGTAATCATATGGACATACATAGGTAGGCAATAAAGAGACTACAACTAATCAGAATAAATCTTGCAGGGACATGGGAAACACAGGGGGAAGCAGATGGGATAGAGGAATAGAGTGAAAGGTTAAAATGGGGAAGTTGAAAATGGAGAATAATTAACATATCCCCAACTGCTCTGTGGTTCTTCCCAGAACTTTTAGAGAAAGCTGGCCTGATGAGCAAACAAGCAGAAAAAGTAACTGAGAATAAAAAAATTAAAGGATTATAGAATTTAGTTTGCAAAGAAGCCTCAAGGAAGAAGTCAGAGGACAAGAATGAAAGTTAGATTGCAACAAGCAGTTAAAACATAAGAAAAAAATAATTTTACAAATTGAAGAAGGAATCACTAAAAGTAATTGTAACAAGCCAGAAGTGTTTATCTATTCTAGCTTCCCTTTGTCATTACTAGATGTTGAAATCAATTAGATCAATGGGTTCAGCTGAAGCATTTGAGTCATTCTTATTCTCTAATAATAGATGAAAGCCGTTTTAAGCTGTGGGCTGGAAGGTTGGTATAATACCTGAAAGTAACAGCACATGAAGAAATAAAATGCTTTCTTTACAATGTGTTTGTGTATTTGTTATCACTTGAAAATTATCCACATCACTGGTTTGCTGAAAGTTTGCCCCATTTCTTTATCTCTGCAAAATAAAAGTGTATGCCAACAGAAGCAGTAGCAAAGCTGGAAGTGAAAAGGCAGCAGGAAAGGTTTATAATACAGAAAACTGTAAATAATGTATGTTAAGAAAAGTTAGGCATGTTGCAAAAACATGTTACTCTCAAAGCTAAGCTCTGCAGAAGAACTGAATGACATGGCACAACTTCTTGTGGTCTAGGAATGTCATATCCCAGGAAGTCAACAGGTGCAACCCTGAAATATCTGCTTTCCTGAATAGTCAAAAGTAAGATAGTAAATACCAACAAAATGTTGCTAAAATCATAAAATGACTGAATTATCTCAGAAGGAACTGCACTGGTCCTCCACTTCTAACAGACTGTTTGTGCTTACTTATGATAATTTTTATAAGATTTGCACACACCACTGAGCCTTTTAAGAAAGAAGAAAGACCCCTATCCTGCTTGAAGGATTTTGAGTCCTCTTCCTTCTCTCAGCCACCTAATAATGCCTCATTTTTTTCTTAATGATGGCAGGAAATGTTCAGCTCTTGAGTTTTCAAGAATAAAAACCAACTCAGCTTTTTGATCCTGTGGCTGTTTACTCTAAAAGCTATCAAGTTAATAGGTTCTGAGTTTTGTTCACATATATGGCTAGGACATAATAGTATATTTCAAACAGTGATTTGGAAGTGAAGTCTTCATGTAGAAAGGTTGAGAGGTATAAAGCTTGAGAAAAGACGTCTATAAAATTTTTACCAGATCTAGGGTGCACAGGGAAGAAACTTATAAAGTCATAGCATACAGCTTAATAGAATTTAAAATATTCTATAACCCACAAAGCAGGGAATCAAACATAAAATGGAGAAAATAGATCCAGCACTAGGCAAGTAATGGAGAATAAAATCGTATTTGGAATAATGGGCATCGTCCTGGTCACCCTATTATGGAAGTGTTGAAACCTCATTGGTTGACATCTGATACGAGGTGTTTTTGGATGTCGTCCTGCTTCTTCCATTATTAATTTTGTGCTCAAGGGCAAATGCCAGCAGTGCTCATTTTAGTTTTTACCTCCTGCTGCAACTTCAACTGTCAGAGAGACAGCAGGAGTCAAAAATGAAAGGAGCCACCTTATAGAAATGCTGTGCCACTATGTCATTTTTAAACTGACAGCTTTTTACAGTCCAATTTCTCAGGGAAAGAAAAAAAGGACTTTCATTTTCACCTCCCACTGCTGCTTTGACAGAGAAAGACATTCACCCAGGTTTGAATGCTGGTGGGAGGCAAAAATGTAAAACCAAGGCAGCGTGTTTGTAAGTGGGCTTTGACTACCCCGTGGAACAATAAGCTGATTTGGGACAAGTTGAACTTTAACCTTTGCTTACCAGGTGGCAAAAGAGAAAAATGTGTCCACCTGCCCTTAATGCAATAGACAGAGACTATTCTGAAGGATATATATGAATATAGAAAAGCCAGACACACCTAAGGATTTCAGTTCATCTGAAAACATATAAAATGGTTGTTATAATAGTCTTTGGCCTTCAAGAAATTGGCAATTCAGAAAATTCTTCAATGAGAACAACCACTGAGGAAGGTAGAAATGACTAAAAGGAGGAATTTAGGAAAAAGATAACATGCTACTTTTATTAGCAGTATATAGTAAGGAAAATCCCCTCCAATCGAAGGACTCAAAAAGAAGCTATGAAAAAACTGAATGCTGAAGAACTACACATTCTAATTCTATGGTTATTAACATAACATAACATTAACATAATGTGTAGCAAACCAAAATCTTTATGATGGTGAAAGCAAAGTAAGAAGGAACACTGATATTAAAGTACACCTACTAGAGATCCCTCTAGTATTCTAATCTATCCAGCTTTCATGACATAGTTAGAAAACTCAGAATCTAATATAATAATGTAATGTACTAATAGAATATAAAAGCAGAAATAGACCCTACTTGCAGCTTGATTCAGTTTTATCATTTCAAAGTATCTGTACATACTCTTCTCAGCTCAGAGTTAAAATTAATTGCAAGTGACAATTGTTATTCAGGCTCAATAACTTATCTCCTATCATTTAAACCTGTCTATTGTTAATCTTGTATTCCTTGTTTTGGATCTCCGTTTCTGACAATGTCCATGACATTCTCAGGCTTAAAAGGATGCACTTGACTAGAACATTCAAAATCTTCAGTTCTCAAGGACAAGAATGCTGAGTATCTCCAAATGCATTGTCTAGTAAGACTATCTAGAATAGCAACAAAGCTGTGGTATCTGGAAAACATGCATACTTTCCAAGAAAAATAGCATATACATATATGGGGTATACACTTACATATACGTGTATGTGTATATATATCTACGTATTGATGAAAAAAAAATAGTGCATTAAACACAGAATTGTTCTGAGATTTTCTAATTTAAAGTTTGGAAATCTGAGCCTTTTAATGAAAATACATTGTCAACTGATATAATCATAATGATATCTCAATTTCTACTTAATGCCATGGACCTGGCTCCAAATGTTTTTTCAAGTACTGGGACAGCAAATAGCAGTCTGAATTCTGCACCTTTTGCACATTTTTTTTCTGTTATTTCATTTATCTAAGCTCAACAATAAAAACTTTTTTCATTATATACTCTTACCTTCTGATAATTTCATATGAAGAAAGTCACTTTCAGTCTCCTCCCTCTGTTTTCCAAGATATTCAGCTGCTGCCAAGAAACCAAAGTCCTTTTTTTCCGTTTCATTTTCACGCAACACATCCCAATCCACAATTTCCCTTTAAACAAGTGGGCTTTCACATACAGATACTCTCCTGTACAACTGACTCTGTATTGAAAGCTATTGAAACAATTCTCAGTAAAAATTGCCTTTAGTGTTCCCAGGCCTTACTGCCATAAAAGAAAGCTTGAATACATGCATTTGGCAAAAAGATATTCAAATAATTTCTCCATAGTGCCCTCACAATATGAAACACTAGCATTTATGTATTTATGAAGGGTTTGTTGATGGAAACATCAAGATAAGTGATACTCAAAAAGAATGGGAAAGGTAGAATCATAGAGTCATAGAGTCGTCAGGGATTAGAAGGGACCTCTGAAGATCACCTAGTCCAACCCCACTGCTAGAGGCAGGATCACCTGCAGCAGATCACACAGGAACGCGTCCAGATGGGTTTTTAATGTCTCCAGGGAAAGAGACTCCACAGCCTCTCTGGGCAGTCCATTCCAGTGCTCTGTTACTCCCACCATAAAGAATTTTTTCCTTATATTTAACTTGAACCTCCTAAGCTCCAGCTTGTGCCCATCGCCCCTTGTCCTATCCTTGGACACTGTGGAGAAGAGTGGACCCATCCTCCTGACTTCCACTCTTTAGATATTTATAAGCATTTATGAGATCCCCCCTCAGTCTCCTCTCTCCAAGCTATATAGACCTAGCTCTCTCAGCCTTTCCTCATAGGGCAGATGCTCCACTCCTCTAACCATCTTTGTGGTCCCATGCTGGACTCTTTCCAGTAGTTCCTTATCCTTTATGAATTGGGGAACCCAGAATTGGACGCAGTACTCCAGATGTGGCCTCACCAGGGCAAAATAAGAATAACCTCCCTTGACCTACTGGCTACACTCTTATTAATACACCCCAGGATGCCATTGGCCTTCTTGGCCACAAGGGCACATTGTTGGCTCATGGTCAGCCTGGTGTCCCCCAGGACCCTGGAGTCCTTCTCCCCAGAGCTGCTCTCTAGCAGGTCAGTCCCCAACCTGTACTGACATATGGGGTTGTTCTTCCCCAGATGCAGTACTTTATATCTACCCTTGGTTGAATTTCATTAAGTTTCTCCCTGCCCAACTCTCCAACCTGTCCAGGTCATGCTGAATGGCAGCACAGCCTTCTGGTCAGAGCATCCCTCCCAGTTTTGTATCATTAGTTAATTTGCTAATGGTGCACTCTATCCCTTTGTCCAGGCCATTAATTATACACTATTAATTAATATAATTAATATTATTAATATTACAAGTAGTAATATCATATAACTATTATTATAATTAACATAATATCCTATAGTTAATCTTTATAGCATTAAATATATATGAAATATTCTATTTTATGTTATTGTATGATATTATATTATTATATAATATTGTATTATTATGTATAATGCAAAGGTTATACTTATAGTTAATAATTCATTCAGAAACTATACTAAATATTTATAGTTATATAACTATTATACTTAATATGCTATAATTAATATGATTTATCTATGTATTAATTCAAATACTGGACCCAGTAACGATCCCTGGAGGACTCCACTAGACACAGGTCTCCATTAAACTCTGCCCCACTTACCAGAACACTCTTAGCTCTCTCCTTCAACCAGTTCCCAATCCACATAACTGCCCTATCATCCAGTGCACACTTCTAGAGTTAGGCTATGAGGATGCTGTGGGAGACAGCGTCGAAAGCCTTGCTGAAATCAAGGTAGACCACATCCACTGCTCTCCCCTCATCTATCCATCCAGCTATGCCATTGTAGAAGGCTATTAGACTGGTCAGGCATGACTTCCCCTTGATGACTCCATGCTGACTACTCCTGATGACCCTCTTTTCCTCAATATGCTTTGAGATGGCACCAAGAACAAGCTGTTCCATCACCTTTCCAGGGATTGGAGGTGAGACTGAGTGGTCTGTAGCTACCTGGTCCTCTTTCTTGGCCTTTCTAAAGACTGGAGTGACATTGGCTGTCCTCCAGTCCTCAGGCACCTCTCCTGTTCTCCAGGACTTTTCAAAGATGATGGAGAGCTGCCTAGCAATTACATCAACCAGCTCCTTCAGGACTCTCGGGTGCATCCCATGGGGGCCCATGGATTTGTGGATGTCCAGTTTACTCAGTTGGTCTCTAAGCCAATCCTCTTCAACCAGGCCAAAGTCTTCCTTTTGCCTGACTTCCTCTGTGGTCTTGAAGGTCTGGAACTCCAAAGGGCTGGCCTTAGTAGTATAGACCAAGGCCAGTGTCACGGTTTGACTCAGAATCGGCAAATAAACCAGAGACAACAAGCTCTCAATCCCCTCCCCCTGCCACCCAGGTAGGGAAGGAGAGAGAGAATTAGGAGAGAGACTTAGCTGGATTGAAAACTAAACTAGACAGCTTTAATTATATGTACAATTATATACAAGTATGTTCAGGAATCTGGAAAAGCCTCTTGCCTCCCCCCCACCCCCAGCAAGTCCCCTGGCACTCTCCTGAGCTGTGAGCAGTACCGAAATGTCTCAGCCCGCAGGCAGGAGATAAGGCAGAGCAGACAGGGGCTGGGTTGTGAGGGTTATGAGGTCAGAGCTAGGGGTCAACAGTGATGGATGGATGGAGTCCTCCCTGGACACCACCATGGATGGAAGAGAAGGGAAGAAGAAGCAGGAAGGAAGTTGTCTTCTGTGATCTCTGACCTTCCTCGGAGCTTACGTAGATCTATGGAATGGAATACCTTTGGTCAGTTCTGCTGTCTGTCTAGTCCAGCTCCCCTACAGGGGGGTCATAGATACAATTCTCCTGCCCTGGTAGCCTCTGTAGTAGCAGAGCTAAGAAGCAACCTTGGAGTCTCAGCAGAAACATAAACATTCCAGTGTTATCAGCCCACTAGCTGGAACACCTGCTGCTAGTTAAAAGAGCTTACTGAAGGAAAAAAAAATCAGTAAAAGGAAAATGAGCTTCATCCTGGCTCAAACCAGGACAGCCAGGAAGGCATTCAGTAACTCTCCCTTCGCTGTATGCTCTCGTCACCAAGGCACCCCCTTGGTGTAGCGGGCAGCAGCAGGCCCACATTTCCTCTAGCCTTCCTTTTGCCTCCAATGTACTTTAAAAAGCCTTTCTTGTTGTCCTTGACCTCCTTTGCCAGTTTTAATTCTAAGGAGGCCTTAGGTTTCCTTGTTGCATCCCTACATCCTCTGACAACATTCTAGTATTCCTCCCAAGCAGTCAGCCCCTTCTTCTATGATCTATAAATTTCTTTCTTCCACTTGAGTTTTTTCAGTATCTCCCTGCTTAACCATGCAGGTCTCCTGGCTCTCTTACTTGATTTCTCACTCTTTGGGATGCACCGATTTTGAGCTTGGAGAAAATGGTGCTTAAATATTAACCAGCTCTCTTGGGGCCCCCTGCCTTCTGGTAGCCTATCCCATTGGATTTCACCAAGCAGTTCCTTGAAGGGATTAAAGTTAGCTCTTCTGAAGTACAGGGTTGTGATCCTGCTAGATGCTCTGTACCTGCTGCATTTGATCCTGAACTCCACCATCTCCTGGTCACTACAGCCGAGGCTGCCCCCAACTTTAATGTCTTCCACCAGCCCCTCCTTGTTTGTCACAACTAGGTCCAGTACTACACCTCTCCTTGTTGGCTTCTCCACCACCTGAGTCAAAAAGTTATTGTCAATACACTGGAGGAACTTCCTGGACTGTACATGCTTGGCTGGTGTGGCCTTCCCAGCAGATATCTGGGTAATTGAAGTCCCCCATGAGAACCAAGGCCTGTAATTGTGAGGTGACACTCAGTTGTCTGTAGAAGGCCTCATCAACTTCCCCATCCTGACCAGGCAGCCTGTAGTAAACACCCACAACAGTGGTCTCTCATATTAGCCTGCCCTTAATCCTTACCAAGAACTCTCAACTCAAACAGCTTCTAATACAGAACAGCTTAAATACATAAAATAAGCAGTATTGTAGTGATTGAACAGGATCTTCTGAACTGAATGCATAATAACTTCCCAATTCAATAAGATTTTATTATAATTATTATAATAATTATAAGTTGCAATGTAAGTTTCAAACTCTCTGTCAGAGCAGTTTACAGATATTTTAGAGCAGAATTTGAATCCAGCTTCACTGGATTAATCCAGTAAGAGGTAAACCAAGGAAACACAAAAAATTTACATGCCATCATATTTGAAATACCCATACAGTCTGCTGAAAGCACCACTTTATGGAAGCTAATTTTGTAGTTGTGACAAAAGAGGGTATAATTGTCTCCTTTTCCCCTTTCCTGGCTAGCCAGCACTCCAGAGAAGCAGAGAGACAGGTAGCTGGAGTGGAGGCAGGGGTAGCATGGGAACAGGCTTTGAGGAAATGCAGAGGGAAGAAGTACTCAGGATAAATAGAGCAATTGTCTCAGAGATGGGAAATCTCAGAAACAGAGTAAAAAAGCCCAGGTATGTTCAGAGGTAATTGCACCGAATAAAAGAGATCCAGTTCTCCTAAGCAATAGCCTTAGGGAAGAGAATGTTTTACCATTGATAGCAAAAGTGAGGCAGGCTGCAGAGAAATTACCTATAGAAGGGGTTGGGGTTTGGGTTTTTCTTTTCCTCTCATGTGCTTAATCCAAACTTTTCTCAGTTTCTATCTGAACTCAGGATAGCTCACTGCCTTCCCCACTTAAAGTACAATTGGGTTGTTTTTCCACTGCCTTTCAGTAGTACATTGTTCCCAAGTCAGTTTTGAACATCAAAAAGGGGCATGTCTGTGAAAGTATCTGCATACCCAGTGATTTGGAGGAGGGCCCAATGGAATTTCACCTGTTTTCCAAGAAAATCCCATCAAGCACTAAAGAATCAGGTGATTCTGAAAAATTTCTGCTCCCTTCCCTTTTCACTTTAGAGTTTTAAAAACTCTTGTTCTTAACCAGCTTATAAAGCCAGAGGCCAAGTCAAACTGAATATATGTTGGCTGTATACTGTGAGTAAAAGGAAGGGGCAGTGGCAGAGGAAAAAAGGGTGGGGGAAAGCCCAGAAGAAAATACCTGAAACAATACTGGTTTAGGCTTTGCCTAGACATCTCCTGCTGAGAATTTCAATACAACATATAAGAAGTCCACATTCCTCTCTTATTTCCACTGGTAGCTAGAGGAAATGTTTTGACTGACAAGAAGTCAGTTCATGTTCTGAGATACAGCTTTTCATTACTACAGTGTTACACAGGTTCAGCATGAATCCCCATGAGCAAATCCCTAGTATATCCTAGCACATTGTTCTTTTAACTCCTGATGGCTGAAATCCTAATTCAAATCTGCTCTTTATTTAGTTATTTTTAAAATCTTTCTTTCTCTCACTCAAACCTCAAGTGATTTCATTATGATTTCTATCTTTTAATGGCTGCTTGACCAGCTGTGGATCTCACCTTGTGTACGCTAATGCAAATACTCTGATGAGTTTTATGGGGCCAACTATACAAGCGGAAAATACTCACTTCATTTTGTTTGCAGGATGGTCTTCTGGTTGGTAAATTATTCAAAATATTAAAGATACAGTTTTCTAACTGGCAGATTGGTTGAATGATATATCTGCAAAGAGCTACATTTATTTCTAGTATAAATCCCATGATGAAATGGCTGAGCAATGAAAGTCATTGCGATACAACTGATATATGGTTAGAGGTGAATCAACAGCTACAGAGTTCACTTGAGAAAGGAATTGTAGTGAGCCAGCAAGAGAAAAGTACAGTTATAAGGCAGGAAAGTAGACGCCAGGGTGGCCAGCAAGGCATAATAACGAGAACTCTATCAACCTCCTTCCCCTAAAAAAAACAAACAGACCAACATTACCAAAAACAAAACTGTAATTACCCTCCCTATTTCCTACAAAAGGGGAAATCAGCTTTTCCCAACCAATCGAGGAAGGCATTTCGGGAGTACTAATATTTTAGAAATCAGTTCAGAAGAACCACACCTGAAAAGAAACCTGCATTGCAATTTCTGCAAGTGGAAGAAAGCTCCAGATATAAACAGTCCTGTCTGCATCATCAGAGGGAGAATGTTTGGGAATTTTTGCTATGGATTATAGAGTTGCATGGAAAATCCTGTTTCCCTCAAGGCTAAAGAGAAGAGGAGCTGAACCCAAGTTGAACATCATGATTGATTGTTAAGCAAAAGGAAAAAAATGTCCTTTTACCTCATTACACTTCCTATTTGCCCAGGAGGAGTTACAAGATTAAAAAAAGCAGTGGGTTGTTGGGTTTTTTCTCCTGATGGAAAGAGTGAGAAAAACTAAGATGTAATGAGAAAGCCTCATCTCCTCATACTGCAGTCTTCTATAGCCAAGAGGTTTGAAGGTTTGGATAAAGACAGATGTTTTTACCCTTTTTTAATCAGAAATGAAAAAAATACCTTATTTTCATTTCATGACCACCCTCCTGCTATTATAATTAATATGTATTATTATACTGATATTCTAAGGCACAAACCTACTAGTTATTAAGCAAATCTAACTATCTTACAGGAGCAGATTATACTGTTGAATGAGTTACTGAGTTATTGGGATCTGTTTGAAACAGCAGTACCAGCAAATGTTGAAACAATAATAATTAAGACCTTACATTAAGACAGAACCTTTTTATTCCAAAAGATCACAGCTACAAGTTATTCGGTGGTATGTACACATTCATATAAATGGACAGAGACACGCATTTAAAGGTACTTGGGAGAATTGATACAGAAGCCTTTAAGCAGAGCACAAAATTCTTCACACAAGAAGAGACAACCACATTGCTATTGTGAGGCTGAGGAACTGCATCAGAGTTAAATTATCATAATTTTACCTTTAGAAAAAATGTTGAAAATTATGTCTCGATTCCCCAACCTCTATTTTGACAATCTTGCACAAAGGTAGAGAAGGGAGCCCAGACACAGAATAGTTCACTTCACTTCTCTGGTAATATTGATAATGTTTGATTCTGCCAGGATAATGCACAATGAAGCAGTAAAACTTGGCTGCAATTTTGCAGCATTTAAAGGAAAACTTCTATTACTGTTTATAGAAAAATCACAGTATTGTCATATTGATGAGGAGTTTGTTTGTCTTTTTATGAAAGCCTAGAACGGCCCCAAAATGCCAAATGCCTTCTAAAATCATCTTGATCTTAGAATAGGTACCTTTATTACATTGGAAAGAACCTTGAGAGCACCTATCCGTGTTTAAAAGTTTTCATTACACAGAGTGGCCAACATTTATATACTCTGATTTGAAAAATTCACTTGCTATTAATTAGTATTTTTAAACCTCAATAATAGCATGAAATGCAATTTTTTTTGGTACCAAACAGAGTATTTGACTTGTGCACCTACT
This sequence comes from Hemiprocne comata, assembly GCA_020745705.1. NCBI lineage: Eukaryota > Metazoa > Chordata > Aves > Apodiformes > Apodidae > Hemiprocne > Hemiprocne comata. The sequence continues at coordinate 38,419,597 of CM036589.1, forward strand.
TCCAGTCAGATCTGGAAAGACAAGATATAAAGTAAATTGAGGCAAATTTCAGTTGCTATGTCTCACATAGCCTAAAAAACCACAGAAAAAGAAAGGTAACATTGTCAGTGTTTTCTGACTTTAACTCGGTTGGGAGGCATCAGTGGTAAGTTTCAACTGCTGAGATGCATTTGATGAAAATCTTAAAAGCAATTGAGTAGTCTAAACTGTTGACTTTTATGAATTTGTATTGCGAATTACTCTTTGAAGGTTCTTTACCTGGGAGGCTTTGAACTGCCATTGTTGTGTTAAGCTTCCTGTATTTGCAGATAACAAAAATTAACTTTTCAAAGATTCAGTGGTCTGGAAACTGGGAAGTTATTTAAAAGGTTTAGTTCCAAGAGTAAAACAACACCCTGAACCCTTAATCATTGAAGACAATCTTCAATGCTTATCACCCAAATAAGAACAGGTCTATTCATTATTTTTTTTAAACAGATAATCTGAGCTCTTTGAGTTGTGGATTAGTTGGACATTTGTTTTCACCAGTTTTTATGGTTGACTTGACTTTGCCTTTGAAAGGTGGTGGAGCACTGCTGTATTTACTCCATTTTTTTTTATCCCTGTAGATTTTTTTCACACAGTCATTAGGAGTACAAAAGTAGTTTCATAGTGAGTTTACCCCTTTTCTTTTTGTAAGGCATTCCTTAATGGTAATATATATTTTTCATTTCTGAACAAAAAGCATCTGATCCTGTATAATGATGAGTGCTTTTAGCTCCCTTTGAAGCTAAAAGGCAGCAAGTTTGTTGAGCAAACTGCAGAAGATATCCAGCAGGATGCAAATTTGGGCTCAGAGAGTTTTAAAAAGATAGTATGTGTTCCAAGTCCCACTCAAACCATATTTCTGCACAAGAAATTTATTTCAACATGACTCAAAGACAAATCAGACATTCACCTGCTTTGCTGTGGCATATGAAGCTATGGATTTTATAAATTCAGAAGACACATTGTTTACTGTGTAGCAAGATGGCCACTGCAGTGCTAGCCTGTACGCAATGCAGTAAAACACACATGAAGGACAGAAGTCCATGAAGTGAAGCCTCGAATTGCCCTTTAAAGAATTGACAGATGGCCTCACCCTTTAAAAAGCTCTACAAACACACATGGATTGTCTGGGAGGGGACAAACAGGCAGCATGTAGTATTACTGCAGATTTGTAGTATTACTACAGATTACAACAGAGTTGTTAATGAGGGAACAGAAGATCATCTGATTTTCCCCTTCCTTTCCCCAACCCCTCTCTCCCCCTCAGCCTGTAAACCTAAAACCTCATGCTTTGCCTCTCAGAAAGGACACATGCTTGGACAGGCTGACAAAAAACATAGGAAATGCATGGCTATTTTAACTACTGTCTCACATTGTAATTATCATAGATTCATATAATCACAGAATGCTTGGGTTGGAAGGGGCCTTAAAGATCACCTAGTTCCAACCCCCCTGCAGGGGCAAGGACACCTTCCACTAGACCAGGTTTCTCAAAGCCCCATCCAACCATTCAACCTGGCCTTGAACACTTCCAGGGAGGGGGCATCCACAATCTCCCTGGGCAACCTATTCCAGTGTCTCACCACCCTCACAGTAAAGAATTTCTTCCTAATGTCTAACCTGAATCTACCCTCTTCCAGTTTAAAACCATTACCCCTTGTCCTATCACTACACACCCTGGTAAAAAGTCCCTTTCCAGCTTTTCTGTAGGCCCCTTCAGGTACTGGAAGGCTGCTATAAGGTCTCCTCGGAGACTTCTCTTCTCCAGGCTGAACAACCCCAACTCTCTCAGCCTGTCTTCATAGGAGAGGTGCTCCACCCCTCTGATCATCTTCATGGTCCTCCTCTGGACTTGCTCCAAGAGCTCCATGTCCTTCCTGTGTTGAGGGCTCCATAACTGGACACAGTACTCCAGGTGGCATCTCATGAGTGCAGAGGGGCAGAATCATCTCCTTTGACCTCCTGGCCACACTTCTTTTGATGCAGCCCAGGACACAGTTGGCTTTCTGGGCTGCCAGTGAACATTGCCAGCTCATGTTGAGCTTTTTGTCAACCAACACTCCTAGGTCCTTCTCTTCAAGGCTGTTCTCAATCCATTCTCTGCTCAACCTGTATTTGTGCTTGGGGTTGCCCCAACCCAGGTGCAGGACCTTGCACTTGGCCTCACTGAACTTCATGAGGTTGGCATGGGCCTACCTCTCAAGCCTGTCAAGGCCCCTCTGGATGGCATTCCTTCCCTCCAGCATGTCAACCACACCACACAGCTTGGTGTCATCAGCAAACTTGCTGAGGGTGCACTGAATCCCACTGTCCGTGTCTCTGACAAAGATGTTAAACAGCACCAGTCCCCGAGGAACGCCACTCAACACTGGTCTCCATCTGGACATCGAGCCATTGATCACTAGTCTCTGACTGCGACCATCCAGCCAATTCCTTATCCACCGGGTGGTCCATCCATCAAATCCATATCCTTCCAGTTTTGAGACCAGGATGTAATGCGGGACAGTGTTGAACACTTTGCACAAGTCCAGGTAGATGACCTTCCCTTTTCTGTCGTTGCTGAGACCCCACTGTAAAAGGCTGACAAATTTGTCAGGCTTGATTTGCCCTTGGTGGTCGCAACCAACCACCTCCACATTTTCCATGTGCCTTATCAGAGCCTTCAGGAGCATCTGCTCCATGATCTTGCCAGGCACAGAGGTGAGAATGACCTGTCTTTAGTTCCCTGGGTCTTCTTTCCTTCCCTTTTTGAAAATGGGGACTGTGTTTCCCCTTTTCTAGTCAGTGGGAACTTCACCAGACTTCCATGACTTTTCAAATATGATGGAAAGCAGAGTTGCAACTTCACCTGCCAGCTCCCTTAGGAGCCACGGGTGGATCTTGTGAGGTCCCATGGACTTATGCACTTTCAGGTTCTTTAGATGGTCTCAAACCTGCTCTTCTCCTACAGTGGGCGGATCTTCCTTTTCCCAGTCTCTGCCTTCGCATTCCATGACTTGGACAGTGTGGCCAGAGCCCTTACCAGAGAAGACTGAGGCAAAAAAGTAATTCAGTACCTCAGCCTTCTCCATATCCTGTGTGATGAGGTCTCTTGTATCCTTCTGCAGAGGGCCCGCATTTTCCCTCTTCTGCCTCTTATCACTGTACCTGTAGAAACCCTTCCTATTACCCTAGATGTCACTGGCCAGGTTTAACTCTGTCTAGGCTTTAGCTTTCCTAACCTGATCCCTGGCTTCTTGGACAACTTCTTTGTATTTCTCCCAGGTTACCTGTCCCTGCTTCCACCCTCTGAAGACTTTCTTGTTTTGCCTAAGTGTGTCCAGGAGCTCTTTGTTCCTCCATGCAGGTCTCCTGGCATTCTTGCCTGCCTTCCTCTTTCTTGGGATGCATTGCTCCTGGCCTTGGAGGAGGTAATCTTTGAATATTGACCAGCTTTCTTGGGCTCCTCTCCCATCCTGGTTTTAATCCCATCATACCCTATCAAGCAGATCCCTGAAGAGGCTGAAATTTGCTCTCCTCAAGTCCAGGGTACCAAGCTTGCTGCGGAACCTCTTTGTTGCTCTACAGTTCCTGAATTACACCATTTCATGGTCACTGCAGCCGAGGCTGCCCTTAAGCTTCACGTAGTCCACCAGGCCATCCCTGTGGGTGAAAAAAAAGTATACCATTGCACCTTTTCTAGTTGGCTCCAATTGTGTAAGGGAAAGAAGTATGAATGTTATTTAGCACACAAAGACTTAGGAATTTAGCTAGGTTTTATCACATCTTTAAAATAAAAACTCCAGGTATTGATTCTGACAACCATGATCATTGGATGTCCACACACCTTAACTACTGGACTCCCACAGTCTCCCTGACCAGGGGTATTTTTGTTTTCACCATAGCATTACACTAAGCAAAGCAGAATAGCAGGAGAGAAAGCTGGAAAGAACTAAACTAGAGGCAGTCTAAAACCCATTCAAAATCTGCACATCAACCAAACAGAAATATATTCAGGCAATGCCACCAGAGTAAAAGAATTAAGTAGAGGTTGTTTGTTTGTTTTTTTCTCCATGCAGCTCCAAAATACTGACTGACAGGGATCACTATCAATTCACTGGATGAAATGTTGAATTCACCAAGCCCAGGAAGATAAAAATTACAATGATGAGTAAAAATATGCATTATAAAACTAATGGAAGACTATTTTCTTTTCTGTTCAAGACAATTGCCCTTTGTTCATCAAATGTCAATCTAGCTTGCTACAGCTTTCATAATAAGGACTCATGAGTAGGTGTAAATGAAAGAGGAGTCTCTGTTATTTAAATTGAAATGCTCTTGCAATTCCTTGGTATGTAAATTACAGATTATGTTATACACTGATAGAGACAGTATAAATAGATCTGGCAGAGTCAGGGGACCTTTTGAATTGTTCTAAGTAACATGCACCACTTCTGAATTTGGCCTTGAATACAGACACAGAGGCAAACACAGAAAGGAAAATTTAACCTCTGGTGGAGAAACTTTGAATGTGTCTATAGGCAGTGCAGAAATGAACAGGCACAGCAAGGAAGATGATATATCCTCCCTTATATTCAGGGTCAAACAAGAATATCAGTAAAGAAAGACATTTCACTTTATGTGGAAAAGAAAGTTTCACCAAACTGCTTAAGATCCAAGAGGACTGTTAGCAGTAAAATGTCTCCAAATGACAGCAAGAGCTAACACCTTGTGGAATCCAACTCTGCTTAATATCACTGGAGATATAAAGCAAGAATCCAGGAAGGTGACATGACACAGGAAGCCTTCAAGTCTACAATGGTGACAAGGATTTTTTTATCAAAAAAAACTTCAACAGAAACGTAAGCTTGTTAGTCTTTGGGGACAGAACATATGGCCTAGCCTTTTAAGACATTCTTGTTTCTTAACTGAGAAACCAAGCACTTTAGACTTGGAAGCTGCAAACTTCAGCAGGTCTGCTAATAACAGTCTATTGAACTTGTGAGGAAGCTTAATACTCTGGCCTTTCTTCAACTTTCTGCTACTGTAGATGATATCTGCTGTGCTGGAGGATAACATTTTTTATATTGTCACAATCATCAAAGCTGCAAATGACGAGAAGAAAATAGAGGGTGGGCTAAATAAAAAGGGTATGCATCATCCTGGCTTTGAAAGGAATATTACATAGGCATGCAATAGAGTACCTATATTGAAAGTTAAATGCTAGAAAATAACGTAAATGTAATATAAAGTATCCTGGCAGTGAGAAATGATGACAGAATGAGAAAGCACTTAGGGATCAATCCATAAGGTTATTTAGGTGTCAAGCTACCTATATTCATTCATTTCAATGGAAAGTAAGATACTAAATGTGATTTAAGCAACTAGAAGCCAGTGTGGATAAAGAACTTTTTTAATTTTATTTTTTTCTTTTTCTTTTTAATTGATCATGCCCTTTTAATGGAACTTAAAAATGCAGATGATATTTTCAACTAATCATGCCTAGCAGTAGAAACATTACATTTAAAAATGTAGGCTTAGTACTAAACATGCAAATATATACATAGCATGAGCCACATACAATGGTCAAAAGAGGGAAGGATAGGGACAGGAAAAAGGCAGAACTGTAGCAGCCAATGAACCTGTGTAGTAATTTTCAAAGCAAAAGTATTTTTATAAGCTGTTTTAGGTAAAAAGGTCTTGTTTGCACAGAAAATTCTGTAGGCATTTGTGTGAAGTACACAATCACTATAAACAAATTGGTTTGCACCCTGTTCCAAAATATAAAATGAAGAGCACAACTGCATAAGTAACAATGTCTTTCATATCCTATTTGTGATATACAGGAAGTGTAGGTAAGATAGGCATATCCTTTTGAATACCTGTCTTAGAAACATCTCTGTTATCTTGTTAAGTTTCTTTGTATAAAAATCTCATCTTGTCACTCAAAAAAATCAGAAATGCCAACAATATTGCTGGCATTTGAAATGCCCAATTGTTAAGTACAGGGAAGCTGCAACTGAGACAGTTTTAAAAAAAGGAAGCCTTAGACTGTTCTATTAAATATATCCTGACACAAACAGAGATGCTGGTGACAGAAAGAAAAGTTAAGCAACCCACCACAGTCTTGACCTCAAGTCAATGACAAGACTGGCACTCCAAATTTGTTCTGGCAAAGTGCATTCCACAGCTGCATGAAGAAGCAATGGGACACAGTGATTTATAATTCTCGCTCTGAACAAACGAAAGCCCAACATTTTTGCACTTAACTAAAATTGGGCCCGGACAATAGGGAACCAAAAACTCATTTGGATACATGTGGTGTTTTAAAACACATCACCAGGATCTTCAAATCGATCCAGCACCTAATGGCAGGCAGCACTGAGATCTCAGCACAGAGACACATGATGACTGGCTATTATGCATGTTTAAAATCTCAGTGGTTGCATTATTGTACAAGTTCTTGTTTTGTGAAAGGAGGGCTGAGTGAGACCTGCAAGCAGGGAATTACAGTAATCCAGACAGATGTCACAGAAGCATGAATTAACGTTTCAGTATCTTTATGCGACAATGCTCTCAAACTTGTTATATTTCTAGGTTGATAATAGGAGTTTTGTTCCCCCTGAATGCACATGATCCCCAAAGAAAAGCCCTCAATTGAAGTTTGCTGCTACATTTTGCACAGATGAAGACCAAGCAGTATTTATGTGAGGTACAGTGAAGGAAAAAATCTTCAGGCACTGTGTTAACAGCATTATTAAGCACAGTGGTCTCATCTTTTTCATGTTTAAAGCAATTTTGGGGCAGTCAGAACTACACTTCATAAGAAATGGGGATCAGATGCTCCTATTGAGTCAGTAGCAAAATAATGTAAGTCTTCTTGCCAATAGCTGTGCAAGCTTTTTCTTCTACTATTCTCATCTTCCCCTGGATCTTATTATCCCCTTTTGTCTACAATGCTTAATCAGAGACACAGCAGTTTAAACTGCTCTGTGACCTGAGAAATGACTTCTTTATCACCTCTGCACTTTTATAACATAAGTAAGTGATGGATAAATTGTATAAGAAAGCCTAGAATGTGACCTGAGCTAGTAATTTTTGTGGGCTAAATCCTGGCATTGTAAATTGTGCACAGTGCTTGTTCAGGCAAAACCCACATAGGACCGAGTATCAGCTTTATTAAAGTCAGGCCTAAATAAAAGCAGAGTAGGGACCTCAAGATTTGGCCCTTTTTGACCTTATACTCAGAATTTCTTGCAAGCGTATCGGTCCACCCTTCACAAGCATTCATGTCCTCTCTATGTTATTTTATAAAACACTACAGATCTGTAACCTACATTATTGGGGTATTTTTCAACACTTTTTGCAAATGAATCCAATATGCTACGTAATAGCACTTCAAGTTTGTCAATAAAATAATAAAAAACTTTAGCTTCACAAAATCCTTTGGTTAGAAGAGACAAGGTTAGTATTGAAATATCTCTAACACACCTTGTAATTTCATAAGAGCTACGTTTTGCCAATAAGCTTGGTGGTACTTAGAGTATCAAAACAGCCCATCTGTTCAGAGCTACAGTGCCCAGACAACAGGCTTTGCTGACAAAGCTAAAAACAGGCTCACCCTTTTTATTTCTCTTCATCAGAATATCCCAGGAAAAAAGGCTGAGGCTGCTCTCCCACAGGGGAGTATCTGAGACTCACTACTGGAGGGATCCACACTGCTTCTATAGGAATATTAATACATATATTCCCACTAATAGATCTCTACCCTACTCAGCCAGAGGTGAGAGCAGGACCAAGCTGTTGGTGCTGTCCACATGAGTGCTCTGTGTGTCTGTCCGTGGTCTGAGTGGTCAGCCAGGTATATACGCAGGTATGTGGTGTCTCCAGGTGCTCTGTGTGCTTGTGTATCCTGGGAAGCCATTTTCAGCATCACTACTTGTTGGGCCTAGGGCCACTACAGTAGCCTCACCTCCCTCGGGCTGGCAGATCCAGCGTAATGTGTTTCCCTCTAACAGAACCAGCGAAGATAAATTCAGAATGGTTAATTTTTTAGCTTCCCTTCATTTGCTGTATCTCTGAATCAAGTCAGCTTTTTTTTCCATTCTACTTCATCTCTTCTGCAAAGTCTTAAAGCTGGAAAAATGTAACAACAGCTCAGCTCAGCTCAATAAATATGGATCCAAATGTATAAAAAACAAGCAGTAGTTATTGTTTGTTATAACCAGTTACACACTTCATCAAGAAATCCTGTTATTAATGTTCAAAACCCCCAGGCATCTTGGCAGTAGCCTCTGACCAGTTTCATTCCCCAGTATGCATAGTGTAAATATGATTGCTGCTATATTCTCAGAGTGCTAGTTGTTCTTAAGGGCACACACGATGTTCACATGGATTGCACAGGGCACTAATTCTATCATTACCAGAAAGCAGCTGTTTTCTTATCAGCAACTTGGAAAGTCAGTTTCATTGAAATCAACAATGCACAGGATAATTTTGCCTGCTAGTATTTCTGAATGCTTTTCCTCCATTCAAAAGCCCTTTTGTCTGCCTCTTGGAAGTCCAGGATTCAGCAGTCACTCCCAACTCAAAACTGAAGGCTTTTCTTAAACATCATAATAATTTCTAAATAATTTATGTTTTTCTTTTACCTACTGTCTTTAAAAGCCTTTTCCTATATGTAAGTCATACTCTCAAACTTCCCTCACCTACTAGGAAGGCAAAAAATATTATTTTTGTTTAGCTGAAAGCTGAGATACTTTCTGGATGACAAAGTGAGCTTTTAAGAGAAACAACAAATACCTCAAGCCTCACAATGCAATAATGATGGATAGTGTCATGGCATAGGCTTTAAATTAAGCACATATATATACATATACATATTTCTATTTGCAGAAACAGGGACAAAATCATGACAGCTTGGTATCTCCACTTCATCCATGTAATAGAAGTAATGCAAAGGAACCTGAAAACAGACAGCCAAGTTACTAGCAGGCACGTTAGCCTTCTAATTGAAAACAAGAGACTACAGGGAAAACAGAACAATTCAAGTCAAAAAATCAGGAGCAGATTTAGGAAATACACATTCTTCCTGGGGGGAAAAAAAAAAAAAAGCAAGCAAAAGCTTTGCATTTAAATTCCTTCCATTAAAAAAGTTTTGCATTTCTGTTGGCCAATACAAAGCTAATAAAAAACCCTCCTCTTAAAACGTCCAGTTAAAAACTTCGTAAATTCAATCTAGGAAAGACTAATCCATGTATGCACATAAAAGCTTTGGGAAGAAATGCCTCGCTGGAAAATAGAAACTTGCATAAAGCTTTATCAGCAAATCCTTTCCCATTCTTCAGTACACTGTACCAGCATCTATATCAGGTCAATTGCTCAGAGATAAAGGTTCAACAATCAGTTCCTGTGTAATCAAATTACTTTCAGTTACTCATTTTGTGGTCAAAGTAGAGATGACTTCAGAACTAATACATTTTAAGGATTCAGACTTAAGCCAGATAGATAATACAGGTTTCTACTTGGCTTTCCAAAGGAAGTTGCTGGTTTTGTGACTGAATTTTTACATTAAAGTGAGCGAAAATACTATAAGCAAGAGTTCCATGATATTCTGGGTTTGGTTTTGGCCATCTGTATGAGTTATTTTACTGGGTGATACATAGAAACTATTAGCTTATCTACACAGATGTTAAAACCAAAAAAAATTCCCGCTACATAACATTCTGGATGGAAAAGCTGTTGTAGCAACTGTTGTGCTCTAAGTTGGCACTTTGTAACAACAGGTTCTTCCTTGTGTCACTGCTCTGGAATCAAACTGGAGAAGACAGTGTGCAAGACCTTGTAAGTCAAAAATATGTTTCAGAGATCTTGCAAGTAGTAACAGCTTTAAAGCTTGTTGGCTGGTGGGAATGTCAACAGGAAAAATTCTAGTAGACTTGTGTGTAACTGTGTGTGTATCTGTGTTTGCATGCATCTAACTCAATGGAGACCTCACTTGGGGCTACTGGACAGGCTCACAAGTGTCCTAAAACTGTACATTCACACGTTATCATATACATGAGAGACACGGAAATTAACATTTTAACAAGCTGTTACGTTAGGAACTTCACTAGTCACCTCCATACCTGCAGAGCCCATAGCAACTCAGACAACACAAATAAGGCTGTTCAGAATTGTAACAGAAAGAGCTGTAAATTTTTGCAGAGTTTTTACAGGTGACTGGTCACTTTTTTTTCTGTTTTCCAGTACTTAATAGGTAAATACTCATGTTTTATTAGTTTTACCCTGTTAATAAACAACTTATTTTGTTCTTAAACTTCTGTTGCATCATGTTGCCACTGTACATCCCTATTAAAACAGAATGGCAAAGAGAGGTTTAGCAGGGTTTATGATGTTTGGGTGGGGTTGGACCCCACTATCCCCAAGGTGAGAGCCACCTCTGGTTGCAAAAGACTCCTAACATTTTAGGGATTTGTTTACTTTTCATATGGACAGCAAAAAGAACCACTGAATGTAGTACAAATTCTCCTGAATTGCAGCATACATTTTCATAATAGCCAATAGTTATTTCCTAGCTGGTCACCTAAAAAACCTAATCATAAGCATTGGAAACTCGAAGATATATAACAGACCTAGTCCAAAAATAATTAAATGTCCCAAATAATTCTTGTCTAGTTGACAATTACAGCAGGGGTACAATTTATCAAAGGAATGGTGGGATAATTGAGACAATTTTACAAAAAGTGCTTGAGACAAAAGAGTGCAGGGTCAGACAGGGTAAACCATTGGTGTTATAAAGCACCACAGCAGCAAAAACTGCTAAATATAAACATTGCCCATTGCCCTAGAGTAAAAAATATGGACAGCTTTAGAGATAACAAATTAACCAGTCAAGTCACATAATGAAATTTGAGAAAGCAAAAGGCTGCCTACAGACAGCTGGGCAGTTAGCCTCGCAAGAGGTCATTTTGAAAAACAGCAGAAATTGAATCTGCCTCACAGAAAGTACTTCATTAATTCACAAGGCAAATGAGAAAAATAACATCTTGGTTCTTTATAATATATTATCTGTTTTTTAACACCTCACATTCTATGTTTACAAACAGAAGATTTAATATCATACAGTTAGCCTATCCACTGCACGCACAGTGAATTTTAAAAGGGGAACTGCAACTGATCTTGCTGGTGGTCTCCACCTCTGCAGTGTCTTCTTCTGGCCCTGCAGTGCACACCACAGGTCTCCAGGAGAGAGCTGCCGGCTCTCACCAGCTCCACTGGAATGGTGCTCCCCCTGCTCCTGATCCATATCTCTGAGATTCCTCTGGGAACTTTCTAAAGCATCAGTGTTGTGAGAAAAGAGAAAAAACAGGGAATGCATAGACACATTTTTCTTCTGTTCTGAACCAGTCTTCATACCAGCGATTAGAGCTCTGACACAACCAGAGCTCTGACACAACCAGAGCAGATATACTTCAGAAACTCTATTCTAATAAAGTATTTCGTATTCCTGTCTGTAATCAGGCTTTTCTCACTGACTGAAATTAACTCTTCCCACCGAGGTGAGTGAGCTGCATGAGCTCCTTTTGTCACCACACTCCATCTCTGACACTTCAGGCATAAGTCCCAGAGGCAACGGAGTTGCCTGGTTCTCCTGACTCACCTCTAAATACCTCATGTGACACTTGTGGGCTTTGCAACCTACCACAACCTCATATATTTTCTACTTAAGGTGTATATAGAGTATGAATCCTTATAAACATAAAATAAAAAGTAGGACTATTAATTAATCGACATTTATTCATTGCAATCCGGTGTAAAACATCGATCTAGTGCAGTTACTTCTGAGCAGTACAGCTCGGCTGTAAATTTGCTACAAATTACATACGACATTGCCACCTAGTGATTATATTTGGAAATTCAAGTAAAATAAAATAGAGTGTACAGCAGCATTTTTATGATATAGGTATCCTGAAAATTCACATCTCTGGCTCCCTTGCGATAGTCATATGGTGTGTAAGCAGGTGTGCACTGACCATTTTACCCCCTGTGCTTGTGTGTGTGTTTTTGCATGTGTACGTTGTCTTGACTGATGACAATGTACATATGCATAATTATGACTATTTGCAATATATTTGCTTTGATAGATGTAAGTTTCATCCTGAAAAATACATATACGCTGCCACCAATGTCAAGGAAGAACAGAAGCCTTATGTGGTGCTGTCTATCATGCTTGTCATCAAACTACCTATGCCTAGGTGACATTAAATCTGATTGTTCAGTGATGAGGAAGTCCAAATTCTGCTTAGCTAAAAGTGTAGCACTCATCAGACTGTGCTGGTTTACTTGGACGTTGCTACCAGTAAGCTGGCCTATAAGATTTGCCATCATTTCTAAGATAATGTGTGAGGATAAAAGATCTGTGGTAGAGTTCCTGAGCAGGCAAATTGCAAGTGATATCTTGACAACCACCATGTGAACTTTTATGTCATGCTCAAGGCAGTTTAAGGACTGACATGGAACACTGCAATGCCAGACAAGAGTAGACAAGATGAAAATGTGCTGATCAGAGATTATGAAGGCATAAGGCAGTGCTGTACTGAAAACTTTTGAATGTACTCAATCATCCTGACTGCCGCCAGAGTCATTTCAGATGACATCTTCCTCACCACCACTCACCACCAAGCAGGCAAGGTCATGATCTGAGAACTTTAAGGACCAGTTTGTCATTATCTTTGCTGCAGGGAACATGCAGTTCCTAAGTAAAAGATGACAAAATTAATTACATGGCAAGAACTGCCTTTTTGGAAAACTCTGGATTACCATATCAAGAGACTAATTTAACACTATAGTTGTTGGCATATTTTGTGAGTGTCTCTATAAAGAAGTATACAACCATACAAAAATACTATTCCTAAAAAACATGAGACAAATGTAAATTATTGATGGCATATGTGTCAGCCCCGATTTTTTTCTAGTATTGTTGAGTTTGTAATTAGGATTTCACATTTCTAGAGTAGTAAAAAGCAGAGTATACTTCACTATCGCCTGGAAATGGAAGAAGTTCCTTGCAATTATGTCCTTCATTTTAAGTGGATCTATACTGGCATAAAGGTGCACTTAAATGGTAAGCTATAATTTATAATTTTTTGCTTTCAAAGTCTCTTTGCTTGCATGCATGTATATATTACAATCTTTATTGCTCTCTAGAACAGTAGGGGACAACAGAGCCTAAGTGCAGCTGATCCACTGCATATTACTAAGTAATTTGCTGATCAAGGGTCATTTCCAGTGGTATATTTCCTCAGTTGGGTTCATTCTTGTTGGTAGAAAATAATACAAATGCACTCAAATACATACAGTGTATGCAACCAGATACTACTTACGTTTCAGAAGTTAAACAATGAAAAATGCTGCTTGAAAGTCTATGCAGATATCTTACAATGTTGAATGGAGAGGAAGTTCCATGTCCCATCTGGTTTTCAAAGGAATTTTATTATATCTTTTAGAGATATTTTTCAGCTTCTGGGTATTATGTTTATTGCATGGATTGATTCATGATCTGTTTTTCTCTTTGACTGAAACCTGTTTTTATGAGTGAGACATTGAATAACATGATCTTTCATCTGCTAGTTCTTATAGACTGTACATAGAATTGTAATTTCATACTGTCTGTAGACTAGCAGGAGTCTGTATTTGCTACTTCAAAGCCAAAAATGTGCAAAGTTAATGAATGTCAGTTCTTTAAGCACAAGTAGACACACTGCTTATAACCAACACTTGTAGAGTTCTAGGAGTAAATACTAGTCAAAGCAGACACTTTTGTTGGAATAGCTTTTAATGAACAAAAAATAAATTGCAGAAAAAAAAAATGCCAAATTTTTAAAACTACAGACTTACTCATTTTGCATTATCTGTTCTACTTATTACCTAATTCATATTCTATATTTTATTTCAAAGTGCTGAACAGACCTAGTTTCTTTGTATTTTTATATATTTATGTAGAAATAGAAGTGTCACAGACCATACATCAATATTGCAGTTCACACAGCACTATGGCAAAATTATGGAAAAAATGGAATGATAAAAATAATAACAGCTTAACTTTGAGAACATACATTACAAGAAAGAAAACTGAAACTGCTGAGGTGACAAATGTTGTAAGCTGCATTGATGCCAGCCAGTGTTCAAAGGAGGTGAATCCTTTGCCAGAGTAAGGACCTGAAAGAAGAACCTATCACCGTCGTACATTGATGGAGACATTTTTAACAAAGCACTGGATATTCTTTTTGGTATTACAAAATAATCCAGTCCTGGTTCTGTACACCTTTTTATGTATAGTAAACGCAATTCGTACATGTGATAGGAAATTATACACTATTAGAATGCCTGTTCGATCTGAGCAAACTCTGATAATAACAATGAATAAAACATTACACACAATTTTAGAAATCGCTTTGGAGAAAAGTTTCAGCCATAGCTCAGACAACAGCAACCTTCTTTATTCCCAGAATGGTTTTACTGATTAAAGTAGCTCCCAGGTGGTGCATTACTTAGCCATGATCGTATGTCCAATTCAAGGATTACTGAAATTAACAAATGTTAGAAAATATTTCTAAACAAGTAATAAGATGTATTTTATCTTCAAGTCTGTAAGCAGTTTCATCTTAAATACTTTGCTGGGATAGGCCTTTTATACGAAATTTCATGAAATAACGTGTCACTTGGGGATTAAGGCAGAATTTCAAATTACTGTTCATGTAACATTTTCATAATCTGAGAAAGAAATAAACAAAATCATTGATATGGAAAAATCAGCCTTATTTTGTTCAATTTGTTATAACACAGGGCAAGGGCAACTCAGGATTCGGTGCTCCTTCTCCATGCTGCCGTGTTCCCTACCGTTTCAATGTGACTCTAAAGTCTAAATCTGAAAAGTAATTGTAAAATCACAACCCTGGAGAGAAGAAAACATAGGAAGAGATATATTTGATTGAGATTTATCTAGGGTATGTGATGAGACTAACTCACAACATTATTCTAAAAGTGAGTGTCAAAGATTACAGCAAATGCATGAAACAATTCCTTTATCTCAAGCAAAAGCTTCTAGAATTTGAGAAACATTTATGTAGAATGAAAACACACGAAATCTGAAGCAAAATCCTGCTGCTGTTTCAATCAACACAATTTCCTTTGCATCGTGTGGTGTTGCACTTGTGCGACCAGGAAAGGTTGAGATTATTACACTGAAATAATTAGACTAAATCCTCACAAAGTAAGTAAACTCAGACTCACATCTGCTGCTTAATCGTTGGCTTGCCCCCTTGACTCTAGGCATCATATTTTATTATTTTATCAGTACAGGAGGTCAATTTCTGGTACAAAAAAGAACTTGAAAATGTGCTGGTAGCTCATAACTTTGTATTTCTGTACTTTGTATCTCAGCCATTTCATCTTAAAATATAGTTGGTAAGATGCTATCAAGAGGGTTTTTGTTCAAGATTCTAGTTTGTCAGTCTGAAGCCAAAAAACGGATGTATTTCCCACTTAATAACCCCTGTGGTTAGCATCAGAGTCCAGTGGAACTTACAAAGGACTGTAATTTAATGGTTAGTACACTGCTGAAACAGATCCTCCAAACAACTTTGACCCAATTTGTACACTTCTTCAGTGGTTTAGGAATGCTGCAGAGCTGCAGATACATCGAGTTCAGACATCATGGAGCAGGAACTAGCTCTTTATTGCTTTTCTGCCCTATTCTTAAAATCTGCCTTCCAAGCTTTTCACCCTCTACACTGAACACTATGGGGCTGTGACACCTCATCAAGCTTTATGTGGTTGAACTTGAGTATGAGACACAGAAGTCAATATAAAACAAGTGGTTTGGTTTGCACAAACTAACTATACATGGAGAAACACAGAATGGCATTCACGTGTCCTAACAAAGACTACAGAGAAAACTACCTGGGCAGAGCACTGTGCAGAGACATGGTGCAATTTTCTTTTAAACGTTGAGGCTTATACATTGTAAATTACCTCCTGTTCTTACACACTGTAAATTACCTGTTCTAACCAAGAAAACATCATAGTGCTGCATGTGTCAATATGCCCTCTAGTTTTCGATAATCATAACTCAGTGAGGATCCTGTTTAAAAGTCTTGGTAGGCATACCCAAGCCACATGAATTAGATGTAGGCACTGTATGTTGCCATATTTCTAAAATAATGTTTGTATAATACAACTTTCCAGTTACCTTCTTTTCAACATTGAAAACTTCAAGTATGATCATTTAACAATGTCAAGATAACTTTCAGGCTTGGGGGAAGCAAACAGTAACTTGCTATATTTGTCCAACAACTTTATTATTGCCATGGATCACATTTATGAAGACATCATAAAGTTACAAGGAGTTGTAATAAAAAAAGCAGTTCCAACAATGTAAAGTGGTCCATTACATGTTCCATATGACAGCTTTATTGCTGCAGTGGACCAGTATAGCAATTACGCATAGGAAATATATTACACATAACTTGTTTTGAGACAGAATGCTACAATAGGCCAAAATAATACTGTAAGAACATATTATTCTGTGACAAGTAGTAATTATTTTGAGGCTACAAAGCAAGAAAGTAAGCTAGGAATCTGATTTTTAAAAGTCGTAACAAAAGCAAATTTAGCAATGGAAACATGACTATTTATTACTGTTTAGTTATAATTCATGGCTGCTTGGTTATTCTAATTAGCATCTGTATTGTTTCTCATTATATATATATTAATGCTCATTAACATATCATCAAGCATCAAGGAGTGCTAAGGTAGGACACTTTGGTGCTATACGCTGTGCAAACTTAAACTGAAAGGACAACCCATAGCCAAAAGACCTTACATGACAAGTTAAAGAGAACACAGGACACACAGAACACGATTGTTGGGGAAGACATGAAAATATGAGTATGGTAAGCAAAGCTCTTGATAATCAGATGATTTAAACATTACATGTTTTAACAGACCTCACTCTGACATTGACTTTCATGGAGGATTCAGGTGAGGATAACTAAAGTAGCTTAGAAAATGTTTATAGGTAACTATTCTAAAGCTTAAGAGAGAGCATACGGGTCTTTTTGGAAGATTTAGGAGGTAGATGATGGAGACATTTACCATGAATAAACCTTTTCATCCTTTCTAGTGTTATGAAGTGAATGAGAGAACGTGTATCATAAGAAGCCACAAAAGGGATTGAAAGAGAGAAAAAAAGAATTTTAAAAACTGAGAATACAGTGCTTCCACAAATCTACTCCAAACAGAAAACCACAACACGGGGTGATTTAAAAGTGGATTTTACTTTGAAGCATGACAGAGTCCAAATCCTAGATGTCAAAAAAAATCCTCACTTATGTAAGTCTCCATAGCAAACACTAATCCAACAGTTGATTGTTTTTATTAAGAAAATTATTCTCAGATTTGCTTTTCATGGGTTTGTGTACATTAGAAAGTGTAAGTAAAATCAAGATAAAAAAATGCAAACAAATCTCATATACAACTATAGTACCTAATTTGACTTCAAAGCACACTTACGGAAAATTTGAGGCAGCAAAAAGGAGCTAAGCATGCATTTTTTAACAGATGGTGCTAGATAAGGTCACACAGATATAATTGAGTTCAGAATTTGGCCACTGTAGGAACAGACACTCTCAGTGAAAGAGGTGAATTTCCTCCTGTGTTTTTCATTAATTACTCAGTGCCATTCAGTCACAGTGTTGTCTGTCACAGATCCTCTCAGTAATCCCTTCTCCATACAAGTCTTTCTCTAGAATATTATTTCAGTATTATGCATTTGAAGAAAAATTATGTTTGTGGAAATATTTGTTTGCTTTTTAGCTGCAGAGACAAAAGTCTACCACTATTACCATTTATCTTAGCTACAGTCTGTAAGATAAAAGTAAGTACTGGGGGAACAAACATATTAAGGTGCATTTCTCTGCTGATGTAGGGGCAACTGGTATAAATCCACAGCTAATTTTTATGAAAATACAAACAAGTTTTTAATTCAAAGACTGATTCTAAAATAATTTTTATCAGAGACAGAAGGCAAATCAAGAGCCTGGATGGATGTAGCAGAACTGACTTGCCGAGTTGTCTTGGACTAATACTGCTCAAATGCTCCTCAGCTTGCACCACATAAACCCCATTTTATTGACCTTACTGTTGATTTTACACACTGGATCTAAGAGCAGTGCTTGCTTTGTGATTTTTTTTTTTCACAGATAGCATAAAAATGTATTATATTAAATAGCACTGTATACAGCAATGCATGGATTCATTACTGCATGTATTTCTAGCAGGAAGTAATTCACATTTGAATGCCAGTTAGAAAGCATACCACAGAAATCAAACCAACTGTGTTTCTACATGGGCCTCAAAGCATAATGTTATGCTGTTTCAAGTCATACAAAATATCCTCTCCACAGCTGTGCAGGCTCAGCCTGCAGATGCAACCATCAAAGTCAATACTTTTATTTGACACCCATATCAAATGACACCCATATCAAAGTGTTTTTCTTTTATACTCGTCCATTTCATCTACCTAAAAGAAAAAAAGTTCAAAAAATAACATTAATGTATCAATTTTAGGAATATTTTATTATATTTTCCTTTTAACTTACTACTAAATTACTTTTCTGAAAATATTTTCCTGTTTTCCTCCAGCTAACAAGAATTCAGCTCTGTATTTTGGCCCTTTTCCCTTCCCTAACAGCTTTACACAGAAATACGTGACAGAAATGAGAACAGTAATATCAGAAATAAATCAGCTAACAGTATTTATGAGAGTAGAGGTTTCTCTAGACTACTTGTAGCTTTGCTTTTGGGAACTGTCTGAAACAAGGCCATGCTATTACTAAAGTCAAACCCAATACTGTATTTTATTATTTTGTGACTTCTACAGTAAAGGATAATATGTTTTTTTTTTTGTTTCAATCATTTAATTCCAAAGTCTGTGGATCATTTTGTTACAATAACAAATATATCTTCAAGCTTTTTAAACCAGCTTGGGTACACTTACAATTTATGCATGTCTACAAGCTTGAGCTTGTCACACATGAGTATCTACTCTTACTACAAACAGAAGACTAACGACACTGCTGGTAAAGCATAATTGAGATTGGCCCATCATATCTTGGAAAGGAGTAAACCAAAACCAAACAAAACAAAATGCAAAAAACAAACAAACAAAGAAGTGCGTATTTTATTATTTTATATCCACTTCCTCTGGTAGAAGCAGAAGCCACATTTTTTCACGTTGTTCAGAAATAATAGCTGGTTGATGATCAGTGACTGCTTAAAATTAATCAGCCCTGAACACAAATCGGTGGATTACGCTGACAGCAGGCAAGCTTATAGACCTGAAAGCAGTCAGACTACTACGGCAACTTGACAAATGGTTTAAAACTATTGCTAATGGTTTATAATGAAAAGCTTGAATGGCAGGGGCAGAATTAAGAAATTACTTGTTACATGTTTTTTT
The DNA here is from genome assembly GCA_020745705.1 of Hemiprocne comata. Lineage (NCBI taxonomy): Eukaryota > Metazoa > Chordata > Aves > Apodiformes > Apodidae > Hemiprocne > Hemiprocne comata. Next base: position 38,439,125 of record CM036589.1, read on the forward strand.
ATTTATTTCTATTAAACAAGCTTTTTATGAATTCATCTATAAGCTATTCACTGTAGTAGAATCCCAAAATGCACCCTTTGCAGAAACATCTGTGTGTGCCATTCAGACACTTTTGTCAAAAACGTGTTAACAAGAAGGCCCATAAAGATGATGCATGTGAGCCTCCTGAGCATAGAATCAAGGAAGAGAATCATAGAATCACAGAACCATTAAGGTTGGAAAAGATCTCCAAGATCATCAAGTCTGTCAACCCAACACCAAGCCCACTAAGCCATGTCCCTTAGTGCCACATCTACACGTTTTTTTAACACCTCCAGGGATGGTGACTCCACCACCTCCCTGTGCAGCCTGTTTCAATGCTTGACCACTCTTTCAGTAACAAAAACTTTCCTAATATCCAAGCTAAACCTCCCCTGGTCCAACTTGAGGCCATTTCCTCTTGTTCTTTCACTTGTTATTTGGGAGAAGACAACAACCCCCACCTCACGACACCCTCCTTTCAGAGACGCCTATTGCAAACCTCACGCTCTGCAGGCGCAGCGGCTGCGCACGTCCCTATACAAGACACGCCCCACCCTCCACGGTACACTGCAACAGCCAGCGACCGCATCGTACCGCTCCGCCGTGGCCGGCCCCCTTGCGCATGCGCTGCCTCAGGCGCCGGGTTCGTGACGGCGCAGTGGAGGCCAGGCCGGGTGGTGATGGCAACCGTGGCGGTGGCGGGACACCGCGGGGGCTGGCAGCGAGTGCTGGTCGCGCCTCTCTTGCTCGTCATGCTGCAGCTGGAGGGCGCCGCCTCAGCCGCCGCCCTGCCTGTAGTCATCAACACCTGGGCGTTTAGGAAGGCCGCAGAGACAGGTGCCCCGGCGGGAGACTGGAGCGGGCAGGGCGGGACAGTGTCGGGCAGTGCCGTTCGCTCTCCTAGTTCGGAGCTCCTCCTGCTGCGGGCCGGCGGGAGGCTCTGCGTGTTGGCTTAATACAAAATAACTCTCTTAGGCTAGAACGCGTTTACGTGTGGCAAGAAGAAGCGCGCTGTGAACCTGCTTCCGTGAAACGGCTCTGGCTGCAGCGGGCCCGGGCTCCCTCCTGTCAGCTGTGCTCCTCTCAGGGGTCAGATCGAGCCCCAGGTCCGGCAGGGAGACTGCGTGAAGTGCCTCTGCCACTTTGGAAAGGGCCTTTGTCGTGTCTCGGGGAGCTCGGCCGGGCGCCGGGGTGCCAGGTTGCCTTCGTATGGGAAGGGGCGAGGCCTCGTGAGCTTGAGTTCGCAGTGATGGTGCTGAGCCCTGGGGTTATCTGACAGCTTGCAAGCAAATAGCTAACTTTCAAGGTTGGGGAAAAAGCGTTTAAAGGAAGAAAAAAAAAAAAAAAGGCGAAAAAGGCGGTGGGGGGGTTGGGCTTAGAGCTACGGAAAAGGTAGATTAAAAACATTCTTTTGCCAATAATGTAATAATGTGGTTCACACTCTTGTGGCTGTCTGCAAGGTGATTTATTTTCAGTGGTGCCCTTCTGAGATTCATTCTTGCCCCAAAAATAGTTCTGAATATTATACTTTTAGAGCACTGTGTTGTTTTGTGATGTGCTATTGACAGTCAAACCAAGGTTTCTTAGGGCAACACAAATTAGTTGGGGATACTGATTTTAAAAGACTCATAAGCTATTTCAGCATAGTTGCAATTTAAATAACACCGTATTAGGGAAGCCTTGCTAATGAAATGGGTTACCTCTAAAGCCTTTTATAGGTCAGAAGTGAAATACAGTCATGAAAACTGCAAGGCCCTTGTTTTGCAGCTTTTGAAAGCTTGTATTAAGGCTACTCACAGCAATAAAGGTTATAGGAGCAGTAGTCCTCACAGTGAAGTTTATTATAAAGGCAAGTATATGTGGAGTTGAAGGCTAGGTATCAAGTCTTACTTTTTCCTTGGTAAAGGCAGTTTCATGCAGTTGCATGCAGCATTTGTGAAGGTGAGACTTCTTGAGATGGTTGATACAGCGTGATAGTTTACTTCTGCCAAAAAGAGCTGGACTGTATATTTCTGCTGCCTCCTGCGTACTAGGTCTGGCAGATGATGGAGCACCAGAGTCAGTATGAGGCAGAGGAAGCAGGATTGCAGCTGTCACTGGCAGCAAGGTCAGGCGTCTTGGAAAATCTTGCCTAAGGTACAGCCTTGATCAATGTCATGTGTTCAAGGCCTTCAGGCACAGTTTAGTCAAGTCATGTCACAAGGCACGCTCTGTGAGTCTTACAAAACAGCTTCATAAGCTAAGTCCTGAAGAGTGGAAGATTAAGGGTTGAACAGGAGAATGTGGAGAGTATATTTTCCTGTATATTGTTTCCATTTTCTTTTTGTTCTGATGTCATTACTGGTGTAGTTTTATGTCTTTTAGATGACTGTATAGTTTAGATTTTTTTATTTTCTGCAGCTGGACTCTTGGTAGTCTCATATTAAGGTTTTGAGGGCTGCTTGTTATAACGGGGTTTTTTTTGTAGATACAAGTTTTGCTTCCCTCTCTCCTTCCCCCAAAAAGGCTTTAAATAAATAGTGATAAAGTAATGGTTGGTTTTGGGCAGGGAAGGTTATTTAATACATGGAAGTTGTGATGGTTGTCAGTAACTTAACACCTTCCCAGTCAGAAAAAAACTTGATTTCTCAGTCAGAAACACTGATCAGACATCAAGAAAAAACAGGTTTTAGAAAAGTAATGCTTTCTATTTTTTGAGTATATTTATGTTATTACTTCATTTCACCTATGAGTTTACTGTTTTAGTCCACTTATATAGCCCATCTTCATTATGTCTATCTTTAAAATATTCTTTAAAGCAGTAGTGGAGACTGTTCTCACTGGTGACGTTTAATTATCTGTGTTGATTACAGCTTGGAGAGTGTTACAGTTGGGAGGTTCTGAGCTGGATGCTGTTGAGAAAGGCTGTGGTCAGTGTGAGATTGACCAATGTGATGGGAGTGTGGGATATGGAGGAAGCCCAGATGAAAGTGGAGAAACAACACTGGATGCGATGATTATGGATGGGTAAGAAAACTACACGGAGAGAAGAATGTTCCCTGTAGTTTTTAACACACTTTAATGTAAGGGTTGTTACAGAGACCTTGTTGGTTTAGGGCTGACTATGGGGCAAGTTATATCTGTTAGCTGTGGGAACTAGGAAAAATACCTAATTTATGAAACAGAAGCTAAGCATATTTGTTGTTGTATCTTTACATGTAGTGCAGTAATCCGGCTCTAGATCACAGTTGCAAAGCAGGCGCTTTGTAGCGTTGTAAGCATTTGCTTTATGTTCATCCCATAAATTTTTCACTTCTGGAGAAATTGTCTTCTATACTTTCTTTACCATTTAAAGCCGTCCTAATTAAAAAGTCATTGCAAATGTGCAGTTCATGTTGTAAGCTTTCGTAACAAAATAATTCCTCTACTGAAAATATTGCTGTGGGTGGAATTGTTATTACTTGAGCACCATCCCCATTATCTGTGAAAGGCAACTATACGTGTATGAAACTTTTCGCTAGTATGATGCCATCTGTCTCTGGCATAGAACAATTAAAGCAATATGTTAAAGGAACAAGCTTTCTAATTGAGATGAGAACAGATTTTGTCTAATAAAAATGTACAATTGTTTTATTTTTCATAAGTTTTCAATATTTCTTGTTTTCAGCAACACTATGGAGGTTGGGGCAGTTGCTGATCTCAGACGTGTAAAAAATGCAATTGGTGTAGCGCGAAAGGTCATTGAATACACTAAGCATACATTATTAGTGGGAGAGTCAGGTAATTATTCCTTTAACTGTTTCCAAGTCACACCCTCTTCATTAAAACACTTTCTGTTAAAATTGCAATGTTTTAAGCTTGGTAATATATGTGGAAGGATTCCCTGACAATCAAAGGAATCTAGACAAATAATTCAGAAGTGTTTACTCTCTATTACATGTTATATGAATTAGATTTTAGTCCATTATTTGGACATGAAAAGAAAAATATAATTTAATGGTATTTCCATCAACGTAACTGCAAATATTAACTTGTAAATGCAAGGCTTTGCTAATATCACTGATACCAAAAATGAGTTGATAGAAGACACTGTAGAAGGTGTTAGATGTAAACATTTCATTTAAAACCATGAGTAACTTACTCTAAGGAATGACAGAATAATAGACACTGTACAGTTACATTTTACTATTTTAGTATATACTGAACATGATTACTGTATTACATCGTTTAAAAATATTAGTGCAAACTTGAACATAAAAAATTACTTTAGGGGCTGTACTCCTAGGCACAATAGAAGAACGGTAGCAAACTGGAGGAATAGTTGAACTTTTAAAATATAAGCTGTTGCTGTTAGAACAATACTGGTTTCAAGAGATGTACATTCCAGGGAGGTATATGAGTAGTGAGTGGAAGGTTACTTGGCTCATAGTGAAGGACTTTTACAATGTGCATGCTTGCGCAGAAAGAAATGTGGAGATAAGTGTGGAAATTGACATCTGAACATTAAGGGTGTTTTGAAACTGACAAGAGGAGAGATTCTTGAAGGAACTAATGTGTACAGAATGATAGAGAAATCAGTGCAACAACAGTTTTTTGATGGAGTAAAATAGGGCAATAGAGGGAGATGAGGACAGTGTTTTGACAGAAGGTCTGAAAAGAGAGATTTGCAGATTTTATTTAATTCGAGCAGTTGGCCCTGAGTAGGTTACAGGTGGCTTTGGTAAGAGATTTTACAGGTGATGCTGAAAAATAAATTGGTCACATGTTAAATAGAAGAGGAAGAATCCGAAGAGTAGTGGTCAAGGGCTTGATGTCCAGATGGAAAACAGTGACAAATGGTGTCCCTCAGGGGTCCATACTGGGACCAGTGTTGTTGAATATCTTCATTAATGATATTGACAGTGGCATTGAGAGCACCCTCAGCAAGTATGGCCGATGACACCAAGCTGGATGGTGCAGTTGATATGCCAGAGGGATGGGATGCCTTCCAGAGTGACCTGGACAAGCTGGAGAAGTGGGCCCAGGTGAACCTCATGAGGTTCAACAATGCCAAGTGCAGGGTCCTGTGCCTGGGCTGGGGCAACCAGACATATGAATACAGGCTGGGGGAAGACATGCTAGAGAGCAGCCCTGTGGAAAAAGACCTGGGAGTAGTAGTGGATCAAAAGCTGGACATGAGCCACCAATGTGTAATTGCAGCCCAGAAAGCCAACCAAATCCTGGGCTGCATCAAAAGAAGTGTGGCCAGCAGATCGAGAGCGATGATTCTGCCCCTCTGCTCTGCCCTGGTGAGACCTCACCTGGAGTACTGCCCAGCTCTGGGACACAAGAAAGATGTGGAACTGTTGGAGTGTGTCCAGAGAAGGGCAATGAAAATGATCAGGGGGCTGGAGCACTTCTATTATGAAGACAGGCTGAGGGAGTTGGGGTTGTTCAGACTGAAGAAAGAAGACTCTCGGGGTACCTTATAGTGATCTTCCAGTACCTGAAAGGGGCCTATGAGAAGGCTGGGGAAGACCTGTTCACAAGGGCATGTAATGATAGGACAAGGGGTAATGGTTTTAAGCTAGAGAGGGGTAGATTTAGGTTGGACATTAGGAGAAAGTTCTTTAATATGAGGGTGGTGGATCACTAGAAGGGGTTGCCTGGAGAGGTGGTGGAGACCCCATCTGCAGAGATATTCAAGGTCAGGCTTGAGGGGGCTCTGAGCCATCTGGTCTAATGTGAGATGTCCCTGCTTATTGAAGGGGGGGTTGGACTAGATGACCTTTAGAGGTGCCTTCCAACCCAATATATCCAGTGAGTCTATGATGATTCTATGAAATGCTCATAATACTCCTTTCCCCATCATTGGTAATTAATAAAATATTTTTAACTTTTGATTGGTAGGATGAGCAGAAAAGGTAAGGAAGGATAAGAAATTGAAGAAAAAAAGTGCTGATTTACAATATATTTTCCAGCCTAAGAAGATAGTTCTTTTCATAATGGAGTCATGTGGACAAGGCTGTTCTGCTGGGTCCTTGCTGAGTCATGGAGAACTTCTTGAGAAGAAACTATCTAGCAGTAGTGACTAAGGGAAGACAGGAAAGCTGAAGATATATCTGAGGGAAAATTGGAGATAGTGATAGATGTTATGAATAAATCAAATCAGTGGAAAAATTGGGAAAGGATAATATTTCTTGTGAAGGAATGTGTTTTCTGTGGAAGTAGAAACCTTTGATATTGTTAACTATAGTTGTCTTTACCAGGTGAAGGCTGATAAAGAGAAAACAGAGCTATAGCTTCAGAATAATATATTTGAACCTTCAAATCAGCATGTGAGAGAAATGATAGTTTATTTTCTAAATAAAAATATTTATTTTCTGCAGAAAAGCTAGGTACAATAGTAAAACCTTTTCATATAGATGTGTATAGTCTCTCCAGGCTCTTTTTATTCAAAATGCAAAATTGCTGAGGTTATTATTGCACTAAACTGCAAATTGCAGACTAAATTGCACTTTTATTTTGATATTTTAGTGATATGATCCAGAGAAGTTTGCCTGTCTCCTAAAATTCTGTTTCTATGAGTGGTTGATGCTAGAGATGAAAAGGCAAACTGTAGCAAGTGTGAATTTTGTTTAGTTGATAATTTTTAAATGTGTAAGCAGTAAGTTCCTGGCAGTAAAATTTTAACATGAAACTCTTAACATGAAATTCTCATTTTCAATGTTAAAAACACTGATGGAATCTGTTAGAGTGTCATGGCACCTGAATAGTCTTCACAGTTCTCTTTAATTTGAGTAAAAACATTAAAGTTTAGGTATTTTGAAACCTTTGGGACATAGAGAACTTAAGGAAGAGGATGTATTGCAGAGTCACAGAATGACTGAGGTTGGCAGGGTCTAGAGTTTTTCTGGTTCAGCCCCCTGTTCATGTAGGGCCTCCTAGAGCTGGTTGTCCAGGACCATGTCCAGATGGCTTATGAATATCTCTAAGGAAGGACATGCCACAGCCTCTGGGCAACTCAGTCACCCTCAGAGGGTAGAAGTGTTTCCTGTTGTTCAGAAGGAACCTCTTGTGTTTCAGTTTTTGCCCACTGCCTCTTAATCTGTCACTAGGCACCACTGAAAAGAGCTTGGCTGTGTCTTCTTTACATCCTCCCTTCAGATGTTCTTACACTGACAAGATCCCCTAGAGCCTTGTCTTTTCCAGGCTAAACAGTCCCATAGTCCCAGCTTTCCCAGCCTTTTCTCAGTAAGAGACATGCTCCAGTGCCTTAATCATCTTCATAGGCCTTTGCTGGACTCCCTCCAGTGTGTCCCTGTGTCTCTTGTACTAGGGAGCCCAGAACTGGACACAGTCCTCTAGGTGTGGCCTCTCCAGTGCCGAGTAGAGGGGAAGGATCAACTCCCTCAAGCTGCTTGCAACACCTCTCCTAATTCTGGAGTGTAACCTGCACTCTTACCTGCTTTTGCTGCAAGGGTATATTGCTGGCTGACATTCAGCTTGCTGCCCCTCAGAACTGGGTCCTCTCCAGACAAGCTGCTTTACCACTGGGTAGCCCCAGCATGTACTGGTGCACGGGGTTGTTTCCCCCCAGGAGCAGAACTTTGCACTTCTTGGTTGAACTGCATGAGGTTCATATCAGTCCATTTCTCCAGCCTGTCAAGATCACTTTGGATGCCAGCATAACCTCCTGGTACTTCATCCACTCCCCCCAGTTTTACATCATCTGCGAAATTTCCTGAGGATACCTATACTCTGCCCCATCATTCAGATCATTAATGAAGATATTGAAGAGTATGTTGACCCCAGTGGTACACTGCTAGTTACTGGTTTGAACTGAACTTCATACCATTGATCACCACTCTCTGAGCTCAGCCGTTCAGCCAGTTTTCAGTCCACATCACTGTTCGTCCAGCCAAAAATTCATCGACTTCTCTGTAAGGATCTTAAACGAGACAATGTGAAAAGCCTTATGGTAATCTAGGTAGACAATACCTGCTGCTCTCTCCTCATCTGCCAAGCCAGTTGTTTCATCATAGATGGTTAGCAGGCTGGTCAAGCATGACTTCCTTTTTTGAAGCCATGCTGAATACTCCAAATCACCTTCTTGGGGTTCATATGCTTGGAAATAGTTTCCAGGATTAGTTGTTCCATCATCTTCTCAGTAAGTGAAAATTTACTAAATTGCATTATTTTGAAAAAAAAAACAAACCAACAAAACAAAACACCAAAAAAAAATGCAAAAAGAGGCTTTGAAAATAATTCACATTGGGGAAATGAAGAAATCGTTGTATCACACTGCATGAGGAAGCTGATTGTGTGAGTTAGGTGGGAATAGTTTTTAGCTAATGGCAAGCTTCGGTTAAAGTTTGAGCTATATTCAGTGAAGAGGATGACAGTGGTGGTAATAAAAACTATCTTGAAGAAAAGACGTCACACAGTTCAAACCTGATGTCTTCTTTTGCTCTTGCTCTTGTAGATGCAAGCCAGAATAAAACCAAAGATGGTGTGTTTTTACAGCTCAGGTTTATAATGACAGTGGTCAACATAAAAAAGAGTTGGTGTAGCTTTTGTTGAACAGATAACCACAGTGTTAAAAGAGCTTCTTCCTCCCTTCATTGCTTGATTTCTTTAGGTTAGGTCATAGAAAACTGGCAATAAAGGCTATATGTACCAATGTAGAACTGCATCTGGTGAGGGACATTCAGTGCAGATTACAAGTGAGGAAAAAAAGAATTATTTTGGTTATCATCTGCCAAGAAATTTTCAGGTTTGTTTCCAGTAGAGAGGAGAGTTTCATAATTGCAGTGTGTCTGACCTTTTCCCTTTTTGTCCTAGCAATACTTAGACCAATAATCCAAGTAAAAAGTTCAGAGAGTAAAAATAATGAACTCTGCTTCCTGTAATAGAAAAAAGGCTGCAAAAGTCCTGAAAGAGTGACTGACAAACATGCACAAGCACAGTTTAACCTTAATAAAAACCCCAAACCTATTTGTTCTAGAAATGGGAAAATAAATATGTTTAATTGAAGCTGTCAGTTTTCTTTTGCTCTGAGTGCAAAGAGACTTTAATTGTGTCGGTTTTTAAGAAAAATGGAAAAGCTGTCCAGAAATAATTGAAGTCTTTTCTTAATTCTTGGTCTGGAGAAGCTGGTTCAGCTGTGTAGTATAGTGACATTATTATTGAGGATTGATAATAGAAATTGTTCAAGCATCTGAACTAGCAACAGTATCTGTTACTATGTAATATCAAAGGTGTCTACAAAAGATGAAAGAACAGTGAATCTTTTTTTCTTTCCCCTTTCCCTAACTATAAAAGCCATTCTTAGAAGTGCATCATTCTTTCATTGCTTGTTTTGGTATTTCCTTTGCTCCCTTGACATGTACTATATTAATTTTCGAAATAAGCAGTCGCTACTTGTAAAGCTGCAAGAAAGAAGTGTAATAAGATGTAAACTGGTGAATTGATTTATGCAAGTATGAGTGCTTTAGTGGCGGATGTTGTGCTGCTTTGTTATTTACGTTTCATAAAAGACTACTTTTTTAAGGAAAATACACTGTTATTTATATCATTTATTTAAATATTTCTATGACATGCACCGCCCGGGCCACTCTTGCCTCAGGTTATTTGTGTCCAGTTGATTAACACAGTTGAATTTGTTTCTCTTTCAATGGTAAAACTTACATGTGTTTACATGGTTATAGTGAATTGAGGAAATTTGATACTACCAATGAAGGGAGAGTTTGTTACTGCAGTTGTGCATCATTATAATGACTGATACTGCTCCCTGAAGACATGTTTCTTATCTCCATAGAGAATGTAAAAATTCTTGATTTCTAGATAATGTTACATGATTGCGTTATTGTAAAATATATAAAAATGGGAATAAATTAACGTTTTTTGTTTTGTTGTTGCTTTTCAAGCCTCCCTGTTTGCTGTAAGAATGGGGTTTCCATATGAAGATTTAACTACCCAAAAATCTCTTTCGGTGTATTCAAACTGGCTTAATCAAAGCTGTCAGCCAAACTACTGGAAGGTATGGTACAGTGCTGCTGGTGAAGGGGAGGGGTTAGAAAGGCAGTTAAAAATGCAGCTTTGCTTTTTCCTTTCAGCTTACATTGAAGCTGTCTTTTATATATGAAGAGAAAAAAATGTTTTTCTTATTAAGCAGAACAAACTTGGAATTACCAAGCATTTGGTAGATGCAGGAAGAGTATGTATCTAGGTCCTATTTCTTAGATCTTGCTGGTTTTGACCTTGCTGCAGTACTGGTTTGGTGTGAGAAATTTTTTTTTTTAGCTCTAAATTTGGACAGGATTTCTCAAACTAAACAGTGTGTGTATTTTTTGATGTATAAATTCAATTTATACATGTATAAATTTCTGACAGAAAATTTTACAGTAGCAGTTAAGGTCCATAAGTAGTTAGCAAGAATTTATGCAGACCTTTGAACACATCAAATTAGTGTGGCTGTCCATTAACCATGCCTGTTGTGGTGAGGTTGGTTTGTTGCTTTGTTTGTTTTGTTCTGTTTTGTTTTGGGATTGGTGTTGCAGATTTCTACATGTTTGTACATGTCTTCATTGTTTCTTGGATATGAAATGCTGCGTTGCTGAACTATTTTAATTCAATACATACTCTGTTTCTCAGTTGGGAAAATATTTTGACTATGATGCTGACTTGACAATAATGACTTGATGTTGGGAAAGCAAGCTCAGTTCATCTGGTTGGTTTTTTATCTCAAAAATTTGCTTCATTTTTCTGAAAACCAAGTTTGTTTTTTTTACCAGTGAATTGAGCAAAGAAGAATCTTTAATTTGAAAAGATAGCTTTTCAAGTAGGAAAAACTTTTTACCATACAACAATATACCATGTAATACCAGAAGTCAATCTTCGTTCTTTAAGCAAAACAACTTACAGGATTTCAGTACAGCTGTATAATTTAAGTATTGGGAATCTGATACCTGTGTAGTAAATTGTAGGTATTGATTGTAGTATTTTTAAATTTATCGATAGTGAAGTGTAGTGTCATATTAATGCAAATCACAAAATAATTACAGAATGTGGTACCAGACTCTGCAAAATCCTGTGGACCATACAAACGGCCTGGAAAAGTAATTTGTGAAGAAGAACAGACCATCTCACGAAGAAGTGTTCATAATCATGATACTATTGGTAACAACTTTTGGTAACTCTTGTGCTGATTTATTTTTTCTCATTCCCTTACAAATTAAATCATACTGAGCTTAAAGAAAAGTATTTCATGTAGGCATTGTTTTCTGTTTATGGTGGGTCCAGGATTCTGTTACTTATGTGTTAGCCTGGGGTGCCTAGGAGTAGGATTTGGTTTTTGGGGTTGTTTTTTCTCCAGTGCACTGGCTGTACAACCACTTGCTCCATTTTTTGCCCTTAGCTGTTTATTCATTGCCTCACTGCTTTTCTCTTAGATACCCTGGCATAATTGCTTGGGCAGCTAGGGATGCTTAGAAAACTGATCAAGATTAAAAATAATTATTTTTATCTTGATTATGGTTGACTTAGGTCAAGTCTTCCATGTAACTATCAGGCCAATTGAAAAGGCTTTGTCGTGGTGAAAGAAATGAGTAAACAGGTAGTCCTGTTGCCAACCAAAAGTCATGTTTGTCAAACAGTCCTTAAACTTACAAAGTAAAGATTGCTTTTGTCTTTCTTCTATTCTGGCTTTAGACTAGATCAATACATTTTATACAGAAACTACTGTGCTTAAAACAGATTAGCAGTAGTAGTCCCAAAAACTTCTAAGTTTACTGATTGAGGATTGTTAATTGCTAAGTGTATAAGCTGATTAATGAGCAGATCAGGCAAAGGACTGGAGCAGTTAAAGAGTCGTGTCTTTCAAAGCTTTATACTGTCTAGTCTTGAAACTTGCACGTTTTGGTTTAGTTTTGATTTTTCTCTGTTCAGCAATTCAGAACTTTTTGCCCGACAATATTTGCAATACCAAGAATTCACAAGTTGTTTCAAGTGTGAATCTTTCTTCTTTCCTTCCAGTCCACCCTACTAATAACCAAATAATGTTCTACAGAAGTCAGGCAACCTACCAAATTCTTAAACTGCTAGGTAGCTTTCTTTACTGGGATATATAGTCTCCAGTACTCTAGAAAACTCAGAAATTGTGGAGTGTCAGAAATTGTGGAATCTGCTGAACACATTCAAGAATCGTTGTATCATTAAGTAGTCCTAAGCTGTTTTGTAGTAAATGATGCCACTTTGCATTTGTACTTCCAGTTCTCCCACCCTGTTGTTTCACATATGAAACATCTCTGTGGCTAACATATTATGAGAAGAGTCTTAATTGAGAAAGCATCTTGGAAGTTGGTAGAAACTGATGACCTTTCAGTCTCTTTGCAGAGGTAAATGGTGGCCATAGAGTCAGTGCCTCTATGCTTTTAGCTTCTGGTCAGGGAACATTTCTATGAGAAGGAGGTACTGCTTAGTGAAGTCAGAGAACCAGAATTCAGTTCTTTGAATTCTGCCTCTTGGCTCTTACTTTGTTTTGGAGCTTGATGCCAACAGCAGTTCCTGCCCTCTCTTAAAGAGGTGAAGTCTTGCTCTATGGAGAAGCAGCTGATCCCAGATCCTTTCCTAAGTGGCAATCTAAGCTTCTCTAATATGAGGCAGTGGCTTCCTTATCAGCACAAAATGAGCAAGTGGTGGGCTCATCCACACATTTGATTCCCTGTCATGTAATTCTTGTTACTTTGGTAGGCAGTATTTCACCTTCTGCCAAATTTAAGCTCAACGTTCTGACTTTTTTTCTTTTTGTCATCTCCCTCAAGCACCATTTATCATTTCCAGATACTGCTTTTCTGATGGTACTGGTACAGCATGTGGTGACACCAGGTACTTGTTCTCTGCTGATTAACATAGGTGCATATCAGGAGATGGGCTGCTTGTGCAGCTCTGAACAGTGTGGCACTCACTGGTTTAGATTTCTTTTTGAGCTCGTGTAATGCATCGGAAAAGTTTCCAAATGTGTTTTTAAAAGAACTTGATTTTTTTTAAGAGTATGAATTTTCTGTATTTCAGGATATAATTAATTTCAATAGTCTGGGTATGTGCTTCTGTTTGATAACCACAGTGCCAATTTAATAAATTTCTAGGAGTGTTTTTGAGTATCTTTTATCCCTGTTGAAAATTTTAGGTATGGTGGTAATCGGTGGGAGTGGAACTGTTGCTTCTGGGACATCCACTAATGGTGCTGTACACAAAATTCCAGGGTTAGTATCTCTGGTTTTATTAAAAAAGCTTTTTCCCCACCTCATTTCCTCTGCTAAGCTTTTCTAAAGGCTGCATGGTTACTTTTTTTCCTACCCAGTTAGAATCTTGTCTGTCAACTGAGTCAGGCAACTTCCAGATTTAGCAAGAAGTTATTGAACATACAAATGTCCCCAGCTGCTTACTGTTGCCCACTGGTTAAACGTTACTGCCCTAACTGTAGTCAGTATCATAACAAAAAGTTGTCCATTGCAGGTGGATTAAGCCTCAGGTCAGTCAGGTTATGACTTTCATCAGTAGTTTTAAGACAAGACTTCTGACTGCAGTGGAGTGACCTCTGTACCTGTTTTGTTCTCCTGTGTCTTTGATGCTAACCCAACTGGAGGCAGTAAGGTTGACAAAGTTAAAAGTGTGCCAGTATCAGGCTAAGAGCTATTACAATAACACAATGCCACTGGAATTAGTAAATTACAGTTTTCTATAGTTTCCAGTTGTTTCTTTTTTTCCATTGTTCACTACAGCCGCGTAGGAGATGCTCCAATAGCTGGAGCAGGATCGTATGCAGATAGTACAGCTGGAGGAGCTGCAGCTACTGGGGATGGTGACATCATGATGCGCTTCTTACCCAGGTTTGTCCTTAGGGTAGACTTTGCTAAATTTCTCTAGCAAAATGTGCACTTAGCAAATGAAGTAATTAAAAAGATGGTCTGACTTATTGGCTGCTGAAGTGGCAGTCAAGGAAGGAGTGGAAGGGGAAAGAACAGTAGCAAAATCAAGTCATACTTACAATCTGGCTTAAAAGGAGTGACTTTCTAAATATCTTGATGACAGATCCCTTAAGTACTGCCAAGCTATGAGTAAACAGGCAGCAGGTAATGAGTATATTCCCAACTGGCATGTTTTTTAAAAGAACTGATTAGCTTTCTCTTCCAAAGTATTTTGCTGTGTGGGAGATCAATGTTATAAATTGTAGATGGGATGTCGGGTGAGTCCCAGATGACTCAGGAGGGTGGGGGGTGTTGCTGTAACAATCCTGTGTAATTGCATCTAATTTGAAACTGGAAGGAGTCTTTCAGTGCTGTCGTCATAGTTGCATAACATGGATAAAATATAGCTGTTTTAATCACTGAGTCTTGGCAATCATTCTTGTGGGTCAGTGTCAGCAGGAATGAGTTACTGAAGTGCATGCTGAACATAATGGGCACTGATGCTTGAAGGAATGTATAGCAGTGGCCTTCATACTACTCAGGTGCTTTTTCTGAAACTCTGGCAGTTATGACTGTCTGCTAGCTGTTGCATGTTTACAGATGTCCTCGCTGAGTTTCAAGGTGTTCCAAGCCAGTCTTGAAATAAAAGGCAATCGACAATTTCATTAATTATCCTGAGGTATCAGATACCAACAGTAGTAGTGAGTTGAGCTGCACTGTGAGGTTACTCAATAAAAGCTTACATTACAGTTTAGCAGCCTGAAGGATTTGGCTTTAACACCTAAAACATTTTGTGCTGGCACCAGTGGGTTTTAGAAAACAACTCAGACTAGATGGTTAATCACATGTTCCTTGTAGATACAGATCTTTCCTAATTCCATACTATTTAGATACTCCACATGAAAACAAATAATAGAATTGACCTGCCAGAAGTGAAGGTAATGTCAAATAAAGGGCAAAATTGCAAATATTTTCTGTCCACCTTCTTTGAGACAGAAGCATCTTCCTGAGTTTTTGATTAGTGAAGAGACCTCCATGCAATACAGCTTTATATTCAAGATAGTTATCTAAAGATAACTTGAACTTATTTAATTGTTAGAATAAGTCAAAGATAATACGGAGTCTCAAAATGCAAGGAAAGTTTGCTTCTGTGATACTTCGATAACATCTATAGTTTAATGCTATCTGTAGATGAGTCTTAGTGTAACAAGAGTTGGTCTTTGTATATGCACCTTTAATCAAAACAAAATCTAGTGTTTTTTGCTTGTAACTTATGTTACGGGTTATCTATTAATCTTCAGGTTCTGAAAGAAAACAGAAGTAATCTTTTTGCCTCTGATGACATTTTGGAAATGCAGTTGATTCATTTCAAGCAATGCTCCCATTGTCATTTGTCTAATAATACTGTAGATACAAAGGAAGTTCATTTTGATTACTCTTTAATTTAGAGTTAATTTTTTTTAATTAGCTTGCAAAAAGTTTTACCAAAACATTGTACATTCATAGGCATTAAGAAAATCCATCAATTTTGATGTTTACAGTAACTTAATTTATTTCTGAAAGATTCGCTAGTGCTTACTGAAATCAATAATTTACCAGTCATGTAGAATTGAGGTCAGTTTTCTTAAAAACTTATCTTGACGTTGGCCTTTTTAAAAACTAGTAATAACTTTCAATGTCAAACTTAATAATGCAGTGAAAAATAAAACCCACTAACTCTTTAACTGTTTCTTTGCAGTCCTTTAACTGATCTGTTGCTTAGCCTCTTCTACTGCAAATGAACACAGAGTTATCCCAGGCTTGGTGCTACTTTAGAATGATAGATGGCACATGTGACATCTTAAAGTCTGTTTTAGTCCTGTTTCTAATTACTTCTAATGTAGAAGTTGAGTAATAATTGCCAATATTAAGTTTGACTGGAGATTATTTACAATGCGTTTCCATTATTCAAAGAAACCAAGGTTTCTCAGTGGTCTTTAAGAATATATATAACCTGAATGTGGGGTTGTGTTGGGTTTTTTTCAGTTATCAAGCTGTGGAGTATATGAGGATGGGAACAGACCCAATGGTAGCCTGTCAGAAAGTTATCTCCAGAATCCAAAAGTATTCCCCAAAGTTCTTTGGTGCTGTTATATGTGCCAATACCACTGGAAGTTATGGTATGTATTTAGCTTACCAGACAGAGCCTTTGACCCTAAGTAGGTCACAGAAGTACAAAACTGACGGTGGATTTTGAAGCAGAAGTCTTGAATTGTTCATTGAACACTGCAGCAATACTGACCATTCATAATATCAAATGCTGGTGGCAGGGCAACTGTATCCTAATGTGGACTTTAGATATTTTAATTTTTTCTCTGCACTTGGATGTCTTAGACTTTCACAAAATTTATGCAAGTCTTAGTAAAAATCAAAAATATTTACAACCTTCATGTGTTTTGCTGGACCGTGTATGATTATTTTGAAGGTTTAAAAAAAAATGTTTATGCCTCCCCTAGATATGGCATAAGGCAGGGAGAATGTGAATGTTAAGCACAGCTTCAAAGAAATCCAAGATCAGTCATTGTGCCAGGCATCTCATTAGTGAACTCTTAGATCAGTAGAAAATACAATTTGCTAATCGACGTGGCTTATTTAGTTAGACTGCTTATTGCTGTTCTTTGATCTCTTATTTCCCATAGTTCTGTGTTTAAGAGATTAGTGTTGAAGGAACTCATTAAGTTAATCAGGATTGAAAGAGAGAGATACGTTTTCCTAACTTATATTACTGTTTTGAATTTTATTATAAAGGCATTAATTGCACTACAGCAGTCACTAGCACTGTATTTTTACTTAAAAATTAAATACTTTCAAGATGTCTTGGGTTAAACAGATTGTAAAAGAATAATTACACCATTATAGTAGAATTAGTAACTGGCTCTTTAGATGATAAAGTACAATGACAAAGGTACTAATCCTAAATGTAGCAAATTATACTTTTTTTTTTCCTTTCTTTCCTAGGTGCTGCGTGTAATAAAGTTCCAGGGTTCACTCAGTTTCACTTCATGGTTTCTAGCCCTTTGCTAAGTCAGCCCACTGAGCAAGTAGTAGATTGCATTTAATTTTTTCTTGTCCTGTTAACATGAAAACTTAGAGGAGGAAAGTGTTAAGGTTCCCCAGGAGTTATTTTTTAAATGGTTGTTTATTTTCACTGTTGCATAATCATGTGAACAAGTACAAAGGTATGTTGATGGTGCAGCTACACTTCACTGTTTTTAATATCTTCTGCTTTATTACGGCTTTCTGTACTGCAACTAAGCTTAATCTGTAGTTTCCTAATGTAATTATCTTCCTAACTTATTTTGACATGACTGTAGACCAGTACTGTAATCTAGAGTGAGGTTTAAAAACTGACTCTGTGTAGTCTGAGGGAAGTGAATGTAGTTGCAAAATTATAGTTTGTGCTGACACTTTCACAGTTAGCATAGGCGATTCATCTCTTTAAAAATCTACATTTAAGAGAAATGGCTGAAGTTGATGCCTCTCACTACTGAGATCTCTTAAATCATGAATTTAGTAGGCATTATCTTACGTTCCACCTCAGTTTTTAGAATTTTGTAAAGCTGACAGTCAAACTGTGTTCTAAATCCCATAAAAAGTTATCTGTTGTATGTTGACATCCAAGTAATGCCAAGCTTCACCTGCTTTCTGAGGAAAGTAGAGCTTTGGTCACTAAAAAAAAAAAAATTTAAATGAGGATTCATAAAGGGGACATGTGGTCATACAGATGCAAAGAGACCCAGTGTGTAATGGCTCCTATAGTCTGTTTTTGTAATAACTAAGTAGCCAGAAGGGATGAATAGTAAACATTTAATGGGACTTTCACTTTGACATTTAAAAACATTTTGCAGAAATCTGGAACCGAAGGGAGGGAGCAGGGTGGGTTCTGCCTCTACACTTTATTCTTATTTTGAGAATATTTAACTGTCTTTCTAAGAGTTAGTCCAGGTTTTCTTTTCAAAGAGAAAAGATAAATTGCATGCAATTACTTTCAAGCAAGAAAAGAGTAGTGGAGAAGATTTCAAAGCTTTAAGAGATAAGGAGCATCTCCTTGTGGACCTTTCTAACTTGTTTCACAACAGCTGAGAATACATTTGAATAAGGAGGACTTCCAAACATATTGGGTAGTACAAGCCTTCAAGGAGTATCGTGTTAACTAACTGGATGTCAAGATAGGTGGAAATCTTCCTGTCACCTCTTTTTTTTTTTTTTTCTTTTAGCAGAAGGTATGAATCTCGATCACAGTGATTTCCTTGTCACTAATATGCTGTGCAATTGCCTTTTCCTATAGCACATCTACCCCTGCAAAGGAGCAGTTGCATACCTAAAGCATGACAGCTACCTACAGCTGATGAAGCTGGGTTTGTCGCTTTCTCTTCCTGTGTCTAGAGAGGCAAGGATTCATTTTTGTTAGAAATTCAGCATCATGAGGATTGTTCCATAGGTATTTGAAGATCTGTTTGATCACTTTCTGCATTTGCTGCTTTGCTGATGATTTGATTTAATCTTTGCTAAACTTGAGCTAGGAGAAGTTAAAAGTGGGGGAAGCAAGTAAAATGAGCATGTCTTGTCATAAACACTTTAATTATTCTTTGTCTACTTCAATAAAATCATTGGGTAATAAAAGCGCACCTTAATGTATCATTTATAAATAAAGTTGTTCAGATGCATGTGTGTGTACTGTGCTTCAGAATTATTGTTCCTTTATGGTTTGAGTTGATGTCTTTTGAAGGTTGGAAAAAATGTGCAGACTAGAGTAGCCATCTTTAATGGTCTGCTATTTAACTTCATCAACGAAGTAGTTTATTTGGTAATTCACTTCTGTCACTGGATCTTTAGAGCATCTTGAAGTGCAGAGTTCACTGTAGACCACAATAAGCTTTAGTCAAAGAAGCTCTTACTGAATATATCTGCAGTGGTTTAAGATAAGCTTTCTACCTGTCCCACGTACAACCCTTCTCCCATGGCTGCTGTACCTCCAGATAACTCAGGTAGTAAAGTGCAAATAGGTTAATAAAATCCCAATTATTCTTACTGTGGAGATAGCGCTGTGAGTTGTGAACATAGAAGATTCAGTACTGGCAGCTGAGGGGTGTTGTCTCAAACTGCTGCAGCTGAATCCACTAGGATTCATTTTTGAGAGAAGTTAGGAACATCCATGGCTGGCTTTCTAGTACCTAGTGTACACCTCTAGAGGCTGTGAATGCCCATGTGGAAAGATGATGAGTACTTGCAACAGTGTACCTTAAGTCACTAAGTTACAATTCTAACGTACTGCATAGTCAGTTCATCTGTATATGAGCTTGTCTCCATGAGTTTAATAATGTAGGTTGCTTTCTCATGCTGAATTTGTTATCATAAATTACAGGGTTAGTTCGTATAAACTATTTTAATACATCATTAATTTGAAAATGTATTTACTTATAATATTTATACATATATCATTCTGATCTTATGGACAGAATTCTGAATTTAAAAAAATTTGCATAATATTTTGTACTTAAAATATTTATTTAAAGGCTGTTAGTAATAGTGCTGTTCTCTTATGCTTAGCAGATACATGAGTTTTTTTCAGAAAGCTTTTTACAAGGACAAACAATTGCCAAAAGTAAGCAGAATCTCGATGACAGTTTCTGCTTTGGCTGCAAAAAAACCAAAATCCTACAGTTTCTGATTTCAAGGAATTTATTTTTTTTTTAGTTTTTACTGTGGAACTTTTACTACAAAATGCAGAAGAAACCTCCCAAAATATGAATATTTACAAGTTTGTGGTAGAGTTGAATACATCCTGCCTGTAAAGTTGTAGGGTTTTTTTCAGTCCAACTTAAGTTCATTGGCTTCTAGGTAATCTGCTTTTTTCCGTTTCTGAAACTTCTTACCAAATTATCACTTCCTCCAATGAAGACAGAAAAACAATCTTAGCTCAGTTGTCTGTTTCTTTTTTTCATCCTTTGCATGCTTCCCAGAGGTCTCCAAAATACACTTCAGCTCTAATTCTGTTTATTACTAAATTATTATTTTGATTGGTGGTGTGTAAAAATATAAAAAGCAGAGAGCTCTGCCACTTGAATGTAGTTGTGAAGTTGGTTTGTGTTTTGTATTTCTACTTTCTTAGCATTTGTCATTTAAAGATCCTAAGGAGTAAGAAATTCAGTTTAGTAATAAATCCAGTGGCTTTGGTTTATTTGAATATTCTTATGTAAAGCTGGAATGAACCTTAAGTTATTACTTCGCCAAGACAAGCAGGCAGACATTATTATAGGACCTAACCCTCCAAACAGGAGAAAGGCTTTTTGTGAAAGAGAGTCCACTTAAGTCTGGTCTTCCAACTGCATTTGCAGACTGCATTTAGTATTTGTAGAATGTTAGGGTAACTGAATAGGATAAATACTCTGTGATACTCTGACACTTTAATTTTTTGTTTTCATTGTTAGAAGATTAAAATGTTTCAGATACTTCTCTGTTGAAGGTTTAGTAACTGGAATTCACCAATCTGTACAGTCTCAATTACAGATGAGCTTTTTGTCAAACACTGACAGATTTTTGCAGATTTTTTCCTACTGATTAATTTACTGCAAAATAAATGAAATTACATATTTACATATAAACATTCACATGTTGCAGTAATAGTTGATAATATTATATTAAACAACCAGAATATTAGATCAGCTTGTAATTGCAAAACTGAAATGGGAAACTAAGTAATTTCTTTCTCATAGACTTTTAGGATCTGGATGTTGTATTGTTTGAAAGTCTGAAGAATGTTTGCCTTCATGTTGATTTCCACAGGCTATGTTAGCACACTGATTTTACTCATAGCCTTCACTTAAATTACTGTATAGGTTCTCTGTTGTTGCACAGGATCTTGATAAATTAGATTCTCTTTAGCTCTGCAGGACAAACAAGGTTTTTAGGCAAGTTGTTTTCACTTGTCACTCAAATTCTCTTGCACCCCTTCCCACCCCTTGCTTCTGCCCCGTGCAAAAGTAGTTTCATCTGGGGCTCAAAGTATATTTTAGGATGACTTTTGCTAAGGGCTAGTATCACATACTGCTGAGGCCATTTCACAAAGATTTCACAAAATCACCTACAAACCAAATAGCTATATTGCTTATACTTGCTACAAACTACAGCAATTTTTAAAGAACTCTCGGGTTTGCCTAAAGCCTTCTTCCATATACAGACATGCTCCTTTCCTACCTCCCACCTCTGAAATCAGAAGAATACTGGTGGGTTTTTATCCTGTTCTCCTGCTGTTAATGGTACTTTATGCTTTCTTCAAATGTATAGTTTTTTTGTTTAATAAATGTTTTCTCCATATTAATTTGCTTTTCTTGTTGCTATCAGCAGACTTGTGTCATTATAACAACTTGACATATTCTGACTGTACTCATCTATGTTCAACTGTTGGTTCTGAAGTTTACCTTGTGCATGACGTAGACTGTCTTGTATTACTGTTCTACCAGGTTGTATTTGGAGGGGAGGATCTGAGTTCTGGATGGTCAGACTTTTTAAAGGTGGCATAATGCCTCAAGCAGTTTGTCACTTTCCTTGATGTTTGAGAAGCCTACTGTCTATTTTTTTAGGAGGGAGGGTGGAGGGGGAGGACTTAAGGGTTTTTTTGTGTTTGTAAATACAAAAAATAATAGATAATTGTCCTGAATTAATAAATGCTGGCTACAGAAGTGGCACTCTTGAGGACTGAGGGAGGAGATACTCAAACTGAGAAGCAGTATCACAGTAGATTCCAGGATCACAGTACCACATACTTAGGATTACACTTACCTAGACCATGAACATTTATTGTTTGTAAGTAGATGCTTGATCGTATATGTGATTATTAAATACAATGTGACAGGCTATTTGAAAATAAAAATGGTTGTGCTGCTAGCTTAATGCTACTCCTAGATATTAATTGTTATGAGAAAAATTCCAAGGCAAGTTATAGATCATCTGTGAGGATGAAGGTTGCATTGGCAGGCTAATACATAGAGAAGTATAAAGGAACTGAAACTTCCCATAAATTAATATATTTATCTGCAGCACTTTTTCTGAGCAGTGAGAAACGATGTAGAACTGACAATTTCATACTGTTGTTGCATAATCAATTCTGTATCTAAGACTATTTTTTTTTCTGATGGATTTATAGTAATAGATGAAGTAAAGCATCATAGATTAAAAGAGTGAATGGAAAAAGTACTATAAACAGGTCTAATTCATCTGCAGTCAAGTGTGTTTTGCTAGTTTGGTTGTTACTGAAGACTGATTTGAATGTTTGAAAATGTTGAATGTATAAAACCAATTACCTTGGAGTATCTGCAGTGTAATGAACTGCAACTATTTAAATTCAGTCTTTACCCATTCTTATGAATCCATCAACATGAGATCTCCTCGGCAAGACTTGGACAGTTTTTGTAACTGCATAGTGAATGTGTCAGCCCCACAAAATGGATCTTAAGGGATTAACATTGCTTTGCTGCATGTGTTTAGGGATGTTAAGAGCCTTTAACTGATTTCTGCAGTGTTCCTCCTCCTCCCTGTCCACTGTATCTCTTTGCAGGAGGTCACTGTGCCTGTACCAGGACTGGCAGACTAGAGTGTAACAGCCAGATCCAGCGGTTTAACCTCTCTGACCTCCATCTGCACTTTGCACTGAGAGTAGCAGATGCCTGCACCCCATTCCACTGATTCTGCTGTGTGTTCTGATCAGAGGGCAGTAACAAACAGCAGTTTGACTGCAGCTGTTTGCTGGTGGACTATGTATCAAAGCCCTCAAGTATGTGTATAATGCCATCCTCATTCCAGTGAATTGAGCTTCTAGGATCGTAGTTACAACAGTGGTAATAAAAGCCATAAAACGCAACTATATGGAATTATTGCAATAACAATTAGCTAATAGTGAGATGCTGAACACAAGGTTAGGTTTTAAGCTTTGTCCATCTCTGGAGCATGGTTTCAGCTGGATAAAGGTTTTACTTCCCTGAAAGGGGTGGTAGTACCTGCATCCTCCAGTATACATTCTCACTTTAGTTATGCAGTCAATTCTGGTGATTATGCAGCTCCACAAAATGGATCAGCTTGCTGGTCTGGCTGAAAACTAATCTTTTTCAGTTTTTTATTTTTTCAGAGGATGTCGCGATCGGGGCTTTTCTTATGTGTGTTTGGCGGCAAGTGTCGGATGGATGGAAGTGTGTGTCTCGTGGGTCAAATTTATACAGTTTTATGTTTTAAAAGCAAGTGCGCACACTCACTCAGTCTAACACCCTGTATTCCCAATTACGCCCGCTCTCACTCTGTCCTTTCACGACTTCCGCTTCCTCCGTCACCGGCCGTTTCCCTCGCGGGAGAATGGAACCGCGGTTCAGGAGTCCACACTCACTTCGCGGCTTGTGCCGCGTCTCAATCACGCTTACACACACACGGTTTGGCTGCCCAGCGATCAGACACCCAGGGGACCCGAGCGGCAAGTCCCGCTTTTGATATCTCTATGCAACCTCCCCCCTCGGGTATTTAAAGGGACCACGCACCAAAAGAAAGAGATCACTTGCTACGGTCAATTTAGTCTATGTGCTTTTACTTTACGATTAAAGGCACAACAAATACAACAGATGATTGATAACAATAGCAGCAACAATAATAGAACCAGCAATCAGCTTAATTTATACAAAAGGGGAATTAACGCGCCCGCGGCCAGATTAGGGAACAAGGAAAGGTTTCCCACTCGCCCTCCCACCTCCCAGGGAAGTTCTAGGATTTTCGGGGAAGAGCGGCAAGGATCTTACGCTTCCGCTGTCCTGATCGAGTCGGGGACCAGCCCCAACTCTTGATGGCCAGCTGCTCTTCCTCGGTGTCTTCAGGGCGAGCACACGCAACCCCCAGCTCCTTCAAGCCTTGAGAACGGCTTTTAGGGTTGTGGCTCGAGCCCACGGCGGCGGTGATTAGCGTGTTGGCTGGCGTTTCCCTGGCACATCTTCTTTGGCGTCCTCTTCTTATGTTCAGGTAACCCCCAGATGATGATGACGACAATGACTCTCTCAAAGGTTCTGGTGAACCTTTTTATAGGAAATCGGGCTGGAGAGCTTGGCCTGTGATAGGTCTGTAAGTTTTCAATCCGTTTGCCTATTGGTTTACTTCCAAGCGGCGGTCCTGAGGCGGCATCTGGCATTGGCAACATTGTTGCGACTTTCCCGCCTCTGGCCTTCCAGCTCTTTCAGTCTTCTCTTTAGTCCGCTTTTCCCCAAAGTTTTCACCAACATGAGAATTATTAGTCTTTGTGAGGGGCGTGGCTTAAAGTTCGTGTAGGCAGGTCCCTTACAGAGGATGAATAAGCATGCTGTTCTGTTTTTACCACACAGCCACCCAGTTGCTAATACCAACACAAGGCAGACTGCAGGAATATGCAATAGGGTACTGAGGAGCACAAGATATTATCCAGGTGGTGACAGCACATAATTAGCTTGGCAAAAGCACACTCTCTAATATGCAGACTGAAGTAAGATGCCTCTCTCTGCAGGTTTCATGATTCAATCCTCAAGCTGGATGCCTATCCTACTATTTCTCTCCAGTAAATTTCAGCAAGAGACGTGAGAAATCTGGATTTGAATCCAGGACTTCTACTACTTCAGGGATTATTCTCATCAACAGGCTATTTTCATGTTCCCGATATTCTCTCTTCTGTCATGTAGCTATTTACTTACCATAGGTTTCCCATGTTCAAGGCAGGAGAGCACAGGGTCTCCATACAACCTTTTTTGATGATCTTTTCTTTGTTAAAATAAATTTGAATGTCTTCTGATTGAAGAGGCTTATAGAATAACTTATCATTATCATATTTATCATCATGGCTAAAAATGGGTATTAATGGACATAAGGACGTTTGCAGGTCATTCCTGTTGACCTTACTGTCTGTGTCCAATACAAAAGCCTTTTACTTTTTGCAACATACAGGAAACTATTTTCAGTGGATGTGAACAGTATTCTCTAATTCAGCTGCTTTCAATAAAGCAAGATAAAAATTTTAATTACACTTGATTTTAAATACAGTGGCAATTAGTTTGATGTACCTTTCTTTTTTAAAGCCAGTGCAGTTGAGCTCTTTTAGTACTTAACAGCTAGTGTAAGTGGTTCTTGAGTCATGAGCAGACCGCAGCCTGCTGCCAGTTGGTGGCTGAGCCTGCAGGACTGCCATAGAAGGAGTAGAAGCTGAGAGCTGCCCATTTTGTTTGCTGCCCAGTGGCATTCTTGTTCCTAGGAAACAATCCCAACCTCAGTTACAAGTTTTTCATCAGTACTTTTTTCAATCAAGCAGCCTAAGCAATCTGTAAATATAAATCAAATATAATCACCTAATCTATCATTAAAAGATTCATCTCAATCAGCTTGTCACCTGAAACTTTGCAATTAACAAAATAACTAGTATTTTTAACAAAATAGCTGAGTGGGGTTTGATTAGTAGTGCTGTCTCAGGAATGGCCTTTTCCACTTTTTATTGCCATGAAAGCTGTCAGTCCTGCATACCGTGTTATTTTGAAGAGACTTTAGAACAGAGACAGATAAATGGATATTTGTAAGATGGGCTTTAATTGGCTCCTGGAGATATAAGTAACAAAGGTCAAGTGCTTGAATTTTTGATGTGCTTCATATATTGATGTAACAATAAATTAAAAATAAACCACCATGTGCAATGAATCGGAGAGTTTAAACTGAATTTGAAATTAATGTTTAGAAGGTAACACCTAAACCTAAATTATGTAGAGCAGTGAGGAGAAAAAAATACGTTGTTTGAATTGCAGTTGATTGTTGTTATCAGGGGCTGAGTTAAGTAGTGCACTATCTAATTTATTACATTCAAACTAGCATCACATAGTGAGCTGGGATTTGCTAAATAATGTGGTTAGTGCGCTATAGTTTCAGGTTTTTATTTCCCCCTGCCTGAATTCCATCTTCTGTTATGTCCCATAACTACTTTTCTCCTTCTGTTTTAACTCGTAACTACATTAATTTCTATTCTAGTTTATCCAAAGAAGTTATAATTACCAAAATATAAATAGCTGAAACTTCTGTAGTTAACCGTAGTGTCTGTGTAATTGAATAGTTTTATGGCAAGAGTACTGGATTTCTTTTATGCTTGTGGTTCATTCTGTGTTGCCATGGTGAAACAAGCAAACTCAGGCTATCAAGTGATACTTTAGCAGTTACACCTTGCCTTGATAAATCTTCGGCAGTATTGGTCTCTGTGGGATTCTAGGAACATTTAGTAGCCAACATCAGGACTACATGTTTAATACGTTTCCACTGAAAAAGGAAAACCTGTTTCTGATGTGGTTATGTACTTTTTTTAACTTCTAATGTCCTGTTGAGTGGTTGCGTATCTCTGACAAGGATATAAAAATTTCTAAGGTAACCGAAACTTTCTGTTCTTATTGTGAATCTTCTGTATTTTGTTGATGCTACTCTTAGCATCTGATACCAGATTAACCTACTTACCATCATCCTGAGTAATTTATGAAAAAAAAAAAAAACAAAACACAGCTTTTTTTAAATTAGAAAATTCAGTTTTATTAAAATACAACTTTGAGAAGTTGTGCTACTATAATAGTAAATATTTCTGTTGTGGTCCACTTGGAGTGAGTTCATGTTTTTAAGAGAAGCATTTGCTGAAAGGCTGCTTTTATATAGAGGCAGTTATTTTGTATTTGTAAATCCTTTTAGACTGATTAAAAATAAGCACATTGTATTTTTCTAGTGAAGGTGAACTGAAGTGTAACATGAGACATGGCACATGTTTCTAAGTGAAGATGTATAGTATTACTAAGTAATGACTATACTTTGGAAAGGAGCTCCAAAGCAGGAAATACAGTGCAAATAACATAAACAGGCTGCCCAGGGAAGCGGTTGAATCACCATCCTTGGAGGTGTTAGGAATATGGTTTAGCACTGGACTCAGTAGAGTTAGGTTAATGGTTGGACTTGATGATCTTAAAGCTCTTTTCCAATCAGAATGATTCTGTGATGCCATAAACTATCAGAGAAAGCAAAGGATAAACTGTATATCCCACATATGCAGTAAAGTAAAGAAAATCAATAACGGTAAGTACCTTATTTTTTTAATTTCTTCTTTGTACAAATAGATTTTAAGCTTGCCTGTGCATTCAAGTACTGAGTGCATTTTTTACTTGTATAATGTTCATCTAAAAAGCCCAGTATTTGCTTAAATGTTATTTCAGGTCCAATCAAAGCATATTACACTGTTACCTTTGAGACCACTTCGTGTGGAAATACATTGTCCTTAAGAAGTACAGTCCACCGTCTTTGCCTTCAGAGTGGAACTTCTGCTGGTTTTTTTCATAGACTTTCCAGTACTGCTATAGGAATGAGTTTAGATTTTATTTTGTAAACTTTTCACATGTAGTCTAGATTTAAATTTAAAATTTGAATTTTAGCTTCCATTTATAGTTTTTAACTTGAGTGCTTTTTAAAAGACATTACAAAACCTTTGTATGTTTAAGATCATCCTGAAGTTCTAGAACTTATTAAATAAAAAAGCCTTGAATTTTAATTTGTATCTTTTCGATTGAAACCTTAGTTTTTTGCTGCTATAGAACTATTTATACCCTAACAGATGTCTGAATTATTTTTATGAGAGTTTATACATTGTTTTTTCTCTAGTTGTTCTTAATGACATTGTCTGAGGTTAAAAGTTTAGCCTAGGCTGATACTCTGCTCTTCAACAGAGCCAGGTAGCTAGAAGGCACCTTGAAATGCTGCCTAACTGGCTTGGGTGTACCAAAGCTGGTTATCCCTGTGTGGTGCTGCATTGTGTTTTCTGGATAAAGATTAAAATACACTTCCCATTTTTCCCTGTTTCACGTGGTTGTTTTTTTTTTCCTTTTCCATACTACAGTGTCCTGGCTTCTGACAAATTATGAGGGGTTTTTTGCATGTCAAATCATTACTGTCATAATGATCAAGTAGAAGTTAATATTTGAAGGAAATAGCCACAAAGAATTTCTAGATTATGTGCATCTGGAGGAAGATGAGTGGAAATTAATTCACTTAAACTGATTAAAGGAGCATAATAAATCCATGAGGTTTCTGCAAGAAGTGTAAGATAAATGATTACTGTAATCCTTTCTAAATTTAAAGACACGTCAATAGATCCCTCTGAGGTATGATTCTGTCACAAGTGCAATATATAGAAATAAGTTTTTCATTCATAGCAAATGATAAACTTCTCATCTGTCTTCCTGGATCCTGTGATCAAAATGTGAGGGCAGCTTCTATTTGAGTTGCTGCCTAGTGCAGGATATATATGCAGATTTCTTCAAAGATCTGCATTTGCTCTGCATAAACTAAAAACTGCTGGAACACAGATGTGTTCTTATCCAAAGGTGTGATTCTCAAGCTGCTGTTTTAAAGCTCCCTTTGAATACTGTCTATTTGAAGCTGCCTGGAATCAGCCTGGAGCCATAGACCTGTCAGCAAAACTTATGCGTAGGCCAGTTTTTAATCTAGTAAAATGTGCAGTTGGATTTATTCATAATCTGAGATTTAAACCTGTTTAATCTGAGCAGAGAGCATTTGAATTGCAATTAATTAATTCAGTTGATCTAAAATACAGATGGAGATAATACAGATGGTGTGAAACACCACATAGACTTATGGTATCTGGAGGAAGGACCTAGGTTACAGGTCCATTTCTAGCCAAACCAGTTGAATAGGCCTTCTCCTGCCAAAACAGAGGAATTCTTCCTTCACTTTTCCCTTCAATGTTCCTGCTTCATCCCATCTTGAAGCCAGGCTGTGCTGGTGCATTGGTGCATTCCGAGAGTTCTCTCCTTACTCTGCCAAATCTCTGTTAAGGTCTCATCTGAAACCTTAGTATCTAAAGAAGCCCCATTGTTAGGATCTTTTCACAGTATGGTCGTACCACATGACTAACAGCTAGAAGACAGTCATGTTGTTTGAGGTTGATTTTATAATAAAAAATGTATGTTATACAAACTCTGCAGAAACTT
This sequence comes from Hemiprocne comata, assembly GCA_020745705.1. Taxonomy (NCBI): domain Eukaryota; kingdom Metazoa; phylum Chordata; class Aves; order Apodiformes; family Apodidae; genus Hemiprocne; species Hemiprocne comata. The sequence goes on from CM036589.1 coordinate 38,468,127, forward strand.
GCACTTTGTGTAGGAGTGGCATTTCAGTAAGGTAAATAACTAAAGCACTGACTATATTTAAATAATACTGTGAAAACTGAATTCTGCACCTGTGTGTTTGTTGCAGTTTTATTAAGCTTTTATCTGGAAAACAGTTTTATCATTGGGCTTTCTCCTTACATTGGATTTATTTTGTTGTTACACTAAAACAAAGTACAGCACATTTCCACACTTTTGTAAATGGATTTTTAATGTGTATTTTGAATATTCAAGTAAAAATTGGACATAATAAACAACCTTTAAGGCATTAGAGGACTACAGACATGCAGCACATTAAGTTACTCTAGATGCTGAAATCTGGCTGTCATCAGCAAATGTCAATACAAGTGTAGCTGACAGCAAGTTAAATTGCACAGTGTAGAAAGGTACATGAAACAAGTTGAAAAGAGCTTTAAATCTTTTAGAGATTTTGTTCTGAGAGAAAGAGGGCCCACAGTTGCTGTGAAGTCTATAAAAGACTTGGCAATACCTTTTGATTCCATCTGAAAGATACTTAGCCATTAATGATGAACATTCATACAGATATAAAGGATGGCATTTTCTACTTCTTTGAAAGTCCCTTTTCCCCATCCAGCTAAAACACTTACGTTTTCCATTCCAGAAAAAGTGAGAGTAAGCACCATTTTACACAGGAAAGTGGATGCAGAATTAGTTGTAATGTATGATTGTAATGGTCTGCAGTCACAGCTGTGACACAGTCAGGTCTCAAAATTTGAGTGCGTATTTTTGGTGTAAATTTATTTCTCTCTCAGTGAGTTACTAATTTAAAACCATTGCTTCAGCCCTCAGTCTATTTGCTGAATTCATATTGCCATCAAGAGCTGGTTGTGTATGTATAGATTAAGAAAAATGCATGTCTGTCTTTAACAAATAGCTCGTTATAGAAGTACTTTAAATAAGGGTATAAAGGCATGAAATTGCATAAAATCTGTTGATTCTAACCTGAATGTCATAAATTGGAAAATGTTACTTTCAAAGTGGAAGATCTATTCTGCCTAAACTTACTTAAAATGCAGTAGTAACTGAAGTGCTACTGTAAAGCAGAAATTGGGTATGGCCTTAGCATTTTCTACGTTTAGAATTTTTACTTCATGATTTTACATAGCATCTCGGCTGAGCTTAGAGAGTTTTATGAGGTTAGTTTTGTAGTATATAAAACCAGAAAAAGTGTTTTCTGCGTAAGGTTAATGACTGGTTTCTATTATGAATCATGCTTTCACTTTGTAATGTTAATGCCTGAACATTCTCTCTAAAAATTATAAGTAAGAATACTCAGAAGTCAGCTTTACTAGAAGACTCCTTTTTACTACAGAACTGCTATCACCATCTCGTTCAGAGTGCATTCAGCTGAAGGAGCTTACGTGAGCCTGTCAGTCCTAACAGCCTCCTGTAGGCACTGGAAAAACATCCCATTTCTCTTAGCTGTGTATGGGTACAGGTTAAAGTTACAACTGTGTCAAAACCCTTAGGCTTTTAAAAAGAGCTTTATTTTTTTAAAAGCTATTTAAATTGGCTTTCCCGAGGAATATAAATAACAGAAGTTGATTGGGATAGTCAATTCTCTCTTCTGACTTAGGCTTTATTCTCTTTAGCCTTCTTAGTTGATTGTAAGCAACACAAGCCATTAAAATGTGTAAGCCAGATACAAATCTGAAATAAGTGTATTCCATCACTTGCCCTGTAATTGAGTTGTGAAAAATGTGAATCAATGTGAAAAATAAACACATTTGTAAACTATTAGGACAACAGCTGAAAATCAGGACTTGAGCAAACACAAGACATCCTTTCAGCTGTCAACTGTTTTGTACTCTTGGTTCCAGATTCTTTTTGAAAGGTTGAGACAGGGACATAAATTTTCTTGCTAGCTTTTTTATCAAAACTTTTTATATAACTAGCTATCAGAGTGTTAAACAAGCTGTCTGCTCCAAGAGGAAGTGGGAGAAAATAAAAATAAATTAAGAATCAGTGTTTGTAAAAGCAGTAGATTACACAGGCAGCTGGTGAATTAGAATTCACTCTCTCACTTAGTCTCTTACTCCACTGGACTGCAAATGTCAGATTCCTCCACCTGCTAGTTCACTGGGATGTGCTCAGGGTATCCTTGCCCTTTGTTATTTCCATTTCTGCCTTTTCTCACCTTGTGATATTGTACAACCAGGATATATCGTAAGCAAATTTAGGCTGATATAAACATACCACTCCTTCAAAATAGATGCCCAAGGGAATACACTCTACAACTTTTTGAAGTTTATAGCTTAAGTGGGTGGTATTTAGAGGGGAGACATGAGATTAGAATTAAAGGTTATAATCTTATTTAATGTGTAGCTCAATAGCCTTAGCAGTGTAAAAAAGCAGTTAAGTTCCCATTGATATTAGCATATCCTACTTTCATATGATGTTTACGGAAGAGGTACTAGTCCAAAAATTGAGTGCTAAGTAATCTAATCTCTAAATTTAAGAGTTGTTTATGAAATAAACATTTCTCTATTAACACTTATTCCATAAGCCAAACTTCCATGTTACTCTCCTTTAATAGCCATACCCTCCCCTGTGGCTCCTACCTTAGTTCCTGTTTAAACTTATTTTTTTACATTTCAGGATTCCTCTCAAACATTTTACCTGCTAGATGACATCTCTTACTTGAATTTATTTGAGCTAGATATCCATTTCTTAAAACTGTTTGTCCAGAATAGTGATATCATCAGTCATTGATGCAACCATTCCGAAATGGAGACTTAGATGCTTAGAATTCTTAACCTGTTTTATTGCAACTTCATCACAATCAGAGACTTTATAAAATCTCTAATTTCCGATTTCAGTGGTAAATCATGAAGTACAGCTGTTCAAGCTACTTATCTGCAGCCAGCTCTGGTTATTTCAACTGGATAACTTATGCTAGCCTATTACATTATGTTTCAGATGATAAATATAAATAGTTTTTTAATGTTTGTAGTTAGGCAGAAAATAGCAGAAATGAGGCAATACAGAAAGTCACTTTTTAAAAATAAGACATTTTATTTAAGGTTAACCTACTATTGTAAGATTTTTTTCGTGTAGGTTATTTTTCATGCTTTTAAATAACTCAAAATTTGGGAGAACTGGCTTGTTAAATAGACAAAATAATGATCAGGACAAAAGACTTTAAATACATTTCCTTAGTCTAGTCCATAGTTTAATCATGAGACACTACTCATTTCAATATAGAATTCAGATTTTGCATCTTCAGAGGGTAATTGCACTTTATACATCACAGATACTCACTTCTGGTCTGGCTGTTAAAAAAAGATTTAACAGCCAAAATGTTATCTTTCAAGTGTCAAAGTTTGAGTAAGTCATTTAACTTCCAGCTTGAGCGAGATCTTAACATTTGCTGAAGGCAAGAGATCAAAAATGGTTGTATTTCTCTTTTTCATGTTTTGCTGAACTAAAGATTTACCCTTGCACATGACATCCAAAAGCATGTACAATTTAAAAATAATCGGACACTGTCACAGTGATCAATTGTACAAATAAAAGTGAAGAACTGGTTAGATAGCAGTTTTAAAGACTTAAATGTATGAGCACAAGCTAGCAATGACTCCTCATTGTAACAAGCATCATATAAAAAGATGGCAATGGAAAAGTCAGTCTTCATCATGTCAAGTTGCTTGTTTTGTTCTCAGTTGGAGTTCTGTACCCTGCTTTAAATGATAGGATTCATGAAAGATAATCTTATTTGGAAAGAGTCCATCGAGCAACATAAGCATTATAGTTTCTACAGTCTCATTAGGAAATATTTTCTTCACGTAAGGAAAGTTTTAAAAGATTATAACGGTATCGAAGGCTACTGAAAAGAGGAGGAAAAAAACCCTCTGAATTTGTGTTGGTTCACACAAGAATTAACCGGTTTCACTTATACCATGGCATGGAAGATTTAAATGGGGGACTGAAGTTCCACAAATTTCTCAGGAAAAGTAAGTAGTCCTTCCCCCTCAACAACAACAAAAAATCACCACCAATCGTAACAGGCAAAAGAAGTTAGTGCTCAGAAATTACACAGTCAATTCTGAAGCATTTCCATAGACTGAAGGACCATGTACAGAAGCTTTTAAACCTGTTTCCTCTCACACATTTTTGGTGGAAACAATGCTACTTCCCACTACTTTCTTTAAAAACTGATTGTCATTCAATACTTAAAAAGCTAGGGCGATATCTCCCTTGTTATCTCTAGTACATGCTCCCAAGATCTGAAGAATTTTGTTTCTGCTTCACATTTGATAGCAAATTGTATTTATTTTTCCCCCTTGCTTGATCAAATAGTGGTAAAATGAGCAAATGTAAACTGAGTTTTAACCATCTAAGAGGTATGATTTTATTATGCATTACTGGTGGGTTGGGGAAAAAGTTGACCAGCAACTAGAATAAAATATTAAGACCTGGATATAAAATATGTAATTAAGAAAACTGCAGTCGTGATTAATTTTAGGGCAGTTCTTGCCTTTTTTTCCAAGCCTAAGCAACTGTGGTAAAATTCAAAGTGTACAGTCCATTGCTGTTTCATTTTAAGCTCTGAGAAAATAAAGCATGAAATGGTATTTTAAAATACATATTGACTTTTTATTCACTTTTATTATTTTTATTAAATATGTTTACATTTATGAAAAAGTCTACCAATTTAAAATACTAATATAGTTATCCATTTTATAAATCAAATATACTTGAAATTATGCAGTGCTGACAAACTTCAGTGACTTCATTTACATGAAATAAGAAAACAGGGTTTTTTTATTATAAGTATAACATGTCACAATATATTCCAAGTTAAATGTTTATTTCAAAATAGTATGCAACATACAAAGTGCATACTATTTTTATAGGATTGTAGGATTTTATAAATTCTTTTGTATTTGTATTGGATTACATTTTTATAGGATTACATAAAATTACTTTTCCCAACTCTGCAGTTCTTTATGTTGTTAGAGCTATTTTACTGATTAACCAGTGAACAGGGAAAAAGACAAAACAAATTACTAGGAAAGTTGTGTGCATATAAGACAGCTTGAGGAGCAGGTAACTAGAACACTGACATCACGGAATAACTTGCATACCTGGCCCATTTTCTGCCCATTGGAAAAAGCCACACTGTTTTTCCTTCCCAAGAGGGCACACATAAAAGTTCTTTCCATTATTGGGACCAATCTTCAACACAGTCTTCATAACACATCGCTTGCCGTGGTTACAGAAAGGAAAATTCAAGTCAGCCCACTGCCAAAAGAAACGGGGTTTAGGCACAGTTTTAGCATACGTGATGGCTATGGATTCTGTGTTTTCTATTGGCAATAGAAGCAGATCTACAGAGAAGGCTCTAGCAGAAAATTCTTCCTAGCAGTTAAGACAGTTTTAGGTCTTTTGTGGTAACTCATTTTAAATTTTTCTTTAATATTAATTGCAACTGCACGCACTTGAACTGGTGTAATTTTAATTGATGTTAACTCACAGTTTTCTTCAGATTATGGCATTATAGTCACTACTGTCTTGAGTTCATCTATTAACTACCTGATGATAAGGTGACCAAGTCAAACTCTTCACAGTCACATACATTCCTAGCAAGGATCAATGGCCACCAGCTGCAGCTAGGAAGGTCAGGTTAGGTATTCATGCAGCAGTGGGAGCCAGCTGCCCAGGCAGATTACACTGTCTTCATCCTTGGGAGGTTTTCAAGTTTTTGGCTAGACAGAAACATGGCTGGTGTCTACATCTAGAGTCTGCCATAGTCCTTTCTGAAGCAAGAGGCTGAACTAAATTAATTGTACAAATTCCTTCAGCATTTCTGCTATGCATCTGTGTTACATGGAAGCAGATTAAGAGCACTTACACAAGCAGTAAGAGAAGTACCTAAAGTTTATAGCCACGATTATGCTCTTGGTTTCAATTCAGTGTGCAAAAGTATTTAAAATCACCTCAAACTTGAATGGATCATGTCTATCTGCAGTTACAGCTTTCTGGGGCAAGTAGGCTGAAGGAACAAGTACTTATTGGAAAATGGGCCCTCAGGTCTTATACATACTTGAAAGTAGTCACACCGAGTTTCTTTGGGTAGAGGACAGCTATAAAACTGCCTGCCCTTGTTTTCTCCATTCTTTCTCACAACTCTGAGGCTGCAGAGACGACTGTGTTTAGTGCAGAGAGGATGGCCCATGCTTAACACACGAGTATCATCGGTCACATTATCTTGAGGTTTGCTGTAATGACAGGTTACAAAATGACTCCTGCATAGTGTTTCCAACTCGACAGCCAAAGAACTCTCTCCTACCATGACAACAGCTCACCCAGTGTGCTTTTCCACACAATGACAGCCAGAGAACTTACTTCCTGAATGATTGCTAGTAGTTAATAGACAAGACTGTGTCCTTTTCTTGCGAGTATATCAGTTTCTCCAGCATTAGCCCACATTTTAAATTATTTCAAAGTACTCTTAATGTGCAAAACAAAAGAAATACTACCACCCCGACTATACTGCCCCCCCCCCCCCCCCAAGATTCCACCATAGTCTGAAAGAATATTCAGTTCTCAGTGGGAAAAAGATCAAGTAATTACTCCAGGTTGAAAGATTTGTATGTTTTACAGAAAACTCTCCCACCCTCTTCACTAAAAAGTTACATTTGGACAAGAAGTAGTTCAGCTGAGGGGATGGAACAGTGTTCTCTGAATGGGCTAAAGTTTCTTTCTTCCTCATTATTGAGATAATCTGAAGGAAATACACAAGGCTTTATTTAAAACCAGTAACATGAAAAAGATTAATGCTCTAATATATTTATGGAGCAGAAAAGCAGTGATGAAACTGGAGTGGAAAAAAAAAAGATCAATTCATTATTTTTAGGTTATCAGCTTAGGAATTTTATGTTCTCTTTTATGTCTGGATGATGGCAGTCCTGCAGACACCAGCAGTTTTCTTCCAATGCCTCATTAAAAAAAAAAGAAAAAAACCCCAACAGCTAATTTTTGTTGGTTTTTGTTACAAAGTGATTGGGTTTAGGTTTTTGTTTGTTGGGGGTTTTCTAATGTTTAAGTTGATGACTTGCTGTACCTATCTGTTATGACAGATACTGTCTCATTTCTCCTTTGCACTCCTGTATTTCTCAATTATCCTGCCTACATCCTCAGTTCTCTGTAGTCCTCTATTGAGACAGCAAGGAGAAAGTGTTTATACACCCTAACCTGGCTATCCAGTGAGATCCTGTTTCAAAACTGGTGCTTCAACAATGCAATTAAAAATTTCTGTATTTCAGAACAGAAACATGACCAAGAATTTTGTAGCATATCATTAACATATTTCACATTCATCCTTTACAATTTACCACTGTGACATCTACCTTGCATCCCCATAACTGTTGTGTATATGCACAACTTTTCCTTGAAAACCCTAATAGGTTCTCACATTCCTATTTAACTAGGCAATAGATGTGTCTGAATAGGGATATGTAAATAAAAATTTGTGATGGGTGGAGCATTGAACCAGCTATATATACGATGGGGAGAAAAGTTAGAAGTAACCATGGGAGGTTCATAAGGGTACCTGTACAGAGCTTCGTATAACGGCACACTGTTGAAAACTAGTTGACTTTAATTAGTATATATTCATTCAGCTACTTCCCTTCTGTCATCTTTTGCAGAGACTTCAAGATCTAAGCAGACAGCAACTACAGTGCTAAGATCAGACAACCCCTTAGGGTAGAACTATACTAATTGACCCATCAGAGCTCTACTGTCCTGTTCCATGGGAACAGCTGAACTATGAACAGCTGTTCAGTTAACAGCAGTATTGGCCAAATGCCAAAATCAGGACTTTTCCAGTGACAACCTAGGTCATTCAAGGCTTTTGAAATCTGAAAACAATTTTAGTTGAGAATAAGTTGCCTCTGGCAGAAATCCAAAGACAGCAGTGTCTGAACCCAACAGCACAGTATTCCATTAATCTTCAGAGATAAAGTTGGTTTATGAGATTATAAAAAGACTTGTTTACATTTCAGAATACGTACCTAGTTGCTATACTATATTGGCGAACAGAAGGTAGATGACCAGTTTTCTGTTTCTTCTGCATGTGTTTGAAAGAGAGAGGTTGCTGACAGGAGGACAAAGCCATAGCAGTTAGGTGTGTTGAGCAATCCTTGTCTGTGCTTCCCCCTGACTGGTAGACATTGTTTTGGATCTGACTACAGTTGCTTTTTGGAGCAACACACTGGGAGTATCCATCAGATATCTGGGTATCGTTTCTCAAAACAGCTTTTTTACCAAGATCTGTTAAGACAAGAGTTGTAGTTCCAAATGCAGCTTTCCTATTGATCTTTATTTCTGTACTTGGTTTTCTGAAATCATTACAGGGGTACTTCAGTAAGTTTATGTTTAAAGCTGCAGAATCTTCAACACTCTCTGTCTTTGGAACTAAGAAAAAATAAGTTATTGGTTATAATATGTCTGTGTAGAGTAATACATCATATTTGTAGTCTGTATTCGTAACTCATACAGGGAACGAAAGAATAAATTTACCATAATAACTTGAAAGATCTCAAAACCTGTCACACATTAGATATAGTACCAAATTTCTTACATTTAAAAAAGCTCATGCATTTTTGAGCCACATACAACATGTGTTTCAAGATAACATTACTATTGCTTGAATAGGACCAGATGTGAATAGTACTCTGTAAATGAAAGCTATTGGAGAATTAACCCTAAAAAACTGAATTTGGCCCAAATGCAGGGCATAAAAATAATTAATTTTTCAAAATAAACTTTTATAATCCCAGCGCTGGGAGATCACAGGGTATGGTACCTCCAGCAGCAGCATGTTATCCATTTTTAAAGTATTGTTTTACCAGTGACACAAAAGGGAATATTTATTTCCTGGGTTTTCTTGTGCTTAAAGGGTTCCTATCCTTTCCAGACACTGTGTGCATCCAAACTTACTGATCCTTTACTGTAAAAGGCTTCAGAAGCTAGCAAGTTCAGACATTTACTTTACATTTATTTCCTGACATGAACAACCATGTATTTCTGCACATAATTAGAGGCCCACCTAGAGGGCAATAATCATTCCAAAAGAGTGAGCATAATTTATTAATGCCATTTTAATAAATAAGGAGTCTGTAGGTAATCTTCCCTGAGAAAAGGGTAAAAGAAAAACTTTATGGGGTCCCTATGTGCAATCTTTGTTAGATAGCTGTGAAGCCATAGTGATCAAGAACAGTCCTTTCTTTTCTACCACCTCCAGTGAGTGTCTCCCTCCTACATCTTCCCTCCATTCAAGGAAGAGGGAATTAAGCAGAAGAAAAATGGGTAGATAAGGCATGCACAAGAGCAGACTCTCTCCAAAGGCTTTCTCACTCAGAATAAGAATCCCTACAGTTTACTCTCAACAGTACTTGCTTCCAGGCTCCTTCCATTTTGCCACTGCTGCACAGTAAAACTATCTCCAGCACATTAAGTTTGTTTAAGAAAGTACAGGAGCTTGGTCTTGTATTTTAGCAAAGGACCAAGGAAATTGAGATATAGTGGTAAATAGTTATCTCTACAGACTGAGTTATTTCAACTGTATGGCTAACAGCTAACTTTACATAGCAAATATTCTGTCTTCAAGAATTCAAATGTTTCTGCTGACAGTAGTTAATTTCAGAAACAACATAAAAGACAAAAAATTAACAAAGTAAGAAGGCAAGGAATCTTAAAGTCCACAAAGAGAGAGGTAAGCATAACCATGTTTAAGTAAGATCTCAAATACCATTCCTAATTCTTTTTTTTTTTTTTTTTTTTTTTTTAAAGAATTTTTGTAATAGTATTCCACAAAGTGTAACACATCTTCAAATTCCAGGTCCAGGCTGTTTTCAGTAATGGCATATAGCTAAACAAGTGAAACAAGTACAGGAGAAGGAACAGGATTTTGTTACAAAGTTTAAAGTAAAGTAGTTGTGCACATGCTATTAATTATATAGGTCCTGCTGACAGTATTAATTCCAGGATAAGTATTAGTTGGTAAGTCTGAATCTGTGGACAGATTAAAACTTGCAGGTTTCTGGCACTGATTTTGTACGAGAATTATGCAAAATTAGCCTCTGCTGGCAACAAGTGTCATGTAAGACACAAAGACATACTTTTATTGATTCCTGGCCTGAAGAAATGGACTTTAGCCAGTGTAAGATAAGAGTTTCACACATCATTCCATTCATAAAAGGATAACTAGAATGAGGCAATACTTTCAAAAAAAACATTGGAACTTATAAGAACAGAGATTGGAACCATAAAGACACTTATTCACAAGCTGGGACTTTGGAGGCACTTTGGAAAGTATGACTCAAAGTACCATTAAAGCTATGGAAATGTGATCTTAATTCTGATTTCAGCTTATATACTTTGAATCATACAGTTAAATTCAGTGAATAATAGGTCCTGGAGCCTACATTAATTCTTAGATACAAAAAGCCTGTATATTGTTTACAAATATATTTTTTCTCAGTGTTGCAGCACTAGAACTAGAAAAATAAAAAAATTAAGTTTCAGTATGCAGATTTCAACCACTTCAATAAATAATTCACTACATAATAAGTGGAGTATTAGTTTTTGAATCTAGATTGCAGCATTAAAAGCTCCAGTAAGAAAAAACGAATTTAGGTAAATCCAGAATTGTCCTTACCCTGAACTTTGAGGTAAAAACCTAGCCCCTGAGAAACCTGACATCCTTTTGGAAAGACTACCAAAATATACTACTTTTGTCCACATTAAAAAAATGGTAATTACTCTTCTGCACTCTGATGACTTCTATATCTAACATATGCTGCAAGCTTTTAATGATTTTAAGGAGAGCTGGAAAAATGTCATTTTGTCTTACTCCTTGTCCCAGTAAAAACCCAATTAAGCATCACCGCTGAGGCCTGTCTATAGAATCCCACCTGCACACAAAGCTGGAGACAGGACATTTTTAGGGTTTAAGACAGTTTCCATGATTGCCTGTTTAAGATTTCCTCAAAATCTGACTTTAAGTTAGCTAATGTTATATAAATACAGTTCACAACGAGACATTTCTACAGTACTACACTTCCAAAAACTGCATCAAAACTACAACCCTGCCCCCTTTCCCAGTAAAGGTTCCAGACAACTTTTCAGTACCTTCAGGCCTTGAAGTCAAACAGGCATCACAAATTTCAGCAGAAGGCTTATTTATTAGGGTACAGCGCATACATATCCACTCCTCTTCAGATTTCTGAGCTACATGTTCATTAGAAGATGACTCCCTGCCATATGCCCAGCCAATTAGGCTATTTCTAGTTGGCAGTTTGCTGTGAAACAAAAGAATGATGTTAGTCTTTTGTGACGTTTCTTCTACAAATTGCCTTACACCATTATGTGCAGGGAGGCACAGGGCTAGAGAACAAGTAGTACACAGTGTTATACCTGCCTATCATAGTTTGGACAGCATGTCATGGTTAGAGTTTGATTTATTTTTTTTTCTTTACCTCAAGGATGTATCTTTCCTAATGCTACAGAATACAAATAAAAATATTTAAACAAAAACAGACAAAGTTAATAATTAATTGATACACTCTCTAGCACAATGCCCCAGCCTCTCTCAGATTCCCTACTATTTTAAGTACTGCAGGAAGAAACTTAGTGAGAAAGATTGTTTTAGGACTTTTCCCCCCATCCCTTGTACAAAATGTTTACTAACAAAGGCATAACTGGATGAAGAACTGTTCAGAGGTCGAACAACAGAAAGTCACACAGTCTAGCAAACAGATTTTTTTTTTTTCTTCTCATTTAAATGGCACCCTTCAGACCACTTCATTATCCTAACAGCCAACAGAACTTAAAGCCCTAAAAGTTCAAAAGACTTTCTTGTGTGTTACCACTACTTGAACACCTTTTAATATTTAGGAGCCTGTTTGGAATTAGGGATTTTCTTTGGAGGTCTTTTTCTGCTCATTGGAAAGAATTCAGCAATGTCCTAGCTGTTACTGGTGAGCCAAAGCTGTACTCCAGACACCCCTATAGATTTAATTTTATTTATTTGCCTGTAAATGATACTACCTCCTATGTTGATAAACTTCATTTAGAATCATAGTAACTATTTTACAGGCACTACATAGTACAAAGGACTTATCTTGTCATAGTATCCTACCATTGTTAGCATGTTAAATGTAACTTGAAGTTACAAGGATGAGGGCAGTACAAGAAATGACCTTTATCTTTTATAGCTACAATTACCATGTTTTTCATTGAAATATACTACTGTTTAATTATTAACAAAAAACCCTAAAACCGCAACCAAAAAAACACCAACAAAAAAACAACTACTTGTTCCAGATCAGAGAAAGAGAGTTGGGTTTTTTTCCTTGCATCATTTTCTGGTTGTCTGACTCAACAGAACATTACTGTCTTCCTAGCCTTCTGCAAAACACTTCTCATTATCACTTTCTAAAAATACAGCAGATTAGGGTTATCAGCATGTGAAGTATTTATCTTCCGTGCTGGAATTTCTATATTTGATCTGTACTCAAAGGTGATTTTTAAGCTTTAACCAAAATCTCTTCAGCCATCTGAACCTTAAAGAAGGTTGGAGGTGGGAGAGGAATTTGTGTGTTGTGTAAATCTTATCTAAAAAATACATATACACATACACTGATGAAAGTAAAGTTTGCAAAGTGCAGCAGTATCTTTTATTAGCTTGACAGAGCTCTGTATAAAAAGGCAAGATTCTGAAACTTTAGATGAAAATTTTCAAGAACAACTTAGGTATGTAAGAGTCTGAATAAGGTGCTTTTGGAACTTTTACCTTTTGACCCTTTGTGATATCAAATGTATTTTATGCTTTTCTAAAGTAAAAAGAGAAAAGCTGCTGCTAGCACAATTTATGTGGAACTCAAAGTGTCTCTGTGGCTCACCTGTAGTAAAAGCTTTCCAAATCTAATAAGAAGGAAGAAAAGTACTAAGCCCTGCAATACTTGCTGCACTCTGAATTTACTGAACTTTTAGTTTTCCTTAGTGTAACTCTTCAGCCAGAAAAAAAAAACCATAAATGCACAGCTACCTAGATATTCCATGACTGAAGGGGCTATCCTATGGAAAGAAACAAATTCTTACCTTCCTTATGCCATTCAACTCAGTTGTGTTTAAACTTCCAAGCCTATTATATTGGTAACACCAAGAACTAGGGGCTATTTCCAGAGGCAGCTATAATTCTCAGTACTGTGAATTGTTTTATAATTCCTACTTTTGGTTAGAGTAATAGCTATTTCCTAACAGATGGGGTCAACAAAAAGTATGAAAGAATTAAAGCTTTTCATGATTTTTAAATACCAATGGCCAAAACATTTTTCTTTTGCAAAGTCTAGTGAATTTAGATGTAAAACACACAAGGATTCTTTCTATTTGAGAAGTGACATCCTCTCACTATAACAGCATTTTTAAGTACACTGCTTAAAAATGTTATAAAGTTACCATCATACCTAACATTGACAAGCTGGGGATCCCCCCTTTGACACTGAAAACAGAAGTAAGTCATCCTGTTATTCTCTCCTAAACGACACACAGTGATCTTCCCATTACACTGACCACAGGTTGGGCGCTTGTACACTTTGTAGTGTTTGTAGAGCGGAGACCCAGTTTTGCGACACTAAAATAGAATATGTTTAAAACACAAGTTAGAGATGCAGTATGAGTTTTATGTCAGTGCTACAGTTCAACTGAAGCTAAAATAAAAAACTGTATGTAAACTGACAGCTCAATGACTACATAAAGATATTTAGGGCACACTAATAAGGGCTATCATCTGTATTAATATTCTTTTATGAACTGAATTTACTTTAAACCAGGTAGAAGTGTGTCTGGAATTCTCTACATAATGGAATAAAATACACAAGACAAAAAACATACTATCATGGTGCAAGTAAATACATGCGAGGGACTCCCTCAGTTCAGCTGGATCATCTAGCTCAGATTCAGCACCAGTCATCTTTGACCTGGCACCTGCAGGAGTGTTAAGAGCTGATGAGCTCCAATCAATGCAGCATACAAAATAAAAAGAAAATAAGCAAAACACAAAACTAACAACACCTTCCCTCATGTCTAAAAGAACCAAAAATATACCACAGAGCTGGCTCAGACCTGACGCTACAATCCGATTTAATAAACCTTCCCAAAACGTAAAGAACTGCGCAATGCAGAAATAGTCCAGAGATGCTGTAGGAGTCAGGTAGTATCCAGTAAAATTGCCCAGTTTTGTCTTAGCACTGGCCATGACAGACAAGTTGGCTCATGAAAAGCCACTTGGCACTATGGCAAGCTCCCAAGATCCTGGCAGAAAGTCGTATTAAATTACACATAGTACAAACCCAGAGGGCACAGTGACCTACAGCCTCCAGAGGGCTGACAAGCAGGTACATTTAATAGGACAATTCACATGGAATCAGCATAGACATACCCCAGCTAAAAATATTAGAAAACAAACCAAAAAAAGCCCAAAAAGCAAACAAAAAAGACCACCCACAAGAAAAGCCCAGTAAAGGTGCAGCCAAGTCTGCAGAGCCACACGAGCTTTGGCACTATTATCACAGTTCGTTGGTTACAGTTCAAACGATTCCACAGCTGGCTCAGCAATACCAGCCCAGCTCTGGCACACCTCAGTAGCCCTAGCTCCATAATGCATGAAGATCCTTGGAGTTTTCCCAGTCTTTAAGCACAGCAAATTTCCTTCTGCTGTGCTCTTATTCATCAGCCTCACTGAATGAGAATGCTTTTTCCAGTGCAAACTAGTAATTAAATCAGAAGTAATTACTAATATATATTTGCATGAATAGTCACAAACGGTTTGCTTTCCCTCAAGATTTTTTCTCAAGGTTTACAGTTAGTTTCGTATTAGTAGTTTCCTTCCATTCAGCTATTTAAAAACCAAACAAAAAACCCAGCTTTTTACACAAGCAAGATTCGTCATCTTCACATCTGTAAGGTGTTACTACAAATTATATAGTACGATTACTACTAACATTCTACAACAGTCTATAAAAATGATCAAGCACTACCAAGCTTACTAACCTATTTTATGTTTTTATCTTAAAGAGACTTGGCAAGGGAGTTAGCATTCCTTTAAAAGCTTTTAACTGGTGAACACTTGCTATGTATAGATTATACAACTTTTGAAGTTGGCTAAACTGAGAAAGTTTAACCTGTTTATTGTCAGTCTGAAAGCCCTAGCCAGCAGACTAAACTCTTATCTTCAGTGTGTTGGGAGAAAGACAACATTTAAGCAGACTATTAAATTATATTTTTAGCCTTTATGATACAAAGACGATATTAAGAAAGTTATCTGCCCTCTGCCTAGCCTACCAAAAAAAAGAATTTTTAGTAGCACTAGGTCCTTGCCTTTCATGAATACCAAGGGAAACAGACAAGCTGTTCATTTCTTCGCATGCAGCTTAAAGAGAAACAATATACAAGAATTAGGTCAAAGTCTCTATTTTTCGGAAAGTTAAAGAGAAATCAGGAATTATAGAGTTTACAGGGGAAGAAATGAAATCCTGATGAAAATGTAGCAATAGGGAGAAGCTGGAATTTATTTCCCTTTAGCAACTAGAAAAGTTGTTTCAGTTAGGAAAAAAAGGTTGTTAGAAGTAAGAATCTATTTAGTCAAATAAATATACTTGCTGTTTCAAGTTTCATATAGGAAGCCCCATGAATTTCCTTCACACTTCCCTGGAGCAATCTAGTTCCCAGTTTGAAGAATGACCTTTATGATACCTTACATATAAGTGTGTGCTTAATCTGCATCAATTCTGTCATGTTCGTAGTGACGTTACAGCACATGCACAGCAAAACTGAACTGGCCCTCAGGCAGCATCTGTCAAACTCCTCTTCCACAACTGGGTCAAGCTGTGCACATTCTTACAAGTCTAGACTCCCCCACCTTTCCATTATTTGACAATTAACGATTAATAAAGCACAAAGAAACCATCACTCCTACTCATTAAAACACTTGTCCTGTTGCATCTTTTTACTGTTTTCAGTAGATTATCACATGCAACTAACATGCCGGAGTCAAGTTTTGGAGATTTCTCAGAAATGTGTCAATACCTTATAAAAAAGCAGGCTAAAATCACGTGTCATTTTCACCAAGTGACATATTTGCTTATCTGTCAGTTGGCACACCTGTAAGACAAGAATTATTTTTAGACTATTACAATGCTAAAGGACAACAGCAGAAAGACCAGTGATGCAGGGGCACTGTGAACACCTTCAGCTGATGTGGAATTGCATTCCTTCCTGTTACGATAATTCTCTGATTTCACATTATATACATTCTCCCAGTAAAACAGTACATTTTCACATTCTATACTATATAAACTCATTGTGTGAATACCAAAAAACATACTTTGCCTCATCCACACAAAATATTAGGTAAAAATTTCACTTGTCTTCCTCTGTATTGACCTAAGAGTTCCTGATCACAGGAATCATGTGGAGTTAACAGAATTGTTAAGAGTTGGAAGGGACCTCTAGAGATTATCTAGTCCAACTCTCCCACTGAGTAGGATAACCTAGAGCTCATTACTCAGGACTGCATCCAGGCGAGTTTTGAGTATCTGCAAAGATGGAGACTTCACAACTGCTCTGGGCAGCCTGTTCCAGTGCCTTGTCACTCTTAGTTCCCTCTCAATTTCCTCATGGGTTATGATACAACCTATTATCATAGGTTCTTTCCTGTGAGATCTTCAGGAAGAGTACTTGAGACAAAGGCATGACAATTGTAAAGAGCTATCAACCAAAACCATTTTTGTTAAGAACTCAAAATTTTAAGTCACGTTCTTCTTTCCTCTGCCAGCTTACATTGCATATACAATTAAAATTCAAGCTGATCCTGTGAAGAACTTTCAGAAATATAATTATGTTTAAAAAAACCTTTCCGTTACTACCTTCACCAGCTTTGCTTTACTTTCTCAGTCAATATAATCTCAATCTGTTCTGGCAACATCTGACTTTTTTTTCAACCAAAGCTGGGAGACACATGCTTGAGGAACTTAACCAAATAAAGCATGGTAAACAACAGTAGGAAAGCAAATTATACCAGCTAGCAGGACAGGAAGTGGAAGATGCAGCTGCAAAAATAATCAACTCTGACACATAAACTTTTTTGGGTAGTACCTGAACAAAGAAAACCTGAGCACTCTTCACTTTCCTTTATTTTTAGGCTGACAATTTAATGACAGCACAACAGGATGTCAAAGTTAGGATCTGAAAGTTAAATGAGTTCCCTGCTAAGGAGAGGCTCCAAGTTGTAAGAGAAAAGGCTTAGCCCCACAAAATATGTCCGCTCTGTGGGGCAGGAGTAGTAGCAACAGGCTCCATGGAATACTATTACAAATATTTCCAGTTATAAAGATAAAACATTAATTTAGTGCCTTAGAATGATGTAAGAAATAACAGATAATAAAGGTATGAAGATGACAACATGTTATATAAATATGTATTTACATTCTTAATACTTTGGTGTCAGTAAAAACAATCTTGAGACATCTCACCCACCTTAACAGCTGGATGGAGACCACTGTCAAACAGTGCTTCATTTTTTATTATATTTCCCACTCCAGGCAATACTGCTTGATCCAGTAACACATCACACAACAGGCGAGTTTTCTGCTGCTTAATCTCGCTTTCTGCTCTTGAGAAGCTAAACTTTGGAGAACAGACATCCAAGCTTTCCATCATTCTCACTTTCTGCTCACTCTCTGCTGCATTTCTGGAATAAAAAAAAAATACATTGACATTTATTTTTATTTTTATTAGATACCATGTAGCAGTACGGTTTTTAAAATACATGCAAGTATAACAGAACATTATATGCAGATAACAGAAACCATGAAAATCCCAGTGACAGGAAGAGGCACAGACATTAACCACTCCCACCAAAACCAGGTCAATGATACATGCATGGAATATGCATCTGGTCCAATATACAAATCATCCTCTTTCTGTTCATATACGTTAAAAAAGTAATTGCCAGGTCCTTGCTTGAAAACTACTTGCAACATGGAAAGACCATGTGTTTGGACCATCAGACAAAACTAACTGTATGTTTACATGGTCCAGCAGTTACAACATGACTTTATTAGGTTAAGCATAATTTTAAATTTAAGAACAAATAGTTTGAAAATAATACAGTACAAGAAGTCTCAGGCTTACCTAAGTTTTTATGTTTTGTAATATTAAATAGGTGTATATATGTTACCTGAATTTATATGCTTCTTTTCACCCAAGAGCCTCAAATGCTTTAAAATCAAGCTTGCTATGTTAATTTTATTAGCAGTTAGAAGTACAATGCTTATGGACAAAAACATCTACTTAATAGCAATTAGAACAATTATACTAATTTACTTCTAAAAGGCAAACAAAAATAAAAACACAACCTTGGGAGCATAAAAATTTGAAACAAGTAACCATCACAGATCCTCGTTTTTGTTAAGGAACTGAGACTTGCATGTAAATTAAAGGAGCAATGAGGTTCAGCATTCAGATCTAAGGATAGAATGAAATTCAACTTTCATTACCAGTCTTGACACTATCTAATAAAGCTATAGCATAGAACTACTTTAACTGTAGGTAAACGCTGATACAAAACTAACAAAATTAAATTACTATACCAATTAATATGATACCCTTCGAAAGTTTTGTTTTGCTTCTTTGTGTCTATAATGGCTTTCATGCTTAATGATTTGTGCGTAGTTTTTCACTATGTTCTTAAAAGAATGTTATAAAAAGAAGTAAACCAAGCTGTGTTTAATTGGTTAGTTTCTGCTTTACCTATACTCTGCTGTCACATCGAAAAAACAAACTGTATCTTCTGTAAGCTGTATCTCCAAAACTGGTAGGGCTCCATTTCTGTCTTTGCTTCCATCAGGATTAATGCGCATGGAACCATTCATACCAAAGTGAATCCTCAGAGAGAAAGAGAGTTCTTATGGGTATTTCATCTTAACAATGTTTCCAAGCATCACACTAGTCTTTTTTAAAGTTATGACCTATTCTTACCTTATCAAGTCAGTATGTAGGTATATTAATTCTAGTCATTAAGAGTAAAACAGCAACAAACTACTTACATAATGCTCAAATCCCGGAGAGAACCCTACCCAAGTTAGAAACACTCCAAAACCTAGCAGTTTTCCAGTGGCCTTCACAATTCATTATAAAGAAGTCAAATCTGATCAGTAAGTAACACACTTTTCTGGTGTACTGCACTTAGAATTTTTTCTCTTGACACACTGGTCTTCCAACATAGGTTCTTAAGTCCTCAGGGAGACTGAAGCTACTTTACCAGGCAATTTTCTGTTAAATCAGGCAGAAGTCACCTGGTATGAAAGCAAAGATTTCAGTCCTCACATTGCCAACACTGTTATTATATCAAAGCTACTTGCAATAACACCATAAATGAAGTAATTAACATCTGCCATATGTTGTTTTCTGCTTTTCTTTGCCGACAACCAAGGCAAAACCTGCAGGTCAATTAAAAATTAATAAAAGAAATAAACTGAAAAATGCACAGATGGCAAAAGAATGGAACAGACTCTTTCAAGTATTCCTTTTACAGATCACTAATGCTTTAACAGGTCTTACATTTTATAAGATATTCTACTGGGAGCTAGTATACTTGGACAAAGGGCAAGTGTAGAGTTTTGCATTTGGGGAAGAGAAACACCATGTACCAGTACAGGTTGGGGACTGACCTGCTGGAGAGCAGTGTAGGTGAAAGGGACCTGGGGGTCCTGGTAGACAGGAGGATGACCATGAGCCAGCAATGTGCCCTTGTGGCCAGGAAGGCCAATGGCATCCTGGGGTGCATTAGAAAGGGTGTGGTTAGTAGGTCAAGAGAGGTTCTCCTCCCCCTCTATTCTGCATTGGTGAGGCCACATCTGGAGTATTGTGTCCAGTTCTGGGCCCCTCAGTTCAAGAAGGACAGGGAACTGCTTGAAAGAGTCCAGCGCAGAGCCACAAAGATGATTAAGGGAGTGGAACATCTCCCTTATGAGGAAAGGCTGAAGGAGCTGGGTCTCTTTAGCTTGGAGAAGAGGAGACTGAGGGGTGACCTCATCAATGTTTACAAATATGTAATGGGTGAGTGTCAGGAAGATGGAGTTAAGCTTTTCTCAGTGGTGACCAGTGATAGGACAAGGAGTAATGGGTGCAAATTAGAGCATAGGAGGTTCAAGGCGAATATCAGAAAAAACTTTTTTACTGTAAGAGTGACAGAGCACTGGAACAGGCTGCCCAGAGAGGTTGTGGAGTCTCCTTCACTGGAGACATTCAAAACCCGCCTGGACAAGTTCCTGTGTGATGTGCTCTAGGTGACCCTGCTCTGGCAGGGGGGGTTGGACTAGATGATCTTTCGAGGTCCCTTCCAACCCCTAGGATTCTATGATTCTATGATTCTAAGTTTGACTGTGGTCTCATGCACTTTATTACAAATTCACCTGGTACATTCAAGCCTAAAAAAAGTAAGAAGAGGGAGTGTCCTACTTCTATACATTTTATGTCAGGAAGAGGTGGATTCTTTTGTAGCTACAGAAAGATTTAACAGATCAAATTATACAAACGACCAAGGAAATGCAACATCAGGTGTGTATTTCCTTTTTAAACTCTCTGTATTACATTTCAGGAAGGACAGGCATTTTAAATATTTAGATAGGTTAAGACATTTCATTAAGCATAGTCTTAAAGTCAACTCTTTATGTAACTTCCTCATAGCATATTTTTTTTCAATTTTTAAAAGCCTGTGTCTTTTCAAAACTCTCTTCTTCCAAGTCAGTTCAGTTGATACAGTTATTTCAGCCACTTGTATATTCAACAGCCCTTTCCAATGCCATGAGCAGTACTGCCCAGGCTTAACTAGTCAAATATCTTTTTAAACCAAACTCCTGCATCTTGCTACCACATGTTAATGCATTAAATGCTTCCAGAAATATTTTTTTTAAATAAATAGCATCCACATTAATAGCTGATGGTTTCATTTACAAAGCTCCAGTACACTGCTTAAAAGGAGCACTAAGAATAACAACTATTACCTACCTTTGTGACTTGTCAGTTCATTACTAGAAAAAAATAACTGAATCATCGCTACATATTTACATTCAAAAGACGTGGGAAATCTACAAAATTTCACTCCAGTGTGATTTATTACCCTTGATGTCCTGTGTAGCAGAGTACTAGTGCTCGCACCACACCCCCCCACCCCGCTGCCAGTGTCGGGGGTTGTTATATTATCTGTTAAGCTCTCTGGAGCTGGCAAAATAAACCCTAATGGGCCCACTTTTGTTAGGTCAGACTGGGTGGCGCTGAGACCGACTTCTGGTCTTAACCCCTGCCGGGCTGTGGAACTGCCAGCGGACAGGGCGGCATCTGGGCAATTAAGGGATTGCCAGGGGACACCCTCCGACAATGAACAGGGTCCCCAGCCAATGGGGCATCTATACCCAGGCAGAATAATGAATGAATGACCACAGGTCAGGTCTGACTTAGTCTATAAAAATGGAGTTCCCCGCCGGGAAGCTGCTTGGGTTTTCCCTTGGAGTAGCAGGTCTGCCAGGAAGCCTTCCCCCTTAGGTCGGGACATCACGTACGGAAACTTTTTGAGATTGAGTGACCTCATCTTCGGTGAGTGATATATTTCTCCTAGATAGATCTTTGACTGAGCCTTGTCCCTACTGGGCAAGTGGTTCCGAGTACCAGAGGGAGAGGCTTTCCCTTTTGTCTCAGTGTGCGCATGTGGGATTATTATTATTATTATCCGTTAAAATTACCTATGTTAAGACTAGTTAAAAAATCTTAGGAATTCTTAAGTAGTTGTGGTGTAGTGTATTAATGTTCCCGACTGACATCTGTGGTATTATTTTTGATTTATCAGAGGGCTAAATAGTATTGCTTGAAATAAATATTTATTCTTAGTCAGGTGTTCGTCACATCCTGCAACAGGGCAAAAAAGAAATCTTCTAATTTTAATTACAAATAGACATGCCATGTGAATTGAACCTAGGATCTGTTGTTTAATAATAGCTAGTAGTAAGTAGGTGATGATTTTCTTGTTGTTGTTTTAATGTAAAAAGGTGAGGCTTTAAAATTATTTAGTGCTACACAACATTGTAAGGATCTGCTTCTAATTAAAACATTTTTCACCAAGGAAGTAAAAGATTAGTGGCAGCACAGTCAAACTACTATATGGAGATGAAGAAAACAATGACATTCACATTATCAAGTTATAAGGGCCAAGAATAAAGCAGTAAATTATCTGAACATGTGACTATACCCAGTATTTCCAGCACTGCAGAGGCTGCTGAGAAGTGTCGCCATAACACTAACTTCCAAATCTCTGAAACTGACATTAGCAAGAACGCCCACCAGACATTCAGTCTGAACACACAGGAAGCCTTTTTCTCACTTCTTACCTCAAAGCCTTCTGATCAAAATACATAAAAAGTTCCTTTCCCAGTGTTTCCACACCCCTGTAAACATGTCCAATAAGGAAATCGTGACCTGAAGTTCTTTCCTCGCTTGTAGCAGTCTGAAAATGAGTACACACACACACAATTTAAAATAGAATTTACACTACATTGATTCTAGCATCAGTACACATACAGCAAGTAGCTGGATGAACTAATTTTCCAACCTGGACAATATTAAGCCTGTTCTTCTTAAGCAGATCTATCAAAACCAATGAGACTATTTAGCCAGGAAAAAGACAGTCACTATTGCCAATGCTAATTCTTTCCCAAATTGAAACAATATATCTTTTTTTATCGGGGTATTTTATGTCCTTTCCTGCAAGTTATGAATTCAGAATAAGAGTTTCAGGCTGATGTTAACTAAACAGGCATAGTTTGAATATTAAATACTTGTCAGAGTGTCAATTCTGTCATTTGCAGACCTACATCCTTCTCCAAATGCCTCTCACTGGAGTTTCTATCCAAGCTAATAATATGCTTTCAGTGTTTCACATGGGGCACAGTGTATTACAGAAAAGCCTCCACTGAGCCCACAGAGGTACTGCTCTCTTCCAACTAGTTGAAAGTCTAATCTCAGAGGATGTTGAACAGCAGGTGGGACACTACCAGAGGACAACAACAAAAAAGATAATTGTGAGATTGAAGCAATAATCTTTTTTTGCTTAGTACACGAAACTTCACTGATATTATAAGAAAAGACCTCTACAGGTTATCTGGTCCAAACACCTGCTCAAAGCACTATTGACTTAGATCAGGTAATCCAGGGCCTTGTCCAGTCAACTTCAGAGTAGCCCCAGGAATGGAGACTTCCATCTCCCTAGCCATTTGTTGTGGGGCTTCACTATTGTCATGATGGAAAAATTTTCCCTAATAACTAACCAGAATTTCTCCTGTTGTCACCTGGATCTGCTGCCTCTCATCCTGCTGTGTACCTCTGACAAGAGTATAGCTCTGATTCCTCCATACCCTCCTGTTCAGGAGCTGAAGAAAGCAATAAAAACCCAGTTCTACAAGCCTCTCATTGTGCATCATGTGCTTTGGCCTGCTAAATCATACCACAGGACACTCTCCAGTATGTTATAATATTTTTCCTAATAGGGGTTTGAAAACCAGTCACAGTAATCCAGATACAGTGTTTAACACAGGAAAGAATCACTCTCCCCAGCCTGCTGGCTGCACTGCTGTTAGCACAGCTCTCTTCCTTGGACGGGCACACTAGCGACTTGGACTCAGCTGGTATAGGATCCTAGGTTCTCTTTTGTCTACGGAGCTGTTTTCCACCTGGCCAGCAGCCAGGCCTGTGCCATTGTATGACATTATTCTGTTCCAAGTGCAAGACTCTGCAAGTTCTGCAAATGCTGAACTTAGGTTTCTGCTAGTCCATTTTTCTCAGCCTGCCCAAGGTCCCCTTGACCAGCACCTCAAGGTCCTCCGAAGGTCCATTCAGCCCCTCCAGAAACCTGCCGGCAGTATATTCACTGTCATCAGAGCCCTAACTGCAAGACGCAGATAGCATACCAGTGCTTCAATCACCAGACTCAATTGCAATGCAAATATGTATGAAAGCAATTCTGGCAAATCAGCAAGGCTTCAGATAGTACAATTTCTGAGCCGCTCTCTATAGAGTCACCCACTTTATTATAACCCTGAAATTATATACTTTTAGAGAGTGTTGTGGTTATTATTCTGTCAAGTAGAAAAATAAAAATATTTTTTACATAACATCAACATAATTTACTTTCCTTATATGAAGAAAGCAAAATTTTGCTCTCACATAAACAGTTCATCCCTTCCAATAGAAGTAAGTCAGTGTGTAAGAAAGTTTCTGTTTAAACCAGAGGAAGAAGTGAGTCAGATGGAAAACTAACTTGTTTTTTCAAAATATTTTAAGTTAAATTCATACCACTTAAGTATCAGGTGAGCCCTTACCGTCATCATAGTATGAATTAAACAGTGTTGTCTTCAGCAGCAGCCAAGGCTTTGGCCATGGTTAGCAGTCACTGTGAGATCTAAAAAGCCCAAAACCCTTATGATGGTCATTTGCCAAGGAATAGATTCTGTCCTGAGGTGACAGCTACTGTACAAAGTTATAAACATCAATATATTTGAGAGAATGTAATTTATTTTTTAAACCATAGCAGCATAACTTCTTACTTCAAGAAGCTTAGTCCTGAAAAATTCAAACCTATAAAGACTGATCTGTTGCCGGCCTATCTTAGACAGACATATCTTGAACCACGTTCTTTCTTAAATCGTTCTTTCATTGAAGTACTATCTTATTAATCCTTAATCACAAACTGTCCTACACTGCCTTACACTTTCCTCACTGAAGGTGGGGAAAAACTCCCCGACTTTCTGTCTGGAAGCATCCAATACACTTGGGATATAAGTAATGCACAATTTTTCACAGCTAGTAAAACCAGCCATGGAAAGAAAGCCCTAGTCACCTCTGTAATCAGAATCAGAGGACTGGATCTTCACAGCTCACCAGCTAAGCCTGTTCGCTGATATCTCAACTTCTACCAGAAGGTCTCACAAGCCCCATCAGAGTTTTATACTGATGAATTATTTTATGCTGCCAACAGAAAGGATAAAAACTAGTAAAGGAATTACATACTATGCACAATGAGAGCAGATGCCAACTATTTGAGTAGCTGGTATAATCAAAACTATCTTCAAAAAATTCTAGATTTAAAAGCTCTTTTTCTGCAGGTCAACGTGTACCTTTCATCATGTTCCAAAAATATGAGGACTTATGAGACTACAAAATATTAAAAATAGGGACTGCGACTGTAATTTTCCTTGTATTGTAGGTTTCCTGGAGCCAAATGATATTTTAAAATTTACCCTAAGCGAACACCAGTGATTCTAAAAGCTTCCCCTCATTATTTCAAAAAAATCCCTGTTTCCACAGCTTCAGCACCACTTTACATCTCCGACCTGCTAAAGCTTATTTGTTATGTTGATTACAAGAATATTTTATTATTTAGAGGAAGAATAAAGTCAGTATCCACAGTCCACCCAGCCCACACGACAGCAGTTGTGGCGCAGGAGCCCCGCGGCAGGCGGGGAGGCCATGTCGGCTGCGTCAACAACCCTGCTCTGCGTTCAGCCCCGGGTCCTCGCACCCCAGCGACTTCCTCAAGGCTCCGAGAGCCATTTCTTCTCCCCCAACCCGGCAGCGTTTACCACCGCCTACATTCCGGGGCTCAAGCTCTCCATCCCCCTGCCCGGCCCTGAGCTGTCCGAAGTAGAGGCGACTGCCCCGGCCCCTCACCGCGCTACTGGCTCCGGCTGGTGGGCTGCTGCCCCGCGCGCTCCGCACCGCCTGTCCTCGCCGCACCCGCGCACGCAGCCTCTCTCCGTAGAGTGTGCAGCCCGGGCCCTCCACCATGGCCGCAGAGCAGCGCCGAGCGCTCCGCGCCCGCCCGCCTCTTCCCTTCAAATCTGCCGCTTGCCTGGGGGCGGTGTTGCCGCACCGGGGCTCGCCCCGCCTACCGCCAGGCCGTCTCGGTGAGCACCAAGCCCTGCTTGTCGGGCTGTCGTGGCTGCCGTGGGGCGCCCGCGGGTCCTGGGGAAGTTCAGGCCGAGACCGACAGAAAGTAACGCCACGGGCGCAGCTGACAAGCCTTTAATGGCTCCGCGGTCAGGCAAGGCACGGCCGCGGGGCTGCGTGATCGGTGTCCGGGATGGGTACCTCTCACCGGGGCGGGGAGGAACTGCAGCCGCCGGCCTGCGGCAGGCCAGAGAGGCGGGCCCGGCCTAACCCGCCTCTGGTTTCTTTTCCAGTCCAGGCCAGCTGGTGCTTGAGCTTAGACTACATTTTGCATGGACGGGAATGTTAAAAATGTCAGAAAGCTTTGTTTTGTGAGAACCTTCTGAGAAAACACGGTATATCCTATTTATTTAGTTTGTTTTTAAGTGTGAACTTCTACTTTAAAAAGTAAATATTTAAGAGGATTTTGCAGTCCAAGTTCACACAAGGAAAATTCTACATTTGAAGTAAGAATGGGTGTAACAAACCATGACTTTTAAGAAGATTGAGGGAACTTGCATTTGAAGCGAGAATGTTATACACCATTTCCTAGTGTCCCTCGTAAGGCATACTCTCACACTGATCAAAATTTCATAATTTCTCATATGAGCAGGCCATTACAGAATCATAGAATCAGTAAGGTTGGAAAAGACCTTCAAGATCATCAAGTCCAACCGTAACCCAGCTACCACTACTACTAAACTATATCCTGAAGCACCACATCTAAACGCTTCTTTAACACCTCCAGGGATGGCGACTCTACCACCTCCCTGGGCAGCCCATTCCAATGCCTTACCACTCTCAGTAAAGAAATTTTTCCTAATATCCATCCTAAACCTCCCCTGGCACAACTTCAACTCATTTCCTGTCGTCCCGTTGCTAGTTACTTGGGAAAAGAGACTAGAGAGCAGAAGTCGCTGAAGTTCCAAAATGGTATGTGAAACTCCTACTGATGTTTCTGATGCCCTTGAGTCCTGCCTTTCTGTTCCTCCAAGGCAGTTAGACATTGAGACATAACTCGGGTGTCTATATTCTTATGGATGCACCTTAAAACTACAGACAATAACAATTCCTGTTACTTGGCTATTGAATAAAATATTTTTTATTATAAGGGATTGTATAACTGGATATTTTTCAGTAGATGGTTGTGCAGTGTGTTACAGCAGACTGAGTTTTCAATTCTGCAGGTGCATCAGAAGCTGCAATATTAACCATTTATTAACGTTCTCTACTCCTTTTTCCATTCAGGTAAAGAATTAATTTAGCTAGAGATTCTGCAGTAACTCACCTTTTGCATGTACTTTTATTCCACTAAAAGCAAAACTCCAGGTACATACAAACTGTCGTTGGTGAGCTCTGTATTTAAGTGTTTGGTAGTTGTTGATAAACATTTGGGAGTTCCTTTGCTTTTAAGAAAAGTATTGAAGAATACAATTGCAAAGAAGGGAAGTGAGGTAATAGCACTCTAAGAGATAGCATCTGACAATTTTGTAGTTTTAAACAAGTGCCCCATGCTGAACTCTGAATCAGGATGTTTTTTAGGTGAAAGTACCTAAATGACAGCATCAGAATGAAGGCTGGTTGTTGGGCAAGATTATTGTTCAAAGTAGAATCATCTTAGCTGCTTTTGTAACAGTAATTCCTTGAGTCAAGAAATCTCAGTTGCTGCCAGTTTCAACACTGCAATTCCTAAGCTGTAAGGGAGCATACTTTGTAAGATACATGTTTTAAAAGGAAGCTGGTGGATTGCTTACAAAATAAAAGTTTTCATTAAATTTATTCCAGGGTTCTTTATTAGAATATAACATTTCTTGGCAGGTGACTCCATCAGTAGTTGTTCACACCTTATTTTGACTTTGAAAAATCCAATGTCCACAAGAAATAATCTCTCCCACAGGTAATTAAGTGTGCAAATTTCAAGAATAAGGAAATAAATCTCACTTGTGTGTAAGTTTACATTTGACTATTTTTTACTTCCTGCCTGCTGTTACATCAACAAAATCATGGCATGCTACTGTGCTATGATAATTGATATACCAAATAATGGCAAGTCACCTGCAATGAAAGGTAAAATCTGTTTTTAAAACTCACATTGAATAAATCTACATATGCTCATAAATTTGTCCCCTGTTATTGTAGCTGTTTGCACAGCTGCCTCTATTAATTTTTTTGCAGTGATGTTCTCAGGCAATATTTATTGATTTGTTTATGTACTTGCAATATTTACATTCAAATAATATAATACAATAGAACAGTATGCTCAGAACTGGACATATTTTTTCTGTCATAGCAGATATATTGCAGTTATGAGAAAAAAAACCAAAAGTACGTTTGTTTCAAAAAATTTTGTATTTCCCAGAATTATCCTTTTTTTTTAATTCAATTTTCCAGAATTTATACAGAAGCCCCAGTTCCCTGCCATGTTGTACCAGTTCATGTTGCAGGACATTTGGCATAAAATTGATGTTGTTAATATGCAAGAGTAGAGCTACCAACATGCAATTCCTTATACTCTTCATTTTATGCACATTTTCTCCCTTGGATTAATGTATTAGTGCATTGCTACACAGTTTAAATACATAAGTTAAATTTGCAGTTAACAAAGCTTTGAAAAAAGATCTTGGCAAAGAGTATTACCATATGGCAAATCTACATGAATTTACATGAAATATCACTTTAGACCAAATTGTAAATTGTTACATTTCTCTGAAAGGAACACGAGAGAACAGAAATAAGCAGAATACAAGGACGCCCTCTTCTTCTAATCTAGCTGTCTGAAGAAAAACATCAGCATTGAGATTATCACTGAGGCAGTTTTTTTCTTCTGGCTGATTGAAGTATGTAGTGAACTACAAAGACATTCTCTTTATGGTTACAAAGTCTTGGATAAGAATGAATAAGCAATAGATGGCTGATCTGCTTCATGGGGCCTAGAGAGTTAATGTGAGCAGTTAAGCACACTCAAAATTGCTCATCTTGTAATTCTAATGAAATCCTTCCTAAACCTTGTAAAAACATTCTCAAATCCTCCTAAATTAAGTCTGTTAATGCAATTAATCCAAATAGTTGCACTGTTCAGGGAATGTGTTCTGGTTATGAATTCCTGGTCTGCCAGTGAATTTTGAAGGTCATATGTAGTTGATATGGATGCATAGTTAAGCTATTTTTTGTCAATTATCTCAAAATAAATAATGCCTGGAGTTCTGGGATCTTTTTATAGGTGGAAATTTCTTATTTTCCATTACAGAAAACATACTATTGTAACTTTGGTTTTTACAGCTCCAGTTTTTGTAAATATTTAGACCAAGGAAACTCTTTCGAAATTGCAGTGAAGTATTGATATAAATTATGAACTAAGCTGTGAATAACAGTTTTAGTGTGGAAGATTATTGCATTTATTTCATTGTTGCAGCCACCATAAAATGCTACAACTTAACCTACTATTCTCACTGAACATGGAGTATGTGTTGACATAACTTCTAATTAATGTATTGAAATGTATTAATGTATTGGAAGTAAAAAGGATAGTTGAAACTTAATAGTACCGTCCTAATTTATACCATTTGAAAACTGGTCACAGATAAGCATATTCCTAGAGTTCCAGTTCATATACTAAACAGAAAAGTCAATTTCTTATTTATAAGTTCAATTAATTGTACATTAAGTTGCCAAAGCAGGACATGAGTTAGAGTAAGACACATAGAGGATGCAAAAAAACCCCAAAACACTTAATTATGTGTGCAGTTATATTAAAAAAAAAACCCAACACTAGTCTCTCAATATTGTCACAATATTACCAGGATTTCCTTAAGTAGTGATTAATAGTATGAGAGATTCACCTGTCAATGACTGTTTGACTATAAGCAAGTCACCACTATTTCAGTAAAATAGCTTCTAATCGCTGTATTCTTCATTTCCCTAGAGATTAAAAAAGCAATTTAAAAATTAATCTTTTAAAAATCTTGGCTAGTTTGCCCTGTTAGTTTTCAGTAGAGTAATTTTGCCATTTTTGATCAGGAATTAAATGTGGATTGCTTTCAAACACTGAAAATCATACTTCTTTCCTCAGAGACCTTTGTATTGTATTAACCTCTTGGCCTTTGGCAGGGAAAAAAAAAAGGAAAAGCAGAACTAATCTATCTTAAAAAATCTGAATTTTTCTTCTGTTCAAACCAGAGGGTTAAATCCACAAGAGGGAATTAGACTTAAAAAGAGACAGGCAAGCTATTCACACTCCCTAAAATTCAGTAACAATTGAGGTCCATTGACTATACTATATTTGTAAGGTAACAGGAACTCCGAACTCCCTATCTAATCAATGGCAAAAGGTAGGCACCTCACCAGACAGTGATTTAGAGCAGGGGCCTCATTAGGTCTTTCTCTCTATTAGTCACACAGGGAACAATGGCAGTTCCTGCTACTGGATACCCCGCTGTGTAACTTCAAGCATTCACCTATTTTTCTTATGTAGTATAGGGGGAGAGTTCACTTGTATGCTGAGCCAGGTACTGGCTGGAAGTGCCATGGAGTCGCCGAGATGCCTCTCTGCACTCTGGATTCATTGCAGTGAACCACCTCCTTTGGCTAGATAACCAAGCAAAGCAATTTTTTCTAAAAAGAGAATGTGGCAGCTTCTTTAAGCTGCTATAGCCATCTGTGATAATCAGTGGTGCATCCTTCCCCTGGGAAGTGGAGAGCAATTGATCCTGGAGTCTCTAACTCCCAAGAAAGTATGCAGGAGATGAGAATAGACAGTGTTCTGAACTTAACTCCGTGTCTCTTATCAGAGTGCTTTTACTTTGCATAACCTACTTTGTTTTTAACTAGAGCAATGACTGGAACACAGGTAATTTAGATTAGCCTGATATTATCAAATCTAATTTTCAGCATCTGAGTGCTGATCATAGCCACCTCAGACTCTATATTTCGTAATATAACTGTCTATGGAAGGATATTCTGATCTTAGGCCATGATCTTGCCATTAATTGCTTATAAGCCATTAATAGATTTAAGAGTATTAATTTAATTTGGGCTTGTTGGGAGTGAATTTGCATCTTAGTGGTGTAGTTATTAAGTTATGTTATTAACTATTCAGTATCTATCTACACAAAGTTTTTATTTTTTTTGCTGAAGAGAAATGTTTTACTACCAAAGAGATTAATCTTCCTTTCTCCATCAGAGCACCTAGTAACCCAGTGATAATGGCAGTTTCTTTGGTGGCAGGAGATCAACAGTACTTATGCTGCCTCAAATCAGATCAAGGGCTTTGAACCTATATATACTCTTGTGTGACTATTTTATGCAAACAGGAGAAGGAGTTGCAGAGATTACTACAGTATCCTCATCACCATGTTTCTGTTCAGGAGTTGACCTGGTAAACATTACAAGACACTCTTGGACCAGACTCCAAAAGCAAGATACGTAGAGATAGTTGGTCGATTCCATCTACATATGAGGTATAAAGAAACTGGTGTCTTCAAGTCTTCATGCTGTGCACATCCTAGGGGCAGAAAATTGATGACAGCAGAACTTAGCTTCCTTGGAACATAGGTGCCTTCACAGGTAGGCTGCATTGGAGCTGAATATGAGAAGCCCTATTTTTTGACCATTTCTGTCTCAGTATCAGACCTCTGAGATCAAACTATTACAGACTAAGTTGTGCGTGTTAGTAAGCAAAGCTGGAGAAAAAGAAGTATCTGCAAATATATATATTCCTTCAGAAATGTTCAGTATAATACACAAATTAAAACATTTCAAAGTTCTATAACCACATTGAGTAATATCAAGTTTCTTTACTGAATGTTTCCAAAATATTATGCCCAAAGGAGTAAACATCTTTTGCAGTTCTTAAATTATAGATTAATATGGAAAATTAATTACCTAGACCCAGACTAAATTCAAAAGTAAAATGTTTGGAAAATAATTGAAAAAAAAAAGTTACTTTCTAAATTTGTACTGAAAATTTAGAGTCCTTAAAGGCTCTTATTCCCTTCCCAGTTAAATCCTTTGCTTACTTTTAGGTACTCAGATCCATCAGCATAGATGCCTCTACCCATTCACTATAGCATAATCTAATTTACAGTCAAAGTTTAACTTCATTTGGAGAAATAAGTTTGACAGCAATGTGCAACTGCCTCAGGGTGGGCACAGCAGATATTATTACTGAAGCTGGATATTCATGGGATAAGTACAGACAACCTACCTGGCAACTTAGGAACAGTGCTCCTAACTTTACTGCATCTTGAGACACAGTTCAGTACCAGTAGTTTTCCTTGGTTTGTTGATGGATGTTGGCTCCTTGTAAATTAAGTAAAAGTTACTATTTTTGTCTGGAAGAGAAAAGAAAACATTTTAAATTTGCAGTAGTTTTCAAAGGATAAAGCCTTGAAAATATTTAAGATAAAGTGTCCAGCAGTGCCCCTAGGCTATCTTACAGGCTAAAGCAAATGAAAGGAAGAAGGAGAAAATCGTTACCTGGAGAGAGGCAGAAACAGTTTTTGTAGCCTTCTTGCCAATATTGCATTTATACATACAGTGCTCTGAGGTGTATTCTCTTACCCTGGTTGTTTTACATTTAAGATTAACACCTCAAGGAAAAATAAGAGGATTTAGAAGAAGATGATGTTGGGATTAAGAATTTGCCATCTTTCCTTCAAGTTTAGATGTTGTACTTTAATGCTATCCTGAAAAACATTAGGATAACATTTGTTGAAGCATAGATAGCATTATAAGATCCATGAAGCTCTAATAACAGACTGAAATAAGTACGATCTGCTGGGCAAAATACAATGAAGGCCATAGCAAAAACTGTCCTAGCAGATGCAACCAATTTTGATTTCTCTGTTACACAAATAGTATGCTTCCTAGTATCTTGCTGCAAGCCTTTATCAGCTGCATATGTATATGCAGCACTCAATTTTAATTAGCCTGAAGATTCAAGGCTTGGAAGGAATAGCAGGAGTCTCTAATTATCTTCGCAAACTAGTGATCTGCACAGAAAATGAGGAATGAATAAGCATTAAGCAGTCAGAGGCCAGGATTCAATCACAGAGAAACAGGAAGAGTGGAAGATAAAGAAACACAATTTTAACTGACTTGTCTGGGCCTTGAGAATTACTAAAAATAATCCTTTAGTAAAACACACCATTTCTAGATATTGAGGGTTTTGTTTCATTCTTTTCCGTAGTGTTGGACTAGGTATTTTAGGATAGTTTTTTTCTCATGTCTGTGCCTTATTTCTGAAATTTATTTTAGATGTGGTTGTTTACGAATCAGTAGCATTTCTTGAAGGATTCTTAGGAGAATAATGTTTTCCAAGCATTGTTTCTAATTTTTCAGTCCGAGTTCCAGGGAAATAAAGACAATTCTTTCCTTCACTTGAAAAAAAATGTATGACATTGGGATTTAAATAATTGCTATTAACAAACTGGCCTTGACAAAAAAAAGGCTGAGGATTATCACTTCAGAAACTTTTGAATCAAAGCTGCATTATTGATATGAAGCTAAAAAGGTTTTGCAACTCTTTATATAATTAAAAGCAACTATTATTATGGAAATTTTTTGAAACAGCTGTTGTATTGGAAGAAAGGTTACAGTCTTCTCAATCAGTAATCCCTTTAAATCTCTGACATGTTGCATAGCTCTTCCAACACTCCCGGTAAATTAAACAAACCATAACAAATCCATACATATATTTATTACTTGCACCCCTATCAGCAAGTCATGTGAAGAATGCCTTAACAGAGCTTAAATTGGCTAGTGAAAGGGATGTGAATATCCCTTTTTATGAACTTAATTCTGTGTTTATTTCCTAAAATACCCATTTTGTCCACAAGTGGTGTTCGACTTCCTGATGAAGCCATGCAAGCACTGGCCCAAAGAGCTTACAGTCGCTACTGTATTCTTGAACCTCAGTCAAGGGTAACAGAAGGGAAGGGAAGGATAGACTTTACTGAGTTTGGTGAAGGCTAGAGACAGTTTTGAAGTGGGATAAAAAGCTTTAGCTCTTTGTGAATTCTGCCTTTCCTCATGGAGAGTGGAAAAAGTTTTTTCCTCCTGGCTGGAAGGAAACAGCTTGTCATTACTGCAGCTGAGGTTTTGGTTTTGTATCCAGCTTTCAAGCCAGGGAGGGCTTTGGAAAGGGGAGAAGGACCAGCCAGGGAGAAGAAGGAAGCAAAAAAGAAAAAAAAAAATGTAAGCCTCAAAGACCAGACTTGCTGGGTTTCAGTGTTTAGATGTAGTGTGTCATGTAGACGTCAAGTAACTTAGAAAGAAAGAAGCCTGGGGTTGTATAGAAGCAACAAGATACTTCTTTTTCAAAGTCCGCCTACTGAGATGAAATAACCCCGTGCAATAAATGCTGGCCTAGGGACTGACTGGCAGAGAAGCAGCCCTGCAGGACGGATCTGCAGCTGTCATGTTGATCAAATGGAAAATGAGCCAGCAGCGCGCCCTTGTGGCACTGAATTCTAGCCGCATTCAGAGCTACTTCAAATGGTATATAGCCATCTGGCCAAGGGAAGCGATTATTTCTGTTTAGTTAGCACGCGTGAAGCTACATCCAGACTCCTGTGTGTAGTTTTGGATTCCTCAGCACAGGGAGACAGTAGATGATGGACAGCAAAAAGCTGAAAGTTGCAGTTTGCTTAGCAGAAGAGAAAGGCAAGGCTTTCTACACTTCTCTGATTGCTGTCTTCACCTGCTTGAGGAAAGAGGAGGTTGTTGAGGATGCAGAGGCTCTTAGAAGCATACAGCAAAAGGACAGGAGAAGGTATTTTTACTGTATGAAAAACAAAATTTCATGAAGAGGGGCTAAGCATAGGATTAGGTTGTCAAGGGTGCATGGGAAATCTCCACCCTTGGAAATATCCTCTTCTGGGGAAAGTCCTGGTGACCCTGGTCTCACTTTGGATATTGCCTTGCTTTGAGTGTGGCATTGGACTAAGTGAACAGCAGAGATGTCTTCCAATCTGCGTGTTTCTATGAGTCTAAGATTCACACTGCTTTTCAGCCATATTTCTCTCTATGTTTTTGAATTCCCTGTGAAATTCTTCATGTTACTTAAACAATTTTTGAAGTGCATTTTGCACATGCTGCAGCCCTTATTTATTTTTTCTGATAACAAATACTACGTCTAAGAGGTGTTGGCAAAAGCCTGTCAAATAAAGGATTGCTGATTAAACTGCTATAGCAGTAAGAGGTGGGCTTCTGTGCAATAAGGTTTCTCATCATTTGTGAAGTGGGGATAATGTTGATTTGGCAGCAAGGTTATTTGGCAGGGTGTAACCTGATAGAAGCTGATGAGGAAGACGTTCTCCAGGAGTACTGGAAAGTTCAGAAGGGACAAAATCTTGCTTTTGGATGCACTATTTTAATTTAAGGTTTGACGACACTGTAGTCCTAGGAATTATTTTTTCCTTTTGCCTTCAAATACCTTGAACTCTCTTTACTGTATTTCAAAGCTTGCCTTTAGTTCCCTCATGCAGACTTCATAAACAGTGAGAATTTTTTATTAATAGAGTATGGGCATCACAAGCTAAGGAAAGTAGTTGTGAACTGTGACTGCTCTATTACCCATCTTAGGTCAGATCTAAGGAAAAGAGAAGCTTTGTAAAACAATGAATAAAAGTGTCAGCATTGTAAAAGATTTTAGCCACTGAAATAACTAGGGAAAGACTAGCATTGGTCACTACTAAGTAGAATCTAGCAAAGAAAAAAAACAAACCTGAAAGAACTGCATAAAATAAACCTGAGACAGCCTCTAACTGAACTTCAGAAGCACACTGGATGAGGATTTATAGAATTTATATCTACAATCAGCATGAATATCTGAATCAGGAAAGTACACAGTAAGAAGCTGCCCAAATACATAACCAGCTACAGTAGTCTTGGGTTTGAGCTGACTACTGTCTGCCCCTGGACTCTTCTTGAACTCAGCTTCCGCTATAGGTGTCAAAAGATTATAGAAAATATTTACACAAGTATAATAAAAACTGTTGAGATTCACAATGACCACTAAGTGTCTTATTATATATTTGTTTTTTTCAAAGGAGGAAAGACCTTGACCATCTGCAGGCTTATTTTCTAGAAAGGAAAATTACACCAACAAGCTATGACAGAAGAAGGGATGCAAACCACTAAAAAAGAGTCAATGATACCTTGTAAGTGAGAACAACGTTATACAGAATTTGATCAGGAGGAAAAATAATCTTGAGAATCCTCCATCTGTAGAAGTCTCTGTCCAAAGTAACTGAAATACAGTTCAGCTACTGCTAAATAGATTTTGCCCTCAAAGGGGCAGAGGAAGCTGACTTCTCCTAAGTCATTTTCAGCCTTAATATGCTTTGGATTGGAAGCACTTCCCCCCCCAGCACCCCTCCCCCCCACCCCACCCCCCCACCTCCCCTAAACTGAGAGTTGATATCTCTCAGTTATTCTAGTAGGGCATCTTTTCATAAAGTAGGGATTTGCTACCATAAATTGTCTGCCATCTAGAGCATTTACAGTGATCTGGTTGCTTAACTGTCTCTCAGGTATCAAGAACCAAAAGGTTTAGATCTCTTCTCTAGAACCTTGTCAACACTCTTCATTTTCTGACTTGCAGCAAGAAGCAAATAAATTCAGTTAAGTTTTTCAGTAATTCATGTAATATGTTCCCTTTGACTAACATAGCCAAGCAGGTGGGCAGCCTCCTTTTACATCAGCTGTATCATCCAAACAACCTCCAAACAAAGGGTATGATTAATTATGTTTTGAGAAGAGGTGTCTGCCAAGGCACCATGGGATTAGTGTTAGAACTGATCTTATTTAACATCTTCATTAATGATCTGGAAGAGGGAGTAAGCAGACTATTAATTACATTGGCAGACATTACACAGAAATAATTGTAAGATCCCAGCTAGACTAGAAGCAAAGCAGACTAGAAACAAAGATGAGTATTAGGAAAATAAGAGTAATTTGGGGAAACAAAGTTTCTGCATCCAGCCACATCTGGTTCATTTTAGAGATTGTAATTGCATGTACATTTGTATCATGTGTACATTTAAACACTGTTTATTTTACAATTAAACACTCAGCAGCTTGAGGGATGTAACAACTATATAAGATACAAAGTTCCCTTGTTTTTAGCAGGGATACGGGGATAAGGTGGTAGGAGAGTATGTTTTTGTTTCTTACTTGATCAAAAGAGTACACTGCAGCATATATTTAGACAAAGTTTAAATGATCCTGTCTACCCTGTATGCTTACCTGTCAGTATCACTATACTTTTTATCAATACAGTAATTTTTCTCCATTCCTACAACTTTGAAGTGAAAAGGGCTGAAGTAGCACTGGATAGTCCCCTGTACAGACACCCCAACTTGATACTTGTAGCTTTACTTTTAAATATGTTTCAGGTGGTTTCTTTTACTTTGTATTTTTACAAGTAGCTTTTAATCAGATTTGCATGCGGTCTAGTAATGTCACCAAACTTGTTTGTTTGTAAGTTTTCAGAAATAATGGGGGGTTTGTAACTAATTCTCCTCTAATTCCTTACTAAATTAATGTCTTATTGGCAGCTTAATTATTTTGATAGGGTTCCATATTAATCTATCCATGCTGCAATTACCACTGTAGTCTGGTTTCCCTTTTAAAATTTATTTGTAAAAGAAAATTTAAACTTGTTACTTGCTAGATGCCAATTTCCTACAAGGTCTTGTAAAGTACACAAAAGAATAACTGATCAGCAGATCTAAAAATCAGGCACATACAATCAAACATTGATTTTTTGGAAGTTGTGGATGTCTTTAGTGCGTAATGTTCTGTATAGACTGTGTACAATCAGAGGGTGTTCCCTAGCTGTGTCAGTGAAGGAGAGCCATCTAGGCCACAGTTGTGTGGGCTGCATGCATTTCAGTCAGTTGTTTCTGTAAACTGTGGTAAATCATGGATAAATCTGCACAGCATGGGTTAAGTTGGAAATAAACAGTGTATCCTAGGACACAGTATTGCAGTTCTTGTGGTACTTGGAAGTGTACTTTAGTTGTACTTGCAGGCTCCTGATACAGCAGCGCTCTCAGGAGGAAGCTGGCAATATAGCAGAATCTGAATAACTTAAAACTAGAAAAGTGTTGCTGCAACTGCATCTGTCAAACCAGGGGATACATGAGAAAATGAGGTGGTGACAGGTTGGGCAGAAAGAGAAATAGCATAATATGAAGTGAGTTAATGATGCCAGCAATTTTTAGCAGTTGAGAAGGTAAGGGCTGCAAAGGCAAGGTGGCACTCTATGATTTATGTGCAAGAAGAAGGCAAGGTAATATTTTTGAAGTGTATGTTTTACGCTGCTGGGCTAAGTTCAGCTGTTCCATTTCGCTGTTGCTCAGAATATAATTACAAAAACTCTGTTGCTGGAATTACCCAGTTATTCAGTGATTCACTGTCTCTTGTGCTCCACTCCAAATTAGATTAGTTGCTATTAAGAAAAATTTATTGAGAATGGAAAGTTTTGTTTTTCTTAGTTATATGCTAAAAAAGAACCATTAATTTCAAATTAAGCATTACTCCTGACTTATCCTATTAATAGTTAAAAAGTTTAACTGAATTAAAAATACTTATTATAAAGATATAATTTTTTAAAAGAAGAATTTTATCTGGACTAAGATACCTGGTATTTTCATCCTACTCATAAGAAACTTTAACATGTGCTGGACAGCAAAACTAAATCATGCTGATCCAAGCAACTGTGTTAGTATTCATACTAGCAGATTTTTCAGTTAGGCTAAGGCTGAAATTATCTTTACACATTGCCTGGTATCTCTTTAAAGGTTTCAGTACTAGAAAACTCAACCTTAAGATCTTTAATACAATGATTTTTTTTTTATTTTTTTATTTTTTTTTTATTTTTTTTTTGGGTGGTGAATTTGAGGTCACTTTACTTTTAGGTTGATTTAAAGTAATTACAGTTTTTGCCACAAACCTCATGAACAAAGGAAGTTCTTTACAGTAAAACATGTAGAGCATACCCTCTTAGCTTGTGGTGCTTGGGCTGTGCCAATCTGCTGAATGAGGGCTGGGCACACATCCATACACACTTTATCTTCTTTATACAGAACTAAGCATTTTCATCAAACAAAAGGAAAAGATCATGTGGAGATGCTGGTGGACAAAATATTTAGCCACCATGCCTCTGTTTCATCCAATGTAAACAAAGTTTGAAGAAAATACCTTTTTGGTGTTTAGAACAGTTGTGTTTTACAGACCATTCACCACAGCATTAATTAAGCAGGTCAAAGACACTCATTTCTCTTCTGCATTCTCTATTCACAAATCTTTACCAGACTAATATACACAGCAGAACTGAATGAAAAAAAAAAACAAACCCCAAATGTACACATTTTTGTTAGTAAAGGAATAGGGTTGAAGGGAGGGGGAGATCAAGACTAAGATATGTGTGATAAAAGTTAAAGTCATCAGAATTTGAGTTGTGGTATGTGATCTGTTTTGTATAACAGCTATGATAACAATTAAGTTGGAATAAAGAGATATGGAGTATTAATTTGCTTTCATTTGCTTGCTTTTATTGGTTTGTTGTAACATGGTATATCTACAAAGACTCTAACTGCTTTACATCTATTGATGTGTATTTTAATATTCTGTCTAGTGTAACGATACTTTCATTAAATATATACTTTTTCTGTCCGCTGCTATCACTTCATTGGTGGTGGAGAGTTCAACACATGAATTATGTGCTTTATAATAATACTATCTTTTAACTTCAAGCCGTTTGTCTTTCAATTTTCTTGAATAGTTCCTTGCTCTTATATTATTAAAGAGAATAAATAGATGTTCATGTTTACCTCTTCAGATTCAACTTAGATTCATTGCTTTTCAGAAATTATGAAGAGTAGTAAATAATTTAATCTAGACCTGAAAGATTTTTGAGAAATTAATTTAAAATATATGCATGTGTATGCCTTCTTGTCTTTCTTACAGCTTAACATGCTTTAGGAGCATGACTAGACCTCCAGTTTACTTGGCTGTATGTAACTCTCTGACACTTCCTCTTCTTTTTGTCCCTGCTTTCTATTGGTCACCATCCTCCATTCTTCAGAAATTACTTTTTATGCATTAGGCTTTTGCAAACAATTAAGTTTGGAGTATCATCGTCTTGAGTTGTATGCTGTGCTGTCTCTAATAGTCTGTTTCTTTATAATTACTTTAATCTGACTTTTGCTTCTCTCATAAACAACCTCAGCATCTTAATATAAGAAAGTTCAGTACAGTTACACAGTGCTTGTCTTATTCTGTTAATGACTGTACTAAAATCAGTATTCCTAAAGTAGTGAATAGTATCTTCATATCTGACATGCAAGGTTTTGTTGCTCCTGCAGCTAAATTACAACTGCAAGGTCACTGATGCATGCAATGGACCTGACTAATACCAGTAGCTCTCAGTGAAGTTGTGCCTGAATTCTTATAGGTAGAAAAATTACTTAGCTAAGCACTCATGCTTTTTCTGTGGTGCCAGATATACAATTGGAAAAGGATTAGTGTGTTAACATGGGAACCTGAAGTGTATTATTACAGATACATCAACTGTGGTGAAATATCTAAAGAATTTGTTCCAAATCTGAGTTAAAATAACTCCGGTGAAGGGAGTGACGGGGCAGCAGAAATTATCAATATTATAAAAATAACCAAAACTTTAAAAAAAAAAATTTAAAAAAAGAGGCAGACAGACAGTGGCAGGTGTTGTCTTTGGATCTGGTACTTTTATAGTCATCTGACTCATTAATTTCTCCCATTTATTTCTATCAAAGAGAGGATAAAACTTCAAGGCTTAGTTTCAAGGCAATACCTAAGGCCTTTACTTCTAACTCCGTGCACCTGGCTCTCTTCAAAAAGAAAAGCTATCCATCTCAGTCTCCAGCTTGAAAATGGCAGTTCCCAGGCACTGTTTGCCAGGTATGATTACGTCAGTTGGCACAAGGCATTAGGCTCACTGTTAAACCATCACAGAGTTCTAGGAAAGAACCAAGTTCCCTAGTTTTAAGAGTTAGTACTTTGGATTTCTTTAAATACTGAGGTTAATATTGCAGATTGATAAAAAAGGATATAATAATGAGGTGGTTGTAATGGTAGCAATCTTCTAGTATCTATCGAAGTCCATAACAGAAGGTCTTCCTTAAGACAATTAGGATTTGTTCAGCCTGAATTCAAATGATGCTGTACATTTATCAGTGGATTCCCAGGTCATGTAGACATGCAGTGAGATAGACAATACTAGATAAACATGAAAGCCTTTCTAGCTAGGTAAGTTAGAAAAAAAAACCTGAGTGAGTGCTCTTTTACTATGCATTAGAGCAGACATGGGCAGTTACAACATCTCCAGATCTCAGGTGAGGTGTAGTAATTAATAGCTGGGAAGTGTCTAACTCCAGCTGAGTTCCAACAGAATATTCACAGGTTATTAGCTTTTCTGAAACCATTCTGGGAAAGGAATGTTTTTTATAGTGTTTAAGAACACCTAAACTGTTAAAAAAAAATTGCTTCCATTTGTTGACCACCGAGTACTTAATGCAGTATAGCTAGACTCATAAAATCAGTTCAGAAAAGGAAAAAAGGGGTCAAATGTGTAGTTTTCAATAAATAGATCCCAAGTGTACCTCCTTTGACTTCATTAGGCTTACACTAAGGATGAACTTGGCTCACTCTTTCTCTGGTTGATACTAACCTCCAGTTGCTGGTGCCATTATTAAGTTAATTGTTTGGATCATCAATCTGTGTCAACGAAGCTTTCAGAGTGCTTGATGAGATTTCAAGCATCAAGCTGTGAGGCATTAAAAAATGATGAATTTACGTCCAGGTAAAACGATGCCCGCCAGCTATAATAATGAAT
Organism: Hemiprocne comata; assembly: GCA_020745705.1. Classification (NCBI taxonomy): domain Eukaryota; kingdom Metazoa; phylum Chordata; class Aves; order Apodiformes; family Apodidae; genus Hemiprocne; species Hemiprocne comata. The sequence goes on from CM036589.1 coordinate 38,510,089, forward strand.
CACTACTTTGTTTACAAATGGGTATTCATCATGAGACATGGCATGCACAGACATTTTTGAAGGGGGAAAGGCATTAGCACAGTAAATGATCTTTGCAACGAAAGCTGAATACACAGCAAAGTGAAAAAGGAAAGCATGTCAAATTATCTTTTCAGAAAGGAATTATGAATGCAACTTTACATTGATGTTGCCTGAACCATATTTAAATATTAACAAAAGATACAATACAGTAATAGGAGGTGCTTTTTCGGTAGAGACAAATCAACGCAATATACTTTCTCTAGAAGTTTCATTATTGAGTAGAATTTCTCAGTATACACTTTCAGATCCTGGAGTAAATACTTAATCTTCTACTCAAAATTAAAGGTTACTTCCTCTAACAGGCAACAGGTGCCAGTGGTCTATGTCCCACCATTCTGGCAGCTCAACTATGTTGGCTGTTCCTCTTCACGCTGCTTCTGCCATTGGCTGGAAAGATTGACATAATTTTGTTAGGCCTGTCAGCCCAAATAACTGTGTAATCAGATCACAGGTAAAGTTTGTGTAATTACTTAGTCTCATAAAGGCAATGAATATACTACTGCACAGGCTCAAGCAGCCAGAAAACATGTGAAGAATTGCCAGAGATCTGATACTGTGATTGCCAGCAAATTACTAATACTGGGCAGAGTATAGTCATCAGAAGTATGCCCACGTGTCTTGTAATCATACTTGGATCATGCCTTACAACTCTATATTTGGAAACTAATTTATTAGTGTTACAACTCCAGAGTTGTCAGTACCATCTAGAAAAGCATCATCCATGCCGTAATGACTGAGTTCGTATGACACATTTCTGTTGATCCAGAAAACCCACTACATTTGTATTTTACAGTGGTTTATTCAGATGAGCAGTCATTGAGCCAACATGCAGTACTGGGGATTTGTCAACACAAAGAATGCCACAAAGCTGGAGTATCAACCAGAAATACTTTAATACCCCAGCCATGAACTGCTGGTATGAAATATGGGTAAGATGTTTGTTAATTCTAAAAAACAACAAGCCTCTCAACAATGTGTTCTGTGGAAGAGGAATGTGCTGTAAAAAATGCAAGCATGGCAAAAGTCTGTAATCAAGTGATCCAGGCTAGTTACCATCATTCATATGATTCAATATTAAGACTCTCTTAGGATGCCCTGTGTCTGAAAGTCCTAAGAGTAGTGTTGAAGGAGCTCTTCAGCAATTATGGTGCAATTATCTCAACAGCACAAGTTCACAAAAAAACAGTGCCCTACTCAAAGTGACACATTTTGATTGAAATTTTGGTGTACAGGCAAGAAGTATTTCTCTTAGATAACCAGTGATTCTGAAGTTTAGGAATTTTTTTTTCCTTAGGGTATGAGAAAAAATTTATTAAGTCAGTGTGCTACTAATATTCAGTGTCCTTGTTTCTCTGTGCAAAATGGTTGTCAGCCTAGTCACTGCAGAGAAGGGGAGGAAAGCTCAAAATAAACAGACTTTCATAGTGTTGGCATGTTAGTTACCTAGAACATTAATCACATCAATCCCAGGGCTTGTTAAATTTAAAATAGAACTGACACAAACTTCAGGATAGAAGGTAATTTTCCACCTTAAATTTGAAATGTGCTGGCAAAAGGTTTGTTTTTTTTTTGTTTTGTTTTGTTCTGTTTCTTAGACATGAAAGGATGGTAAGGCATGGCTTTGTCTTATTTAGAAAGTGCAACGAAATTCAGAATCATTTTATATAGCTTCAAGGCAATAAGTAATATCTGCAGTGCCTGCATGCTAACAGTGCTCACTACCATCATGCATTATTGATTCTCTCTCATGAAGAAAGGCATTTTTTCCCCTTAGTTGCAGAGTTGTCTGCCAACATTCTGTGAAAAATTACAAATAGCTCTAGGAATTGTTTACATAAGGCAGGAGTATCCTTGCAGAGATAAGCTGGAAATACTGTAACAGTTCCCATTTCTACAATGGATCACTGAAGAATCACCTTTGTGTTCAGAATTTTAATTTACAAACACAAATTATTCTAGTTCATTTGGCTGAAGCAATTACTGTTTGTCTAGATGCCTGGCATTCTCTCGGCTTCTGCAGCAGGAACAACCACACATGAAACAAGTTCTGAACAACTGTTGTTTACTACATAGGATATTAAAGTAACCCTAAGCAGCACCAATATAATTTGGTATGGTGCTCTCTGGGAGATGGTGAACCATCTGTGGTGGTTCAGGAGTTGTTCCTGCTGTGGGATCAGCTTTCGACAGAGAGGCAGGGAAGACAGCCGAGAATGGTAAATTCTACTGTCATCTGACTGTAGCAATAATATTGAGTCTCTTCAGATGTTTCTTAGTAGTCTGGTTTAACTTATGTTCAAACAGAAATGTTTGTGTGTCAGAATCTAGGCATGCTTCATCTGAAATTCTATCCCTGTACCTTCAATGGGCCTTTACTGCCAACTCATTTAGTGTAACAATCTTACATTTTTTACCCTGTAATTATTCTCTATAATTTTACTGAAAAACCTATTTCAGTCTAGTGCTGAGGACTCGGATTTTTTGAGCAATTTTGTCAGCTTGTTATACGCATCATTCACATTTTCAGTAAGACTTGTAATATATAAAACAAATGCATCTACAACACAGTTCAACAAGGTAATGCGTTCGGAGTTACATAGAGGGAGCTCTTGCTTCGTTTTTCCAATGCAGTAATGCAATAAATTTCTGGGCAACGACACATTTTGAGTCAGGATGAAGACTGTATTTGTCATAAACTAAAGCAATGGCACTCAACAATATTGTGGCATTTGCTGACTTTCTCATGTATCTGATATAGAATAGTTCATTTTAAAATGCAGATGTTTTCAACTGCTATGTGTTTCATATACAGAAGTTAAAAGAAGAAACTCTGTGTGACAGTGAAGCTTCATGATCACCCATTGTTAAAAGAAGAAATTTCTCATTCTAGGGTGTATAAAATAAGAATAGTAACCCTACAAAACTATCTGTAGAAGAATTAATACTTGTCATGAACCTTGTGTAGTTTGGTTCCTCTCTTTATCTTGGTTTTGCAACCATGTATTTGGTTCCCATCATTGTTAACCTGTTATTTAATCTGCAGATGCAGTTCAAAACCTTTCATCTGTTCAGTGTGTGCTTGTTGTGTTTCAATTTTCCTTTTCCTGGAGTTGTTTGATTTTCAGAGAATGTTTGAAGTCTAGCTGCTAAACAAACACTAGAAAGAATGAGGTTTCCTTCCCTGATACTTATGAGAACTTAAAAATTCATTTTTATCACAGATATGTGAAAGCATTTTCTTTTGTAAGGAATCAGATCAGAAAACATACTTCATAGCCCTTAGGGTGGCAGACAGACTTCTGTGCAAGAAGAGAAACTTGAACCAGAATCTTGGGCTGCGTGTACTAGCAAAAGAAGTATGCTTCTGGGTGTTATATTCTAGAAGTAGCTGACCTCTCTTATGGTACCAATTTTCTACTCAACATTGCATTCATTTTATAGTTGTTTTCAGTCTACAAGCTAAAAAAAAAAAAAAAGTATTTTTGAAAGTTGTTAGTTACCCAGCAATTTTTTAAAGAAAGACACCTGCCAAATACTGCATAGCTTCTGAAATAATATTCTATAATATCTATAAGCTTTGGCATTCTTTACAATTCAGTGTGCTGGGTTTCTTGTTTGATAAGCTAGAATAGTTATATGACTCTCAGTCATGAAGGGCTAAATAAGTTGACTGCTGAGACAGGATGCTGCAGTAAGTTCTGCTAGCTGTGTTTTGAGGTGCAGGTGCTTAGTATTCTCTCATATTGCCATTCTCCCTGTCTGAGTTATTTAAGTAAATCTGTAGAGCATGAAGAATTTAAAATATATCTAGAATAAATTAATATAATTTCAGTAAGGTCAGTGTATGTATAGTAAGGTTGTAGAATAAGTATGACATAGAAAGGTTGGAACTGGAACAAATCCTTCAAGTTTGCTGTGTGAATACAGGAGGGACATTTTATGGAGACCTGCTTACAGGGATGCCTATACTAGAATAACCCTCAGGAATGGTGTGGACATAATCTTTATCACCAACTAAAAGGAAAAGTACCCAGCATAAAATTACAGTACTTTTTCTATATCATATTATCCCTGAAAAATATTATAAGAAAACTAACCTGTAAAATGGTATTCTTTGGAAAAGGTGGTATTTCTTTTTTTGTAAATTGCAAGAGTGGAAGGTAAAAAGAGTAATAAACAAAGCCTCGATGAGGTTTCCAGTTGGTAGGAAGTTTAGCAAAGTTTTGAATAATGCTACAAAATTTCTGGGCTTAGCAGAGTCCAGACATGATGTTCTCCAAATGGTCTTTACATTTTGCAGTCGGTTTGCTGTAAGCTTTTGTATTATTGTGGGCTGGGTGATCTGTTAAAAAAAAAAAAAAAAAAGAAGCCCCTTTATCAAAAAGAAAAAATTAAGAACTGTAGTCAGTATATTTTACAGCCCTATGCTGATAGGGATAGATACTTTTTGTCAACCTAGATAAAATTCTAGACTGCCAGTACTAAAATTCTTTTACTTCTGGAAAAAATAAAATGTTGTCTTTTGATGTATTTATATCATATTTATTGTGTAGTAAGCTTATAATCTGTCCTTCATTTTTGCTAATGTATACTGTAAATCAAATTTCCCAGAGTGCAGCCTTATATATTACTGAAAGAAAATAATGTTTTGTAGAGAATAGTACTAATAACAACAATACTATTCCTGGAGGGAGAAGGGGATGTTTTCTTGAACTTGAAGATCTAAGAGATTATGTTCCTTGACCAATTGTCACTGATTTGCCTGGCTAAGCAATCTGAAAAACTGCAACTCTGTCCTATAATAATGGCATTTTTATAAGAATGAAGTCCCCAGTGTTTATTCCCAGATAAGAGAAATCTCATATTTTTCTACATACCCTATGGATAATTGTGTCATGAATATATGCATATACATATATATACATGTGTTACAATGCTTCTGCATTAACAGTGTAACTTTTTTAATGCTTGTATTTACAGTGCCTGTTCTGGAGATAATTACAATAGTCATTGAGTTCCTTCTGTGTACCGTGAGTCTTTACTCTGACTTGACTTAGTTTTTGTTCCAGCTTTTGAATGTTCTCTCTGGAGTTTACCAGTTTGTGTAAAGAATACAACACAAAATGCTGGACTGTAATGTTTCTGATTATCCCAAGGTATTGCTTTCCTTTTGTTTAAAATTCCAGTTATGTGTACAGAATATTTTGGTAAATGCTTTCTTACCTGGTGCATATGTACCCCCTCCTAGTAGCAAACCCCAAAAGATTTGAAAAAAAAGATTCACACTGGGAGAGGTGAGTGAAATAAAAATGTTCATGGCCCTAGAAAAGGATTAGAAAGAATTGTGCCAGAGATATGCCACTTTTGAAGCATAACTTTTAATCACGGTTGATCAATTTGCACTCCAACTCCGGGTCTTGAAAAGGTCAGAAATAGCTGATGTCAAATCACACTTTCATGAGAGTTCTTGGCATGAAGCAGGCTTTTCTTGTGACATTCATTCAGAATAGCCAATGAATTATGTCATGCAAACTTGTTGCAGATGAAAAAGAGTGATAATTTGAGCTACTTTTGTACAACTAATCATAACAAGTTAACAAAGGCACATGAAAATATTGTCACTGTGCTTGGATTTAGAGAACCTAATTGTAATAATTTGTATAATTTTGGTTTACTTGCTGAATTTAATTTTCATTGATGAACATTTTGTAAATTGATGCAACTTTTACAGTGAGTAAAAATTAAAATGAAAAGAAATCCCCCCAAAATAGGCTCATGTTCATAACAGTTATAATAATAATAATAATAATAATCTGTTACATACCCAATGCCCTAACACTTACTTATTCAAAGCTGAACAATGACTGGAATCTGTCCAGCTGCAGACAAATGCTAAATACTGCCAGTATACTGCCAGTATAAAACCAGTCTCTCTTGCTAGAATTCAGTGTCCCTAAGGGAGTTGTGACCCGTACATTGCCATCCGTAATAACTACTTTCCCAGCAATGGAGGGGAAGAGAATGTTTGTACAACCAACTTTGGTAAGTTGAATTGCTTTTTCTTCATATTTTACTGTGGTTTAGTGGCAATTAATGAACCCAGAGCAAGGACTGTCATGCTAACTGAGACAGAGGCAGAAGACTCAGTCAAAGCAAGTGTTAACTGTCTACTCATCTGTTGCGCTACCTTATTTTCTAGTTTGTTTTTATATTGTCCTTTCTGTCCAGCAGTGAATTTCTTATCGTTCATTTGATTTTGCTGTAACTTAAAACTCTTTATCAACATAATTGGAATATCATTGTACAGCTCAGTTTGAATTTGGTTCTTCTGAGCACTAAAATATGAGCCCTTACCACAACTGTTCAAGAGCCAAGATTGTATATGGGAGACAAAGAAGAAAACGAGTCCAGGAAGTCTTAAATTAGGATTTTCCCCATCTCAAACAAGGCCTGCATGACAAAAATACCCCCACAGTTCTTAGCAGAAGAGGATGTTTCTGATAGCAATCGTCTGATTCAGACAAATTCTTAAATAAGGATAAGGATAAGCAACATAACTCATTAAATAAGTAGTCTTCCCCTTTGACACAAGTTCCACATTCTCTCCAGAGTTTATGACCATGGGAAAGGAAGTAAAAATGTTCGTAGACTTTTATGGGCCAGACAGGCAGAATCTGAGCTATTCCAGAGGAGCCTTATCTTCCTCTTCCTCTCTGTCCTCTAGTTCATGAAGACAAAGAGCTTTTCACAACATGTCTAGAAAGATTCAAGAGTTGAAGAAAATCCCATGCACTATGAGAACACTGTGGATGGATAAGGGCTCCTTCATTACAAGTATGTGAGTGCTAGGTGTGATCTGAAGATGCCTGCTAGATCTGGACTCTGAATTTTCATGGTGCTTGTTTTCTGAACAATACCAGAATTACATGGAAATTAGGAGCCAATCTCTGCCAAGCCTATCAGTTCTGTGTTTGAACAAGAGCCTGCCATAGAAAAGCTACCTGCATGTGTAGCTCAAGCAGAGTGGTACTCAGTGAGTCAGACACTTCTGGTGTTTGATAGCAACAGATTTTTATTGTGATTTATTTTAGACATTTTTATTATTTCTGTGCGCATATATCTCTCAAGGATAACTGAATTCATAACTAACACACATATTTGGCAGTTTTGTATTTAAACTGTTCCTGGTGATTATGATTAAGGAGCTGTCCCATTAAACACTGGACAAAATATAATGAGGGACAGAGCTCTGAAGAATATAATGTCAGAAAGGCAGAAGAAAAAGAGAAGACATGAAATGCCTGATCTTGTTGCAATAGCAGAACAAGGATGAGAATGTTTGTCTTGTTAGTCTAATGGTACTTCACTCTGTGTTGCTGTGCTTCCTAATAAAATTGTTTATTCCCTTTGCTGGTGCTGTGTGATGGTGATGTTATCATGATGCATCATTTATTTGTATAACTTCTGTGTATATTGTTTACTACTTTTTTTTTTTTTTTTTTTTTTTTTGCAAGGTAACATGCTTTTTCCAAATATACTACATTCTTCAACAACTTCTGGCCCTTCTTGTACTTACCTCTTTGGCAACTACAAAGTTTGCTGTGTCTGTCCTGATTTTGTGAAGTAGTGAGTTCCGTTAACTCTACTAGGCCAAGACTAAGCTCTTCCCAGGATAAAACCTCACCTAACTGCAAACTAATTATCCCAATTTAAGGCTGTAATACAGCAGCTGAATTACATTTTACTGGAAAGTCAATCAACTTGCAACTGTTGAAGTATTCAGCAGTGTAGAATTCCTAATCTTTCTTGATGTATTATTATAAATGTAGCTGTCCAGTTTGCACTAATGTAAGTTCAGAATCTGCTCTCTGAGGTCACCTTCTCCATATCATTAATTTCTCTGTTTATTAATAAAGAAAATGCATTCTCATAATTTAACTTAGAATTGGTAAGCATGACCCAGCTGTGCTGTGCCACTTAGATCCCAACAAGTCCATGGGCCCAGATGGGATTCATCCTAGGGTGCTGAGGGAGTTGGCAGAAGAACTGGCTGAGCTGCTCTCAATCATTTATCACCAGTCCTGGCTCACTGGGGAGGTCCCAGATGACTGGAGGTTGGCCAATGTGACACCCATCCACAAGAAGGGCTGGAAGGAGGATCTGGGGAACTATAGACTTGTCACCCTGACCTCGGTGCCTGGCAAGGTTATGGAACAGATCATCCTGAGTGCCATCAAGTGGCATGTGGAAGACAACCAGGGGATCAGGTCCAGCCAACATGGGTTTAGGAAAGGAAGGTCCTGCCTGACCAAACTCATCTCCTTCTATGACTGGGTGACCCACCTAGTGGATGAGGGGAAGGCTGTGGATGTGGTCTACCTTGACTTCAGCAAGGCCTTTGACACAGTCTCCCACAGCATCCTCCTGGAGAAGCTAGCAAGCCATGGCTTCGACAGGTGCACCCTTTGCTGGATCAAAAACTGGTTGGACGACCAGGCCCAGAGAGTGATGGTGAATGGTGCTGCATTCGGTTGGCATCCAGTGACCAGCAACGTCCCCCAAGGGGTCAGTACTGGGCCCAGTCCTATTCAATATCTTTATTGATGACCTGGATGTGGGGATTGAGTCCACCCTTAGTCAGTTCACAGATGACACCAAGCTGGGGGGGAGTGTTGATCTGCCAGAGGGTAGGAAGAAGCTGCAGGAGGACCTGGACAGGCTGGATCAATGGGCTGAGGCCAAATGCATGAAATTCAACAAGACCAAGTGCAGGGTCCCGCACTTTGGCCACAATAACCCCAGGCAGCGCTACAGGCTGGGGGAAGAGTGGCTGGAGAGCAGCCTGGCAGAGAGGGACCTGGGAGTGCTGGTTGACAACCGGTGGCCCAGAAGGCCAATGGCATCCTGGCTTGTATCAGGAATAGTGTGGCCAGCAGGACTAGGGATGTAATTCTCCCCCTGTACTCAGCACTGGTGAGGCCTCACCTCGGGTACTGTGTCCAGTTCTGGGCTCCTCACTTCAAGAAGGATATTGAGGTGCTGGAGCGGGTCCAGAGGAGAGCAACAAGGCTGGTGAAAGGACTAGAGGGAAAGTCTTATAGGGAGAGGTTGAGGATGCTGGGGTTGTTTAGCCTGGAGAAGAGGAGACTTAGGGGGGGACCTTATCACTCTCTTCAGCTACCTGAAGGGAGGTTATAGTCAGGTGGGGGCTGGGCTCATCTCCCAGGCAACTAGCGACAAGACAAGAGGGCATAGCCTGAAGCTGCACCACGGAAGGTTTAGATTGGATATTAGGAAGCACTTCCTCACGGAGAGGGTGATTAGACATTGGAATGGACTTCCCAGGGAAGTGGTGGAGGCACCATCCCTGGATGTGTTCAAGGAAAGGCTGGAAGTGGCACTTAGTGCCATGGTGTAGTTGACGTGGTGGTGTTGGTCATAGGCTGGACTTGATGATCTTAAAGGTCTTTTTCAGCCTTGGTGATTCTGTGATTCTGTGATTCTAACTCCCTTCAGTCTAATTACACCAATCCCTGAATTCTGTGGAAAAGCAACAACAGCAATACACAGCTGGAAGAAGGGCTTCAAATGCAGCTGTCTTGCTCTTTTTAACAGGATTTTAAAAGATTCAAGAGATCACTACGATAAACCTTTTCCTCAAGTAAACTGTGGGTACAGTCTGCTTGCTCTCTGCTTTCTCATGAGTGTTTAGAGATAATGAGAACATGTAAATCTTTTATCCGAAAAGCATATGTAAGGCAAAAACTGGCTTGTTACTGAGCATAACAACTTTGTTTCTGAATGCTGTTTCATTCATAGCTGAGCAATTCAACATTGCTCTAGTGACTCTAACTCAAAGCAGAATCTATTATTTTTTCATATAAGAATAATTTTTTCTTTAGACTTAAACAGGTTTGTTTGAAATTACTTTTTTTGTTTCTCTTACAAATGCTTCCTACAAATTTTGTAAATATCTTTAAAAATGAAAAATGCTGGGGTTTTTTGTTAAATTCTTATTTCAAACGTACATTTCAACTGACTTAATATGCAAGGTTTAGGACTAATGTCTTTGAAAACACTTTTTGTGGACCGATCTGCATCACATGTATATATATCAATTTGATTTCTGACTTTTTTTATGGTATATTCATTTCGTATGACTAATTCCTGTTCCTTGACATTCCTGTTTTCTCTATAGAAGATTATATGAATATGACCAAAAAATACATTAATCATTTAAAATATTTTTAGCAGAACAAAGAATTCTGTTGCCAGGAAAAAAAGATTTCATTAATTTTCTATCTGTCAGCATTCCTTTGTTTTGAGACTTCTCTTCTTAGAGTATAAATACCATGTGTATTGTATAGATATCCGGTACTGAAGTGGAACCTCTAGTGCAGTTTACAAAGAACTGGATTTTACTCAGCAAGAGCCTTAAGTCAAAAAGTAACCTGTCCTTTAAACCATGTTCAAACCTAAACATCTCTAGACATTATTTGAATATAGGAAAAATCTATCATAACATTGCAAACATGTCACCTTTGTATGGCTAGTAGAATTTTCAACCCAAGCTGTCTTAGTTTGTCATCTACTTCACGTGACAATATTTGGCAAGGAATTACAGCATCAACAGATGTGCAGAACTGGTGCAAGAGAGAAAAATTTTGAAGCTGGAGCTGAAATACCCTTGCTCCTTTATGTACCTGATGATAATCTTGTGTAAGAATATGCTGCCTAAGTCTTTTCTTTTTTTGCCTGATCCTACATTAGAATATGATAGCTTGCATTTAACACTGCAAGTTTGTCTTTTTTTTTAAATCACAGTAGAGGAATAAAATAGCCTGTGTCCTTTGGGAAGATTGGTAGTCTGGGCTCTGCAATCTGGAATCCCATTGCAGTTTTCTGGAACTTGTAATGTTAAAAATGAACCATGTCCAATGTGACTCTACACCTTTGTTTGCCTGATGAGTTTTTTTTTTGTCTGGCCTGATCTTGTCTTTTCATATGTACTATTTTACTATGATAGTGTACAACTGTCTTCTGAGATACTTTCTACTTTCTGAGATACAATGTTAACATAAAAAACCCAGATAAGTTAATTTTTATTATATCCTGAAAATGCTGATGTTTGAATAGAATTCTGCTTCGATTGTGGTATCTTGTGTACTGCTCTCTTACCAAGCAAATACTTTAGCTTTAAATTCACTTAACAAGGGACATAATCCCTTATTAGAAATATATCAGCAGAGTGTGCAATTTCATAGCTACTTGCTGCCAACTAATAAAAAAGCTCTCTCTAAAATAGGAATTTTGTTTTGTTTAGAGAAAGGTAATTCCAATTACTTGAAATTTCAAAATTTTATATCCTTCTAGTCCTAAATTAAACTATGTAATTATTACTAAAAAAAACCCAGAACCCTCCTCTGGGACAAAAAAATTTAGTGTCATTCTAGTGTTTCTAGAGTCATACTTAAGAAATACACAAAAGCCCAAATGCTATCACTTTTAATTCAAATTTTGTGCTCCTGCACATTATTCGGGACCCTTGGAGGACTTCACTTTTGTCTTCCGATGTAGTCCACAAATGGGCTTCCCTAAATCCATGGATTTAGGAAACCTAGAGATTTTTATGCTGAGGGCTAATAAAGAGCAATTTTTATAACTTGTATTAGAAACCAGAGGTTTCTGAACAAGCATGGTTCTGTCAGAAGTTTGTCAAGTGCTGCCACCAAATGTTTTTAGTGTGCTAACTTAGAATAATCTAAAGCAAATGTTTGTAGGATTTTCTTCTGTAGTGGACTTTAAATTTGCATGCAAAAAGGCTACATGGGTTTCAATTACAGCTGACTGCAACTCTACTCATTCCATCACATTTTAAGATCTAATATTTGTTGTCTAAAATGTATTTATCTGATCCACCCTGTGCAAGGGTGTAATGAGAAGCTGTGCATTCCATGAGCACACCAGGAAATGAACTATGATTCAGAATCACAACTTCTCTTGTGCTTTTCCCTTCCTCCTGTGTCGGACTACCCCACTGGTTTTTACATACCAGATTACTCATCGTTGTTACTTGTTAGCAAGTATCAAAACCTCACCCTTAAGCCTGTATATGGGGAGAAAGAGAAGAAGAAGAATATAGAATATTCAACATGATGAAAGATCATATTGCTAATAAGCTTATTTATGCAAATTAATATTCTGCTTGTGGATACAATAAGATTATCTGTAAAGTATGGTTCTTTTCTAACAGTAACAGAATCTGCCTTTGTTCTGATGTTCCATGCTGTCATTCCGCTGATCCAATATTCCAATCGAGGTATTTGTTTTGCAAAGACTGCAGCTCAAACATGAAAAACACTTCTCTTTAAATGATTTCTTCATGCCTAGGAGCCAAATGAATTGGATATAGTATCTTACCATCTAAAATGTCATGTCAATTTCGGTTCTGAAGAGTACATTACTTTTTTGGTACTGAAATATAAGAACCATAAGCACAATCAATAAAACGTCATAGCAATGTATGCGTTTCTCCAATAATACAAGGAAAAAACATTCCAGAGTTAAGTAGTAAGAGTACGTTCTATAGAAGACAGTGTTTATTTTTTGACAGTTACTTGCTGCCAACCTTAACTGTGCAACAGGTTTAAAAAAAGCCCGGATTATTCTCTGTGTTCAAAGGCCAAAATGCAGTGAAATTAGATAGTCCCTTTTGCTTGCTTTGATACATGTCGGAAAGCATTAAACCAATGTGAATACCTTTGGATACATACCTTGCTGGGTGCATGTCACGTTGTACTGCATATGAAAATTATGCTTGATCCAGAAAAATAAACATCTTAAAAGAGAACAACTGATTTTCATTGACTGGACTTTCTTAAAAGTTTATCCTAAAGGTGACCCCTAAAGATTTAGCGAAATATACATTGGAACAGGTAGAAAACTTTCCATTCTGGTAGTGAATGTGCTGCAACTACAGCTAAGGTCTATGTGAGTTACATGAATTTTATAGGCACAGCTGGGCCTTTCTAAACACAGTACAGTATAAAATAGAAGGTCACTACTAAGATTTGCTTTTCTAGATTAATATAATTATTCTTATATGTAATAATGTGCATGCTATAGAAGTCTAGGTATAAATTTATACAATTTTGTTTATCTTTATTCAAGTCCTGGCCTACTACTTTGCAACAGAAAGCAAGCTGATTGATTTCCATGGGAGGAAAATACATTTCTTTTTTTACTTTTACAGAACAAATATGTAAGCAAACTCTGTTTTATATGACTAGCATTACTGCAAATAAACATCAGAGTTAGTGAGGTCAAGATCACTCTTTATGCAGCATGCATGCATTGAAATATGCAGTCTGCATATCCTCTTCCAGATACATTTTTGAGAATGCCAAGGAAGTAGAAATTCAGAGCTGATTGCCCATTGCATGTGTAGGACCTGATAAATTGAGCAGCAAGTGTCATAATAGCACATTTCAGGGGTTTTAATCACCCAGTAACAAAGAAACTTACTGGCACAAAGTGATACAGCGGCCTAGTCTTTCTCTCAGTGATTAAGCACGATTGACCTTGTATCTTCTGGCTTCTTTGTAATAAAATGCAAAACCAGTCTGAACTAGAAATAAAACTCAGTGTCTAATTAACTGCTGATTTTTCCTAAAGCTTTATTAGTTCTAGTCAGTGGAATCTTTGGGAGGGCTGAGAAAGGAACTTTGTCACATCCATCAGAGTTAACATGAAGAAAGAGAGATTATTCTCTCTTTGCACTCAGTTTGCTTTTGGCTTTGCTCTGGTTTCCCAAACCTTTGTTTGAAGCTTAGATGGAAGAAGAGAACTGAATTAATTTAACAAAGGGAGGCCAATATTAAATACAGAAAAGTGTGTGATTGCCAGTGTTCCTGTGAGCTTGATTGTTGTGGTTGATGAGAGCATAACTGGACATCTGAGCAGCTACTCCCACAGAGGGGATACTAGTTTTGCTTTTTCTTGACATTTTTCTGGGCGGGAGAGGCTCTCACAAGGGACAAAAGATTCTGTTCTGGATAGCCCATAAGCACACAAGGCTCCCTGCACGGAGGCTTGCATGTCACCATTTCTCTTGGACTGTACGCATATTCATGATGGAAACATTTAGATATAAAAACTCCCTTGCTCCTGGAAGCTTTCTTGAAAGAAGCATTTTTATATTGTGAAAAATAGATTTTACAATATAAAAAAGCACTTAAACTAACAGTCCACTTTAACTGCCTAATAATGTTTTATTGGACTCATGAGGCCATGTTTGCACACTGTCAGCATACATGGGAATTTTCTTCAAAGCATCATCTTTGTGCTTGAGAAACTAAATTATAATGTAACAGCCTTCTACCTAACTTTCATGTCCAAGACTCATTTGTATACACATATACTGATTGGATACATCATCTGAGGCAGAATTTTCAATCAGAGGATAACTCTGGATGACCATGAGCCAGCAATGTGCCCTTGTGGCCAAGAAGGCCAATGGCATCCTGGGGTGCATTAGAAAGGGTGTGGTTAGTAGGTCAAGAGAGGTTCTCCTCCCCCTCTATTCTGCATTGGTGAGGCCGCATCTGGAGTATTGTGTCCAGTTCTGGGCCCCACAGTTCAAGAAGGACAGGGAACTGCTTGAAAGAGTCCAGCGCAGAGCCACAAAGATGATTAAGGGAGTGGAACATCTCCCTTATGAGGAGGAAAGGCTGAGGGAGCTGGGTCTCTTTAGCTTGGAAAAAAGGAGGCTGAGGGGTGACCTCATCAATGTTTACAAATATGTAAGGGGTGGGTGTCAGGGAGATGGAGTTAGGCTCTTCTCAGTGATGACCAGTGATAGGACAAGGGGTAATGGGTGTAAATTGGAGCATAGGAGGTTCAAGGTGAATATCCGAAAAACTTCTTTACTGTGAGAGTGACAGAGCACTGGAACAGGCTGCCCAGGGAGGTTGTGGAGTCTCCTTCACTGGAGACATTCAAAACCCGCCTGGATGCGTTCCTGTGTGATGTGCTCTAGGTGACCCTGCTCTGGCAGGGGGGGTTGGACTAGATGATCTTTCGAGGTCCCTTCCAACCCCTAGGATTCTATGATTCTATGATTCTATGATTTCTGAGGTGATTCAAATCAGTGATAGGAAGAAAAACATAAATTAAACTGAAAAGGGTAAGAAGAGTGAAAGTGACTGGAGAGAAGATTGTAGTAATATAAAAATATGTATCTTTCCATTTTAAAAAGTATGATAAAACAAAAACATATTTTGCTATTGCTTATATTTTCTCATTAAGTATGGTATTCTGAAACATCAGAGGAAAAATATTTTTTGGTGGGTTGCTATTTTCTTATAATGATAGACTAGTTTTAGCCAGAAATTGCTTTGTATGTCAACTTATTTAATATAAAAAAATTTGCTCTTAAGTTCTCGCACTTTTGGCATTCCAGGCCTTAAAGCATATATCCTCGAACTATTTGGTGACTGAATGGCACAGTGATTGTTGATAGTGCACAGGCACCCACATTTAGACAATAGAGTAATAAATCTTCAGGTTCTCTTGCCCATTTCCTAGCAGAGACTTTGAGTAATGTTCCAAATAAGGTTACTTATGTGACTTGTATTCACATGTATCTGTATTTCAATCTGAAATGTACCTTTCTTTAAGAAGCAGTGAAGCTGGTTTTTAAAACCAACATGTAACTTTGTAAGTAGATCTAACTGTAATGAATTGTATGAAAATGTAAACTCTTATTTATCATATTGTATTTAAAAGCAACGTATGATATTTTCCTATTGGTTGATTCCATTTAGTTCAATATCACGAAGCTCTACAAATATTGAATATTATTTACACACTATTGGAACTAGCTTGGTTTCCTTACGTGATAAATGCTTGAACTTTCTCGTCATTGATACTGTGCATTCTCATTTAATATCTTCTGATAGAAATATTAAAAAATGAAATTGCTTTCTACCTAAGAGATTGTTTATGCAAATCTTCTCTGAAAGTCAACACAAAAAAGTAAATTATTGTAACTGACCAAAATTCATTCAAAACACAAGACTCTAATGGAAAGACAGCTACTCAAGGTATTTCCAAAAAGAATAGCTTCACCTACCTTGCTGGGTGGAAAACTTGATAGAATTTTGAATTCATACTTGTTCCCTTCGTTCACATGGAAGATTCATACCTAGATTTCTAATATACTGCCTAGTAATTTTATTTTGTGAGATACAAAGTAAATAGGCTGAATATAGAGTGTAAATGTATTCAGACTAAAAAAGAAACAAGTGGGAGAAGTGTTAATCAGCAGAAGAACGTCCTGCTTTTTTCAGATTTAGCTATACTTAGCAAAATAGAGTTAACAAGTATTACCACATATTTGACTGGTAAAACTTCCCAGGTTTTAACTTAATTTTCCTATTAAATAGAAGAAGATTAATGATACTGCTAAACAGTGGTTTTTTTCTGTGCATGAAACCTAGGAGAGAGTGTCCTGCAGAATTCAGAACAGGTACAAAAGAAGCATCTTGTACTAGGTGAGATAAAAAACTTAAGAAAATGAACATTCATACACTCAGAAGACATATATACTTTTATTTATTCTGATGCACATTTAAAATGATTTGGTTTTATGAGCTGCAAATTAACATTTTCAATACAAAAGATGTCAGAGTACAACAGTGATTCCATGTTAGCTCTACAAGTCATTAATCCTTTTATGTTTCAGTTTCTGAACACAAAGAAACTATGAAACTGCATCCAGTTACATTTACAAATGTATTTTCCTGGAGGAAGGTTAATATTGAAAGAAGTTTTCAGTCAAATTCAAAATTATTTATTTATCCAATTCCCATTGACTTACATTAGACAGCAATAACTAGAATCTGTAAAATCTGGTAATGGTAGACACTAGTTATGACTGATATGATGTGCTGCAAACATGGTTACCTATTTGCCTATCTTAAATAGTAATATAAGGGAATAGGGAAAAAACTGTTTCCTTGTAAATTTCTTCACATCCTTGCATCCTTGTCCCTTCAAAGGAGGCCACTTGTTTGGAAAGTGAACGAAAACCAAGTTTTTGTGATTTAGTTAAATCCAAACACCAATGTTTCAAGCCATCTCTACATTTTATGGTGTTATAATACTTTAGCACACCAAAACAATTTAGCTAAAAGAGCTGAATAGCATATTTTCCCACTGATGAAAGATATTACTAAATCTAAAATAAAGACAGGAGAGATTGAAAAAATTGTCAAGATTAAACTTCCCCTTTAAGAGTTAGGTTTGTATTTGTTTTATCTGTCGCTCACCTTCAACTCCCCCTTCCCTCAAAACAAACAAACAAACAAACAAACAACAAAACCCCAAACTATTAACTATTTATGGGCACACAGCAAATAACTCACTTCAGACCTATTTTTCCATGCTTGAATTCTTTGACCTTTAACAAGCTTTAGTTTCTGCGCTAACGGGAACCTCTAAAATCCAGTTAAAAATACACAAAACAGATACAGACACTAGAGGGAGACAGGAGCACGTAAACTTAACCAGTGTGTTAACATCAATATTCGTAGGTCTTGTGAGAAATTCCTAGTAGACCAGATGAAACATTAATTCTGAAGGAAATCTTTAGATACAAACACTAATTACGATTGGTAATAAGAGCTCTAAAGAGTCTTTTAAGATCCCCCTCCAAATTTAAGTCAAGTTGCTTACTACTGAGTTATGTTTTCACTAACATAACCACAGTTAGAAATATTATTTCCAGTACATTACAATACAATATTTGTAAACTCTGACACTTAAAAAATGCAAGGTAAAGACAGCATATTATTGCAAGGTCCTTTACAAGCTCTCCTGTTTAAGTCTGCCTGTATACAAACTTTTTTGTGGTCTAGGCACTATTTGAGAAGAGAGAGACGGATGCTAGACGAATATGTGATATTCAGTTTGAGATTTTATCATGAAAGAAAACTTTTTATTTTCTTTAGAATAGTGTGCTAAGAAGTGAAAGATACAAGTTTTCATGTAGGTTTATGATTTAATATATTATATCACCACCTAGTTTTAATTTCCTAAGCTTGTTTCGTAAAGAAAAGTATAATAAATGCATTGTATTATTATTATTATTGTAATTACAACTATTTTTAGTTATATAAGAGATCACTTTACATCCAACTGTCTAACCTACTAATGTTTTAGACACATGGAACAAACACTGTTTGTAAGAATCTAATCTTTATCTGGAAAAGCAATCAATTAAGATCCAGACGTTTTGTGACCTGTAATGGGATACTGAAAGATATATGCCATGTATTTGTGCAAACCATCTGTATAAAATCAGGATGTTTGCCCAAACCTATGCTCAAATCAGATATTATTCTAAGCCATATTCAGGTGTTTGGGAGTACTGCTTTCTCTGCTTTTTCTGTTTCCATTTATAACAGAGATGTACATATAGAATATGGTTCATTCACAGCCTTTTTTAAACCTAGTGTGTTTATTCGACATCTTTAAAACTTTTTACTGCATTTATTTGATTTTTTTTCAGGGTAACAAAAATGTATTTTGCTGATATATTACCAATTTAAATATTTATATAAAACACTTAGTAGGCAGCATTGCCTAATGAAACAATGTGACTTGGGAACTATGTGCTTTAAAGAGAAATTTAACACTTACTGCCTGCTCTGTGTCCAGCTTTGGATAATTTCTTAATGCTCCCTCAGAGAATATTGTTATAATTCTTCTGGCCCCATTTCCAAGAAAGCAATTTCTGTGTTCTCTCTGGCTAGTGCTAGTTTGTCAATTATTGAGGTAACATCCTTCAAGCTCAAAAATTATTATTGGGAAGTAAATGGTTTATTCATGTACCACATATCAGCTGTCGCTCTAAAAACAAAGAAAGCAAAGAAAACAAAACAAGAAGGCTGGAGGGATGTAATAGGAACATTTGCTATTCCCATCTATCATGTGTGCTTTTGCCTGTATGTGTGTGACATTTTGATTACCGTGGTGTGTTCTATTAATCAAGTTATAGGTGAGACATTGCACGTAAGTTTATTTGTCTATCCTTATAAGAAAATCTTTTTCAACAAATTGGAAAAGTAAATTAATAGATCCTACTCTGTTTCACCTTGGTTTGCAGCGCTTGCCATTAGTCAGAAAACAAACAGTCCAAGACTCTCCCTAAAATATTGACAGCACAACTTGTCTCTATTTCTGTAGTGGCAAAGGGATGCTAATAATAAGTTCCTTTAAATATGAATAGTCAGCAATTAATGTTTTTAAGGCATTTTACAGTTGTCAAAGCCCTGACCATTAGAAAAGTTTTAATCAAATTGAGAAATAAGCTATAAAGATATGTGATATAAGGTATTTTCTAGATCATTGAGTTGTTACTTTAATAAAGTAATGCTTTCGTTTTAAAATATGAAAATAGACAAAAACATATGCTGATGTTCTTATATATAAAGTAGTTGCTGGCAAGATCATAATGTAAAGTCAATGTTTTTTTGCAGTCCTTTTCTCAGTATTGTAATATTTTCATTGATATTTCACTACAAAAGGTATTTCTAATTATTCAATTATAAAGCAAGAATAAGAGCCATGTAGAAAGGCTCAGAATGAAGTAAAACCATTCAAAAGGCATTAAAAAATCCCAGGAGAATAAAATACTCTAAGTTGCATTAAATCACAGCCAGAGTCTACATGCCTGAGGAAAAATATCATTGTTAGATTTTTGCATAATTATGTTTATTACTGGTGTTGCCTGGAAAACAGGCATAAGGGTGTGAGATCTATTTCACGTTCCTTGTACAATGGAGCTTTTCAAAAGACCCACTCTTTGCACCCAGGATACAGATACCTTTTTCAGAAGAAATAAAAATATAAGTAAGAAGAAGGAATATATATAAAAATAAACTAGATTATGTATTTCATTTCCAGCATCCTAGGTGAGCTGGGAAATACGATCATTCACAAATTTGTCCTGTATCCTGATAACCATTTAATTATTTATAAATTGTGACATCATCGGTAGGACACTAAGAACCTTTTCCCTTCAGTAAGTGGGTAGGCAGGCTTCTCACCTAGGGCAGCAGTTGAAGTTACTGCTTGGCATTATACAGAATGCAGGATTGAACCTGTTGTTCTCCATCCGGGCAGGTTCCCTAGTTCTGTGGTTTGAGGAGTCCTTCATACTTCACACTTAGTAAAAAAAGGCCTTCATGAACAGATGACCACCATTAGGAAACCAAATTCAGAATATTTTTGATGAAAACCACAACTGAAGGGAAGTAGTTTTTTCCAGTCAGGCTAGGTAACTAAGCCTCACTCTTTGCTACCTTTCATTCCCAGATACTTATTGGTTTCTTATGATCTTTTCATATGTTCTTGATTCATATTGTGCTTTACACAAGGCTCAGATGTTTAGCTTGGGATTCAGAACATAACCTCTATGCATCTCCATTAGTCTTTTAACTTTGTGTCTTCCATATAATGAATTTTATGTTTTCTTTTTTTCAAATTATTCAACTATCATAGAAAGCATGCCAGGTAATACTGGGCTACATCTCAGTAAGAATAGAAACCTATTTAACAGATACATAATATTCATATATAAAAAATGTACTCTGCTCAGTAGAAATAACTTCTATAGCTTAGAAAGAAATTACCCTCCATCTTTAAAATTGTGTATTTGCCTTTAATCTAATGCTATACAGATGAAGGCCTCACAAGAGCAGGACTGGGGTGCTTTCATTCTGGGGTATTTTTCATTCATTCTTTTCTGAAGAGACATGAAAAATGGAAAGCTTCTTTAACATACAGTCATTATACTTCTGATTAAAATAAATTAAAGCAGTTTAATTGTGCTCTCTGAATTAGAAGCAACTTCTATTGTGTCAGCAATTCTCCCAGTGACAATTTTTGCATTAAGGTAATATGGTATACTAGGATCCTAGTATTTTCACTAGGAGATGCAGCCACACAGATACATAAAAAGACCGGATGACAAATATCTGCAGTTGATTCCTGCAGTTATAATTACAGTCTTCATTAACACAGTGGGCATCTCACTAATCTGCCCTATCAGCTCTTGGAAATTCTAATAGCATTGCAAATATTTTGCCCAGATACTTCTCAGCACTCACTAGATTTTCAGGTAACTTGAATTTACCTTACTGAAGCTAATAAATTGCTTCATTATAAGTTAATGATTGGAAAGATGCTTCATAGTAATTGCCTATTACAAGCTTGCTTTCTTCCTGAAATATAAGCTATTTATCATTTTAAATAGCATTTAACTGGTTCTGGGAACCTTATACAAAGAGAGACTGTTGATTTTGGTGTTATTCACCCTACTTAGAGAACATGGTTGCCTTATAAACTCAGCTGATGTCAGGAGAACTTGATGCTTAACTTGCCTTACAGTATGCTTCTATGCAGGGTCAATTTAAAGTCACAAAGACTGACCCAATTAGGTAAACTCTTGGAGGGATTACATGCATATTCTGGATCCTTATTAGCCAGAAGAAAATCACTTTGAAGTTTGAGATCTGTAAAGCTGAAGACAAGCTAAATACAGGCTCTTGTGTATCTCCAACATGTTGGATAGATTAGTCTTACTCAAACACTTTATAGCTTTATAGGACTATTTTGGAGCAGCTGTTCTACATGCGACTACTAATCAGCTTGAAGTTGCCTAAGCTGTTGTTTGGGACCTTTAATTTTTTTGAAAACTTGTAAAAAAATCAAGCTGTGTATCACATGAGGGGAATTGCATGAATTAATCTAGGTTTAACAAAAAGGTGTTTCAAACACATAAAAGGAGTTTAGTAGTTGCCAACTTAATCAAATCAGAGTCTTCACTAAAATTTATGCTTTTTGTTACAGTGCTTTCATAATTGTTGGCAAGGTAATAAATACAGAGTAAGTTTATAGTAGACAAATGAAGACTATAGTAAGAGAGATTTTTCTTCCTAGCATTCCAATTTCCATGAACAGAATGTTCATTTCTTTAAAATTAACATTTAAATATTTTCTAGCTAAGAATTACCTTAAATTTAAATGAAATTTTTGTACAAATAAACAATAAAAAGCCAAATATAGTTGTGCATGCTCTTGACTCATAATTACCACCTTTGAGAATGCTAAAACAAACATGAGAATTCCAAAATTATTAATTCATCTTAAAAACATCTTTTGATATGCTATTTATTGATGATTATTTTTAATTTTTCAAAGTCATGGTTTAGCAGTATAATAACTATGAGAGTTAAAAACATCGTGTAATAAAAGGATCAAACTCCTTTAAAGCTCTTTAGTGACAAAGAAAAAGACAAATGTCCTGTCGCAAAATACCTACAGTTAAAATTAAACTGAACAAAATTCAGCATGAGTAAAAATATTTAAGAACGAAAGTTACTGTTTTCAGAGGTTACAAGAAACATATCAACAAGTTACACAGTTGATTCCCATTTTATTCTTAGCCAAAAATAAAGCAGAACTCTGTTAAGACTTCATTTCAATAACAGAAAACGGAATTATTCCAGAAAAATAAGAATGTTGCTGCAAAATAGATAAAACCTTTTTTCCCTACTGCTTTTTCAGGAGTCCTTTTGAAAATCTATTACATATTTTGTTTAAATATAATAAAAAGCAGCTTGTGTTTACCTCTTTCAGTCCAGTGCCAAATCTAACAGGTCACATACTTATTTGAGAGTACAAGGTAAATTGAATGATACACAGAAAACCGGTGGACAAGCCAAATCCAATTGCTGAGTCACAGTGCACTTCTGTGACTGCACCAGAGTTACATAGCAGACAAAAATTCTGTTTAGAAACATAGATGAAGTATTAGATCAGACCACAGATATATTTTTAGTGGTGTTCTAAAGGGACACTGAAAAAAAGAATAACTGATGAGATATAACCAGAAGTATAACCAGAGACATCAATACAGGCTGGGGGAAGACATGCTAGACAGCAGCCCTGTGGAAAAAGACCTGGGGATTCTAGTGGATCAAAAGATGGACATGAACCATCAATGTGCAATTGAAGCCCAGAAGGCCAACCACATCCTGAGCAGCATCAAAAGAAGTGTGGTCAGCAGATCGAGAGAGGTGATTCTGCCCCTCTACTCTGCCCTGGTGAGACCTCACCTGGAGTACTGTGTCCAGCTCTGGGGCTCCCAACACAAGAAGGATGTGGACCTGTAGGAGCGTGTCCAGAGGACGTCAATGAAAATGATCAGAGGACTGGAGCACCTCTCTTATGAAGACAGGCTGAGGGAGTTGGGGTTGTTCAGCCTGAAAAAGGGAAGAGACTGGGGGGACCTTATAGCGACCTTCCAATACCTGAGAGAAGCCTATAAGAAGGCTGGGGAAGACCTGTTCACTAGGCCAGGTAATGATAGGACAAGGGGTAATGGTTTCGAGCTACAGAAAGGTAGATTTAAGTTGGACATTAGGAAAAAGTTCTTTAATATGAGGGTGGTGGATCACTGGAACAGGTTGCCTAGAGAGAGGTGGTAGAGGCCCCATACCTGAAGACATTCAAGGTCAGGCTTGATGGGGCTCTGAGCAATCTAATGTAGTGTGAGATGCCCCTGCTTATTGTAGGGGGGTTGGACTAGATGACCTTTAGATGTTCCTTCCAACCCAAGACATTCTTTGATTCTATGAGGACAATTTCATTTAAAGCTGTCATGGTCAGTTGCTTCATTTTCTCTGAAAATGTGTTTTTCTTTGATTTTGGTGATGGGTACTTTGTGACACTGGTTTTGAACCAGAAGTTAGACCCCCAAAAATATTTGCTATTATTTGATGTAATTGGCCTTCTGTGATGCCAGTTTAGCTTATCTAGCCAGAAGAGACTCATGTATTTAAAACATATAAAAGTGACATTGTTTCAGACAGACAGACAAGAGCATTATTTTATCTAGAAATTCTAGTGGGAGCTCATACTGACAGGAGCAAGCCATTAGCAATAGTCTAGCTATGAATATGCTTGGCCTTTCTGAAGCAGAAAGTAGGCCTGGAAGAGAAGAATATTTAGACAGCCACGTGGCAATACGCCTTTTGTTTCTCAACAGTTGGACTCTTGCTCACAAAAGATGTGGAACTAGAATGTGAGGCAGAATGTTCAAAGAAATGGAGAATAGGTTTTGGCATCTGTAAAAGGGATTTTTTTTCTCCACTGGCAGTAGCTAGTTTCTTTTACACTCCAATATATTATGGATATAGATGTCCTGGAGATATTTTGTATGCTATATAGTTTTTATCTACACAGTTTATCACCTGTCGTATGTTACATTGAAATATTAAGTTTATCCTACTTCCAGTTCTTTCCTTGTTAATGATTTTGCATTACTTAAAAATTTGAGAAATATCAGCTGGATAGTATAATTCCCACCATTCACTTGGTTTTGCCTGCTCAGGAACTACAATTTCTGGTATTCAAAGAATAGTGTATTTCCTTGTATTTCAAGTCTACCTCTAAAGTTAGTGTCACCTGGAACTCTTCCACTGGATCTTTACCTATAACTCTGCTACCAAAACCATGTAAAAGTAATTATAACCAACACATTCAAACGTTTTCGTCAGCTCAGTTGAAAAGTGTTGTCATAAGGATTTTACTGGATTCTGTGTAGCAGTTGAGGAAAAGGAGGGATTGTTCTTTGCATTTGCTTTTTTCGAGGGGATTATTCTTTTAATAATGCAAGAAGTATGTTCTATTTTCAGTCACGTTTATGTGATTCAAAAGCTACTCCATTGTTTTCTTCAACTGGATTTAATCCAGTGAGAAGACATAATTAAGTGTTTTTTTAATTCCTCCCAACCTCTACAGTGTTATTTCATGTGATTTCATGTCTGTCAGATATTTTGTAAAACAAGGATGAAAGGAATAAACTAGAATACAAATGCATGCCTTTAGAGTTCTGCTTTGTTGCATATTGTCTTGAAAGCTAGATTATAGTGTGTACTGGATAAAATGTTTGTATCCATAACTTTGCAACAAGAGGTAACTCAACATTTCAGAGGAATGGAAATCACACAGATCGCCAAAATTATTAAATTATTAAGGAATCCCCAACTGCCATGAAGGCTGTAGTTGATACCATGACTGCAATTCCTGTACCCCAGAACATTTTAAATTATGCTAGAATAGTAAGATTTTGTTTGTTTGTTTTTAATTTGCATTTCAGCCTAAAGATTTTTTCCCAGGAATTTCTATGCATTATTAACTTTGGCAATAGGCATGGATTTTTCTCTTGATTTTTCAGTACAGATTTGTTGCATGTTGCATTTTTTAACACCCTTAAAAATCATAATATTTGTATTTTCCCCTCTATAATTTTATGCAGAGATGCTGAGAAACATTGGCAGTCTTTCTTGAGTGATAAAATCTTTTCAATGTCGATACAGCATCTGCCATTCATTATGAGCCTGACCAACTGTGCTGATATGGAGTCTTATAGACTTGATGGATCATGAGCTTTGGATTGTCAAATAGGAACAGAGACTTCAATTCCCAAATTCCCTTAAGCATTTATATTTTAAAATTTGCTGAATCACAACATTGATAGCAAGAAAACTTTATATGGTAATTTCTGTTAAATTTTTATAAGGTTGATCCAAAAAATTATAGATGTAGAAACTGCTAGCAGAAAAGAACTGTCTTCAAGAATAAGAATTTGTGGCATTTCAAAGATAACTCATACATAATAGAGCACTGGATAAAGAACCTGCAAGATAATTAGATTTGTGTTGTCTCTCTGTTTTCTTTTTTTATTTTTTCCTTCAAGTCAGATTGGCAGACTGGTATCTGGAAAATGCTATAAAACTTGTTTTGTATTTCTATTCCCCAAATCCCTGTTATTTGATGTTAGAGGACTGTTCAGATTTTCTGAAATTAAATGAAGGCAGATACTTGCTTCGAATTCTTATGACCTTAGCCAATAACCACATTTCATTACTATGGTTGCAAAAAAACAAATACCCACTATTGAAGTGTATCTCATAGGCATATAAGGGCTAGCTGACATAGGAGGATTTGTTCTCTGATACTTGGTTAAAACCTGAATTCTGGAGGGAAAAAGACTGCAAGTAGAGTGACTTGATTAGGTGAAATCTCAGATACAATATTTTATTCTTAATGTAGGTTTGTATTTGATCAGCTTCAATGTATTCTTTTAAGGAAAAAGGTCTGCTCTGAGACCCTACTTTGAGTATATGAACAGTGCTTGTACAATAGCCATTGAACTGCTTCATGATGTCTTTTCCAACTGGCATTCCTTGTGCACCTGCTCCCTAGAGGGGAAAAAAAAAGGCATGTATGGTGGAATAAAAAGTCTGGATGTGGATTCCATGTAGAGGGAGAATATCATGAGATAATTCCTGGGGAGGAGGAGGGCAGGAGTTAATCTGCTGGTTTGAAAAACATTGCCATAGAAACATTAATGTTGCAAAGCCAAGAATTTGAAGATTAACTTTTAGGGTTCTTGTGCAACTTCAGTGGAGCTACACGTAAGTGTGATACAGATTTTAATGACAGAGACATATGCTAGTTTTCCTTAAAAAAAAATCCAAGTATCGTTCAGTACACAAATATCCAGTATTTGTTTAAACTCCATTGTTTTAAGTGGTCCAGAGCTTTATTTGCTAAATGCATTCAAAACCCATTTGAGGAAAGCATCGTATGTTTATTTACGGGTTTTCATATTACTTATTTCCTTATAGTAGTTGAGTGTTTCACAAGCATTCAAGTATTTATTTTAAATGTAGGCTACGTGACATGAGATGACATTGCTTTTCCCATTTTATGAGAATCAAGTAGCAGAATCAGGTTACAGAATCTAAATAGAAAGTATCCAGTAACATTTGTTGCCAAATTAGAAACATCAGAGACCTGAATAAGCAGTGCATGTAGCAGTAAATTTTAGTATTCCGTAAGTATTTCATTTCCATAAGCCTAAATTACTTAAAATTAGTTTTAATCAAAGATATTTCATCTGAAGCTAGTTTGCCATTCCAAAGTGCCAGGCATAAGAGAGTACTAAGAGTGATAGATGGTGCTGGACTCATCCTCCACCTTTCCTCTAGTCTTGTATGATTATTTCTACATTAAAGTAAGCTAGTGACCTCCTTTCTATTTTCTTATATGAAATGGCAGATAGCATTTGTCTTATTTTTCATTTATTTAATGTACGTGTTATTTTCCAACTACTTCATTTTTCTACCTCTGTGAAAAAATATTATCAATATGATAACTGGCTTTCTAGAAAAGGAAGAAGGATGGAGTGAAGGCTAAAACACTACAAAGATTCTCTTGGACTCAAAATGGAAAAGAAAAAAGATCTTTCTATGCTACTAAGTATGCAACGAGGAAGACTACTTGCCCATTAAAATTGTTTCTGAGTTTGTGCAGGAGTCATTAATGACTTCGAAATAATATATCTTTCTTTTTTTTTTCTTTTTTTTTTTTTTGTCATTACATGACTTCCCAAATCTATATGGTTATTAGATATGTTAAAATGTAAGAAAATCTATCGTGCTGGATCCCAAATCACTTAAACCATCCCCCTCCTTTTCTGTATCTTCTTTTCCTTCCCTAAACATCCTGCAAAAATCCTGTGCAAAAATGGTCTTCCCCAACATCCCATAGTGTGTTTGAGTCCCTGTGTAGCAAATCCTTTTAGACCAAAAGGTAATCAGGAGAGCTTCTCCTGTTGACTTATCTTGATGAGTTTCACACATGGAAAATGGGGGCTGTGGCTCTGTTTGGACAGCCCTGGGAAGAGCCCAGAGAAGTTGGGAGTCCTTAATTTGGGTTCTCAACTGCCTCTTAGGCCCTGTGCTCCCCTGGGCTCGTGGAGATGGGCCTTTAATGGTCTGATGGCTGCTGTGATGGGCCATTGTCTCCCTGGGCTCCTTTGTGGATATGCAGATGAGCTTGTGTCACATAACCTAATGAAGTCCAACATAGACTCTACAGAGCTTAGTCAATTTACTAATGTTTCTTTTTTCATTTTAATAATCTACGAAGAGGAAAGATGTAGGTCATTATATCCACTTGAGCACTGTATAGAATTTTGCAGGAATACAGAGGAGGTATTGGATGGGAAGCTTAGCATAAGAATAGAATACTTTGTGATAGCAGAGCAGAATATAGCTAGTGGGCAGATGAAAGAAGGCAAAGAATAGCAACCAATCTTCAGCAATAATTTCCTTTATATTCGTATAGTGTTCAAGTATCCAGACAAAATGTTATACACATTTATTTTCCTTCCCATTTTCTGTTTTGTTTTGTTTAGTTTTGTTTTTTTTTGTTTTGTGTTTTTGGTTTGGTTGTTTTTGTTGTCATTGTTGCTTTGTTGGGGTTTTTGTTTTTTTCATTTTTTTTTTTCATTTGGAATCCACTTGGCCCTTGTTTTGAACAGATACTTTGTAGTCAAGTAT
This sequence comes from Hemiprocne comata, assembly GCA_020745705.1. NCBI lineage: Eukaryota > Metazoa > Chordata > Aves > Apodiformes > Apodidae > Hemiprocne > Hemiprocne comata. Next base: position 38,538,651 of record CM036589.1, read on the forward strand.
ATGAACAGTCTATGCACAAGCCTTCAGTCTTCCTAATTCCCTTTCTGCTGAAGCATCATTGTGATAACAAAACCCTACAGTGTCTCAGAGAGAACTGTCCTAAGAACAGAGGAGGAACATACTGTTTGCCCTACTGAGCAAGCTGTTATAAACAAACTAGTTTTCCAAATGCCAGGGACACAAAAAATGTGGATCCAGTATGCTCTGTTGTCCTGGATGTCTCCACCTTCCTCACCTGAATCTGCAAATGTTCTTGTAGTACTGTCTTAAGCAATTTAAACTGCCATTACCTGTAACCTGTTGGCTCAATGGTACAATCCAAAAGGACACCAGTGAGAGCTATGACATAGAAAATAAGCTAGTGAGAATAAAATCCATTTACAGAACAGATTTTTGATAATTTATTAAAAAAACCCTAAGTGCCTGGAAAAAAATAGTTTAGAAATCACTAAATTTAGAAATCACTATAAGAAAATCATGTTAAAAAGTAAGACGTTTACATGCAGAGTTTGTTAGCTGAAGAAATGTCATTGTTGAAGAAAATATCTTTGGTGTTCTGCTCAGAGGGAAAGCACCTATTACATACTTAGGTGGCAGAACTCCCATAGCAAATTAGGAGTCTAAAATTGGGAACAAATGGTCTACTTGACTGTTTCTAATTCAAGTTTATTCACTTCTGGGAATGCTTTTTCTTCTGAAATTATGACCTCTGCTGCTGAGAACTTCATTTATTAAGGGAACAACTAGATCCCCTGTTAAGAACATAGGAAAGTGAATAATCAGGCAAACATTCATAATGTACAGTCAATTGTGGAGCATTCCATAGAAAATCAGGCCTCAAGTGTCTAATTAAACCAGTCTGTGAAAGCTTTTAGCTTAGCGCTCATGGACTTCTATGGAAGAAATCCAGACTGGTTCAACCACTATTAAGCAGTGACTGTAAATCACAGATTATAGAATGACTTCTCTAGATACTGCTTTTAGTGTTGATGACACCCAAGCAGACATCAAATCTGGAAGAAATCAAGTGTTTTATCCATGTTCTTTTGCTCTACTATTTTAGGAATGTAAACATTTCCTTATTGCTATATTGAAAGACATTGGCACAGGAGTTTGATTTTTGTTTGAAATACAGCAAAGGATTTGGTTAGTAACTGTGAGGAATATCAGAAATATAACTGAAATATATAAACATGAAATTAATTTATCAGTTGGAGAAGAATGGTACATGTAAAAAGACATAAACTTTTATTGAATCTGTACAGGGACTGCCTCTAAGTATGAAAGCCATGTTAATCTCAATGCCTCTTCTTTTTTTAGTTTTTCTTTAGCAAACCAAATAATTCCAATTACTTCCAAACCTTGCCAATTAGTTTCAGTAACAACTGACCTTTTTTCATGTGGGAAATTGTAAAGTGCATGTAAATTTATCACTGAATGTCAAAGATTTAACAAGCTGCTGTCAACTCTGTTAATCCTGTTTTACTACTGACGTCATGTGTGAAAGTCAGGACCAACCCAGGGAGAAGACAGCCCAGACAGTTTTTGCAAAGAGAGCAGACTTCTTGTACTGGCTCTTAAAAAAAAGACATAGGTAAGTTCAGATCTGAATCAGAGGTTAGTGCAGAGCAGAGACCCACCTTTTTTTTTCTTTTCTTTTTGAGCTATTGTGTACCCTTTTGAAATTCAGATATTGCACATGCATTATTTATGAGTTCTGCTTTCGATTTAAAAAGTTTGAAACTGCCTTCAGTAAAATCAGTGGTGATGCCTGCAGAAGATGCAGAACTTTGGTAAAGACAAGTAATTATTTTCTCTAAATTTTTACTCCAGAAATGACAAACCCAAGTTATGCCATTATGTTACTGAGTATTGTGTGCAGTTCTGGTTCCCTCAACCCCTTGCTCTCCCACCATGGTTGCTGTCAAGAAGGTAGTAGTATTAAAAAAGATAGGACAAAAATAGTAAGGAAGATAAAAGATTAGAATACATCCACAAAGTTCTGGAAAAAGTGAGGAAAATGAGGCTTCTCCACTGAGAAAGCAGACAACTGCAGGGTTGTCAAAAACAGACATTAGAATGTGTCAGAGGCTAGAAGTACCATTGAGAGAACCATGTTTGCCCTGTTCTAACATTCTCCTCTGGTTACGTGGTTTTGGTTGCTACCTGTGAAAAGATAATGAGCCAATTGGACCTCCACAGCATTCTTACGTTCTTGTGACATCTCAGCCCGAGACAGTAGTAGTTTATTATCATATAATACATGGATAAAGCAAGGAAGTGGCCTAATACAGGTGCCTATAACTGAAATGCAAACTACTCTCTCATAATTTTTTTCTAGAACGTGCTAGATACAATACAGAAGTAAGGCAAATTCTGACAAGAATTACACTAATTTATTGCTGACAGAACTAGAAATCTGTTTGCTGTGTGAGCAGATCTAAGTGAAAGATTACAGGGTCTGCAGACAGGTTTCTGCTAATTTGTAATTTATCAAAATTATAGCTCCGTTTTTTTAATTCCCCCATGGTGCTAGCAAGCCCATCTTTCAAGGCATGAATGCCATAAGAGGGAAGCAAAGTCATACTGCTGCCCCATCTGGATTTGTTGTTTGGCATTTAAGGGTTAATAACACAGCAACCTTTCTAAAAGTGCATTCTTCTTGAGCATCAAGGGACCCTAGGAATTCTCTGAATTTCTGAAGCACAGGAACCCCTGGATTGTCTAAGCTGCTTCTCCTAAACACTGGTTTAAATACATATTTAGCTTTATTGTTTCATAAACCTGTATGGATACATGGTAACATTTATATGAAAGATACTGTAAAACCGGCTTTGACCAGATACAGACCATTTACTCTGAAGTTCTCATTCATCTCAGTAAGAATATCAACTGAGCGATTCTTGAATATGTCTTTGCATCTGCAGACACATAATTTGAGGTTTGAGGGACACGGAAAGAAATTGTTGCTATTTCCAGTCTATAAATGCCTGAAAATAAGCCCATTTGTAAATGACTTTATTTTGCTTTATTTATACAATTGTAAATGTTAACAGCCATAGTAGTTTATTGCTTTGATGCTTGTGGTTCTTCAACATTTTTAAAAAATCACTCTAAATTTTATCTTCTCAAAGTAACCAAGTTTTGTGATTAAAATTTTGTGGTGTGAAGACATAAGGCAAAGCAAACAGAAATTATTCACTATTGAAGAGGAGTCTCTGCTGATAAAGTAATATGCTCCTTATCTATTGATTTAAAAGATCAAATGAGGTACTCAGGTTACATTTCTGCTTTGGTTAAATAAGGTCAAATAACCTTCACCTCTGTACTATCACGTTCCAGTTTTTGAATGATTGTGATAAATTAGTCATTGAAAGAGATCAGTCTTACTGAAAATATAACTTGGTATCTTTGAGAACAAATGTAGATAATTTTGTCACAACTGCTTATTATGACTGCAAGTGAAAGAGAAAAAAATTATTGTGTAAATACTGTGTAAAGATAATTTTAAAAATTAAGTGTTTGTAGTCATATTAAAGCTCAGTACTTTGCCTACTCAACAGAATATCAAAATCTATAATTTGAAATTAATTTCTTTGGAATTTTTGAAAATAAACTGGGTGATGATGATGGTGATTATTGTTATAATACACCTATCAGAGGCTCTGTCTAGCCGTATATGAGCAATGCTTGAATTAATTTGGCTCAGAATTAGACTCTAGAATGTATCCAAAACAGGATTTCTGTACTGCAGTGCTGTAGGCTGTACCCCTTCCTTTCTAGGCCCCTGCTGTGTACCCCAGTCCAAAATCAGTCGGGTTCTGAGCCATCTTATTTGATGCATGGACAAAATTGCATGTCTCAAAGATGAATCAGTCCATCTCAGACAGCCAAGTTACTGAACATTTAGCATCAATATGCCCAGGCCAGACTGCTCTATTTGAACAAATATTCTATCTGAAAGATACAGGTTAAGCACTAAGACAATTGCACAGGATGTAATGTTCTCCTGTTAAAAAATGTTCATGCCCTTCCTTTCTCCAAAATAAGTAATTTTGTTACAAACAGGTGGTGTGGTACATGCAAGCTCATTTTTGCATAGATGATACTTTCTTATTTTTTCCTGATGATTAGAGAGCTTATCTATGCAACCTAGATTCAATTATTTCCCCTCCATGAGTGGAGTAATGTGTAGAGGATAGTTTAGATTCTTTAGATTTCTACCTTTCTCAAGAATGCCTTTCTGACATGGATCTGTATACTTGTGTAACTCTCCTGTGAAAGCTGTGTTGTTTTAAAGAATTAAAAATGCACCAAACCAAAATAGAATGAAAATAAGTAGGATTCTGTAGTCTAGTTTCAAATTACTTACTTATATCCTGGTTCCTGATCCAAGAGTCTGTGCTCAAGAGAATAGCAACTACTTGCAGACCTTTACGACCTATGCCTCCTACCAATGGGTCACTAACCAATGTGAGATAAGCAAATCCAGTTTCTAGAAAAGAAATTATGAGGGTTTCCAAGACCACCTCCTAAATTATTTTCCTTTAAATAATTGGAGTGGATGTAATTGTCAAGGTGATATGGGCTGTTTTATTATCATTCCAGTCTTGGTGGACATAAAAGTAAACTAAAGGACTTTTAAGCAGGCTTCACCTGAATGGTTCATAAGTCCTGTTTCTTCTATAACTCCAGCTCTATAATTAAAGAGCACAGTTGCATCTTCTTTCCAGGAAGAGGGTCCTGTCCCATTACATTGGTTTTTGTTAAGAAAATTCAGAACATATCTGCAGTGTACCTGCAGATACTAGAGGAGATACAGCATAGTGGTTCTTGGATCCTAACCTGGAACAAGGTATAAACCAAGCTCCTCAGACTGACAATTTAAGGCAGGGATGACAGTCTAAACAACATAGAATAGAGGCAACTGCCAGGGAAGTGACAAGGGGTACAAAACATACCCTTATTTTCCTCTAGCCCATGAAGTGTTTGAAATAAGCATTACATAAGTATGTATTCTATTAAAAAGTCCCTCTATAAGAAGAGCATAATTCTGCATCTAGCATTTTGAAACATGTTTCCTAAATCCAATGTTTCCTCGAGATACTAACTGGAGAACATAAGCTGAGTTCAGTATAATAGAAGCTTGTTTCAAGAACTGTAGTTTTAGGTTCCTGTCTTCTGTATTAAAATTTTCAGTAGTTGTCACAGTTTTAGCCAATAAATGGGTTACAGATGCTCTCCATTATCCCTCCACTACCCTCCCAGGGGAAGGTGAAAAGAGGAATAAGGGAGAGAGACTTTAAAGTTGGGGGAAAAAATACCCCTAGAATAGGTTTAATGAGATAATAAATAGTAATAGTGATGGAGAATTACAGACAAATGTATACAAATGTGTAAATACAGAACCCACACTCCTCCGTTAGTAATTACTTCCCCACCAGAAAAGTCCCAAACTGGACTCAGCAGAAGGTCATAGTGCCTGAGTCCAGGGTCCCAGTGACAGTTCACAAAAGCCTTGGAGTAGCTGGTCCTACTCAGGAAGGCACAAGAAGGCAGCCTGTCTCAATGAACAGCGTCCTTCCCCACCGAGAAAACAGGATCCAGTATCAGCACAGGGAGCAATGACAAACAAATCCCAATCCATCCAGCACACCAGCCATAGGGAGCAGGCGAAGGCTCCCTGAGGCGCCATTTCATCCTGAGCACATGGGCAGGAGCACTGTGATTGGTCCGTTTGGGTCACCTGACCCACCTTCTCCTCCCCACAGGCACAGCTGCTCCCCCAGGGTAACTGACACAGCCACAGGCGGCAGCGGCTCAGGGGGCCTGGGTGGTCTCAGGTAAGTATGGCCATAGGCAATTTTTATCCTGGTCCTCTCAAACCAGGACAGTAATTCAAACTTGAGTTGCTCATTAATTATTTTATAATAGAAACAATATCGTGTATCAATTTTTCCTCAATAAATACATGGTCTTAAAGTGCTCAATAAGAAGAATACACTGAGACCCACAGTATCAGTAAAATTAGGATTTAATCAGTTAAGTGAGGGACATAGCTAAAGATGCCATTCAAAAATGCTGTTAAACTTGTGCCTACATTCAGCAAAGTACAGATCATACTTTCATTGACGTATGAGAAGAAAGGATTTCAAGGATCAAGTGTACAAAAGACACATTAGACATAGGATATAAAATTAAATTTGCTCATGCATCCATCAGAATTAATTCTCTTGTAAAATACGGTTAAGGCCTTTGTAGCCGGGAATATTTTCTTGAATTATATAAAACACAGTCATGCTTCTAGTTTTGAATGTGTCTGGAATTGAGTAAGAACTGGAATAAAATCAGTTGTACTAGTGAATAAGATTGCTACACGAATTTAGGGATATTTTTATTTCCTTTGATTATCCGAAATCAATAACTTTCAAAATATATAACATTTTGTTATTATTTACTTCCTTTTACTTTCTATTTTAAGATATCTTAAGTCTGTATCTAGTATAACATGAATTCCACTACATACCTAAGGGAATGGAACAAAAATTAAAAGATGATATGTCAAACACAAAAGAGGAATCAGGCATATGTCACAAGTCATTTCTGGAATGTGGTTTATAAATCAGCTCATCATGTAAGGAAGACCAATACCCTATTTGACATTTTTTGTTTTGATCATCTACATGTTTGTTTGAAATCTCAGTCATTAAGTGAACCATACTGAATTGATGAAGACCACTGAAGTATCCATCCATCCAGCAAAAATGCAAGCATCTGTTAATTAAAAAAGAAAAAAAAAAAAGGAAAGAGTAAAACATCTCACACTTTCTATACTATTTCCATGTAATTAATCACATAAGGTCTTTCAAGAGTTGCTTTAGAGTGCAGGAATTTCCTACATCTTTTTAATATTGTAAGTAATCAGATATTAAATAAAAATGTCAGAAAAGAAACATGGAGTTAAAACTTTTTGCAGTACCTTTATTCACAACTGCAACTTGGTGTTCCCATGCATTTCCAAAGTCTGATATCTTTCCCCAGTCAAAAAGTTACATTCCAATCAGCTGTTAAATCTCAATTACGTTTGATTGTAGCATCATTTATTTCTATATTTCTTGGCTAATTCTTGAGCTTTACTTGCCACTTCTTCTTCATGTTTTGTTTCAAATACTGTTGCTGTCACCAGTTCTGAAATATTGGTCACATCTACTCATTTTCTTACTTGAATCTATATCCCTCTCTCCTGTCCAGCTCCTTAGGCATGCTGTACCATCACCATCAGTGTACTATGACAGAATGTGAACTGCTTAGTTTTCTTTTGAGATCTTGTCCACCCTCCTTGCTTTCTCCTCCTATGGCTCTTATACTCTCCTCTTCTGAAGCTCTCATCTCAAGTGTTATGCTTGCATATCTCCCCTTTTTCACATTCATATAAAAATGCTACTTCCATTATAAAGCCATGTTAATTATTTTATAAAACAAATTTTTCACTCTGATTAGTCTATTTCTTTTGTCAAAAGTGCTGGTTAGTAATTGTTTGAATCTCACTGCAGTGTATTCTCTATTTCACCTATTGCCATGCTACTTCATCTCCAAACTACACAAAATATTTGCAACCCTGGTCTTATTTCTTCAATCACACAGAATCACCAAGGCTGGAAAAGACCTTTAAGATTGTCAAGTCCAGCCTATGACCAACACCACCACATGAGCTAGACTATGGCACTAAGTGCCACATTCAGTCTTTCCTTGAACACATCCAGGGATGGTGCCTCCACCACTTCCCTGGGCAGCCCATTCCAATGTCTAATCACCCTCTCCATGAGGAAGTGCTTACGGAAGCCTATTGGTTTTTGGCAGCCTCTTTATGACAGCTCGTATTGAATACACATATATTGTGCCTTGCCAGGTGTTGAACAAAAATATGTAATTTCATCTTAGCATTCAATTATTATCTCCATTATCATTTTGCTGTAAGACAAAAGAATATTCCCTGTAATTCCCTGTGATTCAACTTTCTACTCAGCCTTTGACAATGGATGCATTATCAAACTTACAAAGATTCAGCCATTCTTATTTTCAACATTATTCATTTTGACCATATAAAATAAACAGTATACTTTGCAGCTGCTGAGACCTTTCTGAGTGTATGTTACGTAGTGCAGCATCTGTGGAACTGACAGTTTGAGGCAACTGAGCCACAGAGTATTTCATTATGCTATTATAATACTGTTTTGGCAAAGATGGTAAATTTTTATTTTTACAGTGTAGGGCAATACTAAAATTCCATTATTTAAAAAAATATTTAATTAACCTGAAGAAAAAATAAAATAACTCAACCTATCATAAAAATTGACTTGTCCAGAAAATGCAGGAGAAGCTATTTGGTTTCCTGGACATGGGTTTGGCAGTCAAGGTCTAACCTATCTTATGGCTGTTAAAAGTGTGTCGCGATCCTAGGAAATATTTTGTAATTTTTTACTCCATGTGTAAGGTGAGGATAAACATAATCCTTTTTTGTAAAGTGAGGATAAACATAATCCTTTTTTGTAAAGTGTCACATAGTCTACAGATGGGAAGTGGTGTGTAAAAACTAGGTAACTATTATTCAGATTGTCTATAACCTACAATTTATTATTTTATATTCTACCTCACACTCTTCTGCATTCAAGCTAACAGCAACACCTCCCCTGCCTAGAAGCCACATTTGCAGGACAGTGGAAATCTCATAACCTTTCTGCTTGTTTGCATCTAAGATGGGGTTAAAAGTTCACTGCTAAAGCAAGAGTACAGGCTGGAGAGCAGAGTGTGCTGGAAGCAAAGGAAATGTATTCCACGATCAGCAGCCTCCCAGAGATCCCAGAAGACCCTGGCAGAGTGTAGGTCATGGAGCCCCAGTAAGATTTCACAATATGGAGTGGAAGTTGCACAAATCACAGCTGTCTGTGGGCAGTAAATTGCACTTTTCTCTGCTACAGGTTTGCCTGTGAGGGAAGGCTGGATGAAGAGTGACTAATTCCAATTCATTTCTTCAGTAGTGTTTCAGGGTTTCTGTACAGCCAGTTGAGCTCCTTGCCTTTGTTTTTGGCTTCACAAGCTGTGTGCAGGCTCTCTTCTTTCTTATGATAGTTGGTAGGTGTAGGGACATAGATAACCATGGTATTTTGGTGACTTATATGCCAGAAATAATTTCACTTTTGATTTTTGCACCTTTCTGCATTTTTTCTAGAATTAAGTGGTACAAGTATCACTAAATTACCAAAACACAACCATTGATCTGTGAAATATTTATTTATTTATTTATTGACCATATTGCTTGATTGCTGAAAATCAGGCAAGTAGTTGGGCAGAATTCGTATGTTACAAATTCTAAGAGTACGTAGCTCAACAGAGCTATGTTTTCTTAAGTTACTTATGTAGAAATATCTGCATTCAAGATCTTTGAGTTTTCTGCTACAATTCCCTGAAACATTCTCTTCAAGCAATTCCAGAAGCAGGATTAAAAGCATTGTTCTACTGTGTCTCAGGACACCACTGATAGGAAGACTGTGGAATGAAGGGATAGGGTTACAGCCAGCTTCACTAAACCACCAGACAGAATCCAAGAACAAAAATGCAAGCATCTGTTAATTAAAAAAGAAAAAAAAAAGGAAAGAGTAAAACAACTTCCAAGCCCCACAACTAATCTGAAAACTTATGGAATGGTTGCTTTTAAAGGTATGATTCAATTGCCCTCACATAAGCATTTAGTGCCCATGTATGTCCTAGGGTATTCTGCTTGGCCTTCAGCTGCTACTCTGGATGGTACAGGTACCCCATAAACCCATAAACATAATCTAACAGTGCAGCTGCGACGTCTTCCAATATCCTAGGGCATTTCAGGTGGCACAAGATACATCTTATGTGGGTGATAGGATCAAATTCCATGTATTTTCCTTTACCAAAAGCATTTGTCATTTTAAAAGGAGGAAGTGCTGTACTAGTTTCTAATACAGTGATATATTTGTATTTATGTTAGTCATGTTCAGAAGATAAGGCTGAAGTAGAATAGTATTAATGGAAAAAATTAATCTATAACAAAAAAAAAATTTTCAATACTTTTTTTTGCTATTGTTACATAAATATTCCAAATCCAAAACAGATGTAACTGAAGCCAAATACATTTCTGTACATCCCTTCCTTTCAGCAACTCGGCAAGTGATGTGATTTCTGCTTAATGAAAATGAAAATTGGTCCAAGAGCAGAAGGCCCATTTCATTTGGCTTTTACTCCTGTAGTATAGTTTCTGAGCTGTTTACTGTCTCTGACTGATGATACAAGTATTATCGGAAGGAATATTAACATGAAATGCTGTTAGTGCAAAAGATCTGTTAGAAATTGTAGATTATTGATAAAGAGGACTGAGAGGACTCTAGTGGACTAACTATAGAACACAAATAGAATCTAGTCTTAATACACTTTTTAGTAAATAAATTGGGATGTTTTCAAAATTATACAGTCTTGACAAATTGACATACCCATACTGATCTCCCATGTCATTATTCTCTTGATTGTTTTATTTAATTCAGTGTGGGGTTTTTCACTATTGAATTCTCAACAGAGTAATATGAGAGAAGTGCAGATTTTAATGCTAGAAATATTTATTAAAATCTATCCAGGATAATCAAATGAACAGTGTAGGCTGATTAAGAAAAAATGAATTTTTTGTACGTATCTCACATGCTCCACTTCCATAACCAGGCAGCATTTTTCTGTTAAACACTTCTTATAGACAAAAGCTGCATATTTAAATATTTTATGTGTGGAACTATGTGATTTTGTATATATAAATATATATTAAAAATGGCCCGATATTTACAAATATTCCATTGCAAAATTATCAGTTTAATAAAGCATAATGAATTGAGATAATTCATTTATATTACAGAAACTTTCTAAATCACCATAACTTTGCTCGTTTCCATTTTTTTTATTACTTATTTTGATCAATTTGGTTGATATAATGGGATTTAAAATGCTGTCTTTTGAGTTGTAAAAGCCTTATTTGTATAGGGAAGAAAAAGGTAGATCTAAAAAATATATAATGAAGTAAACAAAATATCTACATATCTGTAGATCATCTGTGAATTCTGAGCCTACAGTTCCCCACAAAGAAACCACTTAGGGAGGTTTTGGAGTAAAAAATAACAGAACTGAATGTAAATGTGACCAAACTGGAAAATGCTGTATATATAAGGGATCTTCTAAGTTGTGCATATGAATGTCTTTCATCACATGAAATCTGGTAAATGGGTTACATTATGTGAAATAGCATGCAATTATCTCTTGATACATAGGTGTAAATTAACAAATACTGATAATTCCAAAATTATTCTAGATTTTCAAGTTTATTTATTCTTTGCAAAATACACACCAGTATAATTCACATTCACAACATGTATGTAAGTTTTACTTACCTGTAGTATCTTTATTGCATTAGACCTCGTTCTGTGTCATGCAAATAAAGAGGATGACATTAATCTCCCCTAACATTTATATGTCTGCTACTTAGCCTGTCCTGTGAAGCTCTTTTCCTTGTCAGTGATTGTTAGTCAACATAGTCAACAGAATCTGGAGTTGACTTCACTTTACATTAAGTTGGCAACTATATTTACTTAGGTGAATTACACCTCAAAAATACCTGTTTCTCCCATTGAACACAGACCAAGTTGTGATTGACTAGTACAGTTATTGTCTGTGCTGTAAATACACAGGCACTTCGAGGCAAATCCTGTGCAGTGAATGTGAGTTATGTGAGTGATCAGAAGTTATGTGCAAATTGTTGGCTCAGCAGAGATTCCACAGTTTGAATGTCCAGTACATAACCTGTCCAAGCAATCTGAACATTTTCAGTACCTCATACCAACCCCAAAGAACTTACTGTGTGTACACAGGCCATTGCATGTATCAGTTTGCAGACATCCAAGATGCCAAAGGCTCATGCTATGGGACAGTTGGCTTGTCTGTAGATGCATTGAAAACTTATCTGACATTTTGTCCTGATTTGAGTATCAAAGAATGGCTTGGGTTGGAAGGCACCTTAAAGACCATCTAGTTCCAAACCCCTCCATGGGCAGGGACACCTTCCACTAGACCAGGTTGCTCAGAGCCCCATCCAACCTGGCCTTGAACACTTCAACGGCTATGCCATCTGAACTGTTGGATGTCTGGGGTAAACGTCCATGTTGCCATGTTTTTCTTGGGCAAGATTACCAAAAAGAGACTTATTCAGGGGAAACCCAGAGTTATGTTAGCTCTCATGTATTTCCTGAAAAGCTTACCAAATGCATAGATTTCAATTACTCTCCAATTTCTAGCAGTGATTTCTCACAATGCAATATAAATATAGTTACATGCATAAAACAAGAAATAAAAGGACTGATCTTATGCAAATGTAGTTTTAAGTCCTCAAAACTAATTTTTCACATTGATTTTTGAACCGGTGGAGCTGAAAAGCCTTGGAGACCTTTTCTGAATTTCTTGGCAGAAATAATATAGTTGGCTGGGCCTAATAAAACACAAGGTGTCTCAGCTAGGTATGAAATTGTTGTTATCATTGTCCATCTGGTTGGGTGTAAAGTGCAATAACCTATAGACTATGCATGTCATTAGAAATATTTTCTTGAAAATAGAAGAGCCAAATATATGCTACATCATCAGTATTCACAACCAGAAGGGGAAGATGGAAACCTTTAAGGTCTGAACTCTACAGGGTGAAAACTAGTTGAAGACAAACAAAAAAATCTGTTCAGCTAAGAAGCAAATGAGCATACAAGCAGGGTGAAACCCTCATTTAAACTCTGATAGTAAGGGATAGTACAGTGGCACTTATTAGAAATGAGTATGTGCATCATCTTAGAAGCTATGCAGAGATTATGCGAGATAGAAAGAGCCTACTTTTCTGAAAAAGAAAAGTGCACAACAAAGAAATGTTCTGTTTTCTTTTTTACAAAATTTACTTTTACAACTTTAAGTGCTCCTTGCAGTAAGGGAAATCCATGAAGCCATATAAAGCACCTAGATAGTGCAGACAAAGCAGTTCTGATTAAAATCCAGATTATCCAAAGACCCTATCCTTATCTCTACAGTGATCACTTACAAATAATGTTTGATAAAAAATGCTTGAACTTAATCCTGTGAGTTAAAAATGTGAAGTATTTGTATCCTAATCTAAATGACTCTAAAACTACATGTGTTCCCTTTTCTTGTAGATGCCTTCAGAGGACTTGTGTGGCTATCTAATGGAAATTTAAAAAAAAAAATGTTTATTTTTGGAGACCATATAAACCTCAGCAGAAAAGGTATTGGAAATGGATAAATTTTCATTTTTGTGTTCTAATTTCAATAGGTGAATGAAGAAAGAATACTTGTCAGTAAATGGAAACTTAGAAACAATATGACTGAAAAGTATTACAGCCCTGGAAAAGCTATAAAACACATGGTTTTGCTTCAGATCATTTATAAGTTTGGACACACTGGGCAGGTTGTTGATAATCTGAACACATGTATCCAGGAACTTAAATTATTTCTTGGGGGAGCCTTTCTGACTGTGCCTCCTGAGCCAGGCATGAGGAGTCATTTTTGCCTGATCACTGTATCAGGTACCTGAGTGGATCAGCCTTCATCTTCAGAATCCACATGCTCTAATTTTGGGGGGAAGCCAGAATATATGTATGCCTCAGAGGAATACAGAGCAAAAAGCATACACAGATTATCTTCTAGAAATTAAGAAGTGCTTTTGTGTTTCAGAGTCCTCCTTTCTCTGATGAAAAGCAATCTATTCAAAACAAGTAGAGGACATGATTGTAATCTTCATAAAGATAAAAGGTGTTAGCTATTATCGTCATTACCTCATAGTCCTCAGAGTCAGCTCTTGGGGATAAAAAACATCTGGGTCTCATATATAAAATCTTACATGAGTGAATCTATTTGAGTAATTTGTTAAATGTAACTGGGGCAGTGACAACAAAAATAAAGGGAATATGTTACCTCCCAGCTGTATAATACCCAGCATGTCTAGAAGTTATTTGTCTTTTTTTTCCTCTGGGAAATCAATACTACAAGAAAGATAAATTCATAACAGCTGAAGAACAATTTGTATGCCAGTATTCACTATATATCTTGAGATATGGGTATATCCTGCCAGGCATCAGCATTAAACAGTTTGTAGCAGAAAATACTTTTCAGTATAGCAAAAGCCAGAAAGGCACTATTATAGAGAGGTCTTTTCTAATTTAAAAAAGAGTAAGGTGTCTAAAATTTTCCTTCTCAATATTGTTTGCAACTGTTTTGGGCAAAAGATATATTCTCTACAATATTTAGTTGGTTGCATTTGAACATACCTGAAGATGAAGGAAAATGCTACGCAAAGGATAAATGGTGAGGAAATGTGGATTTCAGTGAGGAGCTCAAATTTATCTGTCAATTTCCTACATATCTGATCTGCTATATACTCATCCTATATTAAGTCTAAGATCCTTGAAAACTCTAATATGGAGTGGAATCCAAACTTTGTGGATCTAGTCCCCACTCATAGCAATTTGTTCCTTTCATGACACATACTTCACTCTGACTCTCATCAGCAGAGTTATTTAGCATCATCAGGATGACGTTAAGAAACCCAAACACTGAATGCTATGGACTCATGAATTAACAATATTATGCCCAGAAGGCTTTTTAAAATAAATAATATAAGCTTGAAGGGGGGTTATGCTTCTGTCAGATGTTCCACTGAGAATTTATGTAACTTAATCCTAGATTTATTTATTCTGCTAAGCAAGATAACATTGTACCTTATATATATATTGTACCTTATATGTGTAGGCAATCATATACATTCAAACACACATACATTAATGCTAAATGTGCCAGAAGAAATACTGAAAAATTAATGAAAATCAAGGAATAAGGAATGCAGATTTTTTTTTAAATCAAGGAACATAAGGACAGCCCAGCATTTGTCTATTTTCCACATTTTTAATTCATGGAGCACATACATGATGTTGTTAGAAAACAGTTCTAGGCTTCAACATACTGGTGTAAAAACATTGAGAAAAGTTTTTAGTTATCAAAGTAAGGTCTGGAGAAAGCCTTGGTCAGCTATGCAGACAAAAATGTCTAGATTTGAATATTGTTATAAAAGATTATATTTAAACCTTACATAAATGTTTGTGTTTAGCCAGAGACCTGGGATGAAGGATATTAGACATGAAAGTAATGACTAACAAGGATAATATGAGAAGAAAAACAATTTATGTTTGAGAGTTCTTTGGCCTTTCAGTAAATTTTGAAATTCTTGTACCTGTATACCACCTTTTTTTCCAAGATTTCTTGATCATAGTGGTTTTGGGAACTAAAATAAAAAAAATAAACATAAATGTAAGATGTAATGCTGTACATACAGTCACAAGTTTCACTTTGCGTAAAAGACACTTCAAAGACTTGTTAAATTAGTCAGAATGACTTTACTTAGTTGTTTTTTAGTGAAGCTGAGTATAACTTAGAGGAGCAATCATTATTCTGCCTTACCAGATGTAACACCATTTAAATGCCGGAAGCAATTTCAGCAGCTTGAAAATATTACTACCATAGTAGGGGTAAAGAAGGAACAGATATTTGGGGAGTAGTGTCCCAGTATTATGCTGCCCAAATTTTATATTGTGTACATATATAGGAATATTTGCATGTGTATGTACATATGCCTGTACCCTTCCCTCAAGTAGGAGGAGAAAAGTAATACATTCTTCCTGACAACTTTTTCCCCACTTGCTGTGTTGACACCAATAAGGAGAGAATTAATAAAATGTTCTACAGGCTTTTTTGATGAGAAATGTTTTAGGGCTGCCAGCTCCACAGTTATTTGTGTCTTGAAGGCTAGATGAGAAAGATTGTCAAGGAAACAAATAATGAGTTACAATAGAAAAAGTTGCCTTTAGAAAATTAGGGAGATAGGAGCCAAAGATCTATCAGACTAATCTGTAATTGCTGTGGCTTTCACAATGGAACAAAACACTGCATGGATATCCTAGGTTTTGATGTGGAAAGTTTATTTGTAAATGCTTTGATGACTTTTCAAGGAACACTAAAGAAGATAGGTGGCAGAGACAGTTTTGACACCATGCAGAAGCAGCACAGTCATTTTCTGAAATGTGTTCCAGCTAACTGCCTGTGTTGTTTCTAAAGCAATAATGTCACGTGCAGAACCTTTTTTTTTTTCCCCATTCCAAACTGGAATGTGACATGATCATATGGAAATTCAGTGAAGAACAGGTGAATCGATTCAATGGGAAAGGAACATCTCTTTCATGTACTTATTGATGGATATTTTCCAGAAGTCCATTAGTTTCCCAGAGGTCTATGTTTAATGACATCAAACTTTATTATGTGATTATATCACCCAACAGGATTCAAGTGTATAACAATATTGATACAATGGGAACTTGAAATTATTTCCCTTTTTCCTTTACCTGAAAAGTAAAGGATTTATTTTTTTTCTTTTTTTTGTTTAAATACTCATTGTAAGAGCTGTTGGTGGGCTTATAAACTAAAATAACTTATTCATTGCACTGTGTCAGAATGGAATCCATATCTTCCAGCCGGTGGCTAATACACTGTCAGCAGCATGCAAAGAAAATTCTGCTGCTATAAAAAATAGGAATAAAACCTTCATTTCCTCAGAGAGTTGGCATTTAAAAAATGAAATTGCTATTACTTTTCTGCTTCTTTTCATTTTGCTTCTTAGTGTGGCTTTTATACTACCTGCCTAACAGATTACGTTTGGAAGGAAATTATTAAAATGGAGCCTGGCCTAGAAGGATGTCCTTTGACTGAAACTAACTACTCTTTTTTTTCAATCTATCTTTGAAAAATAACTAAATAGGGCCTTTTGGGTACATACCAGACTTAGTTTGCAAATGCAAAGAACACAGGTTCAACAAAGGGAATAAAAGTGGCTGGGAAGGCAATATATACCAATTAGGAGGAAAATTGCTGAGGTGCAGAGAAATGTTTACATTGGATTTCTACTCCTTAATTCAGTGATGTTTTCACCTTTTCTAGCATCTAATAAATCTGTTGTAGAAGGAATTGATATACATAATCACAAATCAGGTCCACATAACTGGACAGGGTCTTTATACAGGCCCCACTATTCAAAATAGAACCCCAATTATTTTCAGAAATCAACATTTTTTTATCAACCCTGCAGGCTGAGTGTGCTGACTCAGCCACAGGAGCCTACGTTTTGTTTTCATCCCAAAGATTTAGTAAAGATAATGAAGCAACTGGTGGATACTACATATATCCAAGCCTTCAACCAACCCTTTTAGAGCTGCTGAACCAGCAGACCTTACAACTATTGTTGCCAGTGAAGTGGTGATGCAATGTTCAGTAACTTCAGGCATGTAATTTCTCAACTGTGTGACTGTATGAACTGATTTGGAAAGCTCACAGACCAGCATCTCATCTGTATGATTTTGGTTGTATGGGATTTCAGTTAAATAAATGGTCAATGGGAAAAGCTCTGACCTTTTGGTCTTCCACTGTGGAACAGCATGCCCTGATTTAGTGCCAAAGAGAAAGGACATAGTAACAAGACTCTGGAGTACCAGAAACCTTTGTATGAAGGTATTAATCTTCTCCCCATCACTGCAGTGAAGGTGAGATTTGGCTTGGTACAGCACTGTGAGGCACATAATGGTTTGCCACCACCTGATTATTGCCTCCTCTTTTTGCTGCTCCCCTGCCGGATTGTGGCATATTTTAGGAAAGGATACAGTGAAGAAACCATTGGAAAGGGAGGCACAATCTCTCTGTTACATGGGATAGTGGTTGTCCAAGTAGCCACCACTTGGTCACAGAAAACGTACTGGAGTATTGTGCTGAACTAGGCTTCAACTATATTTGGGTATGTTTGTGATGATGTAGCTTTAATCCCTTGTTTTATCCTGGTTAACCATGTCTTTTCAGTTCTCTTGAAAGCTGGAGTTAGGAGCCTTATGAAGTTGATGTACTTGTATAAAGATATTGACTTTGCTCACATTCTACCAGCCAAAAAGCTGCTGTACTTTTCTTTTTTAAAATAATTAATCTAGCTTAAAAATGGATTAGTGTTGACATCTCTTCTTAACAATACAGATAGAAACCCAGAGTGAACAGCTGTTTGGACAATCTTGGCTGAAAGCCTTTCCCTAGACAAATGCAGTAGATGCTCAGGCACATGCAAGGGCACATTGCTGCCATTACTGATGCCCATCTGTTAGGCTGGCATGGTGCCTACTCAGAGGCATAGTCTAAAACAAGGTCTTTGTGATGTAGGCTCTGCCTCCTCTATGGCAGTACTGCCACCTGGGTGCCAAGTGACTTTTCTCAATAACTTTCATATTCAGGTAAAAAGTAAAATAATAGCATTTTTAAATGGAGGGGAAAAATGTATGTAATCCAATTAACATTTGCTTTACTTTCTAACAAATGTGATGTATTAGCTATATATACACACACATACACACATTTATGTGTAAAATCACATTGTTTTTTCCTCTTGTGACAGGTGACTGCAGTTACTAATTTTCTTGAAGACTGAGAATTTGTCTTTAACCAGGCAAGTGATCTATAGATTTCATTTAAGTATAAGGGAAGGGATAGTTCAGAATATTTAGCAATTACACCTGGGTCAAGATTACTTACAGAAAAGAGATCATATTTAAGTACCTGAAGAAACTGATACATTCTATCCTAGGAAATTATTTGAATAATGCAGGTAAGCAAATAAGAGCTATTGGATTCCAAACACTTCTGAAATGTCCATCTCTTACTTAATGTTTCTGGTGGAGCCAATGTCACCAAAAGCCCCAACAGTAATCTTTTGTAGGCAGTGAATGGAATTCAGAGTAATTCCTACTGCAACACATAATCCTCCTACAAGCTGTGAAAATGACCTTAACTTGTATGCAGATTTACAGCTGCCATGTTTCATGTCCTGCCAAAATTCAGTTTATATTTTACACAGAGTAGTCTATTTAATTATTATTTCTTCAATATAACTATTTATTCTTTTATTTTATTGTGGTCTGCTAAAAGAGGTATGAAGTTTTATGCCACGTCCAATGGTATTATCTAAAAATATGTGTCAGTTTACTTTTTTTTTACTGGTATGACCTTAAGTATGAAAGTGGTTGTGTGTTTGGAACATTGGGCTATTGCCAATCTGCCATGGAAATCTCACTGATGAGATTAGTAATAAATAACCAGAATATTCTAGATTTTCCTATTTAATAGAATTGGAGTATTTTGCCTTTGAATCCATACAGGTTTATTAATATTAAAGGATTTATGTTTAGTTATCAAGAAGAATACAGTACAACATAACAATAACAGATGTAAAAATGCATTTTAAGTTTTAAAATACATATATTACAAAAAACTTCACCAGGGGGCAATGTCACACAGACTCTTCCAAGATTTTCTCCACGTGTAAGCAAATACAGAGTTTTAGAGCTGTGTTATGTTATGTGTTATGTTATGTTATGTTATGATGTTATGTTATGTTATGTTATGTTATGTATGTATGTTATGTTATGTTATGTTATGTTATGTTATGTTATGTTATGTTATGTTATGTTATGTTATGTGTTAGCTTTTGCCTTCAGTTATGTAAGACTCTGCAATAATAGTAGTTCTCTCTGAAGAGGGAAATTAATGAGTATCAGAGATATTTACCATCTCCTTGATTTCTGATTAGAATTCATCGTTGAGGAGACCTGCCTACTGATAAGTAGCCACTGTTTTCTGAACTGTGTGAATGGAACACATCCATCATGCCCTACAGGCTGCTCGGGTTGCACAATACAGTCACACATTCCCAACTGACCTCCTAACTAGATTAACGGCGCGATTGCTGTGAAGTAGAAGCCCTTAATGTGGGGATAATTTTGCTGTATGAAGAGCTTTCCAGAGCCCAAAGAAAAGATTCTATCGTCAGTTTAGTTCTCTGCATTACAATAGAACTAGGTCACAAAATAAAGGCAATGTTGGAATACACTGTATTGGCTTTTTGCCAAAAGCTAGAAGCGGTGAAATCTCTGAATCTTCAGAAGAAGAAAAAAAAAAAGTTTAGCTAGTGTTTCAATAGAGAAAGATGGTTCAAGTAGGAAGGACATGCCTCAGAATTGGTAAAAAAGCATACGACCCATTCCTGCTCTGTGACCTACGCTTGTCATTTATTGGATTTGGGCAGTGCTATTTGTGATTATACAAAGAATAACCCTTAGGGGGTTTTTTCATTGAATTGATGGAAAGCTTTGTTTAGACCTGTTACATATTCTTAATTGTATGAAGCAGAAGAAACATTTCATGTCTGCCTCAATCCAAAATATTCAACTGCGTCTTGTTTTTTTAAAGTCTCTACTGCTTTAACTTTTACTTATGAAGTGATAACATTCAGGGTACCATATGAGATTTCAAAAACTGGATTGCAAGTCCAACAGGGTTGGGGCATTTTGGGTTATTTTCAGCCCATTTGAAAAGGACTAACGATTATATTTAGTCAGTTGCGTTTCTAGGCAGAAATGACATTCATTTCTTTTTCTTATTCAGAAGTCATAGAGCACTTAGCACACGGAAGGTAATATCTGTTAGCTTCTGGCCATTATCTAAAACCATACTCACAAACTTCTACAAATAGTAGGGCAGAAAAATGCTCTAATTTAAAATGGTCCTGGGAAATATAGATGGAATTATAGATGGAATTAAACTAACTTCTGAATTAACTGATTCTATTTCAGCACCAAATCCTATGGAAAGATAAAATATTATGGGTGTGGACTAGTTTGCCTATTAATGTGAATCTTATCCATTTACTGCATTGCTGTAGCTGATGTCAAGTAATACAAGCAATGTCATCTATGCGCAAAGCAGATGGAGACAGTTTAGGTCCAGGTGTAGCCTGATGATCAAATACCTGTTTTTATATACCTGTTTATCCGGCATATAAGAAAATTCAGACTGCTTTCATTTGACTCTGAGGTAACTGAGTTTCTCTGAATTTGCAGCAGAAGTAATTTATGTGTTTTGAACAGTGATTTGCTGATGGCAAGGATAAATGTTCATTTCTAGGATGTATTAAGCCTACTTAAAGGCTGAGTCAAATAATTCAAAAGTAAATAATGGAATAGTTAAATAAATAATAAGAATATTTAACTTAGAAAATACAGCATTCATTAGCTACCCTTATGGACTTCCAACTTCTGGCATTATGAAGTACCATTTGAGTCACTTCCCCAAACACGTATCTTGCTCAAATGAGGGTGACAGAAAGGAGGCTGAATAGGACAGTACCATAGCTACTTTTGGCAAAATAAAAAGTAAACTCTGGAAGAAGTCCAAAGTCAAAGAATATTAGCCCTGCAAATAGATGTGGGAAACCCAACTTTTTGCACTCTCCAGACATGCCCAGATGGACAGTTTATGAAATATTGCTTTGTTTGATGCATAAGACTTTAGATGTCCCAAAATAGCATGGCAGGAAATCTTTATTTACCATTCTGTTGGCCACTATTTCACATGAATGCTTTAAATGGTTATTTCCCAGTGAGGTGCACTGGACATAAACATTTCAAAAGTTCATGTATTTTCAAAATATCCTAATAAATTACCCTGTTTTTGACAAAAAAAAAAACAAACAACAAAAACAAACCAAAACCTCACAAAAAACACACTGATAGTTCTGCACACTTTTTTTGCAGCCACAATGACCACTTGCACTTGTTTAAATGTTGCTTCATCACATCTCTTTACCAGGAATGGCAGAAGCAACCTAGGGTTTACACAAAATAAGATTTGTAATTTAATGTTAGGAGCAGACTAGCACTGACAATTTTTACAGCAGCAATGTAGAGTGCTGACACTACATTTTCACCATACACGTACACACCCCCCCCATCAGCATCACCTATCAGGAATTAACTTATACAAAAATCAGGCTTGGAGTCTGGCTGTTTTAGAGACTATCCCTATTTCTTCAGCAGCTGGAACTAATGAGGACATTAAGTCTACTGAAAAATAAGACTTCTGGAAAGAAGAGACAAAGCATTGTCAGTGCATGTAATTTATATTCAATCTACATATGATACGTGGATGGTGGATGTTCTTTTTAATTGTTTATACACACATAAAATGGTCTGTTTAGAAAAAACATTTGCCTTTTCAAATATTGGTCTCAGACAACTCACAGAAAAAGAAAATAAATAAACTCAAATTTTCAATGGCAAGAGTTTAATTACTTTTATGTAACAAGTAGTTAATTTGGGGATATATTTTAGGCCATACTAAAAACCAAAGTCAAAAGGGTTGTCTAGAGTTATATGAGTTTTCAACAAAATCCATTGATATTTTAATATAAATTGAGGAAAAATAATAAATAAATTTCAGTCAAATACACTGTTGAAATGGCCTTTTTGCTTTTCCCAGGATGAACATTGAAGTAATTGTAACTTAAAGAGGTTATATAAAAATTTAAAAGAACAAAATGCTGACAGTTAGAATCTGGAAATATCAGAATATTCTACAGTACCTACTGTCTTATTTTATATTAAATTCAACTTTCTTCAAATATACAGAAGTGAAATGGAAAGGAACACTTGAAGATGAAATACGTAACATTTATAGTTTAGTTAAAGAAGAAAGCTAGAAATATAAGAGAAAATACAATAGGCAATTATGTTGAACAGAGGAGAAACAGTGTCTTTCCTTTTACTCATTTTTGGAGCCTGCAGGTGGTGTAAGTACCTTAAGAAGGTTTCTGAATTCCAAAACAATGGTTATTTTCCTCTTTTCTACTAATATTTTTTACGACTTTATTGTATGTTTGGTAAGATCGCATTTTTTGTTGTGGTAGAAATCCAGATTTTCTTCTGCATAAGTGACAAGTTCACTTTGGATCGTTCAAAGAGCCCCATGATCATGCAGATTCTTGGACTGTATAATCTACAATTAATTAAAATTAAAAAATAAATTGTATTAATTTATTCATAGTTTATTTGTTGGGGGAAAAGAAAGTGGATGGGATACTGGAATATAACAATGGATACTAGCAGAATATGAGAAAATAATCACTCACACCACATCTTTGTTTTGGATATTTAAAAAGGATCTCTGTGCTTGAGCTAACGTATGTAGATATAGCCACTGTTTTTTCTGTACAAAAAACACAGCCATTTTTACTGGTCAGATATGTCATCAAGAAAATAATATGTTTAAAGATAATATCTTTAGTTTGAAAGTTCTTATACAGGTTGATGATTTTCTTGCATCTTATCTACAGATAACTAGGACTCTTGCATGACAGCAGATGAAGAACTGAACTAAACTTGGCTAATTGCTTTCAGCACTATGTTTGCAACTTTCTGGTGAAATTGTCACCTGTAGTCACAGCAATAGATTCAATTACAGGACTGATTTTTTATGAGGTTTCCTCAACACAAGTAACCATTTACTCTCTCTCCCCAAAATCATATTTGTGTGGGTTGCAGTGAGGATGCCGTAGGTGAGGTCAGGCAGGCACAGTAGGGGCTTGTAGTTCCCTCAAGTTCCTCAGCTTTTTTCAGGTACTGTCTTTATACCTTTCCTTGAGGAACATCCCAGTCTACATGGTAATAATTCATGCTTACCACTTGCATCTTGTTGAAGAAACTGCTCCTTTTCACCTTTGGGCTGATATAAAGTGTAGCTAAGTAGAAACCGTATCACTGTCTTTAAACTGAAAATAGATATTATTGTATTGGCAATAAATGCCCAGATTTTGTTTGGGCTGCTTCATGTTGAGACTGTTGAATGAAGCATGACATTTCCTTTTTCTTTACAAACAATAGCAAAGGCAATTATTATTCCTAAAAGTCTTATTTTATCACACTTGCATAGGAAATGTTGCATTCTTAGAAAGCACCATAAAATGTTTTGGTTTTTTTCCCTTTAAAGGCTTTAGTGTAAGAAACGGTAAAAAAAGTTTGTAAGAATGTTTGTACAGAGATTCCTTCTTAGAAACTGTATTTTCTCTATTAAAATAAAATCAGATTAAATACTTAAGTACAAGTATCAGCAAAGCTATCAAGGTACATGTATATGGCAAAATGCAGAGCTATGAAGAGATACGAACCATCTCTATGTATCAGTTTGAGAAGCAAAATCATCTTCTGCCCATTGAATCTGCCAAATACATATGTGAGATATGTGTTAGATTACAACAAGGCTTTTCCCCATTAATTAGATTTTCAAATTTTACAGCATACATGCAGCATTTGCCCACGGCTTTGTAGAAATAAATACGAGGATTACTTTGACTAATTTATATTGAAAAGCCAAAGAATCACTGCTGTTTGTATAAGAAGTCAATTAGTGTCATAAACATCACTTTACATCTGAGATTAGATTGCCACAATACCCTTGATGCTGTTATGGTGTGGTTAGCATCCATTTGTGAAATAGAAATAATTTGCTTCAAAAACCATATAAGTCCTTTTTTGAGCTTGATTGAAGTACATCACCTTTACCATTATTCCCCATATGGTACTAAAATCCACTTAAATTTACTTTATTATTATAGAAGCTTTAGTTCTCCATGTCTACCATAAGTGGAAAATAAGCTTAGCATCTAAAGAGTTTCTTTATGTTGTTTTAAGGGAAATTATGTATCCTTATTTTAACAGAAGCATAAATTTGGTATGAAAACTGGCTTGCTGGAGAAGTTGCATGAGTATGAATTATATTCCTACATTCCCTAGTGCAAGAAAAAACTAACATAAAAAATCAAGTTAAGATAATTCCTGAAAGTTTTGCTACTTTTTTCAGGAAAGACAGACTTTCAGCTCTCGGTGGAAGAATGTCAGATGCATCACTACTTTTTAACTTTGTGAGATGTTTTGATCTTTTTTTCTGAAAGAACTGCCGTTGGAGGGAGTACTAAGGTGATCTTAGAAGACAGTGAGAAGCTCTGGTGACTAGAAAGGCATATGTATCCATTATTAGTATGCTGAAACTATCTGGAATTTTTGCTGCTTGTTCTTTTATTTCAGACATTTTCTCAAGAAAGCTGGATGTTTTACTTGAGAAATGTTTGAGGCACAGTTTGAAGTAAGCACATCAGTACCTATGAATCTGAACAGAAAGCTTTTTTTTTTCCTACTGGAACTCAAAAATTCAGAAGCACTTTGTGTAAAAAAGGGTTCCAATTCTTCTTTTTTGAAAGCTGAATGTGATATAATTTGGTTCCAAATTTATGCTTTGAAATTATTTTAAAATACCCAAACCAAACAAAAAATCCAGTGGCAGTTTCTCTCTCTTTTTTTTTTTTCTTTTTTTTTTCTTTTTTTTTTTTTTTAATATTCACAGCCCATTATTTTTTTGCTAACTGGTAATACTGCTAAGTACACATAAAATACCTGGCATTATCTTTTGTTCTGCCTGCTAAATGCTAGCAACCAAATAACAGCTATAACAGCTCCATGGAGTGTAAAGTAATAACGTAGCACACTACTGTGATGTTACAAAAAGAGATTATTTTGTGGTAATCAGTAGACATCTGTGAATAAGAAATGGTGCACGACCTGTCAGACAAAACCAAAGCAATGCATCCTTTTTAATTAGAGTGGATTTTTTTTCAAAAGAAGCTGTGACGGCAGTAGATTATAAATTGCTCTGCAGGTTTAAATGTGTAGCTAAACGTCTGTAAGCAGCTAAACAAAAATTTAAATATAAAAAGCCAGAACTGCAAGTGTTATATTATAGCTTGCATGCTGGAACCTCTCAACTCTTCATTTGATTTTATTAAATTGTACTCTAATCTTTTTTATCAAAAGTGTACACTTACATAAGCTCAAAGGTACATTTTGCGTTTTGAAGGTTCCTACCTCTACTTGGCACTGGCAAAAAGATTTCATTTGCATTCAGATTTCTGGGCTAAGTTATAATTTGTCTGCAGTGGCAATATGTAGAAAACAATATATTTAATTTTCACCGTGGTTCAAAGAAGCACTGATAGTTACTTGGACGGAGAGGACAGCGTAAACCTGAATTTTATTATTATCATTATCGTAATTAACATTATTATTTACCATTCTAGTCCTTTTTTTTAACTGAGGCAGGTAAAAGCTTGATCCAAAACCCATGGAAATCATTAAGTCATTCTTTCGTTTTTGAATGCTTAGTTTCCTCAATATCCTTAATGAGAGATTTATGTAAAAAATAAAACTGTAAATAATTTGACGTTCTTGACATAGAGTTCTAGCAAAAAAAGACAGTGGAAGTAATTCTAAAAATATAAATGCACTTCTTTTCTATATTCCAAGTAGACTATTCAATGTTGAAAAAGGCAATTTTGTTTTATCTTTTTTTTTTTTTTTTTTTCTGAGAAGTACTTTCTTCTCTGTTGTGGCATAGCAACTGTATAGTCTTAATAAGCAAAGTGGTTAAAATATCTAAAAATTAAACATGATTTGCCAGATTCAAATTACTTAATAGAGGTTCTTGTCTTCTTTAGACATCAGAATTTTACTATGGCATTAGTATTCTTGAGTAGTCATATTTGCTGGATATCAACTCACCACAAAGAAGTAGTCATACCTAAGTTAGGCACTTGTTGGAAAATGTCTGTGACTGAGGAAGGGGTTTTTTTCTGGAAGAATGAAACATATTAGCTTTGATACTAAGCTAAAGGATTTTATTTTGTGTTTTATGATAAACATCAATAATTTTCTTCTGAAACTGTTTTTCTTTCTATGTTTTAAATAAACTGCATATACATGCTTTACTGAGTTTTCACAGCAAACAACTTAAACTAAAGCAGTTCTAGTGGATGGAATAGAATGATTTTCCCTTGCAGAAATCATGAGCTTTTGTACATTGTTCACTTAACTATACTAAAAGTGTCTTTCCTTACTGTTTTAACTGTAAGGAAATAAAACTGATTTTCTCCAACAGTTAAATTAGTTGTTCTTTTTCTCTCTAAATGAGCATTAACCTGATTCTGAGATTTTAATTTAAAAAAAGTAATTTATTTTAAAAGTATACAATTTTTTCTTAATCTTGGGTCACTAGAAATAACATAGTACCTCAAAGTTCTCAGGATGGTCTCACAGGTTCCAAACTTGCCTAGGTTCATTTGCCAAATTCTCTTTCTTCTCTGAGCAGAGGTTTCTCTCAGTTCAAGACAGGAAACAGGGAAAGATGACCTGTGTTTTCCAAAGGAAATTAATAAAAAATTTGTTGATGTTTTAAACGTTAAGCTCCAATCATCTATGAAATAACATATTATTAGAACAAAATTATTTTTTTGTTTAATTGATAGATACTGCTGCAATATCTATTTTACTAGTTATGAAAATAATACTATTGTTAATTTTTATAATCTGAATTTACAAGAGTGGACTGTTTCTTTCTCTGAATAAAGATTATAGAAGCATCTACACTTCTCTAGGAAGTGTTTTAGCTGTTTTCTGTCTTTTGGCAGTGTGTGGATATTGTTAGATGATAAAGTTAGTGTTTAACAACACTACTGAAGTTTTTTCTTACTTCATTGAGATACTGAGATACAACATATTTTGTCTTCTAAATAATGGTCAAATTGTCATTTTAATTTCAAAACATTAGCGTTATGTAGCATATTTAAGGGGAAAGATTGCATATAACAAAAATAGTTACTATTTTTTCCCCCTCTCTTGACTTCTCCAGTTTTTTTCTTAGTTGAGTGCCTCTTTCTTCAAAATTATTTTTTTCTGTTCCAGAAATAAATGGAAGTATTTAATTTTGATCAGAGAAACAGTTCTACACATTTTATTTTATTAAAATGAAGTTAAACCTATTCTTTCCACCCAGCTTTTTTGTTTACCCAAACTACTGAATGAATAGTAGGAATTGTCAATCTGCCTTTTACCGGTTGCTAACAGTTTACTCTGCATATTGAGCTTTGTGATGGATTGTTTGCTCCAGCTATACCTGATAATTTGACATAGTCTGTTCTTCAAAAATAAGGCAGCTCTAAGGCAGCACAGGATATTACACCTGTTCAAAACAATGCAATTTAGTCATCATACTTTGCCGAATTGGTAAAAAAGAAGCTTTTAATTTTAAAATAATTAATTTTGACAGTTCCAAAAATCAATGGTGAAATTTCTTTAATGCTTCCAATGGATGAGGCCTTAAGCAACCTGGACTAGTAGGAGGTGTCCCTGCCCATGCAGGAGGGTTGGAACTAGATGATCTTTAAGGTCCCTTCCAACCCTAGCCATTCTATGATTCTGTGATTCTATGATAATGGCAAAACTTCATCAGTTTTTTTAACCTAAAAAGGAAAAGTTTCAAAATAATACCATTCAGGTATTCAGATCTGACAAGTTCTGTTATTCACAGTTTATCCGAGCAAAACCTCAGTAAACATAGACACACAGAACTGGAATCACACTTCAGAAA
The DNA here is from genome assembly GCA_020745705.1 of Hemiprocne comata. Classification (NCBI taxonomy): domain Eukaryota; kingdom Metazoa; phylum Chordata; class Aves; order Apodiformes; family Apodidae; genus Hemiprocne; species Hemiprocne comata. The sequence goes on from CM036589.1 coordinate 38,567,145, forward strand.
AAGCATTGCATATTTCGACAACTGTTTCATTTATCTCATAAAGCTTTTGACTGAAAGTCCTCTCCTACATTTGAATCTCGATATTAATTTCTCATGTTACCTGTATGGCATGTTCACTACTATTAGGATTCTCACCCAGAAAAATAAGTAAATGTTTAATGTAGGCTCACGAGAGCTGTTGGAGTTAAAAGGAGTCTAACTGAGCACTCAACTGAAAAAGAGTGTGAAAAAATATGGAGAAATATATACTTGGACATATTTCTAGTAGAAACAAATATGAAACAATTACATATGATAATTTAGAATAAAAGAATAGATGTTCTCCAGTGCCTTGCACAGCTATTTACATTTTTACAATGAACCTGAACATAGTTAGCTTAGCAATCCTTTGCGTTCAGTTTAGACAGCAAAAATATTACTAAGAATATGAGGTGGAAGAGAATCTGATCCCCCATCATTGGGCTGGGTAAATACAAGTCTAAACCACTGTATACTTATTATCACCTTAAAAAACATCATAGAATATATTCACTATAGACCTATTCAGAAAATGAAATACATCTCCTGAGTTACAAATAGAATTTATACAAACTACTATATTCAGTAACATTCCTAACTTGAAAAAAATAACATATTTCAAATAAACTTATTTTCCAAACTTTTTCATGAATGCTCTGCCAGGGACAGAAATGTTGGTGCTGAATCGCATTACTAATTCTTTAAAGAGCTGTCAAAGCTAGAGCAACAGGTAACTGTTTGTCTCTGACCTTGGCACAAGGCAGGAATTAAAGTGAATATTTATCACAACATGTAAAAGGTATGCAATGATGTCTGAAAGCCGGTAGAAGAAAAGGTTTCTGCCAAAAAAAAAGGCAATGATAGATATAACAGTACATGGCAGAAATCCCAAGGTTGAGCGCCAGATGTGAGTTATATAATTTGTGAGGAAAGATGTTTAATGTGACCACTGCACAGGCAATGCAAAGTAATACTTGAACGAATCTGGTTTTGTTTACATAGGAGACTCTGAAGTGATAGCATTACGTGTGTATACTTTGTTGAAAAATATTTATTCCCCTCTGTGGTGGTCTGAAATGAATAAATTTGATAAAAATCACTCTGTGCTCCTGGGAATAATACCACACAGATCTTCAAGAAAACAGAAGAGAACAGAGCTGATTTTTCTAAAACTTGAATAGTGCTTGTCTCAACTGTAGGGAAACACACTTTCAGTTAGCCAAGATCCAAGTGTTACTAGAATTGTGAGATAAACTAAAACAAGAGGAAACTTCTGCCAAGCAGCCCATTCCCTGTAATCCTAGTTTTAGAATGATCCAAGAAATAAATGAAGTTTAGGAAGCAGAAAACCAGTTTATTAAGCATTAAATCACTATTTTGTGCAAAATGACGAAAAAAGCAGTCAATGATTTGACTACATTGACTTACCTGACTTAGGCACTTCTGTATTTACGTTTTTTATTAATCCTTCTCTGTTGCTATGTTATATTTTAGGCCTCTGTAAACTTTATGAAAAGAAGCAAATTATTTAACTGCCTGTCTTCTAAAGAAGCGAGGTAAAAATTATTAGTCCAATGCCAAGAAAGAACTCAGTTCCCCACAAAAATCTAGTGAAAGACTACCTAGCAGACTCTATAACGGAAGCCTACAGAGTATTTAAATTCCAGTATTACAACATTTTAGCCACTATGCAGGGGAGGAACCTACTTATGTGTAACATGGGAAGAATAATTCATTATCATACAAAGAGCCTTTTAATAGTTTTATTATTACTGTTTCTTTGCTCAGCTACAGAATACAGAATTTTGAAATTAAACTGAATTATGTTTTTTAAAAAAAAACAGAAGCTGTTTCTGAAAGGCCTTTTGGTAGTTTGCATGGACAAATGTATTTTAGAAATGCCACTTGGCATCTACTGCCTAATGTAAAAAGGGACAAAGTGAGGCTGGGAGGCTACTTCTGATGCTTTCTAACTCCATATTCCTTCACTGTATGATTTTGAGAGTACATGTGAACCATTTCTTGGGAGACAAAAAACAGGGTTTAGCTTTCAGTGATGCAAGAATTCAATGAAGCTTGCCTTCAGAATCTATGGGCTGGAGAGAACAATTTACTGAATGCTGATGCTCATCAGAGAGTTCTCTTCTCATTAGTTCCTGTTACATTTAGTGTCCTCTGACTCCTCTTCCTTCCTTCAGATCCTTCAGTGATCCTATGCTCTTAACTACTTCCTTCTGATGCCTCCAATTCTGTATAGTTACCCCCATCAAATTCTAGTAGCTCTACCTCCTGCCTACTTCCTGCTCAGTTATAAAAACAACAAACACACTCAACAGTAGAGAGCCAGATGTATACTGTTTAGCAGGAGCTATGTAGCCAAGCAAATTACCACCTCCTTCCATTTTCTTTTTTTTGCCAGCAGATGGATGATGGGGTGTGTATTCTGAACCTGTCATTACATTTCACAAAATATGTAGCAAAACAAGACCACTTCTTCTCTGAAAAAATGGTGGATATAGATAATTCAGAACTCACAAGAGTTCCAGCAGTGGAGAGAGAACAGAAGATCGCGGCAAGGTGCTGACAGATTTCTAGATGTATGCCTGCATTTAGGAAATTGTATTCTCTAGCCTGTGAGTTTCATAAATAGTGGTAGTAATTTGGGGAACCAACGAGATTCAGGAACACTGGCTATGTGTGCTCCCTTTGTAGTCATCAGATGGTTCATTTGGCTCTTGAACATCTGTCTTTCCATGTAATTTCCTTTTCTTTTCTTCCACAATATTAATGTTTTTAAATAGCTGTTCTAATCCTTCGGTTTCCCGTTACAATCTTTTTCCCCCTTTATATTCCCAGGTTAGTGTAACAGGTTGGTTTGGTTTTTTCCTTCAGTCATTGTATTCAGTCTTTCTATCCCAGCTCTTCCTCTTATTTCTTTTAACAGTTGCCACTGTCCATCCTCACTGCCTCCTAGTCACATGGATGTGCTTGAGGCCATTCTTTAATTTGTGTTCCCAATTTCTTACTTCCTTGTTAAAGTCAATTTGCCTAGCTAGCCTCAAATTCCTATCCTGCTCACTGATTCCTCCTTAAATATATTTCCTTTTACTGTTTCCTTCACATATTTAAGCAACCATTTTTCATACAGCTCAGATCTATTCTCCCAGTCTGTAAACAATTTAAAAGAAAATATTTAATGGAACTGGATTTTGGTTACTTAAAAAATGTACAGAGTTTGTGTTCCTGCCTGTAGAATATGTCAGAGTAATCTGAAAAACTTTTCAAGTTAATGTAATGTCTTAACTTATTCAGTAAATAAAGAAATGTATCATATGTCATGCTGATAGCTCACACATCATGGATCAGGGCAAAGCCTTCAATGGAGAACCTAGACATCCTCCCTCAGCAACTTAATTCACATAGTCTGCTCTCTTCCTGACCTAGCAGTATACCACCCTTCCTGTTAAATGCTAGTGGTCCCATGCCACTGGAGAAATTTACAATACAGCAAAATGATTACAGTAAAATTCACTTATTTATTGCCAACAAAGAAGTTTTAGAGGTCAAAATATACCATTAACATTGAACCTACACAGCTGATGCTTTCAGTGCTCCCCAACTCAAGTCAATTTTCGAGAAATGAACTAAATTTCCCATAGTAAATATTTATAAAGTGATACAGTGCAGCCTCGGTTGGTACATTGCTAGTATTTCACAGCATAGTTAAATGAATTTTATGTGCTGGAAAAATGTACTTGGTGTCATATAAAACTTAAAATAAGACAACTTTACAATTTGTATATGGACAACTGCCAGGAATGGCTTTTTATACATTGCCATCAAAAGAAAATATTTTCATATTCAGCATGAGATTCATAAGTATGCTAACCTTAATCATTCAACTTTATCATAGGCTGCTAGGCAGCCTAGAGAGCAACAATACTGTGCTAATTCAAATCAGGCCATTTCCTAAAGTGCTAGTGGTGTTCAATAACACCCTTCCAATAAAATAATTAATGGAAATCATACACATAAACTATTACTCTGACCCACAGCTTCTTCCCCAGAGGTTCTGTACATGCAACAGTGATGCTCCATTAACAATGAATTTTAGTCTTTGCATGTGTTTATCAGGCAACCATAAAATTCACAGCATTTATGAGAAACACTCTCTTCCTACAGGGATTATACACACACATGGAAGTGAATAACTAAATTTGTCTCTCTGTGCATTCTGAGATCAACTTGAGTAAAATGTAGTTCATCATTAGCATCGTTAGTTCAATAATTTCTCTTCCTCTCACAGCAAAGTGTGCAAAAACAACAAAAAAGGATGCATTCTACCAGTAAAGAAAAGTAACTAAAGAAACATTATTCTGAAATCCAGTTACTGGGGGTACCGATGTGGTAACATGGTTTGGTGTAGTTTCTTATTGCCTAGGAAAGTGCTCTGGCCGTTATCTTGTTAACTAAAATTTCCTTCTGTGACCAATTTACACCATAAAGAATGCACAACTACATTTTCGTTGGAGCCAGATCAGACATCCCCAGAAACTCCACCTTCTCACCGTGTCCCAGACGGGCTCAAGTGGGATAAAAGCATCTAGATGCTCAGTCAGTATGGTATTGTAGACTGCATTTTTGGACATAAATTTTAGATGCCAAAATCCCTTTCCAGATACAGCCCCTAAAGTATTGTTAGGTGTGACTGAAATCCACCACAGCTGGCAATCGAACAGCTAAATAAATTGTGGGCCTAATCTGAAGTGACCAGACTGAAAGACTAGGAAGCTTTCCGGCATATTTGTCTGGATAGAGACTTTTGAAGGGTTCTGTCGCTTCTGCCAAATCCTTTTAGTTGTTCATTACTGAATGAAAGCTGTCAGCAACTGTTTCCTTAGCTCTTAAGCAGGTCTTTAAAGTTCAGATTATTTTGTATTGTCGTTCATTGCATTTCATTGCAGTCATCACATGGCCAGTTAAAATTTGTAAACAATCTGCCTAGTTTCTTTTAAACAGTGGCTAACACTATCAAATTTACTAGATGTATTTAAAGAATACTATATTAATGTACACATTTTTCATGAAAATATTGAAAAGCATCTTTTACATAAAGAAAAAGTGTTTTATTCTGTTGTAACATCCACACATTTCTGGATTCTTCACGAATTACGTGCAACAGAACTACAAAGGTGCTTGTAATTATTGATATCTGCTAAAAATCTTGCAAAGTATGCTTATAATGGCACATTTTCTACTGGAAAACATGGAGATGAGCAACACTTGGATCTATTAGATTACAGCAAAAAACAATTTACCTTTCACTAGTCCCATATCCTCCTAACCAAATTCTTGTTGTGTAGGTAGTTTCCCTAAATACCACCTAAGCAGAATATATCATTTACATTAGGTTTTCACTGTCTTGCATAGATTCTGAAACATATGCTTCCATTCCCCATTCTTTGAATTTGTTAAATGCCCTTCACAATGCTGTGGATTAATTTATGCCTTACTGCCCAAAGAATTTGGACTGTACGTGTTAAAGTTGTTCAGTAAGTTTTTTATTACTTCTATTGCTTTGTTTATTCTGCATGTAGCCATAGCAATTGTTTTCAAAAAGGTTTAATGATTTTAGATGCATTTTTTTGGTACCAACTTGAGAAACTTTAACTGGGCATGAATCCAGCCTGCTGGAGATTATTCAGTTGATGTCCAGAAACCAAAACAATCACAGTCATCCTCAAAACCTGGAAAAATCTGGGATTATTCAGTAATCTTCAGTATCTATTACAAACTTTCTGTAGCTGTAGTAGAAAGGTGAGTAACAAGATACTACCAAAACGAAAACTACTAGAAAGTTTTTACTTTTTGTCACTCTTGCAGTCATTGGCATTTAGGAAGGATCTTTAATAAGCCATATATCCTTGATATACTGTACAAATTAGGCTCAGGTTTTCTTTCGGTGATTTTGTATGTGATTAGAATATGCCTGTGAAGAAAAGATCACCTAGTGATAATAATTTTAAAGAGCAAAATAGTAATGATTTTTAAATGTACAGGTAGTCAACAGAAAAGCAATAGCAGCAGCGATGCAGCTAAAAGAATAGAAATAATTAATGATACAGGAGTCTCTTCTTAGGCTTTTAAAGGTGGTAGCTATCAAGGAGAAAAGTTTTGTTGCTTTTTTCTTTTTTTGATTATTTAATATAGCATTCTAAAAGTGAAAACTAACGAAGGTGTACACCTGCAAATATATTTTGACGTTCACTGGAGTTGACAGTAACAACAAAACATGGTTTTACTTATTTGGAAAACATAGATCAGTAAACTCTATCAGTAGTACATATAGTAAATTGATCCTTCTGAACTCACTTCAGGAATCTTTCCATCTGACTGCTTTGCATCTTGTAGCATAGTCTAGAAGTGTTTTATTTAGCTTAATATTAGCAAGAGGAGATTTCAGTTGTTACATGGCTTTTTTTATTTGTGCGTGCTTTAAGAGCCTTGTTTTCGAAAGAAGGTACCTGCATCCTAAGTGTACTCATAAGCCTTAGTGGCCTGGCAAGCCACAGCCCAAATCCTGACCCACTGGTGGAGGAGCCCCATTCCAACCTGCACTCCTGCACTCCCTGCTTACTGTAAGGGCACTGCATGGGCTGGGGGCTCCCTGGGGGTGGCAGGGCAGGGCCTGGTAGCCAGTGCCTGTCCCACTGCCCCAGCTAGGGAGCCCAAGAACTGGGGGCAGCTGTGAACAGCCCCAGTTCTGACCATCAGGTGCCTCCTGAGGCTGTGGGCCCATGCCAGCTTGGCAGGGCCCATGGCCAGGCAGGGCAAGGCTCTGTGGAGCAGGGGGCTCACCAGTCATTGGGCAAGGAACTGATGGCCCTGGAGGGGGTCAGGTGGGGACAGCAGGGCTTAGTGCCCACAAGACCCCAGCAGCAAATTGGGAGAGGAGTGGTCACTTGCATTTGTGCACATATTTATTGTCCTTATAATGCCTAACAAACTGACATGTGCGACATATTTGCTAGTCATACACTTATCTCCTTTCTGTACTGGCTATTTAAGAAGCTTTGCCTGAAAGAGACTCCAAAGTTTTACAAGCAAAGCTTAGGATCTTTTTCATTTCTTAAAGCTTGTGGGTATATTAAAAAAGTTGATACAGTAATCTAAATACGGGTGGCAGCAAAAATACAGAGTTATAGGCTAGATTAAATTATATTTTGTGTTTCATATTTCTACTAAAACTCATTGAGATAATCTCTTTATGTTCATAGATTAACATTTGTTGAACAAACAGTTATGAATCACTGGCTCTGGCATCAAGTTTAGTAGAGCTGGACTGGCACCAACAGCCATGACCTGTGCTGCTTCTAAATATAAACTTTAGTCTTTCAGTAGATCCTGCATAGTTATTCTCTAAGTTTCCACCAATGTCAGGATGAATTAGTCAGTATGTGGTAGTCTGAATCCCAAATAAGCTTCAGAACTGGGTCAAAAGTAAGCTGCCTCAGGCAGTGCTGTATGTTGAGCAGCTATAGCTACACTGCTAGTTGCACTCCAGTTAATCAGCCAAGAGATAGCACAGGTATCTCACATAGAAGCCAGCTATGCAAGCAGACCCTGTAAAAAGAGTTAGCTCACATCAGCTAAGTAATAACTGCTGTAACCACACAACAAAAGCAAATTCAGTTATGTTTCCATTTTCAGACTTGTAAAAGAATTCAAAATAATTCTGTTGCCCCTCTATTCAGCTTTTGGTGGAATATAAACATTGTGCAATCGGTTACTCTAGGGCAATGTGCTTAACATTCCTCAGCTGAATTTAGGTAATATGACCCAAGGGTACTGTGGGAGGTGGTCACACACACACACACAGAGTGCCCTTTGCCCTGGTAGCTCAAGCATTCTTCTTGAGGCTGGCTTTAAGTTTTTCTGCTGGATTTCCTCCCACCATAGAAACTACTTGTCTGTTCAGATGAACTAGGCCTAATTTAGTGTAATTTTTCATAAAACATTCACACTTTGTTGTTCAAGTATCTGATTCCTGCAGAATTCTGAACAGATTGTCTGCTATCTTTAGGAATTTTCAACAAAGCTCACTACAAAAGAGAAAATGCAAACTTATCTATTGGAGTTGCTATGATAGCAGTTCAGTCTTTCATCTCTTAGTTTTTTTATATCCTCTATAATTTCTCGTGTACCAAAAGTCAGAATTCTGACTTCTGTATTGTTGGACAGATTGTTTGGATCGACTGATATGTTTAAAACTGTATCTTCTATCCAAAAGTATATCATCCAGTTTCAGTAAATTTATTTTAAAAATCTGTTCTTTATAAACCATTGGACCATTCTGCAGGAAATATTATTTAAAAATAATCTTTCAGTATGCCAAATTCAAGTAATGAATGCAACTTGTAACTTCGTTGTTCAACAATGAGAGTTTGTGATATTAAGTTTGTTGTATAAAATGTTATATGTTTTAAGTGAAAGAATCACAGAATCATTTAGAAGACTAGAGGAAAACATTGGCATGGTGTGGGACTGGGGCAGTGGATCTGGTGACACAGGGCATGGAAAAGGCTGAGTTAACAAATACCCTCTTCACCTCCTTTTTACTAGTAAGACCAGCCCTCAGATATCCATGGCCCTGGAGATCAGAAAGTCTGGATTAAGAAACACTTATTATTGGTGGAAGAGGATCAGGTTAGGGAGTACTTCAGGAATGCAGCAGATTGTGCTGGCATCCAGAGTGACCTTGACAGCGTTGGGAAATGGGCTGATAGGAACCTCATGTAGTTCAACAAAGAGAAGTACAAAGTCCAGCACCTGGGGAGGAACAATCCAGTGCACCAGTATATGCTGAGGGCTGACCATCTGGCTGCATTAAGAGGATAGTTGGCAGCAGGTTGGGGAAGGTGATCCTTCACCTCTACTCAGCCTTAGGGAGACCACACTGGAGTACTGTGTCCAGTTCTGGGCTCTCCAGTACAAGAGAGACATGGACATCCTAGAGAGAGTCCAGTGAAAGGCAACTAAGATAAGGGCATCTCTTCTATGAGGGACGGTTGAGAGAGCTAGGACTGTTCAGCCTGAAGAAGAGAAGGCTCAGGGGAGGATCTCATCAATTTATATAAATACCTGAAAGGAGGATGCAGAGAACATGGAGCCAGTCTCTTTTCAGTGGTATCCAGTGACCGGACCAGAGGCAACAGGCACAAATTGAAACACAGGAGTTTTTGTCTGAATATCACATTTTACTGTGAGATTGACTGAGCACTGGCACAAGTTTCCTAGAGAGGTTGTGTAGTCTCCTTGGAGATATTCAGAAGCTGTCAGAATATGGTCCTGGGCAACCTTGCTTGAGTAGAAGGTTTGGACTAGGTGACCTCCAGAGGTCCTTTCCAAACTCAGTCATTCTGTGATTCTGTGAATCAACAACCCAGATGTAGATTGTAAGGTGAACTATCTGTGGATCACTGAATCATGTTAATTTTTATAAAACTGTATTCAAGTTCAATGAACTGGCATTTTCCAGTTAAACTGTGTTTCCTTAGAAAATTTCCAGCCAGATTTGCTGATAAGCTAAGAAACCTTGTCATCACTGATGCTGGGAAAATTGTTTCTTCGGCTATTCTAAATATACAGTGTGGACTGCTGACACTTTGGGGGTTTGCAAGTCAGGGATACAGATACAAGATACAGAGATAAAAATACGAAACATGGAGGACACCTGAAAAATATCTGCTAGGAAACTCTAACACAAGTAAAATTTTATCAGTGGTATCCACTGATTTTGAGAAAAAAAGTCCCAGTATTTCACAAACTCCTTTAATGTCACAAAATGTAAACTGCATATTCCTAGCACTGTATTTCCTGGTGAGTGCCTTTTATGAGCTGGAAACCCTTCCTCAGTGCTATTTCTGTTCAGAAATAACCTCCCAAATTTAGACATAAATTACTACAAATGTAATCACATCTTATTTCATATCTCTCCTATAAATTTATAGAAAAGTTGTTCTCAAATTTTTGAGTATGTGAAAACAACTGGAAGTTTTCTTCTGTATTGGAGAACGAAAGCACAGTAACATTCTCTGAACAACATGTAACCAAGAAAAGCAACAGCTGGATGAAGTGGAAACCTATGGCTTCCTGTTGAATAGAAAGAATTTCAATCAGAATTTGTAAGATATAATGCAGTATTGGACAAGCGTAAAGCAATGAGCGAAAGCCAAATACAAGCCAAAGTATGTATATTTTCATGTATTTTTGGAAGACAATATCCTGATTTTACAACTTTTCTATAGGAAATTATTTCCTCCAATCCAGGATGACCCATATGCATATGGTCCAGTGCTAGAGGAAGCATGCCAAAGGTCACTTCAGATTAAGAAAACAGGGAATAATACTCTTGCTACAAATTCCAATTGCAAAAACAGAAAGAGAATCTTAGGAGCAGCCAGGAACAAAGGGACATAACATTGGAATAAAACAATATTCCATCATTCTCCTACATTTTGGTCTAGGCATATTCTGCTACAAAGAAAAAGAAGGGAAGGGAAGGGAAGGGAAGGGAAGGGAAGGGAAGGGAAGGGAAGGGAAGGGAAGGGAAGGGAAGGGAAGAGAAAAGATTATAACAGTAAGGAGAACCTTCAAAATAGGATTGTCACCGCATGTTCTATCTGACTAAATACACTATAAAATATATTATAAGAAGCATTTTGAGGCAGATGCAAAATGTATTAAAGAGTTTAGCTGTTAAAAGAGGAAAATAATTCATAAGTGTCAAACAAATAAGACATCCAAAGTAAAAACCAATTTTTATGTAATTTCTTAAAATTTTTGTAATTCCTGTGCCTGGGATTTTTTTCTGGCTGCACACAGTCTGAATATTTAGTTTGAGATATTAACATATGTGCATATCTAAGTCTATGATATGAATATGTAAGGCAGAAGGAAGCATCATATAATTACAGATGTTATACTGAATAAAAGCTAATTTTTTGAAGTAATGTTTTGATTGATAGCTCAGTCGCTTCACAGTTCTGCTCGTTTCAAACTAATACATCTTTTTTTTTTTTTTTTCTCAGATTTCCTTTAGTTTTTGACAGTACTTTACTGATGTGGAATACAGGACAGGAGCAACTGGAATCCAATGTGAATGCGAAGGGTATACATAAACAAGCACAAAAATAGAATTGTCATGAATATGATGCATACCAATAAGTTTGCAGATGAGACGAAGCTGGGCAGGACTGTTGATCTGCTGGAGGGTAGGAAGTCTCTGCAGAGGGACCTGGACAGACTGGATTGGTGGGCCAAGGCCAATTGTATGACATTCAATAAGGCCAAGTGTCAGACCCTGCATTTCGGTCACAACAACCCCAGGCATCACTACAGGTTTGGGGCAGACTGGCTGGAAAGCTGCCCAGCAGAAAAGGACCTGGGTGTGTTGGTTGACAGCCAGATGAACATGAGCCAGCAGTGTGCTCAGGTGGCCGAGAAGGCCAACAGCATCCTGGCCTGCATCAGCAATAATGTGGCCAGCAGAAGTAGAGAAGTGATCATGCCCCTGTCCTTGGCAATGGTGGGGCTGCACCTTGAGTTTTGTGTTCAGTCCTGGGCCCCTCACTGTAAGAAGGATGTTGAGGTGCTGGAACATGTCTAGAAGAGAGCAACCAAGCTGGTGAACGGTCTAGAGAACAAGTCCTTTGAAGAGAGCCTAAGGGAACTGGGATTGTTTAGTTTGGAGAAGAGGAGGCTGAGGGGAGAGAGACCTCATTGCTCTCTACAACTACCTGCAAGGAGGTTGTAGTGAGGTGGGTGTTGGCCTCTTCTCCCAAGTGAATAGCAACAGGACCAGAGGAAATAGCTTGAAGTTGAGGCAGGGAGGGTTTAGATTGGATATTAGGAAGAATTTCTTTACCGAAAGAGTGGTCAGGCACTGGAACAGCCTGCCCAGGGAGGTCGTGGAGTCACCATCCCTGAAGGTATTCAAGAAATGTGTAGAATAGGCACTTCAGGGCATGCTCTAGTGGGCATGATGGGTTTTTTGGGGTTGTGTGTTGTTGGTGGTTTTGTAGGGTGTGTGGTTATGGTTTTCAGGTTTTTCTTTTTTTTTCTCCCTGAGTGGACAGTTGGATTCGGTGATCTTAGAGGTCTTTTCCAACTGTGATGATTCTGTGATTCAGTTAAAAAAAATCATAGCTATGTTTGTCTAACTCCAGTAGCAGTCAGAATTATCCAATCCTGATGCAGGACTCATCCTAATGAAAGCAACTAAATTAATCTAAAATAAGAAGCCCTCTCCCCAAACCAGAATATATACTAGAAAAAGCTATGTTATGCATATGCAATAGACAGCTGGTAGAGCCAATGGGAGTCAAGGTAAGAAAGCTACATTAAAAGCTGTGTACATTGATTTACATATATTATAAATAATAAATAATGTATGTGTTTTGATGGGTTAAGATACAGAAATTAGGTAGACGCCTAGAAACATCAAACTTTAGCTTGTTTGAAAAGCAGATTATTTGGATTAAGAGAAATTTACTATGGAACAATAAATGCTATATTTATGGTGAAAGAACAGCTTCTCCTGATAATCCTCTGCAGTCATAAATCCTTTAACTGTATCTTTAATAATTTTCTATATCTTCATAAATGTGATATAAACTATAAAACCACCTTTCTTATCAATAGACTAGTTTGTAAAAATAACTTAATTTTTTATTAATAAACATTTTCTTTCCTTTGAAATCTCATCAACTTTTAGAAGGATAAATCACAGCCAGTTTATTTTCTCTGGAGAATACTTTCTGAATATACTGTTATTTGAGGCTATGTCTAGGATAAACGTTCTTATTTTTATGTAGCGATGATAAACTTAAATTTAGTATAGTATGACAGTTTCTGGGCAACTGAGAAAAATCATAATTACTTTAAATCAGCATTGTGAGTTATCTGAAGCTGCACTGTATTTACTCACTGACACAAGCTGTGTTATTTTTTTGTTTGGCCATTCTATTTGACTTGTCAAAACCAGATATATCTCTTTTCCTATGACCACCCTACATTGTAACCTCTCAGTGGGCACAGAAATTAAATTATTTTCCTACAGTGGCCAGGTTATATATCTTATTTATCATTTGTTGAAGTGAAGTTGGATTCTTGGATTAGGTAATGTAGGATCTCCACGTGAGACAAAGGAGTGGCTCAAAACATAAGTACCATATAAGCACTGATCTAGAGAAGCATTTTGCTGTAATAAACTTAAACCATGTTAGTGATTTTAAGAATTCCACTGAGAAAATTTGTATTTTTGAATATCAGGGCCATGGCCATAAAGCTAACTGGCATAATAAACTAGTAAAATATTAAGCTGTTGGTAAATACAGTTACACCTTTTAATAATAAATAGGATGAAAAAATCGAAAACGTTATTTCTTGTAACTTCTGTGTATGCTCTATTACTGAAGGTAAGTGATTCATACTCTGGTGCAGTTTGCAACCCTCCTGCTCATTCTGGAAGACTGCAATGCAATTTCATAATAGCAGTAATGTAATGTAGATAGTTTCATGGTGTTACTATGGACTGTGATAGCTTTAACAAGCAAAAATCAGATCTCCTCTATATGTTGGGGTAAAAGCAAATGTAATAGCAAACACAGAACAAATAACACAGTGAAACCAAGCAAGATAGCCAACAATGAAAACCACATTTAATTTCAGTATAACATTTGCCCAGTATCTGTTTGACATTTTGTCTTCATTTAGCCATCTGTTCTATCACCCACTGATCCCTCCCCACCCAGGAAGGGGAATTGGGAAAAGGAAAGGAGACCCACAGGTTGAATTGGAAGCAGATTTAATTAAATAATGATAAAAATCTAATACTAATAGAAAGTACACAAACCTCTACTCAGCCCATACAGTGGTCGCAAGCTGCACACTCCCAGCAGCGAATGCCAGTTGTTAAACACTGCAAGCACCACAGCTCCAGTAAAAGCACGACAGTCACAAAAAATGGGAGAGTAGGCCATGGGAATGGAAGGATAGGTGAGACCCTCCAGGGATGGGGACCGCTGAGGAAAGAGACCTGTCCCCAGCAAACTTTCCCATGTATAGTGAGTGTGACATTTAGGTATGGAATACTTGGTTTGGCCAGATTGGATCAGCTGCCCTCGCTTTTGTTCGTCTTAGCTTAAGCACCCGGCTAACTCCAAACTGCTAAAGACCTTGATCACTGTGGAAACTCGCATGCCATGGCTGCCCATGAACTAAAACAAAGTGTCTTCAACTTTGTCTTCAACAAATCAACTTTGTTCCCACCAAATCAGGTGCTACAGTCTTCTCAAAAATGCAGCTTTCCCAAATAGAAAATTGATTCTATCGTTCTATCCCAGTGAAACCAGGACATATTTGTTTGTAGTTTCTCTCTTTTAGTAAATATTAGTATTCAAAATATTGTCAAAAAGAAGCTACTGAGGTAGCATGATACGAATCTAAAAAAAATCCAAACAAAAAACAACCAAAAAAAAGCGTAGAAAGGGAGTTAAGAGTCAGTTTTATAGTACTTAAAATTACTTTTTTGAAATTACTTTTTTGCATTCCTAGGGTCACAGATAAGTGTTCCTGCTGCAAAAATTACTTTCATAAAAAATTATCAAAATCCACTTTACATTTATAAACTTGATAAAAGTCAAAAAAATTAACTAAAAAATAAAAATTGCATTTAACCCTGTAAAACTAAAATAGCTTAATTTTTTTTTAATATTTTGTGAAATCGCACTTTTTTTTTATCAGCTCAAATGTCAGTTAAGTACTGTAATTTATGGAAAAAAACATTGTGTCCTGAACTGATATTAAAAAAATAAATAAATTCCTTCATCTCCTAAAGAAACTAGCACACAATCCTTACAATCTGGTGTAAATTCAGCATTGACTTTAACCTACTCTCCTTTGTCCAGTGTTGTAATATTGAAGATACTGTTCTAATCAAAGTAAATATGAATTTTGAACTTGTTTTCTATAAATGGTAAGCTATATTACTCTGATATTTTTGGAATCTTAAGTCTTACTAGGAACCCTTTCAGTTTATTTGGCAATCTAGTAACATAAATACACAGTGTAAAACAGTGGTTCCTTAAGTAGATGTTAAGTGGACTAGAGTGGTTTGAGGTCTGGTGGCTTGAGTTGTAACATGTTTTTCCTCACTGAGGCAGCCATAGTGTCACTTGACATGGAAAAAAAAAAAAAGAAAAAACTGCTGACAGTCTGCTTGTCATAGCAAATCACTACATTTTGTATTATGTCTACATCTTTGACCTAAAAAATCTTAGGTGGAACAATGCAACCACTACCAATCAGTATTTGGGGGTTTTCCACCATAGCTCTCTTCGGGGAATAGAATAGAATAGAATAGAATAGAATAGAATAGAATAGAATAGAATAGAATAGAATAGAATAGAACAGAACAGAATCATTTCAGTTGGACAGGACCTATAATGATCATCTAGTCCAACTGCCTCACCACTTCATGGCTGACCAACAATTAAAACATGGTATCAAGGCATTGTCCAAATGCCTCAGTAGATTCCTGGCTCTGTAACTTGAAGCTTTTGAAACACAATCTCTATCAATGTTTTTAGACACTTTGAATAATATAATAATTTTGAATCCTCAAGCTTTTAAGTGAGGGTCTTGCTTTTTATCATACCATTGTAATATAAAGCTAGATGCATGTCTGAGTAAATAGATGTAATTAATGCTGATTTACTCACTGAAGCTGAATACAAAAAGTTCCCATGTATTTCAGTGATGGCAATAATAAGCATAGCTTTTTATTGTCTTTGGTTTTTGCACAAATTAGATTCAACTGGAGCTAAAATCAAGACAGATGTTTTGAAATAGCCAGTAGTAGCTAAAAGCTATATAAGTAGAACTTTTAATTTTGTATTCCTAAGATCCTTCCCATTAGGTCACATATACTAGAATACAACTTCCCATTTTCAGAAAACAGTTTCTTAATACAGGAAAACTGGAGTGCAGTGTGTGTAAGAAATTACCATCATGACTATTTCTGTCATGGGCTCATGTAGTATGCTGCTGCAGTATGGAAAATTGCATGGAAAAAGTTATGCTAATGTATTTTGCCCTAATGATGTGATGGATCCAGATTTTTAAAAAATCTTTAAAGTGGCTTTGTGACCTATGATATTTTATACTTCATCTCTAGAATTTTTTTCCATGTGTAAGTTTCATAAACACTCGGCATTTTTATGTTGTATAATCTAATTTTTATTAATTACCTAGTGTTTTAATTGCCCTACATAATTCCTAATCACAAACAGTTTCTCAGAGTAACTGCTAAAATGCATAAAGGAATATTGTTAATAATGTTTGAATGAGTAAGATCAGAGGAAAGTAAAATGAACCTTCTGTGAAAGTTGTATAAATAATTCATTAACATTTGGGAAAATGTGCTCTAATTGTCATACTCTATTAAAAATGTGGACCAGACCAACATTTTTCTAGATATATTTGAACTACTCAGATTGGATATGTATGGGTATTTTATAGTGGATTTGATGTTGGTCTGGAAGAGAGTGCAGAAATTAAAAGTGTGTCTACTTATGTTGGTCACAGTGGTAATAGTAGGTACTGCTTTTCTCACATTCAGCTTCAGGCTATATTAGAGAAATAGGGAATATTTTTTAAAAGTTTTATAAAAATAATATACTGTAAGCTAAGTGTAATTTTTTCTATCTTGGAAAGATAAGGTGACTGCAAATGACAGTTGATTTTAGAATTTCCATACCCAATTTTATGCTACTAAACCATACACTCTTTTATAATTGCTAAAAGCCTGTATGTAAATTATTCAAGAATGATGAACATAAGATATATACAAGAAAATTACATTTAATAATGTGCTTTGAAATTCATTCTGAATGAGATGGAAGAATAAGAAAATGGAGATCAAATATCTGTCTAATAGAGATTAGTGTGACTCAGATTACTTCCATGTTTTTTCACTGATTTATACCAGCTGAAAGTGCTGGCCTGCTCACTGAGTTTTCCAGATCACATCTGGTTTATCCAAACAATTTATTTTTCATCATTCATCCAATTTTCGCCCTATTGTATTTACACTACTCTGAAATTTAGTGGAGTTTTTTCAGATTTCAAGTTTTGAATTTAGATTTCACATCAAATAAATGCAAAATCAATTTTGGCAAGGAGAACTCTGATAAAAATACTACAAAGTTGGTACCTCAGAGTGAAATTTACAGTATGTCATGAGTGTTCATCTAAAACAAGAGTAATATGCCAAAAGAACACATATGGGCAATCTCATTAGAGGTTATATAATTTTTGTTACCTGGAATGCATATATGACATTCTGTAACGTCCCAGTGGCTATAGGAGGTAAGAAATCAGTTAAAATATCACATACTGGAAATTCTTTTTACTCAAAATTATATTTTAAAAAGTCAGTTGCTGAACTCTGTATGTGTTTATATAATATCTATATTTACAATATGCATATTAATTGGATTTTTGGAAACCAGTGGGAGGTCTGCCATAACCTTGAGTGATGCCTAAATTTCACCCCAGTGTCAAAGACTTACCAGAATGCCTGAAAATATATCCTGTGCCAGAACAAAATGCCTTGGAGGATTTAATGTATTTAAAAGATTAATTGAGTTTGTTCAAGAATGATTAAGTGACTATACTAAATAAATGTTATATATTTATGTATGACAAGGTAATCTTGTTCATACCCTCAGGCTAATGAAAGCCAACTTAAGAATACATAAAGGAATTATACACACAGTGAGAAGGGATGTGAGGGTCATTGGCATCTATTTGAACATTGTTCAGTAGCCCTGAAATACCAGTTCCCAGACCAAGTTGTTTCATTCACTTTCTCGTTCTTTAATACACAGTTTAGTTGTCATATTGCTACCTCTTTTACTCCTTTCCTCTGGCTAAGACTGTGATGTCAGCCCCATAACATTATTAAGAAAGTTTTTTGTCGTATTTTCATTGATGTTGTAGTAGATGTTAAGTCGCCTGCTTATCCAGATCCTTTACAGAGTATCCTCTCTCTATTCAGTTTCTCCTTCTAGATATTGATCAAAAAAAACATTCTAGGATTAACTGAACTGGTATAATTAATGCACTGTGACAGAGTAGAAGAAGGGAAAAAGCGATAGAGTAAAAGAAAAGGAGATAGAGAAAGAAAGGACAAAAGAGTGCTCAGATGGCAGCAAGTAATTAGATCACTACAAAGATACATTTACAGAGATGTGGGAAAAAAGACAATGAATGAGGAAAGAAAGATTATGAAAGAGGGACCTAGAAGCTAGAGAATGTGAAAACAAGATCAGGTGAAAATAGTGAGTGAAGACAAGCTCAAATACGAAAAAATTACATAGAGCTGATCCATTTTTGAAGTTTCAACAAAAAAAATGAGAGCAGAAGGCAACTGAACATCTCAGACAGAACAGCATTTTGGAAGTTAAGTACATGAAGGTATTGCAGGGGAAAAAAAAAAAAGATAAAAATGCATTTAAACTTGAGGGTTTATGATTCCTTAGACATCAACTTCTCGGCCAGTGTACTTAAAATTTATATGGAATGGAGAGTAGCAAGTAAGCAAAAACAAAATTAAAAATTAAGTCTATTGCAAAGAGTTTTGGTAAGCTTTGAAATTATGGAATGAATAGCAGTAAAAAGGCACATGAATTTCAATATGGTTAAATGTAAATCACTACACAAAAAAAATTATATTCTTTGTCACAAATAAAATCTTAAAGCTATGACAGAGAACTGAATGAAAACATCAGGTCAGAGCTCAGCAGCAATCACAAAACCTAATCAGAAGTCGGAAAATAAGTAGAGGGTGTATCTTTCCCTATATATTCCAATACAAAATCAAGGAATACTGATGAAATTACCAGGCAACAGGGGCACTTTTTCACATATCAATACATTTGGCATGCCAAAAGTTTGTGGACGCTCAAAAAGCAAAGACATGTATTAATGAAAAAATACATATTACCTAATAGAAAATCTGACATGGGAGGTTTGATCCAGTTCAAGTTCTATGATGAGGTCTTTTACTGAAGAAGTTCAGTTAAACTGCTAGAAGAACTGAACTGTCATGGAATGTGCATGGACCCTGTGCCAAAGACCAGTCAGTAGCTCTTTATTATATTTACCTCATTTCTTTTTTATTCTCTACAATATTGAAATGGCCACTCAGGACAGAAGGAAGTCAGATTCTTCTCTGACACCTCTCATGTTTGAACTCTGCAGTGTAAATGTGAGACAAAAATACAGTAGCAAATAGCTAAGTTAAGATTAGATATGTTTTATCACAATACTGTAAACATTTTATTTCACTCAGTAAGAAGGTTGCTGAACAATTTATTCCAGTTAATGAGTTCTTGGCTATGTTAGAAGCCGAGTTAAAGTTTTTTTCAAATCTTATCTCATACCACTTTTCAGTTGTTAAAGAAGTAACGTGGATAGTCCTGCACTTTTTTCATTTCTATACACTTTGTCAGACTCCAACAGTTCACTGTCACAAGCTGTGTATGGTAGAACAATCCACAGAGAAGATAGTCCTGTGTCTAATTAGTGAATTTTGCTCAAAATCTATTCAGAAGGGTATGAAATGTTGGGTCAGCCTCTAAATGTTTCTAAAATAATATTCTTCAACCTTCAGTCTGTTGCTTCAGCTGCTTAAGCAATTCAAGTTAAGTAAAGAGTTCATCTTTTCCTTGCAGTCTAAGTGCAGCTTATTGCCATGAATCATCATCTCTAAATCTGTTTCGGAACGTGTTTTTCCCTAAGAAAATGTCATTTTGGCAAAAATAAAACCTTTTTGGAAGAACATTTTCATTGGAAAAATGTTTCTTAGATCCAGACTACAAGTTCTAGCCAAATCTGTGGAAAAATAGACCTAGCTTACACTTCCTAATTGTCTCTAAGACTCCAGTGAGGTTGGTGAAACACTGGCTTCCTGCATTATAGTAGTGAATGCCACAAACACAAAGTTTGCCACTACTGGGGAGTGTCTTCTCTCTTTTGTCATGCTGTGCCACTTTGTATAAATATTTAACTATTTATTGGCCCAAAGTAGTGCAGTAACATGAGGCAATGGCTAAGAGGTTCATTAGTCAGCTAATCAGGGTGAAATTTCATTTCAGATCCCCTCATGCTGTTTTCCTGTGTTATTCTATTTCTGTAATATACTGAGGATGGTACTTAGACATGTTTAGAAACAAAATTAAATATAACATTCATGTCTTTAAATGGTTCAGCAAATTCCCAAACACATAATATTCCTACTAACAGCAAATTAGGAACTGAATAAACTTTGAAATACACCTACTTGCTATTCATTTTTCCTGTTTCCAGATGTGACTGATCACCTGAATCTCAAGGTGGTTTTTTTTTCTGCTCTCTGACTTACTGACAGAAACTCTTTAAGCAGTAAAAATAGCATCTGTACATCCCACTGAATTGTCATCGTGACTTCATTATATATTTCATGAACATTTGAGCATGCCAGGTGCATTGAAAATATTTCGTAGAATCATGTAATAAAATGCCTGAAAATTGAATTTTTTGAACTATTCAGACAGTTCCATCCATTTCCAGAAATAAAGTTCTACTTTCTTAACCAATCATAGATCAAGAATAATGTTTGGCTATTGTTACTATTTAGATAGTAAAAATGATACTAAATGTCAATAGAGAATTCTGAATCCCAGTGCCCAGGTATTTTCTGCAGCCAAAGAAAGTTGTCTTTATTCTGTTAAAACTTTCCTGGGTAACACTGATCCAAGTATCAGTGTCAGCTGCATTCTCAGTAGGTGTGATCCACCATGTCGATCTTCAGGAAGCAACGTTAACAGCAGGAAATACATATTCTTGAGTATATAAATGAATAACTTCTTTATGCAGCTGTACATTAGCAGAATCTGAAAACTATTACTTAACTAAAGCTTGTTGGAAAACAAGTTTTCTCTGTTATTTATCTTAATGACAATGACAAAATTTCAACTTTCTGAAAGAAATAGGTAAATCAAACACTTCTCATGTAGTTGCCTTTTTTTCTTCCCTAAATGTTGGGCTGCCTAGTAAGACTATTTATAATTTGATTTACTGTAGGTTTTTCTTGTAAAGTAATTTACTCTAAGATTAATTGTCTGACAGTGGTGCTTCGTAGATAAAGAAGAATAGGAGAAGAGGAAATTAAACTAAATATTTTATCAGCCAGTGCAATTCCATGTATACACAAAACTACTTTATAATTATACCAGAACATAGTAGTTTCTAACAAAAAAAAGATTTTGTTTTTCAACAACTCTAAGTTTCCATGGAGAAATGATATGTTGGGAAATAATTTTGGTATTGTCAAAATCTGTTTTCCATCAAAAAACAATGTTGAGAAAAATGCTGAATTCAGCTTGTTTCTAAAAATAATACTAGAATAAACTGAAGTTTTAATACTAGAGGAAACTGAAGTTTTCCCAATACTTATTGCAATCCTTTGTCTTTGAAAAGTGTAATTTCAAAACATGAAAAAAAGTTAGGATCCTTGAATCAACACTGTGCTTCATAGCACAAGATTCAACAGGTTCA
The DNA here is from genome assembly GCA_020745705.1 of Hemiprocne comata. Lineage (NCBI taxonomy): Eukaryota > Metazoa > Chordata > Aves > Apodiformes > Apodidae > Hemiprocne > Hemiprocne comata. The sequence goes on from CM036589.1 coordinate 38,588,826, forward strand.
TGAATTTCAACCAACTAGTTGAACAGGAGTATTCTTTACTTCTAGATCTGTCTATAAGGTATATCAATAGAGTACCAGATACTCTTCTTTAACATTTTGATGTTTTTTGTCGTTTCCTTGGTGAATTGTTGTCTGTGAACCTTCAATTATCTTTAAAAATGTTTCCTAATGTTCTTAGCCCCTTATGTGCACTTGTGTTCTGTCATAATCTTCAGTTAATTTAATTATCTCATTATAAACTTTCTGTGCTAAAGAGAAATGTTCAGCTTGGCCTAGATCCTGCTTCCTTATTCTTTTATTTTGCCTGATATCCTCATAGTATGCAATCATAATGGGGAAATTTTAGTACAGCCTTTAATACTTCTCTCTTGCTTGAATTCGAATAGTTCTATGAAAAATGAAATGATCATTTATACTGAAAATATTTATGCCAGTTAAAACAAAATACACAGCTGCTGTGGCAAGGAAAACTATTTTCATATAACTTGGAACCAACTCTTACAGATCTTCTCTGTCAGTCACAATATTAATTTCAGTGTTTCCATTTAGCTTCACTGCTTACACTAAGAGACTTCTCAGTGAAGTGGACTCTAAGTAAATGCAGTGCAGAAGTTCAGCAATAAACTATAAAATCACCATTGGTTTAAGACAAAAATCAAAGAGACCTCTGATAGGGCTTTTAAGTGACTATGCAGCTGGGCCTTATTTTCTAAGCTTTGTTCAGTCTGTGAAGTCAATCAATGCTAAATACATCAGTATAAATGATAATCCCTTCCATGTGAATGTTGCTTCTACTGGCATTCTTATCAAGGTTTCAGTCAAATTTTGTCCTTGGAGTATCTCTAGTGCCAACTACCAAATTGTATTTTAGAAATAATTATAGATAATGCTTAGCAGTGTGAAAGAATGGATTGTGGGTATTTTCCAATGGGAAGCAGAAAAAGCAATGTATAAATATGCAAATGGTTTAATATAAAATATATCAAAAAGTTAAACTTTTCATGGCAACCTTTTTCCATTGAATGAAAGTATTGATAGGGATGAGAAACATATACAGACTTAAAGAAAGCACAATGAAATGTAAGAATAACATAACCAGTGTATTCTATGCAGCTAATCAGGCAAATCTGCCAGATTAATCTTTCTTTCTCACTTTGTCCCTCAATGAAATATCATTTGTTTTTGAGAGAAAATAGCTTGGTAAAACTGTTTCCCATCCAAATAGAAACAAAGCCAAGGCTGAGTACAAAGCTTTAGACATGAAGTCATATGAAGGAAGGCTCTGTTTCAGAGGTTATAACCAATATCCTTCTTGCCAACCTTTTCCCTTCAGTCTTGCTCTGTGACTTCCATCTTGTCTGGAAAGAGAAGCAATAATTTGTTTTTTTTACTTTCTGTTCATACTGAGTCGTACTGTCACCAAGCGTCTGTTGAAGAAGTGAGACACAGTTCTAATACTGAGAGATGTTTCTAACTTGTTAGAATTTCTGATGATATTGTGTGTAATAACTTTGGGAAATCTGTGGTTTTATGCATTTTCAGTTTCACTGAATTTCATTTTAATGAAGTTTCACATAAACCTCAAACAGTTTATGTCGTTCCAGTGCACTTGCTAGTAAATAAGACCATGCATTATTACATTTGATGCAAATATAGCTAGTAAATTTGACAAATATTTGACAACATAAAGCATGTTCAAAATTAAAGAGCTTTGTATTAAAATGAGAATAAATGCATTCCCACTGGAAGAGCTGAGGATATTTAATTGCTTTCTGCTTTTTTGGAAAGAAATTAAGAAAAATTGGCTTTATACGCCTTTAAAAGGCTTTCATCTGTACCTAAGTACATAATGTGCAATATAAGAAAGGCAGCCAATTAAGTTGTTAAAGCTATTGTTGAAGCACTGGGCTGGGAGTAAGCACTTAGATTGAGGAAATGTCATTTGCTGTGAGACCTTGGTCAAGTGACACAGAGGCTACAATTTTAAACATTTACCATACTGGGATCCATACATAAACCGGATCTGTACAGGTTGTTTTAAAATATTTGCTATAGTCAATTTAACAGCAGATGAGTGAGTGCAAAGAACAGTTTAGAATAAACAGCTTAGTAACTGAAATGAGCAGACACAAATCCATTACATTGTCTTTCAGTTACTTTGCTGAAGATTGCAAAAATTCATATATATTCATAGAAGTATGCATTTTTTTCACATTTCCTGACTTACTTGGTGAGCGATGCCTGGAGGGGGTTGGATTTTAGATTTATGGTCCTAGTGACATGTTAATCTGAGAAAAACTGCAGTGCTATTATTGCTAAAATAATAAAAAGTTGTAAACTGTTGACCTCCTCCAGATTCTGTACTTGATTTTTTCTTACTGTCAAAAAGCTTAAGAGAAATGCCAGAAACCAAGAAATCATAATCCTGTGCTCAAGTATTGCAAAGAGTAATGGTAGTGCTGGAACATGAATAAGACAGAAATAGAAGTTACATAAACAACTCAGCTGACCTCTTTTTATCAGCGTTTACTAGAACAAAAACTGTGCCTGAGAAAAGAACAGATAAAGTCAAAATATGACCAAAATAAAACTGCCATGAAGCAATGTTTCAGTTAGAAGATACCTGGAGATAGATGTGTAGCTGGATTTTCACTTAGCTAGATTCCTCAAAAGTGCTTTAGTGATAATGTACACCACTTTGGGCACTTAGCTACCCATTTAGGCAACTCCGATATCACTAACTGCCACGTTTCTCCAAAGGCAGGTACATTCCCTCTGCATTTCTGTTTCTGCCCATGAGTTTGTGTTCACATCAGTTCGAATTCCAGCCTGCTGTTATCTTAGTCAAAGCTCAGTTCCAAATGAGGACTCCCAGCATAAGCACCTTCTTCCTCAGTAGACTCAATTTCGTAGGCATATTCTGACTGCAAGTATGAAAACAGATTAGAATAAAAATGTTCCGGGTATTGGTCAGCTACTTCCACTTTTGCCATTTTGTAAGTCTTGCAGTAAAGACATTTTCTGTAGGATAAATTACCTCAGCTGGCATTCCCGTGTCAAATTATGTGAAGTACAGGCTTGAACCTATGTCCTGAGTATTTTAAACTAAAGTATTTTAACCTTTAGGCTGCTGGGCCATTTGTTACACAAGAGCTGTTTAACTCACCCTCTTTCCTCCAGGAGGGGAAAAAACGCATCAAAACAAACAGTTCCTAAGAGCAGTTCACAGAGAATGCCATTTATAGTTACCTCTTGTAAACTTTACCAGTAATCACTGGAAATGCAAAATATCCGGAGGGAACTGTGGTGTGAAAGTTTTTTCTGTTTAGGAATAATTATGGCTATAATGGCTCCCAAACTCTGTAAGGAAGATCCTGTAACATTGGCTGAAGTACTGAAAAAGTCCAGCTTTGCATTTACTGCTCAGACAGAAAGCAAAAATTTCATTACAAATGCCATGCTGAGTAAATAACTTAAGTGCTTTATATTTCTGCCATTAACTTTTATGTCATTTCTCGTATTGTTCTATTCTAACAACATGCAGAATACCTCCTAGCACAGACTGAAGTTTAGTATGTCTGCATTTCCCAGCTGATAAATGAATTCCACACTGGTGTACTGGTAAGAGTCAGATATGAATGTGACAGGAAATTATTTAGATGTCCTTGAAAAGATCTTATTTTAGAAACAGTTGATGCTTTGGTGGGACCATGGAAACAGGCTATAGGAAAAACTATAGGAGAGTACTTGTCTTATTTGAAATCACTGAATATTCAGATATTTAGACATGCTAAGTAGAGTTGTGTTCAAGGCAGCACTATCTAGTTTAAAATAATTTGCTGAATTCTGACACCTGGCTCCTAGAAGTGTTTCCCGAAGTAGAATGGAAAAGCCATCCTTTAATGGAAAAATGCAAAACATATATTTGCATTGCCTAAAGGAGGACAGTGTGAAGAGCAAATAGAGCATGTGAAGTCTCATGTGTCGGTACATTTACTATTTAAAAATGCATTTAAATTGATTCATTTTCAATTTTTTTTTAAAAAGAAAGGCACTGTTAACTGTGGCATTAACATCAAGACACAGTTTCAGCCTTACTTATAATTTGTTATTGTGTAGGATACAAACTTTGTTCCAACACCTTTAATTTATTACATTGTTACAAAAAAAACACGGGACCTAATGTTTTAATATTGTGTCACACATTACAATGATTCAGTAATATTTGCTAGAGATAAATAAAAAAAAAATAAAAATAAGTTTTTATTACTAATTCACAAAGAGCGAGGAGATATGTTGACTAATCTGAAGAGCTCTGTTCTAGATTCAAGTACTTCTGTAAAAGGAATTATTTTCCATTTTTAGTTTAGTTGTATTTTCTCTAAACTGATTATTTTCCATATAAAAGACTCCTTGATTATCACAATGATAGAAAAACACACCTACACGGGGCTGTTCTCTGATGTCCTCTGAGTTTTAGGCTTGCTTTTTGAATCAGAGAAAAATAGTATTCTAGATAAAGTAAAACATCTGGGAAGAAACATGTCGACATAAAAATCTCTTAGCAAACAGTTTTACAGCAAAGAGTTTACATTAGTTGAGATTATCAGCATTTTACTGTGGGTTTTATCCACAAAATTTCTCAATTAGCATTTGCAGAAGTAAATTGGCTACTACAAAACGCTGCCAAAGACCACTTATTTCAGGTTTGTTTGAAATTAAATTCAGGAAGTGAGATTAAAAAACTTTTGAAACATGCCAAATGCTAACACAAATTTTATTTGTGAAATTTAGACTGCAAACCCTCATGAGTGAGGACTTGTAAAGTAAAGAAAATGGAAGAAATGTATTAAACCAAATTTTAAAAGAGATAAATTACAACTGTAATTGTGATTTGTCAATTTTCTCCACTAGAAATAGCATTGGTTGTTCCATGATAAATGTTTCAACAAGAAACACTTCATTTAGATTTTCCTTGTGATTTTCTATTAAAAAAGATAACAGGTATCTTCTTAGAAAACCAAATCTTTTCATATGATCAAGTTATTTCATCTCATTTAAAGGAAAATTGCTTCTGGAGAGGCAATACTTGTTTCTTTTTCTAATTCAACTTCTCTACCTCAAAGTTAAACATGTATGAAAGGCAAACAATGCTATTTTGTGTCAAAAGAAATTCCCTTTAACTATAGCAAATTTACAGGCCTTGTACCATTACTAGATCTAGCCTTCATCATTATTAAAAAATTGACTTTGAGCAAAGTGACAGATACCTCATCCTTCGGATGTTCAAGCTTGGTCAGATACAGAATTATAAGAACACTGATAGAGCTGAACTAGAAGTACTAGGAAGCTTTTTCTGTTCATAATTTTTGGGACAACATGCTAAGCAATGAGATTTTTTTTTTCCTGGCTCTAAGAAAAGTGAGATCTCTGGAAGCTAGTCTGTTTTGTAAATAAAATACTGTTACGAAATATCTGGTCCATTAACACTGTAATTCATACTTTGATTAGGTTTTTTGTGTAGTTAATTGGGATTACTCTTGTCTAAAGTAATTACACAAGGAAACCAGAGCTTCTTTATTTCTGCCTTTTTTTCACCCATTTAATTCTAATCCTTTAACGCCTTCCAGCAGTTAACTTCGAGATAATACCTCTGCATTGGATCTTTCATAGCAAATATGCCAATATCACCTCTATACACATTCTTTTGCTTCACTGTGTTTTAGAAGAGCAGTATTCAAAAATTCTGCTTTGGTGCACTCCCCTGAAAATAACTCATGATGTTACGCGCCCAGGGAAACCCCTATACTTATGGAAAGTGCCTTAGCAGTTTTGCTGGTAATAATAAGCAAATAAGGGTCAGTGAAAACAAAAACAAGACTTAAAGACAGATAGGCAAATAGCAGAATATACTTTCTGAAAAGTCAGCTTTTGCTTTCCCCGACTTTACTAATTTTCTATGAGTAGGTGAATAGTAGTAATATATCTCCTATTATAGTCTATTATGTACACATGCACTATGTATTTTAAATATGTAGTATATAGATTACTTTAGTACTGTAGACACTTGTATATCCCTAATTAACTGGCATGTATCTTGGAATTTGACTAATCATATTTTACAGGTAGCTTACTCATCATTTTGTGCTAAGTAATACTAGGCCCAAATTTATCATATTTTATGCAGAACAGCAAAATACAATAAGTAATATGAAAAGTAATAAACAGCAAAAAAATGTTCTTGTATCACATAAAATGAGAAAAAAAAAAAAAAAAAAAAAAAGTTGTATTCCCTCATTATTGTCCTTTCCAGTAATATCAATAAGGGCACAAGAACTACAGTACTGAGAGACACTCCAGCCTACTTCCTGGGATAACAGCAATGTAAACAACCAGACATTGGGCTATTGAATGAAAAAAAAAACTTTGTCATCAACTTCGAAAGGTATGTGTTTACACACATCCATGATTTCATATTATACCAAAAACTGAAAAAGACTAGAACTGTATACTTGCTTCATTTTTAACAAATACCTTAAGCTCAGTCATTAGATCATGCTAGAATTATTCTAAGTTTTTCTTAAAGAAAATCCATCTTCCCAGAAGGATTTTCTTAGGTAGCAGTTATCTTCCAGAAAAATCTGATTCTTCAGGTCATCTGGCCAATTCCAGTCTTTTTGTGGGTCAGAATAACGACATGCTCAAGACTTTTAATACTCTATGGAATACTCTTAGAAAAAGTTGATTGTCATCTTTACTTTGTATAAAAAAATCCTGAATTTGGGAATTACTGATATGTGGATTAAAGCAATTCTGTCTTTCATTTCCAGAAATTATAAGTATTAGTAATGCTTCTTTAAAATAAAAGAAAGACTATTTTAGAAACAATGACAATATTAACACCATTAAAAATTAACTGCACTCTTCTAAAATTCTCACAAGATATAAAATTTAACCTGAAGGGTCTTATACATTTTTAAATAATTACAGTCTTTATTCTAAAAATAAGTTGTATGTGAAGTATTGATTTTCTGTTTATTTTCACAAATGAGTTAAGTACAGAATTAAGCTTATATACTTTTTATCATATAGAATGACTGCATGCACCACTGTCATCTTGAAATGCTTAACATATGGGAAATTATTCCTCATGTCTAAATTTCCTGATAAATATTTCATAGAAGATTCTCAACAGAGGGAATTTGGGATGTTGTCTTAAATTAGCAACTTTGACTTAATGATGCAAGTGAGTCCTGAGCAGTGTAGAATCTACTGTAGTAACACTTAGCTTTTTCTCATGGTCTTAAGATATTTTCTCATGGTCTTAAGATTTAAGTGTAGAATCATAGAATCATTTAGGTTGGAAAAGACCTTTAGGATCATCAGGTCAAACCTTTAACCCTACTCTACCATGTTCACCCCTAAACCATATTCCCAAGCACCACATCTATACGATCTTAAAAAAACATCTAGGGATGGTGACTGAACTGCTTCTCTGCCTGTTCCAATGCCTGACAACCCTTTCTGAGAAAAAGATTTTCCTAATGTCCTGCCTAAACCGCCCCTGGTGTAGTTTTAGACCGTTCCCTCCTGTCCTATCACTATTTACTTGTGAGAAGAGACCAGCATCTACCTCTCTACAAGATCCTTTCAGGTAGTTGTAGAGGGCGATAAGGTCTCCCCTCAGCCTCCTTTTCTTTAGACTGAACAGCCCCAGTTCCCTCAGCTGCTCTTCATAAGACTTTTTCTCTAGGCCTTTCACGAGCCTAGTTGCTCTTCTCTGCACACGCTCCAGCACCTCAATGTCTTTCTTGTATTGAGGTGCCCAAAACTGAACACAGTACTCGAGGTGGGGCCTCACCAGTACAGGGGGAGAATAACTTCCCTAGACCTGCTTGCAAAACTATTTCTAGTACAGGCCAGGATGCCATTGTCCTTCTTGGCCACCTGGGCACACTGCTGGCTGACGTTCAGCTGCTTGTCGATCAGCAGCCCGAGGTCCCTTTCTGCTGGGCAGCTTTCCAGCCACTCTTCCCCCAGCCTTTAGTGTTGCGTGGGCTTGTTGTGGCCCAAGTGCAGGACCCAGCATTTGGCCTTGTTGAAGCTCATATATTTGCCCATCAATCCAGTCTGTCCAAGTCTCTTTATAGAGCCTCCCTACCCTCAAGCAGATCAACACTCCCACCCGACTTGATGTTGCCTGCAAATTTACTGAGGGTACATTCTATCTCCTCATTTTAGTTTTTTTCTTAAAGAGTATTACTTACAGAATTTTGTCCTTTAGGGAAATATTTTGTCAAAATTATGACTCCACAGTTTCCATTGGGGATGGAAACAATTAGTTTTCCTACAATTTGTCAATCTATGTAAACTAAGATTTTATGCCAGTTTAAAAAGTTCTCTTTAGACATCAGATCACTTACTGTGATAAGACAGCTAAAAAGGAGTGTGTACTTACTCCTTTTTTAACAGATACCTTGAACTGGGTCATTGCATTATAGAATTATATAACACCATTGTTCTAACTTTTGCTTAAAGAAAATCCATCTTCCCAGGAGGATTTTCTTTGGTGTCAGGCATCTTGTTGTTTATCTAGGGAAAGCTAATTCTTCAGATCATTTTGCCAAATCCAGTCTTTTCATGGGTCATTAGGAGACAGGCTGTCAAATTTTATAAATAAACTTCTGGATTATTTCTAGCTTCTGAATAAAAGCCAAATGGCAATGCACTCAGTCATTAAAATGTTTTGAGAGAAAAAAATCAGGAGATACAGGAAGTAATTAAAGTCTCTGATAATTTTCAGTATCTCCAAAAATATCCTTCCTCTTGAGGCTGATAGTTTCAAGAGTAAATGATTAAAAAAACTTGTCAGTCTTCAACAGTAACAACATTTGATCAAGTCACTTTTCTATGTGTAGGAAATAAATTTTTCAAATTTGTTTATTAAGCATGACTATTGGACAAGTTTTATTTTAAATGCATATACATGTCATGTCAAGTATGAAGTGGATAACCCTTTGTAAATAACATAAAAGAGAGAGAAATCTATTTCTTAAACAGACTGAGATTTCCAAACAGGGTTGTGGCTAATTATGTGGGATATTTATCATACAACTAATATGAAAGCTCACAGATTTGACAAAATATTAGTCATAGTTTTGAAAAGAGCTATTTCACTTTCAGGAAAGTAATAATTTTATATAAATTTTGTCCAGATCCATAGTCTAATCAAATGTCCATTAATATTAATAAAATCTCTCAGTTGACTAAACTGCATATCAGGTTGCTAAGTTAAAGCCTGCATCTACAGCATTAAAAATCTAGTCTAAGATGTATTTTTACCCTATGAAACATTCTATTTGTTTAGTTCATCACCATGTATGTGATCTAAAATAAGAGAAGATGCTTGATTTCCTTCAAGAAAATTCTGCTTTTTGGAGTGTAGAAAATGAGGGATATACTGAAAAGGAATCCCTGAAATACCACGCATTCTTACTCAACACAACATTTGGGTCTGAGGCAGTAACACATTTTGGAATCCTCCCACTGCAAAATGTTTTTTAGCTGAAATGATGTGGCTGACATGGTTGATGTTAAACCAGGCCAGATAATGTTTCTAAGAAATAGTTATTGTTTTTTAGAATTGGAACAGGTCATATGTCCAGCTCTAAAATTTAAGGCAATAATTTTCAGGAACTTCCTTATCTAGAAGAAGTAATTGAGATACTGATTTCATTTTATAATCTGTGATTCCATGTAGTGAAATTTGGATTGCTTTGCTATAATTAAGTGTAGAACTTGACTTGCATAGCTGGAGGGTTTTTTTTAAATTATGTTGTTGAAATTTGGGCTAGTCTCTCATAAAAAACAAGAAAAAATAGATGGGGTATTGCTGTATATAGGAACACTGTTAGTTTCATAAATCATGCAAATTCAGCCTGTATTTTAGGTTTTTGTTAGTCCAGATATCCTTTCTCACTCAGATAAATTGTTCCTAAAAAGTTAAATTTAAAAATTCTGGTAAGTATAATATACAATCATTATCAAAAAATCACAGATTATGGTGAGATCTAGAGGTCCAAGAAATTACTGAAGATATGAAACATCTGTGTTAGATATGCAAAGTTTATCAAAAAGTAGTCTCTAACTATAACATGCAGACAGGTCAGATTCAGGAGAATCCATGTCATTCATAGCAACATTTTTAGCAGAAAATACTTGATTCCTAGAATTGTAAAACTGTTGTGCAGATGATTCAAATTCACGTTAGATTATCTCAGGACATTCTTCAAATCAGTTTATCATAGATGCTAAATCAAATACCATGTACTACTGTGAATAAATTCTTTTGAATCATAGTCTAAGAAAAATGCCCCTATCACCATTTACCATCTGAACAATTCTTATAGTTTTTACTTAGTACCAAACAAACCATAATCAGGATAGATATTTTCCCATGATATCCACTCAAAATGACAAAAATACAGATAGGTAATTAAACTTGTGCAATGGCCATGTTAAAAATGTCAGAAAACTGAGATAAGGAATTATTTTGAAGAACAATTTGAATTCAACAGCATGAAGTTTGAACATGCTTTGATCTTACATCCATAAACTAATTTGGTGGTCAAAGGGTTTAAGAGTCATTGGCTTAAAGTATCTGTATTTGGAAAGGATGAATGGTAGTTAGCTTTAACTTTTTTACCTTTTCATTTTACTAATTTGATGTTGAAATGAAATGTTTACCTTTCTGAAACAGTCAAGAAATACTTTCTGGATACTCTTGAGCAAAAATGTAGTTATTAAGTGCTAAAAAGTGGAACTTTCCCTTAAGTTTGCATAACATAGGTGGTACTCATCTACAACGGAAAATGATGTACAGAAAAATCTTAAAGCCTATATCCTCAATAAAAAGCTATTTTGGCACATTGTCCAAAAAGGGAATTATGTGCCTAGATAGGATCTAGGTACCTAAGTAATTCCGAGAATTTAGATACGCTTCTGTGGAAATAAATCTTAAGCCTGAAATTATAGGAAGTTGTAAATGAAAAGATTAATATTCCTTGGCATTTAAGTTAAATTATCTGAGCTGCTTTGGAGGGTATTGATAAAATATTATGACATTTTGGGGCACTAACAGGCTGAGAAGTATGTCAGAGTTAAAACAAAATTAGTCCATGTCCTTTGGAAGTAAACTTAGACCTTGTTTTTCCCCTTCATTCCTCCATCTCATTTTACAGTTTATTAGTACACTGAATTCCTGATGTGTATTGAGCTGAAACGAATTTTAGTACTACAACTTACAGATCTTTCTACAACTCCAGAATGTTTCCTTTTTCATGATGAAGATATATATACTTACACATCTATCAAAGGCCACTCTGTTTTCCATCACTACACTAGTTTAGCTGACTGTTTCCTTTTTATGCTTGGAGCACACATTGCTCCTAGTGCCTGTTTTTCTATTATCATAAATTTCAGTCCCCACAGAATAGGAAGATATTTATTAACATTACTTATGTTTTTAAGTAGGAACATGAAGTTCAGATTCTGAAATATGTTTAAAAAGTCAGAGCTGTTGTTACTAGAAGGAATTGAAACTCCTAGAAACACTGACATGAAACATTGCACTCATTGTTATGAGAGGGGTCAGTAGTTCAGATAGAAACTGTGTTACAGACAGTTCCAAAATTGAAGCTACAGGAGTACTGATAATATATTTTTAAAGCACCTTTCTCTATGCTCAGTTATATGTTATTCATAAAAGTGTGATGACTTTGCAGCAAAGAGAAAGTTAAGGCAGTGATTTATAGAACAGCCTTATCACAATATGTATTAAGAAGTGAAAGGAAAATGTAGTCCTAGATTTCAGTCACTCCTATTAATTTTGCCTGTTTTTAAGGAACTATGTATATCAGAGAGAGGTTGCTCATGGAGACATATTTCCTCTTAGTGAATGGTGTCCTACCAGTAGAAGATGGGCACTTACTCTTATTGAAAAATACTCAAGTATTACAGAAAAAAATTATGCCAGTGAAATTCTAGAAACAAGAGAGTATGCAAAATCACTACAATGCTTGAATTACAAACATGATTTGATCATATTCTTAAATAATAAAATGCACTAATGATGTCTTGATTGGTGTCTTTTCTTAGGGATACCAATCAGCTGTAAAAGTCATACGACCATCCTAATTCTTGGACCAAGACAGAATATTTGAATTCCTCGTTCTGAAATATTATGTGAACTCTTAAATAACTACCTGTCTTGTTTTCTATTTGCTATGGAATTATTTTGAACAAACAAAAACCTCACATTTGATTAATTTATGTTGCAATGTGCTCAACATAGACAATTGCTTGAATGTTTTGCTGATTTAGGGTGTTCATCGTATCTGACTGTATCATAGAATCATAGAATGGTTAGAGTTGGAAGGGACCTTAAAGATCATCGAGTTTCAACCCCCCTGCATGGGCAGGGACACCTCCCACTAGATCATCATGCTTGATAAAAATATCTGTCATAACCAGTGGTCAGACAAAGGATGAGATTTTCTAAGCTGTTGGACCAAACACCTCTTATTGTTCTACTAACATTATGACATCGTAACATACTTCACAAACTGCTCTCCTGTGCATGTGGAATGAAGTGATGTGTTACAGTCGGTTTTCTGATTACCAACATATCACCTTGTCTTGGGAAAAATGGTTGCATTGGTTAAGTTTTTTGTTGAACAGTACTAAGATATTATATTTGAAGTCACATCACAAAGTAGTAATTATTTTTATGAATTTTATAATTTATGTTACATCGAGAAACATAATTATGCAGGCATGTAGTTAAGATGTATTATTTGGAAACCATGACTAAGCTAATTTTAGCAGTAACTGAAATGAAGTCTTATAATTACTGCCAAGGACCAAGCTGTTGGATACCATGAGATTAATGTCTTTATGTTCCAAGTTTACTTTAAAGTGAAAGATTATCCTTTGCATTCTTTAAAATTCCAATACAAAAATTTAACCCTATTAGCTGCTGCACAAGCATTGCTCAGCTGTAGGCTCATGTTTTCCTTTCTGTATAGTAATGAGTTGCATTCTTCTACTGATAAAATGCATTCATTTTAATTCATCAATAATTCAAATTCTCCATATTTTATTATTTTTTATTAATTACTTTTGTCAAATTGATAAAACAAAATTAACTATAATGAAGAAGTATTTAGAATAAGTAACGGTGTCTCTAACCAGTCACTAGTAAGTGAGTAGTTTTTGTGTTGAACTTGCTGAAATGGGCTCTCACTACTAAATGCTGATTGTTTGGACTTACATGTGAATTGGAATATTCAATGATACACACTCAGCACATCAGCAACACAGTTGTGGAACTAGGACTAGAACCACAAATTTTGAAGCATTGCAGCTCTTACTGTCAAAATATCCAGCTGTTATGGAATCTGAGTTACACATCGAACCTTCCTTCATGATGCAGGCTTAGGTGAAAAAATACTGACAGATAGTTGAATGACGTTGGGAAGATACTCTATTATATCTTAATCTAGCCATTTTGACTATCACTAATAGGAAAGAGAGTGTAGCATAGGCTTTATCCTATACTAGCAGCCAGTGTACAGTCTTCAAGAGCCTTTATTTGCTGTTTCCTTGCATGTCCTAAAGCTTGAGTGCTTGTGGTTTGTTTTCTCTTACATATGTGCAACTGGATCAGGTGTGCCAATGTAAATCAGAGTCATAACTTCTCATGCTCTAGCACCATAACACATATAGATACCGTAAAAGGACTCGTTACACCATGTGCATTTAATAGGGAACTATATACCATAGAATGGGAACACCAAAGCTAACTCTGTTACTGATCTGAAGCCCAGCTTTGAGCCTGAGAGGATTCTGTCCCAGATGCAGACTCACACCTGAAGGAGGGTAACCGTTTCAACGCAATACTTCCCTTGAAAAACAAGGCTAATTAAATCAGGTGCTGAGCTATTCCCAGGACAATAGTGTTGCTTCTAATATGCAAGTTAATAACTCTGCAAGGTTCTGCACATTTAGACATGCAAAACTTAGAAAGCATCTCCCTCTCATCCTGTCAATAATTTAGGTTCCTGTTTAGACGAGAATCCACACTCCTCAAGTTAGACCGTTCTCCCCAGTGTGCCTGAGCTTTTTTCATTAAAAATGGCAGTTGTGCCTAATGCTCATAAAACTCAGAGAGATTCGATGTCAAAGACCTAGCCCTGTATTCAAAACACGCTCACAACTGCCTTTTCTGTCACCTATTAGCCAAATCAGATTTTACCCAGAAATTAAATATGCTTGCAAGTTTACTGGGTTGTTTTCCCACCTCTTAAGCATTTGCTAATTCAATTAGATTTTGAAATTTCTGTGTCTGCCAAAAAACAAATTTCTCACTGCTTAGCTACCTTCACTTAGAAACTTACACATTCAGTGATTTTAGGCGCCCTCAGGGTCAGACTGAGACTGAGACTTCATGTTAGACTTTACTTTCTATTTTATTCTAATTTTCTCATACTCTAAAACAAGTGCCAGAAATTTTCAGCCGAGGTCTGAAATGTATTACAATTATATGGGGTATTAATTGACCTTTACTCAAAACTAATACATCACCAGTTTCACAGGCCTTTAGAAGGTGATACTTGAGTTGCACATTTCCTTTCTGCTAACGTAGGACTCTGGCCAGCAGAGGTCATACTGAGTCAGTGGGATTTCACATTCCAACTTTTCTGATGATCTCTTCAAGTAAAGCTTCTAATAAAAACCAAAGTAATGCTTCCAACAAAAATACCCCATGGCTGTGATAATACTCCTAGCATAAACTGAGCATTTTCTTCCCTAGTCTGCAGGTTGCCAGTAATTAGTCTGCACCCTGACAGGTGTGTCTCATAATTACGGCAAAGTTAAGCTTTTGCGTACTGTGTCATTAATTTCAAACTTCTCCATAACTGTCCACCCACACAGAACAAACTGCCTCACTGGTAGGTGCCCGTTAGGCCACAGAACAGAAGACCATGGCACTAAAGACTTTCCTAGGACCACACAACAGCAAAAGACAGAACTAGTACTATACATTTTCTTCCTAAATTGCAAAAGAACATACAGATGTGCAGTCACCAGACGGCACAGCTTGGCTAGTTTACCCCAAGCACAAGAAGAAGAAAGAGAGATTCTGGGACTGTGTGGGTATTTGTAGATGTTACTCCTTTCACAGCAATAGCAGAGAAAGCACTGGGGAAAGGAATGGATTGATGGAATGAATGGAACTGTACCAAGAATGGAACATGCATGCAAGATGTTTTACAGTGGAGCAAAGGCAGCAATCGTGTTATTATAGGTTTCTATTCACAACTCTAGGGCTCACTCAGTAGCCAAGACCAAGGCAAAGGTGCCCACTAGATAATCATTCCAGGAGGCAGCTAGCAGGAGCTCTGTGAGAAACTGTGAGAGAGGAAAAGGAGAATGTCATCTGATAAAGGAAAGGGAAATACAGGTATCTGTGCCAGTCCTGACTGGTGAACAGAGGAGAATCACCTGGGTTGTTTGGTTTTTTGGCAGCAACAGTAAGAAACAAATAAGAGCTGGATGGTAGGGGCAGAAATGCCTCCAATTTGTTTCTAAGATTAAATTTGTAGATACTCTACATATTTTTTCAGTCACATCTAAATCTTGCTAGTTATATTAGTGCTGCATCATCTTTGAAGACTCATAATGTTATTTGAACACATGCAACAGTAAGATTTATTTGGATTAGTTTAGTTCACCAGGCTGACCTATGACTCCAGGATGAGTTTACTGTGTCTTCATCCTGAGAGAATTCACACAACAGCAGAGCAGCCTAGTCACTCAGCAATAGGCAAGGCAGGATCAAGATGCCTCAGATGATTACATCTCTCATTCTGTTGGTAGAACTCATTAGGTACCCAGTAACAGAGGAAAACTACTTCTATTGCCCAATTTCTGATTTTTTTTATATTTTTTTTTTAATTTTTTAGTGTAAAGACACTCGTCTTTTGTTTCATGCCTTCCCTGTTGGCTAGTAGTTACAATTTTTGATCTCTATTCTTGGTCACGATATGTGGTCTACAGCCTGTGTCAAATACTTCTCCTTGGATTTAGACTAATATAAGAGATATGGAAACCAGAAAATGTCAGTTATGATTGGGATTTATTCTGATATTAACTGGTTGAAGCCCATAGCAACATCAAGGAATTCTTCTATTAAATCACCCTTTTCTTTAATCTGTTGACCTTGGAAATCTCTAAGCATGATCCATGCCTTGTTTCTCTAAGACCTTGAATAACATTTATTTAAGGAAGCTTCATTTAGGAACTATTCACTTCAACAGGTTTGGATCAACCTATAAATATTTCTATACACTATATTCTATGTACTGTGTACTGTAAACTATATAGTATATTCTATAGGCTATATATCACATATATATAATAATTCTTTATGTGTGTATATGTATGTAGTGTCAATGATTTACATAATGTGTCAATGAAACAGTTTTATGTATTAAAAATATATAAATGTGTATGAATAATCTTGAAAACAAAAGGCTTTCATTGAATACTACGGTCACAGAATCACAGAACTATCATGGCTGGAGAGGACCTCTGAGATCACTGAGTCCAACCATCAGCACAAAACAAAATAACAAAACCAAACCAAACAACACCCACAAAACCCCCACAACTTTTAACAAGGGGAGAAACCTGATGAAATTCAACAAGGGGAAGTGTAGAGTTTTGCATTTGGGGAAGAGAAACACCATGTACCAGTATAGGTTGGGGGCTGACCTGCTGGAGAGTAGTGTAGGTGAAAGAGACCTGGGGGTCCTGGTAGACAGGAGGATGACCATGAGCCAGCAATGTGCCCTTATGGCCAAGAAGGCCAATGGCATCCTGGGGTGCATTAGAAAGGGTGTGGTTAGTAGGTCAAGAGAGGTTCTCCTCCCCCTCTATTCTGCATTGGTGAGGCCGCATCTGGAGTATTGTGTCCAGTTCTGGGCCCCTCAGTTCAAGAAGGACAGGGAACTGCTTGAAAGAGTCCAGCACAGAGCTACAAAGATGATTAAGGGAGTGGAACATCTCCCTTATGAGGAAAGGCTGAGGGAGCTGGGTCTCTTTAGCTTGGAAAAAAGGAGGCTGAGGGGTGACCTCATCAATGTTTACAAATATGTAAGGGGTGAGTGTCAGGGAGATGGAGTTAGGCTCTTCTCAGTGATGACCAGTGATAGGACAAGGGGTAATGGGTGTAAATTGGAGCATAGGAGGTTCAAGGTGAATATCCGAAAAAATTTTTTTACTGTGAGAGTGACAGAGCACTGGAACAGGCTGCCCAGGGAGGTTGTGGAGTCTCCTTCGCTGGGAACATTCAAAACCCGCCTGGATGTGTTCCTGTGTGATGTGCTCTAGGTGACCCTGCTCTGGCAGGGGGGGTTGGACTAGATGATCTTTCGAGGTCCCTTCCAACCCCTAGGATTCTAGGATTCTATGATTCTATGAACTTCAAGCACTAGAGCATGCCCTGAAGTGCCAACAGAGTCTAGCTTTATAGAGATAGACTTCTACAGCAAATAAATCTTTCCCTAACCTTTATGAAAGAAAATGTTAAATTTAGAATGTTACATAACACCAAGTGATACTATCTCATTCTAGTATTTTTATACTATATGACATATCATCTTACTACATGAAAAGAAAATATGCAGACTTATATTTAAAGAAAGTAAATTTGTAGATGGATAACACATTTAATTCAACAAGTAATAGCCCAGTACAAATTGTTTCATGTTTGCTGTACAGCCAAAATATGCTGAAGTATGTACATTATTTTTGGCAAGGCTTGAATTCAACTTGGAGCACGCTACTGGTTACTTAGTTTTTTGTTACCACAGTTCAGCATAACTCCTGAACATACTGAATATAACAGATAGCATAATGAACTGTATACTGTATTGCCTGGTTATACCCCTACTAGAGAAAAAAAGCATCCAAGACACTTGGAATGTGTGGGGTTTAAACTTGTTAGTTTAGTTAGTGTTTGTGCAGTGCTGACCTTTGTTGTACTCTGGGACGTTTTAGGATTCAATTATCATGAGTCTGCCTTGTTTTCATTTTTAGTATCATATAGAAGCATAACACCATCTAAATAAAATTTTATAGCTTAGTATAAAAATAATGTCTTTCATAGTCAAATGATATGAACACTAGTGAAAAATAAACAAAAGGAAATGGTACCGAACATAGAGTGCAACTTCAGGAAACCTGCTTGTGCAGCATGGAAGTGTTTCTATTCTGTGTATTAGGTCACTATTGAAATGTCTGTTTTTTCACTCAGGGTAGTAAAAATATTCAAAGTATAGAAAGTACATTTTATTTCTATAGATTGCACAGTACATCAGAGACCTGTTCAGACTGGGACTGCAAAATATTTCTGAAATTAAAATAATAGGTTTTTACTGCAGATGGGTTCTAAGTATATAGAAACTAGTTCTCCTTAAGAACTCTTTGGGATTTCCTCCCTGAAAAATTGACATGTATTTGTAGCCTGAAACATCATTTGAGTAGCAAATTCTTGCGTGGGTATCTAAATTCTGCTAAACACATTTGCTGTGTTTGAGGATAATCTGGAAATTGTTTTTAAAGAGGCACCAGAATACCCTTGTATCTGTTTGACCTACCACAGTTTTTAGTGTCATTAGTTGGTAATGATTCTAAAGTAATCAAGAATAAATAAGAGGGCAAAAGGACAGGTTTCTCTGGCACTTCTTGTAGATTACATAGCTGTAAAGACATTCCATTAAAGATTCCTGATAATATGTAAGAGACACATAAAAATTCCTGCTTTGGTTAGCGAGAGAATTAGAGATGTGTGCTTACAGGCAAACTCAATTAACTCTGAGTATATTTTCAGTATGGACTAAACTCATCTATGTTTCTATTGTGTTAGAAGTGTCTAGTGGTCAGCTGTCATTACTTAAAAAGACAGCCCGTTTCCCAACAGTTACCACACTGTGGGGTTTAACATAATGCCTTTTATTCTTTTATTATTTCGGATATTACTGTGTACTGACTTCATAAATGTAGTATTTTAGTGTTCAGCTGAGCTGTTCAAATATTTAAGTGATCAAAAATTCAGCTCAGTTTCCTCATTTTAATGGGGACATTTAGTAGTAGTTATATAGTTCTAATAGATGATCACCTAGGAAAGTTCTCTAAGAGTTTTGTATTTGGAAAACCTGCTATCAATTAAGTGGGAAGAAAAAATTTGAACTATAGAGCAGAGTTGTCAGCATCAGTAAATTAACAAGCATGTATTAATGTCGGGTCACTAATAACTCCTTGATTAACTTGTGAGATGCAGCCTTCAGAAGACATTTAATCTAGCCAAAATTTATGCAGGCCAAGAGTATTCAATAAGTATTTCATAAATATTTTAAAAAATATTATTCTATTGAAAACTAGTCACATGTATGTGCTTTATGTAATTTTTTTTAGCTATTATAATACTGAACTTTAAATATTAACATAAAAAGTGTGGTAACCTGGTTTTTTATTTTCTATATTTACTATATACAATTTATAAAAAAAAATATTTTGAAATGAACTTTTCTAGCAGTCTCTCTAAAACAATATGAGGGGAAAATCATAAGCCAAATACAAAACATTATTCAAAAGTACAATTGACATATATTGTGACAATTATTAAATTAGAAGGTAAAATGTTGCTTTGCAGAATCACAGGCATGCCTGTTGTAGCTCTTCATTAGGAACGTTGGTCTTGTGGTTATGGGGGGGAACTGTGACTTGGCAGGTAAACATTCAGTCTCTGGTTCAGTCTGGATCTACTGGTTTTCCTGTGTAATATTTAGAACAGAACTTAAGGCTCAATTAAGAAAACCACAAGCAAGCATGATGCTACACTGCTGAGCAGCTCTGTGCCTAACTCACTTCATTGCCCCCCAGTTCCCATACAGTGCATAGAGAATGACCAACAACGCTTGGAGCAGTGAGCCACTTACCCCTGGCCTATCGTAATCCTGAAAACAGGAATGTGCTTGAATTCAAAACCTTATCCAATATTTAGGTGTTTTTTTCTCAGCGTTGCAGAGAAGTGCCTACTCCCATTCAAACTTCACAGTCCAAATCCTACTCTTCGATAGCTGCCTCTATCCTTTCTTTCAAAACCTGTCTAGAAGAGGTGATAGTGATGCCCTCTCACTTTTGCTTTGATATAATACCTCAGTGGTTAAAGCACTTTCCTAAGATAAGAAAGATCCAGGTTCACTACACTATTTTGCCTGAGAAAACCGAAACTAAGTTCTTTCAACCTTTTAATCTCTGTCCTAATGACCAACATACAGGTCAGGAAAAGATAAGTAAAGTTTCCATTCCACCAATTTAAACTATTCTGTTATGCAGATTAAAAAGAATTTTTAAAAAAGCTAGGTTGGAGAGAATGTCAGAAAAGCAAGCAAGCCTTGTAGCCTGTTTGTAAAGGTCTTTAGCTATAGGCAGTAAGGTAATAAAAGCCATTCTACTAAAACTTGATCCCTGGATCTGTTGTCTGTGGAAGAGTTTTCCTTCCCCATTTCCATTTAACCAATCCTTTTGACAATAAATTCTCCTATGGATAAAGACAGTTTAGAGGCTACAGAAGTACACATTGCAAGACAACAGTGGTTATCACTGACTTACGTTTAGCAGTCACTTGTACCTATATAGAATATGGGTAGAAGCTACAGATAGAAACCAAATTTGCATTGCATCTTGAAATGAAGTGAGAATTCCTGATTCTTGCTAAATCCAAACTGTCGTTTTAGGCCCTAGTGACAATACTATATCAAATTGTTATGAAACTCTTAAGCTCATTTGGCAAAACACATGTTGTGCTCATCAATGAGAAGCTTAAGAAGAAAAAGAACATTGTGAAGACAGCAGTCTGAAGATAAGAACTTCATCAGTTGTTGACTCTTATAAGAAAGTCATTCTAACTTGGAAACATTCAGGGGTTTTTTTATGTTTCTTAAATGTTTGGAAAAGATTTTTTTAATCAGAGTATTTTGGTTCATACTGTCTTTAGCAAGAAGAATTATCTATACTGCTGTGTTTTTCCTCTCCTTTTACTACTGATATTAGTCAACAAAGGCTCACTTATGTTGTGCTTCTTAATAATCTCCAGTAGAGCATAGTTTTGCTGATGGCAACAGGGGACTAATCTGAGAGGTAAACAGTGCAATCAATATTTAACTAGAGCATGGAAATAGTCTTAAATGTATGTACCAACAAAATTTGGCAACTGTTTATTGAATCTGAATTCTTCTGTCAGAGTCTTGATTTGAAAAGCAGTTTTGACTAATGGAGAACACTCCACAGGGTGGAACTATATGTTTGGTTCATAAAATCAGAGAATTAAATTATTATATTCATTGACACATCTGTTGGGTTTTTTTCCTGACGACCATTTTTTCAGACATTCTTTATTAAGTTGTCCGCCACACTTCTTTCATTTAGATTTCATTCCAATAATGAATCTCCCTAGATGCCATAGGAGTCAGTGGAAATGGGGACTGAGTGCTTTGCCCTTCTCAGAAGAATTCATCAGCTCCTTTTAAAACTGAGCTCATTGTTTTCATTATTTCCTACATCCAACTTCAGTGCAAGCTGAAATGCAATAAAGAAGAATTTATATAATAAATTTATTTATTTTGAAACTTCCATATGTTCTTATTGTTTTAGAGAAAGGGTGGCTGCAACACTTAACGCATTGAACCTCTCCATTTCACCTCTCTCTCCCTTTCACAGGACAACATATGTGAATTCTAGCTTTACCAAACTTACCTATGCTTATGGTTATACAGTTTCCTCTTTGCTCCAAAGCAAATATTTTGCTTCTTTGAAGTAGTTAATTTGTAGATTTCTATCTCCACTCAGCATTAGCTCACACATGTATCTTTTTTTTAAAAAAAAAAAACAACAAAAGAACAAAACACCTTTGTAATTACAGCTATGCTAAATGTGACAATGACAAACATTTTGTGTGATGTGATTGTTTAAGACATAATCTGTTAATGAGCATATGCAGGTCTATAAATGACAGACACAAAGGATCTGCAACTTTATATAAACTATTGAAGGCACGGGAAAGCATAATAATCTTATCTAATACTGTGCAGCAGTCACCACATTGCAAGTTTCCTTGCTACCCAGATAATTCAGCTCTTCCTACCATGTTCAGGCAGTTTCAGGCACAGAGTTTATGATGGGGAGGGATAAAAATGCCGTTTTCATTCCCACTTCCTTCTACCTAGCTATCAAGCTAAGAACATCACAAATACATAGACATGTTTTCTGCTGCTACAAACAAACACTTCACGGTTTAGAAACTCAGGAGAGGTTTCTCTTGTCCAGCTGAATACTGCTCCCATTTAGTCTGTGGTCTATAAGATTACAATAAACCACAAATAACATATTTCTTCTTAAAAATCTACTACTTGGTTAATGCATACTTTTAAAATTTTATATCAGTATTAAATGTATGATGAAAACATTAAAAAAAATTTTGTCTAAAGTCCCTCACAAATAATGCTATGTACTTTGTTGACTCTGTGGCATTTATCAGCTTCACATGTGGTTGCTATGAATTGCATTTGAAAACTGAACACCAAAAAGTTCTTGTAAAGCTTGAAGGTTAATGGCATTAGTCTGCCCCTTAACTATAGGAAGCTGTCTATCTCATTTAAACTGACAGATGTGCTTTTACAGCTGGAGCGATACAGAGATCTTTAAGTTTTGGCCTTCTGGGAGAGAGTAGTGGTAAAATAGCAAGAAATGTCATTGAGTAATTTTTCTAGAAGAGATTGATCAAAGTTTGGAATGTGTCCTGTCCTGAGAAGCCTGACTAATTTACAGGAGTCTCTCTAAAACAACATTTTTTGTTGACTGAAAACTTAATTATACTAAAAGGAATACATTATTATTGTGGAACTTTATCATTATTCTAGTGTATTATTTCATCCATACAATAGTTGTTAGTCTGATGACATTAGTGTATTTGACAAAGCCACTGAATAATTTCCCCCCTATATCCAGTTTTTCAGGATTTTTTTCTATTTTTAAAAAATTTTACTTAAAATGATAAATATATGGGAAAAACTTTATTTTACATCATTTGTATGTTAATGGAATAATAAGTAATATGTAAGTTTTGGTGGGCAGAATTTGAGATCTCAAAAGGTGTCAAACTAGGCATTTTTCCATAGAAGTTTATTTCCATAAAAGAACAAAGACAATGATTTCTGCAATGCTTTCTAATATGCATTTCATCAAAGAATACTGAGGTAAATTCTATCTGACAATGGTTTATATTAAGTAAGAAAAGGACTCTTTTAAAACTGCTTTTAACAAGGAATTTCCTACATTTATTAGGGAAATTATACATGTTCTGTATCACAACAGAAATGTTCTTGGTGACCCAGAAAATCTCTTTCAGCCTATAATATCTTAAATATGTACAAAAACTTCTCTGGCTTCAGAATTATTCATGTCATAAAGGCTGAAAGATTGCACGTTAACTTCTGAAAAGTAATTTCCAATATATATTTTTTGCATAACTAGGGCTATTCTAAGAGAATCAATAATTACAACATACTTGAAACTTAATGGATTCGAGGGTCATTTCCTCATTCTTTGTAGAAAGTGAAGAAAGTGGTACAAAAAGTGCTACTGTTGATCTCTAAGGGCCAGCACTGAATTCCCCTGAGATAATACATAGATAGCATCTAAAAGTTTGTTTGGAGTAGGACTGCACTGAGGTCACTGTTCAAGACAACAAACTGTCTGCTGCATTCTCTGACCCTGAAAGGTTAGAGTTTAGGAATTTCCTGAAGAGATTCTGTTTGGTCTAACATTTTTATGAAAGTATCAAGGGGATAGTTAAGAGCTATAGTAAGGTTATTTTCCCCAGAGCTGTAAAACTCTTTTTATCTAGCCAAAAATACTTTCAGGGAGATGCCTGTTAAGTCTGTGTGAATGCAGAGAAGAAATCAGAAAAAGGAAACTTTTTTTTTGTTCAGGAGTCTAAGAACACAACAAATTATTTTTTAATAGTTTTATGTTTGTTTTAAGTAGCATAGCACTCTTTTATGTTTACATTTTGTACCACATTAAAAAAAAAAGTTCTTTAACACTTTAACACTTACTCCTTTTTTTACCTGTTTGGTGTAAAAAACTCTAAAAAAAATGAAAGAAAAGATACATTTTTCATTTGCTAATTAAGTGTCCTGACAAAAACAGCTGGGCACAGCTGACCAGACTCTTAAAGATACAACTATATTCATGATAACCAAGAGGAAGTCAGAGGGAAGTTAGCTTTGTCATAATTGCATTTGTTCAGTTTTCTTCCACTGCATTTGTGGAATATTTAGATTCTCAACAGGTACTACACGTCATGTCATTTTGATATAAAAACATCTTAATGAAGAAAGGAAATTAGTGTAATTTCATATACAGTCCATAAGATTGGTAGTCTTACACCAGAAAAACTGATTGTGTCTTTCAAGAGCATAAAAAGTTAAAGTTTAGCCAAACTGACCATGTATTCTTCCTCAGTGTTTATAATGTAGAGCATTAGTAATAGCTCATTAGTACATCTCTAGGCACAATGTCAGTGCAAATACCGAGAAGCCAAGGCAGGCACATCCTGTGAAACAAGACAATGCTGGAGTGAAATATCAACATGATGGATAAAAATCAATAGTGTGACTGCTAGTAGTGCTGTATAGCCAACATCCTTGAGGTCAGCACAGACAGGGTTTCATACATACACACCACAGATGATCTGGTGGTAGTGGGATGCAGCATGGACTTCCAAAGAACAAGTTAGATGTAGATCCTTTAATGGGAACAGCTGTCAGGAGCGTCCTAAAATAATAATGTAGGAGTAAGTGCTAAAACCTGTTGTATTTAATACATGTATTGACTATGTTAGTCACTAGTCACCTAGCCTATCCTATTTCTGCTTGCTTGATCTCCACTTGACTGATGCAGCAACAGCTTGAATTAATATCCACATTTAGCACTCACAGCTTGATTAACTTTCAGCATTGACTTTTTTTAATTCACTGAGCACTTAGTCCTTATCTCTAAGGGCCTGTTCAAGTTTCAAGCATATATAACTCTGTTCTTGTTCACAATAGTGCTTTCTTGTTACCCTCATTCCATCAACCAATTTTTCTTCATTCCATCTCTTTTTTTGCACTCTCCACTTTTCACTTAGGGCCCTGCTAAAGGCTGTTCTGATATCTGAAATTATTTCCTAAGTCCTACAAGTTCACATGAATTCTCAAATTTTCTTTTTCTCCTCTGAGTCTTATAACAGTAATAGGGTTATCCTCCATATAGGTTTAACCCTTTATATTAATATGATTACCCTTCATATAAGTTTCTTATGGTTTTATTCCTTTCAACTGGGGGTTTTATAGGTGGGCACTTTCAGTAAAAAGTTTCTTTGTTAAAGGAGAACTGCATTTTTGATCAGCATTTTTTTAGCTATCTATAGTAAGATCTCCGAGACAGACACTATGTCTTTTTGTTTTGTTGAGCAAATCATTTTAATCTCCATCTCACAGCCATGGAAAGGCTAGACCAGTTTTCACACAAAATAGCAGAAAGAATGTTCTGCCAGTTGTACCCAAATTTGGTTTTCAGAAGTAAAACAAAAAACAATACTCCTTATCCATCATTATTCCTCTCATTCCCTAGCACTGAAGGAATGATTCAACCCAAAGGAGTTAGTTCAGTTTGAATCCATACTGAAGGTCTAAGTGATATGTTACACAAAGAGAATCTTAAGCAATAGTTTCTTTTACATGTCTGTCTATTCCTGATAATACACTCATGTATTAGTAAATTATCATCAAACTTAACAGATTTTTAAATTATTTCTAGGATATTTTCTTATGTTAGCAGTATAATACAGCTTCCAACTGACCAGTTGAGAGATGCTTAGGTAACTGCTAATAATGTGCTATTTACTGTCAGAGGCTAATAATAAAATTAGGCACTTTGTGCACAGTCCAGATCTTGATGTACAATAACTCTGGATCTGGATACTTTGGATTCTGTATTTTTCACTCAACTTCTTGATCATTTAGTTTTATGAACCTTTTTCCTATAGAAACAGCACATATTCCTGCAAGGAGTTCCACTGATCAACAAAGGAATCAAGAATATATAAAAATAAGATCTGATTCTGGATTTCAAAAGTCAAAGAATATTCAGTTCATTCTGCGTGGTGCTATAGCAATTAATAAAATCTAAAATGCTACTAGTACGTCAAAATAATTTTCTATAGTAATTTTTTTATTCACCATTTTGTACTTACTAGCAAGGAGAATGTTTATGTAGCCACTTGTATTGCTGTGTTCTTTAGAGAAGCGTTAGGTAAAGATCTTTGTCTAGTTCCCAGAAAGGAAAAAATACAATAGCTCCTTTAAGTTTTCACCCAAAAGGCTTGGGAGGAGGAAGATGGTTACTAAGAGGAGGATGAGGGTATCCCCTAAACTAGTAACCAGCTGGGTGAGGATTAGGACAGCCTGATAACTAAGGAGGGTCCATTAATATTAATCCTCTAGTCTCAGTTTCTTTTGTGAGGTAGTTGAGGTGTTACCACCTGCTAGCAACTATTCAATGAAATCAGACATTTTCTGCACCTGTCATTAAGAATGGAGATATTACCACTTGTGTACCAAACCAAATGTGGTGAGAAGGGAATCATGACCTCTTACCGAGTTCTCAGATGAATTAATGAATCTGTAATTTATTAATGTAAATTTAAAAATTCCACATTCCTTGTACTCGTCATACTGTGTTTATGTCTGGAATCAAGGTACCATTGTACCATTAACTCAGTAGTAACACAGCCAATTTTGGTTTTGGCCTGTTATACTTAATATATCATGGCTCTTGAAACAGATTTTTAAAGATACCTTTCCTAACAGCAGGCATAATGACTAACTTGGAAATTCCAAGTTTTCCTAATGATCTTGCACTTGAATAGCTACTCTTATCCCAGAAGGCTCCAGTGGCTCTTAAACCTAACAGCACCCATGTAGTTTAGAACAGGATGTGAAGAATCCTTCACCAATTGAAACTGCATGGTAGAAAGAGCAGGTAAGTGGTATTATTTCATAACTACACCAATTTCAACAATTCAGGGAGGCATTCTGTAGGGAGCATATGGATCATAAAAGGAGGTTATTTTTTTTCCTAAAATATGCCTGTAGAAATATGAATTTTAGTTGTAGTTGTCAACACGTTTTGCTACTGAGCTTTTGTCTGTGATTCTTGCTTAGGTAACTTTGTAAACAAAATTAAAATAATCTGTTAAATTCAAAATTATCAGCCTCAGAGCCATAAATAAAAATTAAAAAAATTGTATGTACTATAAGATGATAAACCTGCTTTAGGTGTGGAAATCTTTCACTGAAATCCAAGCAGAATGAGCTATAGGTTTTTCAGTTAAAAGTATAACATGCATTCTATCAGAAATAAGAAGAAGGTCCTTTTTAAACTGAAATTTGACCTCAAGCAATGCTCACACACAGGAAAAACCTTCGCTTGTCTGATGCTGCTTAACAGCCATTTAACGGGCAATAAAGCTCAGTCTCAAAATGCACTATACTCTGTAGTTTGTCCTTGAACTCTCAAATAATTCACTGGCCTCCAGCTGTTGGCAGTGCACCACACTAATATTACTAAGAGGTATCATTAGTGCTACTAAATGTGAAAAGAAGAATATTTAAGTTACTGTGATCTGGAACATAAATAGTGTTATTTCATGTCCTCCGTTCAACACTCCATCTCTTACTCTCTATGGCAGTGTTTACATCTTCCTGCTGGGACATAGTATGGCATACACTACAGTCCAAATCATTTATGTGTTCAAGGACTGTCATGCTTCTCATTCAAATCACAAGCCTGTGAAGAATAAAAACCAGGTCATGAAAAAAAAAACACACTTCAAATTTTCATGGGTTTTCCTTCAGGTTCTCTGGCTGCAATAACTCAAAGGCATATCAGTTCCTAAATTATCTTTTCTCTTTTTTTTTTTTTTTGCTTGGATACTTACAGAAATGGCAATTCTACAGCATGTCCATGTATACTTTTATTTGAATAACAAAAATACTACATTAAAATAATTTTATTTGCACCAAAATAAAATGTAACTGTTTAGGCAGTATAAAGCAGCAAATGCTTTTATTCTATTTATTATGCTATTAGTTATTCTACTATTTCTCTATTTTTAAATTTATTTACAATATGAGTATAACATAGGAAGAGACGAGAAAGGTTTTCTTCTCTAAGACTCCCTGGTTCCAAGAAACACAGTCCTGCACTGTGTATCTTTGTCTCCTTTGAGCTGTGGTTGTTAAGTGAAAGTTATGATACGCTGCCTGATTTCACTGTTCCCACCAATGTGGCATGACTCTGAAAACTTTGGAATGAAAGAAGACAAGAATAAAAAGTCTTGCATTCCAGAGCAGGGGGTATACTCAAGAAAAGGAGGGAGCAGCGGGGAGAGGAAAACTAGGGCTTTGTCTTCCAAAGCAAAACAGCATGTTTATAATAGAGGAAACACATACCCTTTTAAAACTGACTTGATTGGAAGAAAATTACTTTTAGCCAGCTACTGAAATACCGAAGCACATGCTGGTTTGTTTAATGGGAACCGATTTTGAAAGCATTTATGGAATGTTTAGAGGGATCCTGTCAGAAAACATATACAAGGAAGGCATACCAGCTGCAGTTATTCCCTTCGTCCTCACTGACATTAGCAATTTAAGATTTAGCCAGGCACACAACACCCATGACCTTCTGAGCCATGCAGTCCCAAAAGAAAGCAGAGTTGAGCTCCACTGGTTAGTCAAGTCATCAAGAAGAAACCTCACTGTACCACAGAAGACCTAAAATAAATCTGCAACAGTACTGAGAACTGTGAGACAGTCAAAGAAGGAAAGGCATAAATCTGTCTATTTGGTCATACATTGCAATACTGCATTCTGGGGTTGCTTGTGCTAAGCTCTGTAAAGCTAGCCAGAGAGCAAGACTGAAGAGGACTGTAAATCAGCATGTTGGCTCCTATTTTCTTTCTGACGTTGATTTTTTCCAACGGCAAATGCTGAATCATGTTTCTACCTGCTTTCCGCCTTAAAAAAAAAAAAGTTACACAGACATTCTGTGTACTGTATTACTCTAAATACTTCTAGATACTTCCTGATGTAAATATTGAATAGTTCCTCTCATCTGCTGTATCAGAAGCTTGGAGAAGAAAAATATAGTACCATTGCCATTTCAGCTTCCTGGGTTACCCTGTCTTAAGAAACATCTGTTCATTATAGGAAATGCTTAAAGTGTTTTTTCTTTTTTTTAAAGTTAGTGTAGAATCTCACAAATCATACTTTTAAAAAACTTATTTCTCTAGCTAATTAATAATCTTCTGTTGTTGTTGTAAGAACTTTTTCAGTGATCCAGTTTAGGGCATGACTTTCCAACAGGTGCATCAACATGACTTGAGGGAGGGAGAGAACAGAGCAAGGGAGACAATAAGATGCTGCAGGCAAAATGAAGGTGGGTATTTCCTAAGCTGCATCTCAAATTTTTGGTGAAAAACCTAAAGACATTAGTGTGTGACATATTATTACAGATTGAGAAAAATTCCCAAAGCAATTTTTGGCACTTTTAATTTGACAGGTAAAGCACTATCTAGGAACAGAGCATTTCTACAGCTTCTTATGTCTCTGAAAAATTCTCTTTCCCTGAGATATCATGCTATGATTATTGTGGCGACGGATTATCATGCCATGCCAAAATGTTTCTCTAAGGCGTATTCAACTACTCCAATTACAAATTCAGAAAAGGTTTGGGATAAATAGAATTGTATCTGGAAAGAAAATTAATTATTATTCAAAATAGAACAAAGAAAAATATCCTCCTTAACACCTGAATTAAATTTTCTAGGCAAATACTGACTTAGTGTAATAAATAAAAACGTATTCTTTGAAAAGACAGACTCATGTTTAAAATTTATTTTATTATACATTAGACACTACAGAGCTTCTAGTCAACATCTATCTTTACAAAAAGACAAAATTTCCTCCTGAGAAGAGAAAAAAGTGGGAACTTGCCCAGGTGGTTCTCATGAGTTCTCACATGCTTTTTTTTCCTCCTTCCAGAGGGAAAATAGAAGGAATGATGATTGATGTTGCCAGAATTCATGGCAGAATTTAAAACCTTATAACTATTGAGTTCATCATTCTAAATAATATAATTATAAATGTACTTAGTTTGTGATGTGTGTAATATAAAACTTTTGAATGCATTGGGGGTTGGACTAGATGATCTTTCGAGGTCCCTTCCAACCCCTATGATTCTATGATTCTATGATTGTGAAAGTTCAAAAGTGCCCAAGGCACACCAAAGTATGCAGAACGAATTTGGGAGTAATTTATCGCTCTTAACACTTGCTCTATACCAAGAGCAAGTACAGAAAGTCAATAGAGAATACAGTTGTCTAACTCAGAGTACACAAAATAATACAGTGCTATGAATTTTATATTTTAATAGTTTAGTTTTGATAGCTGCCATTCACTGAGTAGAAGTTTTCACTGAGTCTTCCACCGATTATCTTTCTGCCCATCCTCCTTATTTTCCTGAAATATTAGGTATTTCGGATCACATATAATGTGAATAATGTATGGTACAGGAGGAAACCAATATTTAAAAAAAAAAAATCTGAATGGAAAAATGAAAGAGTGAAAAGCTTTGAGGGAATATGGAGAATATTCAGAAATTGCTTTTATTTTTGTGGTATCTGACTAAGCTGAAGCTTATTGAATAGTATTTAAGGAAGGTAGCAAGTGTGGAGTCCACAGACCTTAAAAGCCACAAGGCTCAAGCCCTGCCCATAAGCCGGGTCAGCTACACCTACATAATTCCAGACAGATTCTTGTCTAGCCTTAAATATCCCCAGCAGCATACATCATAGATCTCCATATTCCAATCCATTTAAGTGCCTAATTAAAACTGACCATTGGAATCTTCTAATAATAAATGCAAATCTCTACCTTCTTGCCTGTTTATTGTACATACAGAGAATATAGTATTTCCTTCATTTTTAATATATCTGAATACTGTTTCCATGCCTGCCATTGCTTTTCTCCTCTTCAGCCTGAAAAACCACAACTTTTTGCAGTCTGTCCTTGCAAAGTTTGTTTCCAAGATACCTGATAGACTCCTGCTGCAGCAAGAGCTGTATACAGAAAGCTGTGTTGTACTTAGTCCACAGAAAAACAAAATATGCAAGTAATCACATTTTCAAACAGCTATTACAAGAACGAGGTGAAAATAGGGAAGAATTTATGTCTTTCTCTAGAAGAAGTTACTACCAAATATCCTCATAAAATAGGAATTTTAGTATGTTGGGGGTGGGACAGGGAAAGAGGTCAGACATACTAATTTTTACATTAAAACCACCTGACTTTTTAGAAGTTACATTTGCTGCTCAGGTAGGAGACAGAAAAAAATTATCATGAGATTCTGAAAAAATCTGAAGGAGTCTGAGCTCCTAGGAAAGCTGATTTTGACTTATGGCAGAGGCTGAATAATTTATTGCCCTTTAAATTATACATTGGCTAGAAGAACTTAAAGAATGGATATACTTCCTGGTGATTTTAAGAAGCCTGAAAAACATTTCTCTTATATGGGTCTGTAAGCATTTGTGATGACAAAGCGAACCTTTTCCACTACTTAAGAATTAAGAAGCACGATTTATTGGAGAGTTATGTTGTCAAATGTTTTTCACCACTGGACGTGTCAGCAACAGGATTTGGGCAGGTGCTGTGAGAAAAATACAGTATATGTGTCTGCACATTCAGCACCTCTCTTGTGGCACTCTTTCCTCACACTGTCATTTGGGTTGCAATCAGCACATAAGATTGCTTCACAGGGATAAAAATACCATAGATTTCTGATTTTGCAGAAGGCAATAATGTTTAACAAGGGAAACTGAATAGCTTTGGTAAGAGCTATGATACCTGGACTACTGCTAAGAAAATGGGAGGAGATTACTATAAAACCTGGATAACTGAGGTGTCTCTTTTCTGGGATGTGCCAATAGAAAAGGTAAATCACTGTAAGGTCT
Organism: Hemiprocne comata; assembly: GCA_020745705.1. Classification (NCBI taxonomy): domain Eukaryota; kingdom Metazoa; phylum Chordata; class Aves; order Apodiformes; family Apodidae; genus Hemiprocne; species Hemiprocne comata. The sequence goes on from CM036589.1 coordinate 38,621,068, forward strand.
ATGCTTTTGCTCATATGCCTGCTCCAACTAACAAGGAGTAGATGCAAAATAATATTTGAACAGTAAACTTCCATAGGGAAATTGATTTCTTAAGTGTCAAAAGCAGTAGTTGAAGCTCCAGTTCTGAGCTTTTATAACAAGATGTTTGAGGACTTTTCCACAGATCTCCAGTTATATTGGTACAGTTACAGTCAAATAATGAAATTAAAAAGGATAATTCAGTCTTCACCTAACTGAAATATAGGTCAAATTCATGTTTCCCAAAAGGAATTAGGAAATACTCTCATAAGGTTCGGTTTCTTCTGTTTGTTTGGGTTTTTTTAAATTGCAACAGGATCATCTATAAAAAAAGTTTGACTGAGGTCCTCTCTCAAATAAAGGAGGGTCAATTTGTATTAGGTGATTTACCAAAAGGTCTCACTAATATGCTGAAATATATATTAAAAAATTATACAGCAAGATTATTTAGGAGCTGAAAAAGTACATGCTTAGTGGTCTTAAATAAAGAGGGACACTGAAGAGACCACCAAGCTAGAGAAGAGCAATCAAGCAAGAGTCCAATTAAAAAAGCAGTGATGGGAGTTTTTATCGTTATATTATGCCAACATAAATACGATATACCTTTTGTAGACTGATCTTAATTCCTTGGTATGACTTTACTTGGAGGTGTAACACCAAAAGAGGTGACATGGTATTTTTCACATAGTAATCTACAGGAAATACAGAATGATACAGCAAGGACAATTTCGAGTGCTTTTTACTTAAATATAATTTGGACATATCTCCACAGAAAAATGATTAAACGTGTCTTCACTATCACCTCCTGACTCTCTCTAACAGATAAAGGCAAACAAGAAGTGTTTCTTATTAGAAGCTAAAGCTGCAATAATCCTGCACAGATAAGGAAACAGGTAAGAAAAAGTATCAATGTTTCTATCTTGGCTATGTAAAGGTTGAGCAAAAAGCACCAAAATGGTACATTCGTTACTAACAGACACATAACAGTACAAGGTCACTACCCTTAGAAAGATACCTCAGAATATTTAGATGTTACTGATGGGTTTAGGTCAGCTGATGTGTCACATTAAAATTTACAGCTGATTTGCAGAATACCACTGTAAAACAAGACTTCTTACATTGACTGGGCTTTTAATTGATCTGTGCCTCAAGTCTCATGTTAGAGGAAAAGCTGTGCAGAAACACTTGAGCCACCCAAAACTGTGAAGCTAATGAACATGATGAGGGAAAATAACATCTAGGGCAAACACATTGACTCTGCGCCTTTCAGGATTCAGTCTCATATCTCTGATTTGTACCATGCAGATTCATAGAGTTAGCCTGAGAATTTCCTATATGAAGGTCAAAGTTGTTGTTTTGTGAAAACAATAAAATTACTATGAAATTTTAGCTTTGCCTTGAAGTCTTACAGTAAAGCTTCTGAGTTGTTTTAAAAAGTTATTGACTAGAACATATGCTTGTCTGTCTGAGAACTTTACTCTTACTTTCCAAATTAATATATTTATGGTCATCAGACAATGTAATTTCCTACCCCCACTGTAACACCAAACAGATCATAACAATTAAACTTCTGAAAAATTACGGGGCACCTGGAATTGTTGTTGCTTAGTATAATTCTTGATCAGCTTACTCAGGCTGTTCACATCTGTAAATGGATTGTCCTGGTTGCTTGGATGTTTCATTGTGTCCATCCCTCTTTCCTTGATTCAACCACACTTCATGACATATGGCTTTATAATTAAAAAGCATTGCCATCTCTGAGTTGTATATGAAAGGTGAAGGTAGAGCTACCTCATTTATAGGTGTTATTCTGATTTATTTTGGATAGTTGGCTGAGGCTTGTAATTATATTTTTAAATAAAAAAATCTACCCTTGCTATAAGCCTGTCAAGAGTGCAGGAGAATAAAAGCCTTTTTATATGTGCACTAATGATCACATCTACACACCTGCAGATACAAGTGGCTCTAAAGGAAGCATTAAAAATAATGTGTCAGTGACCACCTGCAAATAGAATTTTCTCCATTCTTTCTTTTACTGGGAAAAAGCTCTGAAGTACCTTCCAAACTGAGTTCAACAATCTTTTCTGAAAGCTGTCCAAGCTTACAAGATTAATTAAAAAAAGACTTTTTCTACTAGAAGATTTTTCTGTGAATACTTAGCCAGAGCTGACTCTAAGGATTGATTTTTAGGTTTTTTTGTTTCAGGCAGGAAACACTTCTTTAGATCTTCTATTCCATCAAAAGAAAGAAGACAAACATGGCAAATATTGCACATAAGGCTTATCAAACAGATCAAAAGGTGAACAGTTTTATTCTTGTAACTGTTTTTAAGGAGAGAAAATACTTTGTTTGAAAAGGCTTTTTAATAGAGAGAGTGACTGAAAGCCACATATACCTCATACTTTTAATTTTGAATGTATCACAGTAACAGTGATTAGTAACTGGAACAAAAGAAATAGGTAAATTTGTGTTATTTAAGTTATGATATGTTTCTGAATTAAATCTCAATGCCATCTAAATGGTAGCATTCCTTTAAATAAGAGTTACTGGACTTTATTGCAAGTTTAACAAAATACTATTCTGTAGCCCACCCTTATATTACCTAACTAGAAGACCAAGTGCTTTCTTCTGTCTTTAAAATATACTAATAATTTACAAAAAGGTTCCTTATTTTTGCTTATAAGACAAATCTTTGTCAGAACATGAAGGATGATGCAGTAAAGAAGAACTGCAAAGGATGTTATTTAACTTTGAAAAGCTGACAATCAAGACAAGCATGTGAAAGCTTACAGTTTTGAGCTGGAAATATTAAAGTGTCATTGTTGAACAACCATATATGGCAACAGCCAGGCTCAAGTCCAGCAAAGTTCCTAGGTATGAGTGCAATTCTAAACTCAAGAATATACCTAGTAAAGTAAATAAAACTAGAAAACTGATAGTTATGTATATGCTTAAATGCCTTTTGTAGTGAAACCCAGTGCAATAACCCTTGTGGCTCACTGAGGGATACAGTTGCTATCACCATTAAATGAAATGCATTTAAGAGAGATTCTAACTTAGCATGAGCATTTTTACCACATTATGAAAATGGCTTTTTTTTTTTTTTTTTTGCAACTAAGTACAATATTTTGCTATTAATGAAATTGGCAATTAAGAAAAAGTTCACGTCAGCAAAGAGAAGAGCATACTTTGCTCAATTTCAGGGGAGGTGGATGTTTTAAACAACATAATAAGCATTTGGTGTCTGCCTTGCAAAGCCACTTCTACAATTTGAGAAAAAAGAACACAAAAAAACCACATAAATGTCCATATCAGGTATTCAATCTCAGTGGAGTCTGGATTCTGTATGGCCTCAGGAAACAAAGAGAACTAATCTCTTTGAGTCCTGTACCAGTTTGTGAGGTAACTCCAGGAAAAATGGCTACTCTTACACATACGCAAGTAATCTACCTAATTTCCTTTCCACAGTTGTTTAGTGGGTCCATATTAGAACTATAACATCCTTTGTATGCTTGAAATAAACAAAACAAAGTAGTCAGCATCACTATTATGACAAAATTGATTTTAAAAAGTTATAAAGCAAGTCAAAACAATAGTTAAAGAGTCATACCTAAATCATCATTTCCCTCACTATTTTTGCACAGTTATTTCTGTTTGGAAAATCTCCAGCAGCCACAAACAATGTAAAAAGTTTTTATGCTACTCTACACTAATAAAAGGAAAATAGTAGCTTTAATAATCAGTATTAGCCAACCTCCTATTTCAACTCAGAGTCATGAGCTTTAGTCCATTTCAGTAGGACTCTAAGAACCAGCTGTCCTTAATCTGAGCTCTTGTTCAGCTGTTCTGGTCAATCGCAGCTGATCCTGATCAGCAGGGAGAGAAAGATTCAAGTGTTGACACTTAATGCCTATGTGGTGCTGAAGTACCACTGCCCAGCTGTGGTGGGATCAGAAAGCTGCTTGAGTCATTGGTGTCTGAGTTTTTCAGTTGGCCTTTGTATCCATTGGACAGTACATTGACTGATACAACAATCTCTTCTACGGTAGCTTGGATAGGTATGTTGTGCATTATTTTTGTTTCTTACAGTCTGTACTTATGGAAGGATTCAATAATATTTAGCTAGGGCTAGATTAAAGGTTTAGCTACTTCTCTGTATAACAGCTGTTGTTGTTTTACCTCTAACACAATAGTAAAGAAAGTGTATTTATATTTCCCAAAAAAAAGCTTAGCAGGGCCTTCTGCTAGTGTGTTTAGCTAAAATGTACTTCCTTTTAACATTATTATTAAGTTCTGGCTACATAACATAGAAGCTGTAGGGAGTAGGTAGGAGTGAGGTAAAAAAATTGTGTGTGAATTATAATAGCTGTTTCACTTTAAATGTGCTTCAGTATTTGTACTCATTTCTTTATAGTAGTTGCAGAGGAATCAGATTTCAGAACCTTTTTTATTTTAGTGGTTTAATGTTTCAGTACTCTAGAAAAAGAGTAAAATGAAAGTTGACATGAACAGAGAAATTATGGTGCCATAACTGGTTTATATCTGTACCATTTTCAATCAAAATGTTGACAGGAAATATGGACTTAGCTTTGGAAAGAAGAAAAAGCTAGGACAATAATTTTTTTTCTTCCAAAAGTCACAGGATGAGTATCAAATTGTACTTAATCTGTTTTAGATTGCTGTAAACCAGTTGAGTTTTAATCATGATGGTAATATTATTTAATGTGATAAACTAATGTTTATAATATTTCTTCTGATGCCAAAACTTCTGCTGCAATGAGTGGCAAAAGAGATTGGAAAAGCTTTAACGGACTTAGTCCATAGGTTGTTGAGGAAGCACTTTCTTACACAGGCATGTGCATTTAGGATCTGACTTTATTATTGGCAAAGTTCTGATTTCAGTAAGAGTACGTCCTGGGATGTGTGGTACTTCAATGAATATTTGTTTTCTCATCTAAGTGCTGTGCTTACTTCTTTAGGTGGCCTTTAGATGGATGAGTAGGGGAACTGCAGGAAATAGAAAAATGGAGGAAAAAGTAATGTCAAGATCATGAATGAGAAATATGACTGTGAAAAAAAGAAATATAATTAAGCATTTCTGAAGGAGTAATGTTTCTGTACTATAAAAATGGATCAAATGGCAATGAACAGATCATTAATTATATACAGACAATTTGCAAGCAAAATCGGTAGAGCTCTGTTAATGTTAAGACAAATGCAACATTTTAGTTTGGCCTTGGTTTTCTCTTCCTAAACCACTTAAGCCAATTAAACCTTTTACCTTCCTCTGTATAACAATGTTTTAGCTAGACAGCTGTTACTGAAGCCACCTTGCCTCAGTGAGTCTTCCTATTTTCTGATGTTCAGCACTACAAAATTTACTAATGGTGGCTGTTATTACAGAAATATGATTTTACAAGTGGAAAAACGTTTTAAATAGTTGCTTTCCAGAGACTTTTGAAGTGATTTTCCCCTTCCTCTGATAGATTTTTTTGTTTGTTTGTTTTAATCGTGAGTATATTTCGGGAATTAGGAGGTATGTAGAATGAAATCCAGGGTAATTTCTGGAACTGTGAAAAGTCATGGTAATCCTTTGGGATTCAGTCACTGGGTCAAATGCAGGCAATCATAGTATTTTGATACAGTTTCCTTTAAAAAGTTTTTGAATAGATGTAGCAGATGTTTTCTAATGCAATTTGAGTGCCCCAATTACTTTTTGCTTGTGGGTTGTTTTGATAGAAGTTGGATGGGCAAATGAAAGAAACTACACCTCAGCTGATAATCAGTAATTGGAGTAAAACTAACAGAGTAACTGAAAAGAAAAAAATTAAATGAAATTAGATCTTCCTGTGAAAAGTGTCCTTTTTTTCTTCTCAGGGTGAAAATATGGTCATTAGAAACGTGGTGTTTTTTTTCTTTGCGATTGTAGTGTTGATAAGTATTTTTACATTGCTATTGTGTTTTCTACTCTTATTTAAAATTTGGGACCTGAATGTCTAAACTACTATATTGTTCCTGTTCCCTGCACAGTCAATTTGGACAACTTAATACACAGTATACTATGAAAAATCATTAAATGTGTAAAATGTTCTAGTCTGTAATCTGTAATTTGGCTTTTTTCCCTTCCATGGCAAGCAATTGAATTTCAGACATAGCAAAAGGATGCACAGAAAGTAGTAGTTTGATTTCCCTTCCCACTCCTATCTGCAGATCTGGCAGGTTAGCATCTAATTAACAAAGACTGCTATGGTGGTTAAACAGATTTGTTGTGGTTTTGATATGTGAATATATGTTTCTTTGCAACTAGATTTCCTGTAACTAGCTATTTTTGATTCCTGAAAAGTTCAGTGGAAGAAATCACAAAAAAAGCAAAATGTAATCTTTTGTTTTGTCAGGCGTAGTGCTAGTATTATTAGATCCTATGGAGCATAACAGTCTGGGATGTTTGTGCAGGGAAAATGTTGGTGAAAAACACTAACCAGAAAAAAGAATAAATATGAAGGAGAGCCTGATATCTAGGAAGATATTTCTAAAGCATTCCATAATGGGATCTTCCATCTAGATTCTTAATTTACCGTATATATGTAAAATAAATAAAGTAGAGCAGATGGAAGTGTCTAATATTGCCCCTTCTTACAGATTTTCACAAAATAAAACACTGCACTTTTCAGTGAAAAGTGCAACCAAAACAGTTGGTCCAAATGTAATTGTAGTAAGTAGAGAAGGGCTTGGTGTTAAATACTGTAGAGAGAAATCTTGTTTCTAAATCTTAAAATGTTATTACCTCATTAACAGCTCTGATATGCTAAAAAGCCAAATATTTATTTAGTAAGAGTTGATAGTAACTCTTATATAAAAACCTCTGCAAAGGTCATATATAGAGCAATATAGTTAGGTCCATGTATGGGAACCCTGAAAGCTAGAAAGAGAAAAGAGTAATCATTAACTGATCATCTGAGTACTTTCTGGTGAAAGAGACATACCTGCTTCAGTTCATTTTGGAACACCCTAATCCTGGATAATAGAATGCCTCTGAAGATAATATCCTTGCCTCTTTAATTGTTCCCTTTGTGTTGTCCTTACAGGTGCTTATTTTATTCATATGAAAATACTTCAGAGGATATTAAGCTAGAATAAAAAGACCTAAGATTCAAATTCCATTTATCTGATACTCTGTTAGTATTTATGTGTGCCATCCTTTCCATGTCATCATGTACACCATGTCAAGCATACTTGTGTTTAACTCGCTTATTAAAGTATCAAATTCTGGGTAATATATAGTTAATAACTGAGGTAATAAGGCTGTTAAAATATAGTTTAGAGCTATGAAAATTCCTACTTGCAAGAAAAGTGTAAGATATGCCACTCTGAGAGTTTTTGTGGTTCATATTCAACTTTGTAAAAACATGTAAATGCATGACACAATGCACTTGAAGAATAATTCTTGTTTATGATCTAAAAATAAATTAATTACCTAGCACTCAAAAGGCCATGATGTCTATTCTCTTCTTGGACAAAAGCATCGGGTGCCATAAGCCTTTAGCAGATCAAAGTGATTGTCACTGTGCTAAACTTTTGTGATCATTGCAGCAAGATATCAATATGCAAAAATAATCTGATTTGTTTAAATCCAGTTCTATTCCTAGATTTTATGTGATCTGTAGTCAGCTGTGAGTCAGTGTGGAAAAGGCCATCCCTACATCAGGAACGAAGACTTATGACTGAAGTCTCTTAGACAAGCACACATCTCCCCTCAGTATTTAGTAGAGAGGCAAAACTCGGAAAGAACTCCAGAAAACTTGGTTAAAAAGTGTAAAAATAATGTGGCTACAAAACTGACAACTGGAATAAATGGGTTAGGAAATGCATTTAAAAACCAGAATATCTTAAAAGAGCTTGGAATTGCTTACAATGTTTGAACATTTTTTGTGTGGATTAAATTAATTTTGGTGTAAAGTTACCTTTTTAGCATGACTACTGGCTACTTTAGTAACTCAGATAATGCTGTGTGTTATACTACAGAATAAATAGACTCTGCAGCAACAAATAATATAGTATTCTCATTAGTATGTGCTGGGACTCTTCTAGAATACTGTATAAAATACTGGTCTGAGTGGGATTTATCACTCCATAAAGGAAAGGGCAACAAACAATAATTATGATGAGATTTAAGAAATCTGGCATGTAGTCAAATGTGCTGGGAATTTGTCATTCTTGACTAATACACTTGATTTTTTTGTAGTTGCTTTGAAAGATTTTAAATTGTTTTTTACAGTACTTGTGATTTGTTTTTGTGTTAGTATTCAATTCTAAAAAGAAATTATTTTAAAACCCTAAGATTTTAAGCCTTAATTCATTATTACTTAAACCCTATTCACGTTATGTAGGAAAAAATCTCTTGGTTATAGTTATTTTAAGCAATATGGCTAGAAGAAAGTTAAGATCAATTAATACAGTCCTTAGCACTCAAGATCAGCTACACCTGTGGCATTCTTAACTTAAATTTGTCTAGCAATGTTCTTAAAAACAACCTGTCACAGTGCTAAGTTGTTCTTAGTAAATTTCTAGCCTGAACCTTCTATTCTGCCCAGCAGGACCATTACTTCTTGTCTTATTCCTGATGGGAATGCAAATAAACTATTATTTTCATCTTTGTAGCAGTTTTCAAAGACTACCGTGTCTTCCTGCTGTTACCTCTCCTGTTTGTTGGACAGTTTTGAATTATTCAGTCTTTCCTGATGCGTTAGCAAAAAAAAAACAAACGTGAAATAGAACCTGATTTTAGGTGGTACGAAGTACTTCAAAGTATTTCTTGCTTGAAAATACCATATTTATATTTGACTAATCTATTTCAGCGGTATTTCATTAACATAGTTTTAAAATTAACATTTCCTTGACATAAAATAGAATATTATGACTATTTAGACTCTGAAGATCAACCATTAGATATACTAAATAACACTTCACAGAATCTACTGTCAAGGTTTAACACTGGGCTGGCAATTAAACAAATCATAGATGCTCTCTATTAATTCCTCTCCCATCCCAAAGAGGGAAAGAGAATAAAGGAGAGAGACTTGTGGGTTGGAAACTAAACTACACAGCTTTAATGAAACAATGATGAAAAAGAAAAATAAATAAACACACACAAATATATACGAAAACAAATATCACATTCCCCACCCAATAATGCTCCCACTACCACCGAGTCTGCAGGGCAGGCCCTGGGAACATCCTGGATTGGACTCCTGGAGTCAGCAGCAGACAGAAACTGGATTCAGGAAAGCGCAGACTCAGAAACTCACAGAGCAGAACTACAGGCAGAAGAAGGGAGAGAATCCTCCCAGGACATGAGCCACAGTTGAAAAGATCTCAATTCTTTTGATCCCTCAGCTTTATACTGATTTAGACTTTGGTCAGTTTTAGTCACCTGTCTGGTTGACTCCTCCCCACAGGAAGGTCAGAAGTGTGACTGACCCTTTTGCCTCCCTTTTGTTTCCAGCATATAAGCTGTTTTTCAGAACCAAGCAATGGCCTTGGTTCTACATACCATTCTCCAGCAGTAACTATAAACATGAAATGTTATCAGTCCTAGAAGCAGACACTGCCTGAAAAAACAAGCTGTTAATTTCAGCAACTGCGGTTACTTGGAAGAGACTTGTCTGAAAAGTAGAATTACTAGAAAGAAAATTCATTCTGTCCTGGCTCAAACCAGGACATCTATGTTTAGCTAAAGGAATACTCTTTGGGACTGGGATACTTCTTATTGCAATGTCTAACTTTGTTACCTGTATTTGAATTTCATTTCTAGCAAAATGCTGTTGACCTTAATGTAATATGTGTACAATGAAAAGACATGCTCAGAAACTAGATATTCCTTAGCACTAAGAAATCTAAAAGTGTGAGAACTCGTTTTGGATGCCACAAAGTTTAATTAGTGTTCAAAAAGTTAAGAAGTGTATGAAGCTTAAAGTACCGCTCAAAGCCAGTAGGTTACCTAATTTAGTAGATGCCTCCTATGCCTCCTATGTAGCGATCATGGTTTTTTTCAAACCAGTATCCTATACTGTCTCAGAAGTATTCATTTTTTTTATTAAAAAAAGTCACAACGATCAAAAAGCTATCAATTTCCACATCTACAAACAAGGTGACATTTACATATAGTGCTCAGATCTTAAAGGTAGTTGCCATAAGATCTTAAAGACTTAAATTCTTATGTAAAATTACAGGGGAGGATTTGTTACCTAAAAGCCTGAGGCTAAATGGTATACTATTTTCAAAGAGCTTTAGAAATACTATCAAAAACTTAAGCCCTTCCTCTTTTAATTAGACATAGAGAATGAATATAAAGTTGTAAATTCATCAGCTATGCAGATTTCTTCTAAGGAAAGATTAGTATCAAAACTGTAGAACATACTAATAGTTGAACTAAGTAGTAGAATAACTCAAGACTCAAATGCTACATAAATATTACCAAACAATTTAGAAAACCTTACATAAATGAAATTTACCCATCTATTGCTAGAATTCAATTACCTCTTTCTGTTGGATAAGCTCTTTTTTTCACTTTACGAATGGCCAGAGTTTTTAAAATATACAACTCTCAACATCTGACATAGAAAGAGGGAAAGAAATACTTATTCTCAAATTACAGATGGGAAAAAGTCTTTAATGCATGTGTTTACTAAACATCTTGTTAATGCTGTTATGATAATAAGATATTAGGATAGTATTTTCAAAATATCGTTGGTAAACTGAGCAAAATTGAGTCAAATAATAAATGTCTAACTTTGTATTACCTGTTCAGGGAGGAAGCATGCTTACTGTTGTCTAAACCTTGAAAAAAGGATATGATGTTAGTCTCCCATCTCCCAAATGAGTTCCCCATTCACTAGATTTTTTTAAAAATTCAGCTCTCTGGTTTTGGCCCAATAAATGCTTAGTTGCTGTTTCAGGAGCTCTTTCAGTTCTAGCAAAAGAGTTCAAAGTAGTGGCTGAATCTGGCGACTTATTACTCTCCTGAGGAGAAGGACAAATCTTGTGACTTTTACATCCAGGGTAAATGACCATTACTCAATATATGTTGATGTTCTGGAGCATACCTTAACATTTGTTTATTGTTAAATTTCTAACAGACTAAAACACATACTATGCATTAAAATAGCAGGAGGAAAGGAAGATTTTACCCTAGCTCTTTCCTTCCAAACTGAGTGATGTACTACTGGACCATAGGAAGTTGTCCTGTGACTTCTCTCTGTGTATAACCTTTCTGTATCGTTTACTGGATACACTGCAATTTAAAGGGTGAGAGGGAATGGTTCCAACAGCAACCATCCCATTTTTCACCTTGTCATCTACAAAACTATGACAGGCTTATATACGCAAGTTATTAACTGGAGAAAAGTTAAATAATTGGTGACTACTCCTTTTTTCCGATGAAACTGTGGGCTTCTTGTTGCCCCCTAAGATATAAATTACCTTATTTTAGGCTACTGAGTACATGAAACTAAGAAGAGTCTTTAGAACTTGGTGGCGATGTGAATTGACCATACCTAGACAAGATGCTATTCTAATTTGAATTTTTCTTCTGATCCCACATCAGATTTTACATATTTCTTTTTTACCATATAGGGGGAAAGCAGTGAAATATTGAATTTGGCTAAAAAGAAAATAAATCACTCTACCAAATTAGAGATGTTTGCCTTTCCATCTACTGTGTAATATTTCTAATTAAAAAAAAAAATAATCTGAATTGAATGTTTTCGGTGACTCATACCAGCTAAGTTTCTAAAACAGCATCGCTTTCTACAATTCCACAACTAAATAATCATGCCATTGCTCAGGCATTATTTAAAAGGCTTAAGCAGACTTCCCAGAGAGGCTCATTTCCATCCAAATCAAATCTATCCCAAGTGTAACCCCACCCTATTTGTAATGCCTGGTGGGACACTTGGGGCTTCTGTTGTTTATGAAGTATTGCAGTGTAAGTAATTTGCCTGTGTAAGAGATCTATAGCTTGAAGGTCAAAGGTCTTGATCGCCTGTGACCCAGAAACAAGAAATGTTTAGCCTTTCTGTGTACATAAAGTTTGACCACTTCAAAACCTTTTGAATGTGCCTGCACTGTGCCCCTGCAGCTTTATGTGATTCTTCTCTCAACAGTAATTGTTTTAAAATTCCTTTAAAAATAGTACCTTGCAGGGCCTGCTTGGTTTCCCAGGGTGTGAATAAAAAATACTTTCACTGTCACAATCAAGCTCTCGGGAGTGAGTGATACACTTCCCTAACAATTTGTTGGTCCACGGTACTGTGTGTAAGCAGTAGCCTAAACTGGGATATCAGAGATAGTATTTATCTTCATGGTTTTAATGACCTGTGAAACCTTGGGTATGGTAATTAGCCTTGCTGGTTTTTTCTGTGTTCCATGAAATCTCAGCTTACAACAATGCAGAATATATAAATAATTTCTACATATTACCTGAGAAAAGAACATAGTTTCATTAACTTCAGGTGTCAGATGCAAGCAAGGATTTTGCCAAATGATCTGGAATTTATCACTGCAGCTGCTGGATCAGGCAGCAAGGGAAATTAATCCAAAAATATGCTAAAAATTTGAACACAAACGGATTTTAGCGCAGTCTCCTTTCCAGTCCTGAGTGTGATCTGAGCAACATTTTAACTCTTTTTATTTAAAGCACGGTAACCACTGCATGATGGTCTGTCAAGATCCTTGGCAATGAGATTTTTGTGGTGAGTTGAATCTCTCCCTTGCCTTGGGGCTCTGTGTTCTCATAATATTCCTTTTCTGGCAGAGTACTCCTGTGCTACTAATAGCCTTGTTAGAAATATGTAGCCTAAATCCATATTAGTCAAAATAGTTCTGAGGATGGTCAATCAAATCTCCTTAGTTCTCTAATTTGCAGATTTCTTTTCACTACTGATGAATAGAGGCTGGTAGAAAATAGGGCCTTAAGAGAAAAAAAATTGATTATGTTGTGGAACTAGCTAATAGTAGGTTAACAGGGAGAGCACGGCTCTTGATCCATCAGTTGTTCACAATTCAAACTTTTTAATTCTGAGCAGAAAAGCCTTCCTTGGTGTTGCTGCAGCAAAGAGCTTCTCTTGTGTATCTATGTTGGTCTCCTGCATTGCGTACCGCTGAAACTGCCTGTGACATACAGTAAATAGGTCATGGTGAAGTGTGATTTGGATAAGAGTTCACACCTGAGACCTTGTATCAATTTGAGAGTAAGTCACCCAGACATGGTGTTTAGTGGTTTTTCTACAGAAATGGAGCGTCCATATTGTTCCACTTACATGCTTATTTAACTGTTTTAGCATATAAACCAGTTAAATTATTTAATTTCACCTAAACTTTTATGTCGGCCCAATCTCTGAGCTACTTCCTTCTCAAACTGTTCACATGCTTCCCTTTTTTTGCAACATTTTCTTATGGAGAGAAGAACTGAAGCAAAGAATGTTTTGACTATTCAAATTTTTATATTTCTTCTCAAGAGCTGGGGTAGGGATAGCAAGAAAAAGCATCACTATTGAATGTGCATGTAAATAATTAGCAGTAGCCTATGAAAAGCGAATGTGTTTAATATATGGCTATACCTTGTGAATTATTTGTTAATGGTTCAATTCTTACTTTTTCTCCAGCTACCTCAAGTTAACTTCAGAAAAATATTTTCATTAATTTCATTAGGCTAAATACCTTTTCTCATTATGTAAAGCCCTACAATGGAGCAGACGTTCATGTGGTTAAAAGACTATTCCAAACCGTGGGAGTAAATGTATGTTTTTATGGTGTTTTAAAAGGCTTCTGTCCTGTTGAAGCTTTTCTTATCCAAACTGGCTGGGGGTAGGATGACAACTGCTAAACCTAGATGGAAACAAGAACTAGGATTACAAGGCACAGAAGTGACTTGTTCTGTATGCAGTTTGTAAGGTATTCACATTACTATTTTATTTGTTTCAGTGATATTATTAATTTGCCATTGATACAGAAAACCTCTGTAAATCGGAACATAATGTGCTTTTCTAACTAGTTCTTATTTGCATAGCATTACATGCTTTTGCAGTAGATACTAGTGTAGTCTTGCATGGAAAATTAAGGATGAAAAATACGTTACTGAAGATAATCAGGTTAATTTAATTCTGAGACCAACATGAAATGGCTGCACCTACTGATTGTCACAGCTTAACTTTAATTGTTATAGCTGACAATGTTTATCTCTTTTATTCATGGCTCTTAGTTCTTCACAGATTAGATCCGACTATTAATTTCCCTTGAAGGGATGGGCACTTACAGGTCAGTGCTGTCATTAAATTACCATTTAGTTTTAAAGAAAGTTGAGTAGTCTGTTGACCATGTGGGATGCTTTTCACTTTGGAAGATACCCATAACTGTAATGCTATTTGTGATTTTAAGACTAGGTATATGACCTGAGTTCCCAGGCCCACATAGCAAATAAACACTAAAGTCTCTTGGGAGCAGTACTTCTAGCCTACTGTGAACTTTGGCTCATTATACCAAGATTATTGAACATTTAGTCCTTTTGATGCACTGTGTGTATGATACATGAGAATGAGTGAGTGGGTGTTGCTTGGAAATGTCCTCTGTTCATCCATAATATAAACAGGCCATACTTACTGGTCCCTAGGTAACCAGTTTCTGGCTCAGTGTTAATCTGCAGTCTCCTGGAAAGATTGTATTTTGGACCTTATTCTGTTTGTATTAGAAAATTATCTAGAGTTAGTAGAAATTCTAATGATTTACTGTATGGGATTCCAGCATATATAACCTAAACTGAATGCCCTGATAACTCCTTTATGCTATATATAGATGGTTGAGCAATAAATCGTTCTAATCTTTGGGTTAGGCAGTATCCAACAGACCCCAACAACATATTTTCTTCGACTTTTAGAGGCTATATCCAGTAAACTGAAGTTCATTAACTCATGAGTATTGTACTTTGTTGCTTTTCCTAGCTGTCTGCTCCTTAATTCTATACTGTCTTTTATTTTTATATATTTACTAATGATTTATATACAGTAAATCTCATTATAGTGATTTTCAAATCACTTCTTCCCATTTTCAGTTCTATTGTCCCAGATTCTTAGAAAACACAGCCCCAAAAGAGAGTGAGGGGGAGTCTGTTTAATCAATTGTAACTTTCTCATTTTACTCTTAGTGTGTACCTGTATTGCATTTTTCACTTCCTGCACTGACAGTGTGATTTCTTTCTAGCTGTTCTACCTTGTCTCCAAATGAGAAATTATCACTCTTCTCATTACAATAGAGTCTTTCACTTTACATTTCTGTTTCCATTAGAATTTAGAAAATATGTTCAGATGCTCAGTTACTTAGGAGAAACAGATTCCCATTAATTTTTTCTGCATTTGCAGAAAGAGAGGATTTTCATGGTGAGTTCTAGGACTTACCTCTTATGAAAACTTAAATGTCTCAGTCAGTGAAGTCCTGCTAGATGATGAGTAGTATATTTCAACATGTATTACTGGCAAGCAGCTTCAGAGTCTTATTCACTCTAGTAGGCCTCTCTTCTGTTTTGTTCCAGACAGACCATACATTATCCAGCTGTAATAGTGGTTATTAAATAAAAACATTCTTTTTACTCTAAAGTCAACCATGACAGTTGCTCTACTGTTGCTAAAATTTTTTTTTTTCAGTAGCCCTGTACTTCACCTCTAAGGAAACTGTACCATAGTTTCCTATCCTGCACCAGCAGAGGTAAATATCTAGGTAGATGATATAATTAATATAAGCTGATAATGTTTTCTTTCTTTCAGAAGAAGTGAATACCTCCCTTTTCTCTGCACACCAACCCCTCTCCCTCCTTGAGCATGTACCACCAGCCTACACCTCTGGTTTCTGTGTACAGGTTCTTCTTTTAGACATAAGTGAGAAAAATCTTTAGTATCAAAACCTGTTTATCAAAGAAATGTTCACTTTCTCGTATACTGTAATGCTTTCAAATTATGCATCTTATGTGAATGCTAGCTTGCACTTCATACACTGGGAAGATTTCTTTTTCTTTTTTTCCCCAAAAAGAAAGGAAAGCATTGATACATTCAGAATAGTTAAAGTTACAGAATCATAGAATCGTTTTGGTTAGAAAAGATCATCAAGTCCAACGATTAACCTAGCACTGCCATGTCCCCAACCAAGACATGTTCCTGAGCATCATATCTACACATCTTTTAAATACCTGCAGGGATAGTGACTCAACCACTTCCCTGGGCAGCCTGTTCCAGTGCCTGACAACCCTTTCAGTAAAAAAAAATTCCCTAACATCCAATCTAAAAATTGGTGATCAGGTAGTGAGGTGGATCAGGAACTGGTTGATGGGAAGGAGTCAGAGAGTTGTAGTCAATGGGGCAGAATCTGGTTGGAAGTGTGTGACTAGTGGAGTCCCTCAGGGGTCTGTACTGGGACCGATGTTGTTCAACAACTTCATCAACGACCTGGATGAGGGTATAGAATGTACCCTCAGCAAGTTTGCTGATGACACTAAGCTGGGAGGAGTGGCTGACACACCAGAAGGCTGTGCTGCCATTCAGAGAGACTTAGACAGGCTGGAGAGTTGGGCGGGGAGAAACATGATGAAATTCAACAAGGGGAAGTGTAGAGTTTTGCATTTGGGGAAGAACAACACGATGTCCCAGTATAGGTTGGGGGCTGACCTGCTGGAGAGTAGTGTAGGTGAAAGAGACCTGGGGGTCCTGGTAGACAGGAGGATGACCATGAGCCAGCAATGTGCCCTTGTGGCCAAGAAGGCCAATGGCATCCTGGGGTGCATTAGAAAGGGTGTGGTTAGTAGGTCAAGAGAGGTTCTCCTCCTCCTCTATTCTGCATTGGTGAGGCCACATCTGGAGTATTGTGTCCAGTTCTGGGCCCCTCAGTTCAAGAAGGACAGGGATCTGCTTGAAAGAGTCCAGCGCAGAGCCACAAAGATGACTAAGGGAGTGGAACATCTCCCTTATGAGGAAAGGCTGAAGGAGCTGGGTCTCTTTAGCTTGGAAAAAAGGAGACTGAGGGGTGACCTCATTAATGTTTACAAATATGTAAGGGGTGAGTGTCAGGGAGATGGAGTTAGGCTCTTCTCAGTGATGACCAGTGATAGGACAAGGGGTAATGGGTGCAAATTGGAGCATAGGAGGTTCAAGGTGATTGTCCGAAAAAACTTCTTTACTGTGAGAGTGACAGAGCACTGGAACAGGCTGCCCAGGGAGGTTGTGGAGTCTCCTTCACTGGAGACATTCAAAACCCACCTGGATGCGTTCCTATGTGATGTGCTCTAGGTGACCCTGCTCTGGCAGGGGGGGTTGGACTAGATGATCTTTCGAGGTCCCTTCCAACCCCTAAGATTCTATGATTCTATGATTCTATGATTCTAAACCTCCCCTGGTGCAACTTGGGGCCACTTCCTCTTGTTCTATCTCTTGCTAGTTGAGAGAAGAGGCTATCGCCCACCACGCTACAACCTCCTTTCAGGTAGTTGTAGAGAGTAATAAGGTCTCTCCTCAGCCTCCTTTTCTCCAGACTAAACATCCCCAGTTCCCTCAGATGCTCCTCATTAAGACTTGTGCTCTGGACCCCTCAGCAGCTTTTTTGCCCTTCTTTGGACACACTCTAGCACCTCGATGTCCTTCTTGTAGTGAGAGACCCAAAACTGAACACAGTATTTGAGGTGCAGACTCATCAGTGCCTCCCTCTCTCCTCCTCTCCACACCTGTCATCTTAGGGTAAAGCAAAAATTAAGCGGAAGGTATTACTCTTCCTTTCCAGTATCTCCTGGCATGGGCACTTGTTTACCCTCTCCAGCAAGCTATACATAAAATTTAGTTGCTTAGCTCCTTGAGAAGGAGGGATCAGTCCTTCAGTCCTCTGAGGGCTGAATTTAAGGCACAGAATCATCTCTCTTGCCAGTTTGGTTCAGGAGCTATACAGCACAAAGGCAAAACACAACATTCTTGATGCTGCTGCCTCTGAGCCAGTACTTAAGGCTTTGTTGCCGAAAACCCCAAAAAAATCCCACACTCCACCTTCTAGCAATACTTGTTTAAGTAGGAAGGACTCATTAGCAACCATGTGTTCGTGACACCTGCATTCCTCTAGAAAAGCACAGCTTACAAAGTGCAGGCAGAACACTGTGTTCAGCCAAGGGAATCGGTTGTGAAGTGCATTTTTGGAAGACCACATTACTTAAGCATTTTCCTTCTGAAAATGGTAGCAGCTGTTAATTACTCTTAAGTAGTAATAATAGAATAAACGAGTGGAAAAGGCTTAATGAATTTCAGTAGTTACCACTTACATTACTGTCATCATAAGACATTTTACATACTGGTCAATTTTGCATAATTTTTAGTTTAAGTGTTTTGGTATCTTATACTATATAATTCCAAAAAGGTAATAGATGCTCTTGCCTGTTCTTTTTAATTATAGTCCACTTCTAGAATGTTTACAGTTTTGGTATTTACTTCAGAACTCTTAGGTAGGGGCTCAGAGCCACTTCAAATACTAACCAAGAAGTAGAGTTGCAGAAGTGAGACTTATTACCTGCTTGTTGGTTACCACTCAAACTACTCAAAATTAGCTTGCTACTTCAACAGTGCACACAGATCCGTTTATGCCATTTAAACTGTTTTTGTGTGTATGTTCTATTCTGGGTAGCTGAAAAGGAGAAGCAGAAAAGTGGCAAGAACAGGAAGCAACAACTGGCTGCTTGGTAATGAATATAGCTGGAGTTCTTATCTGAAGTGAACAGAACTTGTAAGATGGATGCAGTTAAAATTTCTGAGTTCATAATTAATTACAAGTCTGAGTGCTGTGGGCTTTAACAGTAACAAATGTGTTCTGCTTTATAGCCTCTCTTGCCGAGTATTTGATGCCAAAAAGTACTAGTAAATATGACACATTTGTATCTATACCTTCTGAAAGAAGGATAATATGCCTTTCAGATCCTTGCCATAGGTTTTTTATTTTGTCAGCTATGAGAGGAAGGTCATCTGATAAAAAATGCATACAGTACTAATGAGTAAATATTTTGTTGTTCATGGAATCTTTACTGGGGATGGGAGTGGGGAAGGAATAAAAAAAATTTTTTTCTCAAGTTTAAATCAGCATAACACAATATAAAAGAATTTGTTACCTTGTGTTTTGTAACCTAGAACATATCTTCAAAAAGAGATGGACTTCTGACTGAAAGACTTATAGTGATGGTTTGTTTCAGTGAGCGTCATTAGTACTTGCTTTAATTTGTTGGTCGTCTTACATTTCTGTTTAGATTAAGTACTCTCATTTCTTAACTTCCACTGCTTTTTCAATTTGTTTTAGGCTTTTCAAAGCCAATTGCCTGAAGGAAAGGCAACATTGGGCTTGCAACAAGACTGCATCTTACTTGGTCAGTTAAGATTTTCTGCTCTTTAACCCTAAATTCCAAGTGAGGAGCACTTAAAATTATCTTTTATGCTGTAATGGAGAACTCAAACAGAAAACAATAAATCTTTTGGGAGCTGGCAGCAGCAAACGACATCTTAACCACAAACCCAACTGAATATTTTATCTTGTATATCCACATCTCTGCCTATGAATTTAATTTTCCAGAAATGACTGTCAGTTGAATGACTTTGACAGATGCCACTGTCAATTGCTCATCAGGTGAAACTCTCTGGTATGCTGATGGCTACATCACCTTCAGCCTCTACAGAAGGTGAAGGTGCTACTGCAAGTGTATTTTTCTTGCCTTCATTCTCAGGGGGGTTTAATATAAGTTGTCCATTACATAACAAAAAGCTTTCAGTCCAGTGGGGTAACAGGAAAAAAGATACAGGAACACTAGCATCTGCTCTTATTCTAACAGCAGTAATACTGATAGCCCCCTTCAGGTGCCATAAGGTAATTTGGAGTCTTTTCTTATCCTTGCTTTAGAGTGGAGGTCTAAAGTATTAGTGTGTCTTCATTTACTAAGAAGCTTGTGCTCATAAGAAGTTTCTGGATGGTCTGTATGAGTCAGATAAGACTTTAGGAAGAGCGAGTCATTGCAGCATTAGACTGTTATCCTGGAAACACTAAAACTACCTCTTAGCAAGGGTAGGCTTTGTGATAGTAGCAAATTAGGCACTTTTAAAAAAACATCACTTAAACCTTACTTTTAAATTCTGAAGTCAAGTATAGCATCTGAAACTTTATGGTGAGTCATAGGCTTAGCATAAAAAGCTGTATGACTTGCAATATGAAAGCATAATTTTTTGTTTTATATTTTTTGTTTGTTTCTTTAAATTCTCTTCAGGATCAAATTTTTGTAACAATATAAGGAATATTCCTTGACTTAATGATCAGTAATAAAGAAATAAATTACAAGAATTATTAGGAATATAGCAGAGGAATTAAATAGAAAACACCATTGTGATTACTAAAATCTGTAACAAGCATACAATAACTGTATGCAATCCTCTTAATTTCAGTTATCAATGGAAAAAAAAAGGTTTAGAGAAGGGTAAAAAAAGATAATCAAATGTAAAAAAACTATCTTCTGCATGAAGAAAAAGCAAACTGACTAGGAATCATCAGGGGAAAAAAAAGAAAAATAAGGGGTCTATGGAAGAAGGTTTACAGAATTGGAAGTGTGGAGGAGAAGGTGGATAGGGATTTATTTCAGTTCTGCCATAAGAATGAGAGGTATAAAATAAAACCAGTGGTATTCAGAGCAAACCAAGGAAGATGGTTCTTCACAGAACATATTATTAAGCTGACACATGGTGTTATGGATAGTGAAAATTTACATGATCCTAAAGGTTGACGGTTCAGATTCCTGGAAAAATAACTTGAGAACTGTTATATAAAAAAAGATAAAATTTCTGCTCAAGAAGTTTTTCACATGTATCTTGCTGAGGTCTAGAAAATATTCTGGGAAAGTGTAGCTATGTGCTTGACTTCATCTTCCCCAGGCATCTGCTGTTGGTCACTTTAAGGGTGAAGATAGCAGGCTAGACAGACTCTTTACCCAGTATTTTCACTCAACATACAAGCTGTATCTATTTCAGAAATATCTGAGGGTCCCTAACAGGAAAACAGAAAAAGGGAAACCATTTTGTACATTGTCAGAATTTACCTCTGGAAAATATATCTTACCTCTCAGAAACATTACTTTGAGGGTGCAGCTGTCTGAAAAAGGCTTTACTGGTTTGCTGTTTATTGCTTCTTGATCACTTCTGGTTGAAACAGGGTATTATTGCAGGAAAAACTCTGTCATTCTTTGGGAGAGATGCAGGCTATTGTGTATTCTGGTGGCTGTTAGGTTGGGATGGTAAGCAGTGACTATTCAGTGGTATGAGTGATAAAAGAATTCTTGAATTTTTCTCACTTAACTTATACAGGCTATATCATTTGCAAAGGCAATTATATGTTGATTTGATCAGCTAGTTTATAAATGAATAATATATTGCTTCAAATAGACTTTTGCAGCTTTAATAAAAGCATACTTTTTTTTTTCACGTCCTTGTTTCCTTCATTGATGTTTTTGGACAACAATATATTTCATACTCACTTTTTTAAAAAAAGGAAAAAAAAATTATAGTAGTGTCTGTTAAATAGGAGCAAAAAACCTCATGTAATTCGAAACATGCTGCCTGAGTTATTACTATTCCTATTCTTTTCTCCTCTCTTGCTTATTTGGTTCATATTCCTTAGTAATATAAGTTAAAATACTGTGGCAATAAGAGATTGAATAGTTGTTTTTTTCATATATTTTTTAATGGGGAAAATAAAGATATTTTAATCTGTCAAATGCTGGAGTTTTGGGGTTTTTTTGCTTTTTGTCCTAACTGAAATAACTAGTTTATTAGTGCTCTTGTTTTATTCTGCCGAATACTTTTGTTTGTTTGGTCTTTTCTTCCTTGTATTTTCTCTGTTTCTCACAGCCAGAAGTTTTTGTCCCAAATCCAAATTAATTTTAGAGGATTCAGTTTCAGAATCAATACAAAATACTTCTCTGTCAGGTTTACATTTTCTTGACAACACTAAATAACACACTTCACATTTTTTCTCTGTCTGGTCAAAGCAATGCAATTAAAATTAATTAATATGCAATTTTACAACTAAATGTACAATCTTACAAACTCCTGGACCTTAAGTTTGTGGGCTAAAGTGGTATCATGTCCTTTACCCCTGAAAATAACACTCTGATGTTTCTTGGTTTGTATCTGTGTTTTTTTCTTGTAACAGTACTTATCTACTGATAGAACTGAGTGGTTTTTTTTGCATGAGCCTGGATGAACAGGACTTGATTATATAATAACTGATATTTCAGATAAAGATGACATTTTATGTGACACTGAAAAGAAGAAAGCTGGTAATTAGTAGTTTTGGGGTTTGGTTCATCCTCTGTAGTGGCTTGCTGCAGGTTTCTGGCAGTCATCTGTAGCTCCATGTTGATGTTTTACAGAGGTCAGTAAGGATTCCCTGCTTCTGATGAAATTCTATGCCTTTGCAAACCCTGCTAAATCACCTTTACATATTTGTGAATGTATAAGTTTCAAAGAGGAATTACTAAATTTCTTTTGAAAGAAAAAAAAGTATTAGTCTAGTAAATGCTAAGATTTAGGAGAGTTCTCGGGAGAGAAAAATCCTGGGTTTACAACCAATTTCCTCTGTTATATAATATTTGTTGTTACTATTCCTCTTCTTCAGTGTTGCAAGATAAAACATTAATCTACATATTTTACTTGGAAGAGGAGGAATTTTTTTTGCTTTTTTGTTGTTTTTTTGTTTGTTTGTTTTCAGAACTAAGCATGAATATTTCCAGAGACATATAGTTGTATATGAGTTTGTTTCCCTGCTCCACCAATTGTGATTAGAGAGGAGAAAAAAAGAAGAAAAAAGTCCCATGTTAACAGATGGAAAACAACCTGTTAAGCATTGTCCTGCCTTTCTGAATCCACATACCTGTATGCTACCACAGTTTAAAAAGGAGTATTTTTTGTGGGAGCTGTTTGTTAAAATAGTATTACCTGCTTGCTTTCTTCTATTCAAAATAAGTACTACTTTTTAAATGAAAAAGAAAGCATTTTTCTAATGACAGAATCAACTTACTGTAAGCCTCATCTTGTCCTTAAATTACTTTTTCATTCCTATACAATGAAGAAATAGAAAACAATGTTGCTGAATATGCCAAGTTGGAAAAGGAGCACTTCCCTTGCTTTTCAATACAGGACTGAACTTGATAGAGAATTAGAGACTGGTTTTGCAACGCAAAATGCTGGAGTTACGGTGCTATCAATTTTGCCAAGACTAAGACATTTGAAAACCAAAATGTCTATAGATTTCTTCATCATGTACTGTTCTGCCCAAAAAGCAAAATGCCAGGGATGAGCCTTGCTCCGTGAAGACTTTAGACTAGAACAAAGCAATGCTTTCACAGTTAAATATCATACGTCAAAAGGGGAAAAAGAACTATTAAAATATCATATTTGTAGAATCTTTGTAACTACAGGTTTTTTGTAGGTAACCCATCTTAAGCAACATTTTGGCTACGTGTTTTATTAATTTTATTTTAACTATGGTGGTACCATGCATATGACTCAGCAGCAGGATGCCCTTGTACCAAATACTCAACAAATATTAGTAAATCCGCATTTCTGTTGATCTTTTATTTAAACAAAAGCAAAAAGAACTTGGAGGCCTCAGCAGATATAATGAAGGTTTGTGTTGCTCTCTAGTAATAGAAGATTATTACAAAGTATTGGAGGATAACAAGCTAAAAATTTCTGATATAAAAGTAGGTAATTTTAATGAAGTATAAATGTACTGTAAGAGTATTAGCGACATGCTTTCTACTTTCCATAGATGCCTTGTGGCCTTTTGCCTAATCTTTGGAAACAATACTGTGACACTGATGTATTCAGTGCTATTGTGCCTGCTGAATTAAGGGAGGGGGGAAAAAAGACACTTCAGAATAAGATATTCTGTTTAAGACACATTTGGACAAAACGGGGTAAATCTGCCTGGGAAAATGGGATTTAAGTGTCTAGAAAACAAGATTAGCTTTTTCCATTTGATCTTTGGTGAAATCATGTCAAACGGAGATGTTTCAGAGTTGACAGCTCCTGGTGAATTCACTTTTTCTTCATGTTACTGAATTGGAGAGCAGAGGCCACAGGCCCTGCTGCCCTTTTATTGTTTCGTAGCTCTGTTGAGTCAATTCTCATGCAAGAACTTGTGTTGCCTATATTGAGTAGCTAAGGCTTCACTAATAGCATTTGACATTATAATAGCTTTCCAGACAAAATTCTAGAGAAAGAATAGATGGATTCAAATCTGTGTGATGAATAGGATATGTTACTTCACGCAATATTTTTCTTCTTTGAAGTAAGAATGAGTAATGAATGTCATAATGTAGCTATAGTCTTTGCAACTTCCTAAAATTGGTACCTCAAGTAGGTGGCAAAAAAAGGTAAACAACTAATATCTCTCTCTTTAATAGAAATCAAGCATAAGCCTCTGTAGTAACTGCAAAAAAGAAGGTTATGTGATACTTTTTAGTTATGTAATGATGAAGGCCACATAAATGGTATTGTTTTAAAAAATTATACTACCACAGCTGTGAATTTATTATGGGACAGATCAGATAAATTCAGGAGAAAAAAAAAATGGAACTTTTTTGTGGAATTACTTTGTAAGAGAAAGTCAGTGTTCTAAATAGAGATTAAAAGTACAGTGTTTCTGAAGAGTAGATCTTTCATGGGGAAGCTGTATCTCAGTGCCCTCTTTCTACTCTGCTGTTAATTCAGTCAAGCAGTTTGCATTTATTGCACAAGACAGGGTGAATAAGTATAGAACCTCCTCATTCACAGATAGACATTTACTGTTTGCAGTAAGAATATGTATAGAGGTACTGAGCAGAATCTTCTAAGCTGAGTCTCAAATGTTAGAGAAACCAGGTATCACATACAGACAAACTAAACTTAGTATCCCTCATAAAATCTGACGCTTCTGAAAATCAAATTGCTTATGTAAAATTGTATTTAGCTATAAATTTAAAAAATAGCTGGAAAATATTTGTCTTGTTCTCATTTCTTTCATTCTTGTGAGGTAAACAAAAGAAAAGCAGCGCTGTCTAAATTGTAACAATAAATTTCATTTCAACTGAAGAAAGGTGTCAACTTGTGGAGAGCTTTCACATCTGGTTTGCTGAAAGACCATCCCATAATACATTCAGAGTGTAAGGACTACCATAATGCTATTAAATAAGGCAACCGCGTGCTTCTCCACATTTTGTGAAATTCTGAAACTCTTATTGAAAACACCATTCCACAATAGCCTTCAAAGAGCTGATCTGGACATCTAATCAGTCATGTGTAACTAGCCCAGGACCAGCGATGGTCGGAGCTATGTTTCTGAGTCGAAGGAGCTCCTTTGTGATGAGATCGACATACAGGAATGCACTTTGTCTCAAGTACCCATATTTCCAACTTAGATGACTTCGTAACTGTGGGTAAAATGCTTCCTGTTTCTCACCTCCTCAAGCAGTTCTGTGGTGATTTCAACGAGCAAACTATAGGTTAGCAACTCCCAGCTGGATGGTTGTGGGGTGTTTTGTTTTTTTCTCGGAAGTTTTTTTCCCTTTTCTCCTTTTTGATGGGGCCAGACCAGTATTCAATGTCTTGTCTGAAAGAGAAAAAGTAAAGGTTTTTTTAGATTTTAATACTTTAATATCAGGTGTTAATCCATTATATCATCCAAGAGGCTTCGTGTGAGGTTTTGTTAAATGTGTTTTTACCTACAATAAAAACAGACTTGCAAAACACCCTTCTGCCCACTTCTGTACCTGGCAGGCTTAAGATATGTTTTGTGCATATTATTTGATACAAATATCAATTCCAGGAATTAACAAACTGTATAAAACATAGCAGTCCTATCGAAATCTCTCCCAATTCACCCAAAAAAACCTCAATCAAAAATTAACAAAAAAAAAGACTACAAAAAACTCCAAGATCCTTATTTATCATACAGACTCCAGCAAGGCAGTTTACAATGTTAGATGAAAATCCTTGGAAAATTATTATTATGAATAATACATGTTGTAAAGCCTTGTAGTTGCAGTACAAGAAAGAGGAAAGAAAAACGGCATGCTTACTCTTATGGCAAAAAACAAACTGATAAATATTGTTTCTTCTTCCTTGATAAAACTGTAAGCTTTATTGAGCAGTATCTGTTCACTCTGATAACCAGAATATTTTGAATGCAGTATTCCTGAAAAACTAAAGGAGTCATGAGAGAATCAGCTGGACTTATGTATAACACATTATTCACAT
The DNA here is from genome assembly GCA_020745705.1 of Hemiprocne comata. Taxonomy (NCBI): domain Eukaryota; kingdom Metazoa; phylum Chordata; class Aves; order Apodiformes; family Apodidae; genus Hemiprocne; species Hemiprocne comata. The sequence goes on from CM036589.1 coordinate 38,647,422, forward strand.
CACCAAAATTGTTATCAAGTTTCTCTCACAAAGTAGTCTTTTATAAGAGAGGTTCTTTAACAAAGGACAAATAGTTTTTAGTTTTCAGAGTTTACAAGATTGGCAGCAAAAAAAGCAGGAGTATATGTCTGGGTTTTTGGGGGGTAGGGGTGTAAAGTGAGAACCTTCTGATATGTAGTGTTTGGAGGAGAAAAAACCCCAGCCACCACGAAAAACACACACATCCATGAAAGGAAAAAAACCCCACAAGTCCCTGTCATGAAGTTTTGAAGACTTCTAAGTATAGTTACACTTGTCTGCAGCATCAACTTCCTTACGAGGAATTACTAAGTGTATATTACTCTGGTAGTAATTAGGTAATTATTCTTGTTAATGTTTCTTTTAAAAAGGTTTCATAGTGATCAAACAAATAGTAGGGTCTCTTTATTTTCTGAATTGGAATATATTAATGTATCTGTGTGTTGCTCCACCCCAGCTTTTTAAGCTTTTCCATATTTGTTTGTGTCTGAAATGCAATTGCCTTTGTTTAATCAGTAGCCTTTTTTCCTCACTTTGTAGAGCACCTATCACTCTGGCATCTTTCACAACAGCAAGACTGTATCGCAAGATTCAGTCAGCATTTCAGATCATCTAGCAATACACTATTTCTATTCTGCCTGATTTTAACAGTCCACATGTTTTTGGTAGAAAACCTTGTCTCAGGTAGAAATCAATGTACTTTAATAGAAATCACTTAATGGGAAAGATGATGGATGGATGGGCCTATAGAGTTGTGGGAAATGGGGTTAAGTCCAGTTGGCAGCTGGTCAGAAGTCGTGTTCCCCAGGGCTCTGTTGTGGGGCCAGTTCTCTTTAATACCTTTATCAATTATCTGGATGAGGGGATTGAGTGCACCATCAATAAGTTTGCAGATGACACCAAATTGGGTTGGAGTGTTGATCTGCTTGAGGGTAGGAAGGCTCTACAGAGGGACCTGGACAGGATTGATGAGCTGGGGACAATTGTACAAGATTCAACAAGGCCACGTGCTGGGTCCTGCACTTGGGTCACAACAACCCTGGGCAATGCTACAGGCTGGGAAGTTGTCTAGCAGAAAATTACCTGGGGGTGTTGGTTGGCAGCTGGCTGAACGTGAGCCAGCAGTGTGCCCAGGGGGCCAAGAAGGCCAACACCATCCTGGCCTGTATCAGGAATAGTGTGGCCAACAGGAAAAGGGAAGTGATTGTCACCTTGTACTCAGCATTAAGGATCTAAAATGGGCATCTGAGCATTGAATACCCAGATCAGATCTAAAAAATGTTGTCACAAAGCACCTACAGCAGCACAGCTTGCTGCTGGCAGCTTTGTTAGGCAAAATAATGTCAAAATATCCACTTTAGATATTATATTTGCTATATTAGTACAGGCTTTGGGTTTCTCCTCGCCACCACACCCCCCAGTTCGATGTACAGAAAGAATGCATAAAATCCTGGCTTTATAAAATAAATTCAGTAGCTCTAGAACTTGACTCCACTTTCTCTTTCATGTGCACTTGTATAGAATTCTTCCAGTAGTGAAACGAATAAGAAGTTGCACTTAACTAATGGCCAGATCTGATAAAAATCCTGCCTCTCTTCTGTTTCTTCTCTTCCCATGTACCTGACCTCATGGGCTTGGAAAGCTTACCTTGGACTGCTTAGTAGTCTGTGAAACAAAATATAGTATGTTAACATAAAAAAAAAATGGGAAATTTGGAGAAAAATATTACTGCAGATACAGATAGGGGAAGAAATACTCTTTTGAGTGTCTCTTCTGTGCATGACTTGGACTCCTATATGGATATTGTCCCTGGTTTTAAGAGTTCTAACTACAGGTAACTTAGAAAAAGGGCAGTAATAATTTTAATTTCTGATTATTGAGCATATTCTGGTTGCTAGTAGAGTGTGAGTATCCTAGTGCTAGGAAAGAGATCATACAGTTAGGCTGGCTCTGTAATTTTATACGAACTCAAGGAATCACATTGTATTACAGATGATGGAGGTGGAAAAGGACTTTGCACTACATAGTATATTTGACAGTGAATGCAATTTTTCTCTCTTGGTGTAATTTTTGTCTCAACAAGTTAGTTTTTGACTGTATTCTCTTGGCAGGAAAAGCTCTCTATAATGAAAAATAGGAGTTTAAATTTTAAAAAAATCTCCTTTACTGCTGTCAATAATACTTTATTCTCAGTCTCTGTAGTGACTGATTATGAAAAGTTAGTTCCTGAGTTTCTCAGAATTATCAAAAAACCTCTGTTACGACAAGCTGTTTCACATACAGTTCATAAATATTACAAATGTTAAAAAAAAACCACAAGGCTTTGAGAGAACAACTACCAGTGTATCTTAGGGGAATTCACTAACCGTCTTCTAACATGACATTAGCTTCACTTTTTTAGACTGATTTCGGCCAATTGCAATGTGATTTTTTTTCATTCACTAATTTGATAATTCTCCAGTAAAACCTACTGACATGTCTAAAAATTGAGATCTATCATACCTTTCACTTTTTGTTCACTAAAGAGCTAAAATGAAGAAGCAAGATATAACTCTAAAATAAAAGCATGAAGTCAGTCAATCAGCAATCAAACACCCCTCTTGTTTTATGAAGTATGCCACTATTACTTTTGCTCCATTTTGACAGTCAAATTGCCAAATTGGACACTAATTTCATGGATTTAATTACTTGCCTCACTTAAATTCCTGGGCCCCTTTTCTCCTATATTTCTTGGACATCCCCTTACAGCACTGGGGCTCCTCAGGGACAGATTTTCCAATTTAGACTCTCAGCATGAGACTTCTGTAACTTTGCAGATTTTGAAGTTAGCATATAGTCTGCCCTATTACCATCAGAGTGGAAACGTATTTTGGTGCATGTCCTAAAGTAAGTGCCAAAGAAATAGAAAATGAGTTCTGCTTTGGAAGGAGCTTTTTGCTGGCTGTAATGGATAACCAGACATTTGGCTAGAACCTTAATACTGGCATGACAAAAAGGAGGTGAGATCGTCTTCTATTTGTTTCACTCTTTTTCTGGGTGCAGTTAGCTTCGCTGAATATCTGCCCACACATGACTACTGTTAAAAACAATTGTAATTTTCCTTTTGGATTTCACATTCTTTGGCCCCATGTGAGTCAGTGAATGCTGGCATGATGTAAGAGGAGTATCAAGGCAACTGTGCCCTTGAGGCATCCTGGCACTTGCATGAATTTGGGGATTTCTGTGTATTGTGGAGGCTGGATACAAATACAGTTCAACTCATGAACTGAAGAAAAAGTCAACCAGGCAGAAACATTTTTTTTTTAATCTTTGCATGGTAAAAATTAGTAGAAATAGCCTGTTTTCTATTTTTACGATAAAGTATCTTTTTAATTAAAGAGGTTAAATGTGCTTTGAAATGTCAAACTGACAGCTCTGTTTTGTTAAAATTAAATGGTTTGGCTTTGCATCTTGGGGGGGGGGAGGAGTTTGCTTATAAGGTCAAGTGTTCAAGCCAACCTGAAAGAATGAGTAGTGTTATAATTACTTCTACTGCTGTGCAAACATGAAGCTGACTGATTAAATGAGCCTTCTTGATGATGAACTTTGATATTGCATATTTAGGGTAAGCTTTTGAAAACTCACTGAGTTTAGTCCTAGCTCTTTTTGACCTTGTCTGAGAGTAGATTGAACTCAAAAAGTTGTTTTATCCCTACTGGCACTCAGAATTATTATTTAACAAGGCATCTGCTACACAGTTTAACTAAACAATAGGTCACACATGAAATATGCAGAAAAACTCTTGAAACTATGGTACTGTAACATTTAGACTTTGAAGTTCTTTTTGGAAAAAAAAAAGGGAATTCAGTTTTCCTCCGTAGTTTTAGAGCTCAAATGATTTTTCAAGATCTCAAATGAATATTAACAGCCTTGCTATTAATATCACTGCATGAATACATCCCTTTCCCATTTGAATAAAAAAGTGTCTTATCCTTTTTGGATAGACAACATACTTGGATAAGAGAAAGAAAAGGATAATTCACTTGTAAAAATCAGATGTGATTTGAAAGAGGCCTATTAAAATTTAAAAGGGTATAATTACAATTAATAATTGCTCCCGATTCCCTCTGGCTGTTTTGACCATTTCAGTACAAAACTGTGGACTCTGAACATTAACCTATCAGGGGAATTTAAAACTCATGTTAGAACTGTGTGGAAACCAATAGTCCTTTAGATTAGTTTAATTTTCATGTAATTCTATCAGCTAGAACACTAGAACTCTAAAGATCCGCCAGAAAACACCAGTTTTCATTATATTAGAGACTTATTAGGAGTAACCCAAGAGCAAAACGTGTGTGGTGCAGCCATCTGCTATCTGCAATCCCTCATAAGCATAAAAATGCTTTTAAAACTATAGTATAGCTTGCTTCATCTCTCTCGTGGCTGTCTTTGTAGCAGGCAACAGCAGTGCCACGTAGTTTGGGTTCACTGAGCATCACCAGGTTCTCCAACAGTCCAGCCTCCTCTGTTCCTCCGCAGCTGGGGCAGATCAGCACCCAGCACCAGAGCGTTCCCTCCATCCGCAGTCCTTCTGCGGTACCGGGGCTGCTCCTGAGTGGTCCCATTTTATAGCAGATGGGGCAGGCAAGGGTGACTTTACTACATCTCTGAAAATTATTTTAATGTAATAATCCACATTATGGAACCTATGTTTTAAAAAAATAAGATATCTGTGAATTTGAGCTTTTTTAACGTTACATACTTTTGTCTCTATCTCCTCTATCTGGATCAGCTGGGCCCTGGGAAGATGCCATCGCTGCAGGGAGTCTTACTAAGAAGCTGGGGTTGTTTTTAGTTTTGAATACGCTCGGGCCTATATTCATTATCAATAGAGAAGATTAGGTTGAGTTCCACAGCTGGAACCTACTACTGAAAATGGTCTGTTGCTCTACCCTTTGCACTCGAGTTTTATGCCGGGACAGATTAGTTGAAGTGTCCCTGTGGAGTATAACTGTAGGTTTGTGATGGGATAGGAATTTTAAAAATAGATTAGGCCCAGCATGCTACCCGCTTTTTAGATCAGTAGTAGCTGCTTAAATTCAAGTTATAAAGAGATAAACAACCAGAAGGATGACGATGTGCTGTACTGAAGGCTGCTTAGCCCAGTGATGATCAGGTTCCATGTTACATGTATCAGCTGCCTGAAGTGTTGAAAGTCAAGAGACTGGTCAAAGGAGAGAGATTAACAAGTTGTGCTGAAAGGAAGAAAGAGTCAAGAACTGGTCTAAGAATGTCTCTTATTTATATAAATTCATTAATGATAAGGGGGGAAATTAGCACAGCTTTCACTGTATCACACAGAACGAGGACCTGTGTCACCAGTGTTGAGAGCTTAGAAAAATTTAATTCTCTGGCCAGTGAAGGAAGGAATTTCTTGTGGCCTCTGATGCAATTTGCATATAAATAAATGCACCTTTGTTCTTTAATTCTTTCTCATTGCTTTTTTTTTTTTTTTAAGCAGCTTTTGGAAAATGAAAAGGTTAGGGATTGGATTTTGAATTCTTACAGATGGTGGCTCCTCATTCTTCTGGTTTGGTGCCCAGGATATGTCCTTAGGTCTGATGGCAACAATAACACTCTTGATTCAGCACAAAACATGCAACTCCTTGACGAGAACATGTTATGCTTTTTTAATTAAGCAATTCTTTAGCAGGGAACAAAACCTTATTAACCAAGTTAAACATGGCACCAATTCAAACTATTAGTGATGGTAACTTCCTGACCAAAAATTGGTGTATAAATTTCTTATTTTGCTTTGTCTTACCATTTGCTTAAAAAAAAAAAAAAGAAAATTAGAAGAATCTGCTGTCTTTCTGTGATATGTATCCAAAAAGCAGATACATGGGGTTTGGTTTAGGTTTTTTCTTTTTAAGACAGAATGCTTAAATCTAGTTTCAACGATGATGGCAATAGCTTTCTTTATTAATTTTGTTGTAATTATTAACAGTATTTTACATATTGGATTTCCTGCATGCTTCCTTCCAACCCTATCTGTTGGACTGACTTCTGGTGCAATAATGATGTGTAAAATAAGTATTTTTGTTATGACTAAGTATATGTGGTCTGCATATGAGACTAAAAGACAAGAACAATTTTACTTTGTGGTTTGGACCTGAATCACTGAGAAACTAATCAATTCCCCTCAAAATATAAGAAATGTCCTATTGGCTCAGATAAACCATCTGTCCAGACTACCTAGTTTTATGCCTCCAGTTGCAATTGAACATACTATTTAGGGAGAGCATACAAGACTCTCTGCTCCTTCAGTCAATTTCCTTCACACTTTTCCAGGCCCTGCATTCACTGATTTTGGTGTGCATTGTTGTACTTCTCTACTCCTACCTTTTGTTTGTTTGTTTTGATTTTTAATTAATTTATGGTCCTGATCTCCATTTATTTATTTGATCCATTTTTAAACCTCAATGTTGTCTGTCTCCAACTTCTCATAACAACAAATTCAAGAAGTTCACTATCTGATGTATCAAAGAAAAAAAAGATCAATAAAATAACCAACCCAAACCACAAACCTCTCTCATCATTTTTATTTAGACCAATCTCCACCTATTTTCAAGTAGGTGAAAAATGAAGATGGGCCTAAGCAAGAGCGTCAGGTCGGAATGTCCCCACATTTTGGCATTTTTTGATTCTGAATCAGTACAATGGGCTGAGGCAAATCCTCCAATCTGAACCAGCACCTCGGGGGGGAAGATTTCACCTTCAGTCAAACCTTGCAGTGTGCTTTTTGCTAGTCAAGGAAGGAATCAAGTGCAGCATAGGTGAAATAGACCTTTACATTTTTACGTTTACAGATGGGATCTAGCTAGAAAGGACAGCACAGACAAATAGGCTTAAAATTGGAAATAATGTTGATAAAGGCAAGAAATGAGTGGGGGAAAAGAAAAGGAGATAGCAGACACCGTTCTGTTGGGAAATGTGAGCGCTCTGCTGTTGGAAAAGTCAGATCCATAACTGGAGTAAAGGGAACATCTGGATAGAAAATCCTCAAAAAATATCCAAGAGTTACAGCTGATTGCAAGCTAAACATGAATCCACCTAGTAGGCAAATACCATATAGGAATCTGTGTGCAGAATGGATTGTTGTTAGTTTTTTGGTTTTGTTTTTTTTTTTTTTTTCCTGCTCCTGTTTGTTTTAAACACAGTTTTGAAATACCTTTTTTCAGTGTTGGGCATCATCTTTCAAAGAACCCCTGGATCAACCAAGGTTTATTCCAATGACGGTTCTAACGATAAGCAGAACTTTAGAAAACAAAACTTTACACTGAAATGTTGGGAAAAAATATATTATTTGGTTTAAAATAAGATGACTAAGTAAGGAAGGGTAAGTGTTCAAATATGTAAAAGGCTGTTATAAAAAGAGCAGAAGAAGAATCAACTTTGTTAAGGAAAACTTTGTTTAATAATGAGGAAAAATGAGGATCATAATCAGTAATAATACATTTTGGTATTCTGGGCTTGGTAATTAATTTTTTTCAATATGTTTGATTTTTTAAATTTATAATACTTCAGCAATTTGCAATTGAAGGGTTTAGCATATTCTTAATTTCCAGAACAGCCAAAATATTGAACAGAAACTTTGAAGGACTGAAGAAAAAGGGGGTGAATGCAGCAGTATGTATGAGTGGAGAAGAGATGTGCAGGAACAAAGTCAATGGAAACTGCATCTCTTTATAGAAATAATTATTTCCGCCATTGTTTTAGCAATTACATATAAATGTATCTAGAATCTATTTAGGACTGTTTTGTTATGTCTTATTCCAAAATTTTGTAAGTATAATTGGGGAAAAATATTCTGAATACATTCTTCATCTTATAGATTGGTAGTGGGAAGACTACTGCGGGAAGGTACCTAACATGCTAAGAGTTTGTGTGTAGTGGTCGTATGCTGTTAAATTCTAATATGTTTTGTTTAATCTAAATTTGTTTATCTAGTGATGTGGCTTCAGTTATACACAGTGTAGGTTATGCACAGCTTTCAGTTAAGAGGCAGCATAAATTTACAATCAGGCACTTTATTGTTTATAGCCAGAGATTATAACCGTGAACATTATCATTCCATGGAGAGATTAATTAATTTACAGATGTTAAATCAGTGTTCTCTGCATACCTCTTCTTGTGTGAGATCTTGCATCACAAGAGGGAAGAAAAACTATGGTAAAGAAATCCTAACATAAGACAGCTGAATAAAAGATGTGCTAGGGCTTTCTCCATTCTAAATTTAGGCCAGCTTTAGAGATAAGTAATTTGCTTTGGGTAATCCAAACACTTTTCTTGAGATGCTGCCTTGTGCTGTCCATTTTTGCACCATACTAACCCCTTATTTTAGCAAGGGTTGCAAGGATTTTACACTACTGTGGTCATCCAGTCTGTAGCACAGAGGAATTGTTAGATGCCAATAGTCTTGACTTTAACAGTTTAGAATGAGAATCCTTGGGAACAAAGAAATCCCAGTAATCCTAAGACTAAGGATTCTTGTCTTGTTAATTAATTTTCAAGAGGGACCAACTTTGATATTAAACGAAAGAGAAATTTCTAGATAATAAAAAAGTGCAGGTTGCTAGGTCAAGCATTACGGAAAATGATTTTGCAGTGATGATGTCTTTCTCATTGAACTGAAGTTACTCGTCCTGGCAATAATTTTGGAGAAAATTAATAGATAAAGCTACATCTCATGATCCCTAGCTGGAGGTTTGGTGTAGAACAGTTTCCCATGAGTTACATTTTACGGTGAGGATGCCCAATTTCAAAGTCAAGGAAGGGATTTCAGTGGCTTTTGATGATCATCAAGCTACCATGCTTAGATCCTTTTCTAGGATCATAGAAGAAAATACTGTTCAAAAAACAGTTGTGCTTTTAAATCTGCTTGTGAGGAATGAGGAAGGCTGTTATGCACGCAGGCAGTAAAACTGCAGTACCCCTAAATGTTTCCATGAAATCATATATATTTCATACATAGAAAAGGGTTTGAGGAGAGAAGTGGACTACAGCCTGAAATGGATTACATCATCCTTTTTCAGTAGCTAAGTGTTCTCTTTCATAGAAGTGGTTACTCAAAGTGGATAAGCAATACAATGAGAAATGTGTTTATAACTCAGGATGGAAAGACGTAATTGGCAGAAAAAAAGCACTAGTGAGCAGTTGTTCTAGTGGTTTGGCACTGATCCTGAAATGCCTTTTCATTCTTTCTTTTTTCCCTATACGTATCAGGCTCATTTACAGCATTTACATAGGCTTTTGATATTTAAGACACTGATCAAAACTAATTTTTCCTCCCATGCTTTCAAGCATTAAAGGAAATATAAGGGAGTCCTATCTGTAGAGGAACTAAGGACTGAAGCTTACTATAGTGCCTACATCTTTTGGAATTACTCCACAGTGGCACTTCTCCAGTCTTTTGAGTTGCTGCACTTACAGGAAAATGTTTTCTATCTTTGAGATATACATTAAATATAAATTCCACTGAAACTCATTAGTAAGACTATGTGTGTTGAAACAAAAGCAAGCCATGCTATCTGTCCCTTTAACTGTTGGGCATGCTGCTGTATGCTTATTTAAGAGGATATTACATTCTGTGAAAACATTTAACATTTAACTCTACAATTAGCAAACAGACCAAATAACAATAGCATGCTAATGATTTTTGTTGCTACTATTGACACTTTCTATTCTGCAGTCTCAGCTCCTGTTTCTTATAGCGGTTCCTCTCTGACTTCTTGTACTGCTAATGAAAGAAGTTAGGAAAAAGGTATTGAAACACCTCCATGTTTCAGAAGCAGAATGTATTTGAGAGGAACGTAACAGGTTTGTCTAGACAGAGGAGACAGATGTGCTTGACAGATGTACGTCACGCCAACTTGAACAACAGAACAGGGTCTGGATTTTTTTAATGCAATTTTAAAACAACATCAAGAGAATTCATTTGAAGGAAGCTTGAAGCTGACATCAAGCATTTCTTTTGTTTGTCATTAGTAGTTATCATTGCGATTGAAACTTAACAGGGCAAGACCTAAACCTCTCTCTCTCTCTTTCCACTATTGAGGGATATCTCTCTAGTAGTTTCTGTTTATAATGTCAGTTCCCTGCCAGTGTGTGGAGTGCTACTTAGATCTTGAATTGTGTTGTAAGCCGATTTCTGCTTAATTTGAAGACAAGAGGAGAAATATTAATCATTAGGTGGTGGGGAAAGGAGAAAAGATTTTTAAATCAGTAAACCTTTAAATTAGTAGTTTTTTATGGGATGGAAAGAAGTACAACCTGAATTGAGGAAAATCTTAAAGTTACCCAGACACAACAGAACATTTATTTGTTTGTAAACAGAATATATAATGTATTGTATCATAGATTTCAACCACTTTATTTTAAAAACCTTATGATTATACTGTGACTTGAGATATTATGACTATGATTACTAGCTTTCAGTTAGGACACTTTAAATGTGCTATACAGACCTCTCTTGCATAAAAGCCTTTGATCCCGTGATGGATGTTCTATGAATTGGGGGGTGAGGGGAAAGGACAGAATGAGAATGCTGGGGAAATAAATAATGAAGCCAGCTGATATTATGATGGCACAGCAGGAGCAGTATGTTTCATCCTGTTCTGTGATTTAGTTATTGAGAAGCACTCCTTGCGTGGCACTCAGTTATTGAAATAATATTATCTGTTCTTGATTTGTCAGGTGGATTTAATTACAATGCTGTAAAAGAACTTGCTTTCTACACCAGTCTGTGATGTTTCTGAGAGATTTTAACATGTTCAAACTCAAACCAGTAATGCTGTATTTCTATTTAGATGGGTTTTGCATCCTGGACTATGCTCTTTAGGCTTTAATCCTATGCTTTGATCTGCAGTGCTACAGGAGTCCAGTGAAAAACAATAGGTTTCTTATTATGTACACTAGTTTTTATCTTCACAGAGGTTCTGCTTAACTTTTGCCACTGTCTTTGGCTCATTGCTTTACTGCGCTGTGTAGATGCTAACAAATTGTTAGTGTTTTAACAACTTTCTAGGAATTATTAAATTTTCTTTAAATGTAGCTCTATTTAAACTTTAGATTTCATTCTGATTGCAAACAAAGTGATTACTTCCTGGGATCAAAATAATTTATTTGTGTAGCAGCAAGCTGAAATACCATCTTGAAAATTATAAGAAATAAATCAAAAGGAACAGGAGGTGCCTAAAGGCCTGCTAGAGACACCTTTATCCATAACCTCCAGAATGTCATTCCCTGAATAGTCACATAATGGGATTCCCAAAGAATAAGAGCAGTGTAACATGAGCAGGCTGCCAGCCTCCAGCCAAGGCAGTGAGGGATCTGCCCCACTGTTTGTTCCCATATAATCTTGTTACCAAAAGATGTATAAAAGTGACGCAGAACAACTTGAAAAGCTTTCCAAATATGTAAACAGCATTCAATAATGCTGTTCACATCAAGCAAAAATAATAGTAGAGCTCTTTTTTGCACAGCTGAGATTTGAGCAGGCTGTAGTGTGTTAGTTAGCAGTGTGCAATCTGGGTGTTTTTTTTTTCGTGTTACTGTTTTGTTTTTTTTTCCTCTCTCTTTCTCCAGTGTGACTGGAACACGAGTATCTAGGTTCTGTTTTATTCAGGGCTGTGAATGGGGTGTAACTTCTGTTCAAAGGTGGCTCCGAGATGTTGATTGGAAGGCTACACATGAGTATGGTACTCTCGGGTTACTCTGTTTCTAACACGGCAAAATCTTTTTCTCTCTGGATTTAAAAAAAAAAAAAAAAAAAAAAGCTGCTATACTCCAGTGAAGCTGCCAACACTGCTCAACAAGTAACTGACTAGGATTAACAGAAACTTTCTTGCATGATTTCTCTATGTTTTTTACCCAACTCTGGCCAGCAGTTTCGAAGCCGAACGAAACAAGCTGGGAACTTTGCTCTCCCCTAGGGACTGGGACTTTACAGCGGGCTTCATCTTCGCGGAGTCAAGGTTTGGGGCGGGACAAGCCCAGCTCTGCGGACCGCCTGTGCCCCTCTGGGATGCGCAGGGGAGGCCCGGGCCTGCTCGCCTCCTTTTCCCGGCACCGCCGCCACACCAGGCGCCCCGGGCGGCCTTTTGCCCGCGGGGTGTTGGATCGGCTCCCCGGGGCGCCGCGCAGCGCCGGCGGCAGGCGGCAGCAGCGACAGGAGGAGGAGGAGGAGGAGGCGGGGGGGGAGGAAGGCGCCGCCGGCCCCCTCCCGCCTCACGGAGGCGCAGACAGAGGGCGCTTTCGCCATGCGCGGCCCCCCGCCGCCGCCGCGCAGCCCCAGGCGCCGCGCAGCCCCCGGCCGCGCTGCCGCTGACGGGCGTCCGGAGAGACCTCCGCGACGGGCGGAGTGGCACAGAGCGGAGCACCTCGGCCCAGCCCGCGCAGGAGGGCGAAGGGAGTTTCTCCGGCTGCAAGCGGCCGCTCGGTCCCGCTCTGCCGCTCGCTCTCCTTCCTTCCCTTCCCTCCTCCTCTTCTCTGCGCTTTCCACCTCCCCTGCTCCTGAGTGAGCGCAGCCTCGGATGTCCGGTTTCCTGGTGGGTTTTTTACCTGGCAAGCTCGGGATAACTTCGGTGAGAATTTGCACGGCGGCTGGGAAAGTTGAGAACTCCCCTACAGGCGTCTAGGAGCTGCTGCTACCGCATCTTCTCCATCGCACGGATTTTACTGCCTTGGATATTGTGAGGGGAGGGAGGGGGGAGAGGAAGAGAAGGAGCCTCATAATTTCGCCTGCATTCCTCCAGCTGCCCCGCGGCACCGCTCCGCGCCCGCTCTGCCATCTTTGCACCATGCACTTGCTAGAGGTGCTCTCCCTGGGGTGCTGCCTCGCTGCCGGCGCCGTGCTCCTGGGACCCCGGCAGCCGGCCGCCGCCGCCGCCTACGAGTCCGGCCAGGGGTACTACGAGGAGGAGCCCGAGGCGGGGGAGGCAAAGGTAAGCACATGCCCCCGCTGCAGATGCCAACGCGCTCCTCTAGGCATGTGGGTTCGAGCCCATTTGAACGTTCCGCTTGGAAATCCCACCAAGGAGAACACTTGGGAGAAACCTTTTTAAGTGGGGTGTTCTTTACAACTGAGAGAAGGATTAATTTAAGGAGGAAAAAAAAAAAGATATCTAGGGTTTCAGGGATGGCGGAACAACTGTATTGACAAAAACGCGAAACACCTGATCGGCAGAGGCAGCCCGAGGGCTCTGCTCTTTGCCGTGGTGCTGGCGCTGCCCGGCGAGGAGCGGTCCCGGCCGAGGCCTCGTAGTTCGCGGCGGAGCTGGGACAGGGCAGCGACTGGTGGGCTGGAGCTGGCGGCGGGGCCCTGCTCGCTGGCGGGTCGTGGCTGTACCCGGGGTACCTCGGTGCGGGCGAAGCTGCGGGGTGCTGGGGCGGGCAGAGCCGGGGAGCCCGGGAGGGAGGGCGGGAGGGCTGGGAGCTCTTGGGTGAGCAGCTGTGCATAGGAGTGGAGCGGCGAGGGAGGCGTGGGGGGACGATGGTAACAAAACCCGAGAATTTCTATTTGTTGAAAAGTCTCTTGGAATTATTGGCACTTTGGATGAGTTGCTGCGGCGCGACAGAAGTGACGGGAGGTGTAGGGTGACGCTGGAGTCTGAAAATTTTCATTATGCCCAGACGCGCGCTGAAGGTTGAGCTTAAATTCTCAGATTGCAGTCACAGATCATTACAATTCTGTGTTAATTTTTGCTTGCATAGACGTTTCATAACGTAGAATTCAAGTACCTTCGGTACTTGTGGTTTTGCAGTTGGCGGTACGCTGATGCATAAAAACGATGCGTAGTATGTGATTGTATAAGCATGTGGCATTTTTAGGAAGACCTTCGTTGTTTGAGTTTACAACAACTCTTACCCTCGTCTTGTTGTTTTGAGGATTTCTGGCATACTATTGCAAGCAGTCATAACCCAGATCATTCACCGTTCATTTCTGTATGGGGAGGGAAGCATGTGGATTAGAAGTTAAGCTGGTATTTTTTTAACTTTTTTCTTTTTTTCCCTGTGCTGTTTGTTTTACTAATTAGAAGTTTGGAGGATTTTATTGTAACTATGTGGGAAGTCAAGTTTCAATAGTGTACATTAGCTGTACTTATTTCAGGTATTCAAACTGTCGACCATATGTTCACAGAATTCATGCTTTTTTTTTTTTTTTTAAATAATAGGTTGCATGGAGGTTATTGAGTATACTGAACTCTCTCAAAATATTTTTATTACAGCCAAATGCTTATACTGCCATGTTCTGAGTGCTACAATGTTACCTGTGAACATATTGCTTGAATGTTTATCAAGTGTTTTTCAAACATAAGTATTTAAAAATGCGAACACAAAATAAATTCTGGTCACTTTTATCACTTAGACTATTTATAAAAAAACCACAGAACTTAGTTGAAGGCTAAAAATGCTGCAACTCTTCCCAGTCCATGACTGTAAGTCAGTTACTTACTGGATGAAACTAGCATTTGAGTTTTAAAGCCTCAGAATAGTTTATGCTGGAAAGGTAGAAAGAATTGAAGCGGGAGCATGGCGCATAATTTGTGCGCTTAAGCTGCTGAGGTAGAACAGCTGATAGGGAAGATACTCTCCTAAGTGATGCTGTATGTTCCCATGCACGTGTTCTGGACAGTCATGCGTTCTTGAAGAAACCTCAGTGTGTTTTAGGAGCTGCCGCTGAATTGCTTTGTGTAGAAGTGCAAGTGCTCTCTGGAAAAAGGGGAACTGTCAGCAAACCAAAGGAAGGAAAGGTCAAGAAACTGGGAAGTGAGTGGAATAGCATGTGTTAAGCAATTACATTAACAGAAAAATGTTTTCGTGGCTGACTAGTAGAGAGTAGTAGAGAGAGAGAAGGATTCAAGATCTCTCTGGATCCAAGCAGACTTAGTCGTGTTGGAAGTCCTTAGTTGCGAGTTTGTTGCTTTTGCTGGAACTGTTTGAGTGAGTACTGTGCATATTTGTTCTGTGATGAGAGAATGTTGGGATGAATGTTTGAAGTAGTTGTGAAAGGATTAAGTAAATAAACTGTAAGTAATTGTTTCAGGAAAATATGATTATATTATCAGTAAAAAGTCATCTGCTTGAACTTTCTTAACTTCAATGAAAAATGTGTGATCACGTGAGTTTGTGTTCATAGAGGTTATGCTTTCTCTGTTTTTATTTTCCATTCACATGCCATACTGCAGTATATTAAACTGATGCCTAAATGAAGGTCCTACAGCCTTTTGGGTCAACTCTTTACACAATATATTTATTTCTCTTCACTCCTGTATTAAGGACTTTGGCTTTAGAAGCATTTTTAAAAGTGGGGATGAAGTTGAGGGTCCTCCAACATAGGAGGAACAGCTGGGCAGAAAATACGGGTGTGATGGTTTTATGCAGGTGAGTGTTATGCATTAATATTGTCCTAGAGATTTGCAGCAGCTTGGAAGCATTACAGATATAAATAGTAGTTCTTCATACACAGCTCTTGCAAGGGCATGTTCTGCAGCAAGTGGGCACTGATAAGCTTGTGCAACACTGCCTCCCCCCCCCTTTTTTTGTTTTCAGTCTAAGGGTGAAGTTCATTATTTAACAAGCTTACAGGGCCTAGATTAATACTTTTCAGCTGAACTGCCTGCTCAGTGGGATGGGAATGAATCCTGCCTGTAAATCACCTCTTTTGGATTTCCTGCAGCACAGGGGGGATTCCCTGCTTAGGTGACTCACTATCAGCTGCACCCCACCTCCCCCTGGCAGGGCAAGGAGGCTAGGTGGCCCTGGTTCCTTTTCTCTGTCTGAGTGGCCTGCTGGGAAGACGACCTGGTATTTCAGTTCTCTCTCTGGTTAAGGTGGGATGGGGGAAATGAGCCCTCCAGCCCTCTTAGTTCTTGCAGTTTGTCAGGGACCTGCCACCTCTCTGCCCTGCCAGCCAACAGGGGTGCTTGAAGCAGCTGCAGCAAAGTGAGCAGTTGTGTGACACTTGTGACTTGAAACTTTAGCTCCTTGTACTGTGTATGAATATTTGAGTAACTCATAATGCATTTAATCTCTGGCTCTTTTGCTTTAGGTAGTTTTGAATTTGGAAGACATGGTGAGTATATGCTGTCTAGCATGGGAGGGCCAAGTGTTTAAAATAAATAAATAATTCTTTATTGTTTGTTTGCTGAAAGTTTCAGCATTAACTGGAGGGATTACTCAGGCATTCTGGGCATGAATTAAACTTCTTATGTTATTGAAATGAAAGTGTGACAGTAGCATGTACCCAGACTGAATGAACAGTAATAGGGTAAGAATAGCAGGAGTGGGTTGTTATGGTAGCAATAGTGGTACCAGTGGTGTGGTAATGGTAACTGGACTGAAGCCACACAGCTGGGAGGATTTGCCATAGCTGCACCTTCATTTGGTTGCCTTGTTAAACCTCTAGGATTATGTGACTAGACAAAAGCAATGTTGATCAGTTGTCCCGTGTGGTTTTAAGAGGTTTAAAACTATATCTATGCGATTTTGTATTAGAATAGGAATAGCTAATTAGAATGTATTTGCCTATTATAAAGTGTATCCCTTTACACAGACAGCATTAAAGTACAGAACAGTCTTCGTGCTGTGATTCTGTGATTTGCTTTTGCAATGAAAATAGGTGTGTTTACTTGGGCTTCATTTATCTTGGATGCTACCTCAGCTGAGTACCTTTTTTAGTTATTATTTTTAAATGCTTTTAAATCTGACCTAATCATAAAATGCTGCTAGTTGATGGCTAATAGAGTTTAAATACTGTTAGTGTGGGAGTGGGAGGAAAAGCACTGTGTCAATTTCTGGAGTTTCCTCCTATCACTGTATCTTGATGGTGTAATTTCAAACCTATCAGTTTTATGGTCACCTCTAAGTTTATGAAGTGTGCTTTACTCTGCGTTGTGATGTTCCATATACTGGGGAGAGATGAGGCTAGGTTTTCCACTCTGAAAACAAGCATAAACCTCACTGCAGTAGTGCTAAATTGAGTGGGTAGGGAGGATGTTAGTTTTTCTGCTGTTGCTGTTTTGTCTGCTGCAACTTTCCTTTTCATGTTTGTGCAGCCACTGTCTTTTTTCAGATACACAGAGAGAAATGTTGTGTATTTTTAGAAGCATGGTTTGCATCAGATACCATGGATGAACACGTAATATAGTAGGACCTATTATGAAGATTAAGCAACACTTCTGTGAACATAATTATTAAACCTTGGCCTAGCCTTTTGTGTGAATAGAGTAAACTACTAAACTCTTAAGAGCTCATAGAACTTTCTAGTTCGTGGTGCAGGTGTGTGCATTCCTGGGTATCTTGTGTAAGCACATCTGTGTGTCTGTGAGGCACTTCATGGGATTGCTGCTTACAAATAACTGCACTTCTGAGGTTCTAAAAAAACTTCGGGGATCACTTTGACTAACTGTGGTGCTTGGGGGCTTACAGAAACATCCCATCAAAAATACTATTTTTACATTCACTTAGGTTCAGTGTGTGTTTAAACTCTTGCATGTTCTACAAGGGTGTATGTCTGCTTGTTTTTAGTAAAAACAAACCAGAACTTGTTCTTCAGTCTGTTGTATCTGACAGTGATGGTAATAATCCTCTTCCATTGATACCCTGCATCCAGAATAGAAAGTCTGTCCAGAACCTTGTGTTTAGCTGCTGCTTTTTTGAATGTGGTCAGTGATTCATGAGAACAAAATGCTTGGAACAAAGGGAATCCAACTGAAGCCAGACTGGTATCCTGTCAAGTTTAATATACTTGCTTAATATAAAAAATGTGCTACAGCTGGTTGTAGAATGAATTATAAGAAATTCCAAGCAAGGTTGTCACTTGAAAGATGTAAGCACTTTCATAGTCTAAGTTGCTTCCTAAGAGTTTTGTTTGGCACGTTACTGAATTTTGTTCAGTGAGTAGGATAGGTATGATAGTTTTCATTATCTAATATAAACATTCAATACTTTTTTTCCCTAATTCCACCTTGCTTCTAACTTGAGTGATATGTAATACCAGGTTCCCATCTGTGTATATGTGTATCTTCTTCAAAGGTACTAATGACTGCATACATTGCAACAGAATTTTAATTTAAAACATTGAGAGTTTAGGGGGACCATTGTGGATTGTTTCTTGATTTCCTATTGTATATGCATTTGTCAACTTGTTTTTCTTGTTTTGTATTTATCTGTTACCAGAAGTTTTTCTGATAATTTAATATTTATGTCACTGTATTTTTCCCGTTTGTTGCATTTCAGACTTTAGGAAATAGCTAAACTGTAAGTAATTTATTCTTCTACGCTTCCATTGTAAGAATTGTAAATCAATCCCCCTAGCTCTGTGATCTGATTTTTCTTCTGACATTTTCTGACTTGTCTAAGATGGCTATTGACTCCTTACGAATATTTAGAGACTGCAGTTGCCAGTGAAGTAAAGGAATGTTTTGGAAAGATGCTCCTATTTAGCAAAGTAACCAAGATAAATTGTGCTCTTTGGGGGAGGAGAAAACACAGGAAAAACACCTTCGCTAACTGAAGGGAAAAAAGTAGTAGTACTTGGTATATTTTGGCTATATATTGTAGTTTTTGCTGAGTATGGATTCATTCTGTTTTAGGATGAAATAGTTACCTTCCTAGAGTCCTTAGCCACTCCTCGTAGAACATTCCATCCAGCCCTGTCAGCAGGTTTGTTGCCCTCCTTTGGTTACTAAGGCAATACATCATCTAGAGAAAAATTCTGGGATCCTGATTTTGGCTAACTTCAATGAAAAATGGTTGCTTGGGGAAGTTGATGGCATTAATTATTTAATACCACCGTCACCTTGAACCCTGTAGTACTCCATACTGTTTACATAATGGCTTCACCTACTTGGTGTCAATTTTCAAATAGCCTGACCTCAAGGATATAGGTTAAAAACTGTTGACGTTGTTTTGCATCTTGCTCCTCGTTGATCAGAGCAGAACTTTTTATCCTGGAAAAGGGAAAATGCTGGCAAAGAATTGGACAATTCTTTGAAGACACCAGAAGGCTGCTGGGGAGCAGGGGACATGAGTGTTTCTGGTGCCAGAGGTGTGTCATCCCCGGTGTTATTCCTACCTGCTTAAAGGCAGTGTTGTGAAATAAGTAATTTCAGGAATCAGGTATCAGTGGAGAAGGAGGTTCTGATCTCTTCTCTCTGTCTGATCTCTTATTCTATCTTCACTCTGATCTAGTGATAGGATGCATGGGAATGGTTCAGAGCTGTGCGAGAGGAGGTTTAGGCTTGGCATTAGGAAGCAATTCTTTACTAAGAGGGTGGTCAAGCACCAGAACAGGCTTCCTAGAGAGGTGACCGATGCCCCAAGCCAGTCAGTGTTTAAGAGGCATTTGGACAATGCCCTTAATGATTCTCTTTAACTTTTGGTCAGCCCTGAAGTGGTCAGGCAGTTGGGCTGGATGATCACTGCAGGTCCCTTCTGACTGAAATAGTCTGTTCTGTTCTATTAGAGATCATTCAGAAGAAGCAAAGCTACTCTCTGTCTTTAAACTTTGATTGCAGAATTCAGCGGATGGGATATATTTGTGGTGAACTACTCCAGCTGTCCAGAATGTACTTGCTGCATCAGTCACAATATTTAGAGGCAAGAGAAAAACTGGCCAAGAGAAGCTTCACACATTAGTCGCTGTCTATTTACTCGTGTGTAGACAAAGAGATGTTTAGGGCTTTTTTATTTGTTTGTTTCATGCATGTTTTTGTCTCAAACTCTGCAAGAGAGATACAGCTGGTAAATAACCTCTGCAGTCTGCTCAGGGAACAGTCTCATTAGAGAGACAAAGAGCAGCAATTTTAGAAGTTGAGGGGTATTTATTACTTCCAGGTCAAATGCTCATTTTAGCAGAGTTGTGTTATAATTGTGATTCAAGTAAGAGCTGTTCTCCCCTTTTCAAAGAGGTGACTAATGCTCATTATCCTAATGCAAGTAGGACCAGTGTACACAATCACATGAAGAAACACTGGTAGGTGTTTAAGGTGTGCTATCTGCAGATCAGTGGATTGGATCCACTTCCTGCTCTGCCAACTGGATTGTCGATCTTTCTGGATTCTTGCTGAGGGAGTATTGTGAGGGCAGCATGTACAAGTTCCCTTCTCAGGGCCTCCTGTGACCCAGAGCAAGCCCAAATGGACATTGCTGTGAACCTGTTCTCCTCTTCATGGAGCTCATAAGCACCAAGATTGGGATCTGTAGATTCGAATTCACACTTACCTTACTTGAAAGTGCTCAAATGAAGTTGAGCTCCAGGAACTGTCCATGTAGGTGGTCTCACTTTGTGCTATATGCATATTAAAGAAACTTAGCATGGAGAAAGAAAAAAAAAATTTGAAGAGCTTGAAACATAAGAAAATCCTGAAAAGTTAAGAAAACTGTAA
Source organism: Hemiprocne comata (assembly GCA_020745705.1). Lineage (NCBI taxonomy): Eukaryota > Metazoa > Chordata > Aves > Apodiformes > Apodidae > Hemiprocne > Hemiprocne comata. The sequence continues at coordinate 38,667,869 of CM036589.1, forward strand.
GGAAAAACAGCTTTGGTTTTGTTTGTTCCTTAAGGAAAAAAAAGAACATTTCTTGCCACAAGCCTTGAATGACATTTTGAGATTAATTTTTTTTAATCTATTTGAAAATGTTGCCTTTGGAGTTGTGAGGATTCACCGCAGTCTTGACCTGTCATTCTTCTTGACTAACGACAGCAGAGTATTGCAAACTGTGCAACAGGTCTGTGGCTGCTGTGACTTGGAGACTAGGAGGATACCATGAAAGAAGTTTCCACTGGAAGCCAAAGAAAGTGTATTTTGTACCTCTAAAAGGTTTGTTCATTATTTGGTGTTCTGCTGAGGATAAAAATCTTTGCTTCTTTGCACACTCACTATTACTTAGAGAACACGACTCCTGCCATTTCTTCTTAGAAATAATGCAGAAAAAGAGAATTATGTAACTTCAGTCATTCCAGTTACATATATTTGTAACTGGCTGCAGATAAACTTGACAGAAATTTATATTGCCTGTAAATGTAATAGTACCAAGACTCTTGATGGAGACTATATGTATAATTTTTATAGAGTCACTGCTTTTGGTTAGATTAGCAGTGTAATTAACTGCCTAAGGAAACTAAGAAATAAATTTGAGGTAGCGCTTTATTGATGTTTGTCCCTTGCTTAGGGACAGATGTTTCCAAATTAAAACAGAGCCTACGACTTCCTCTTCACCCCACCCGCTCCCCAGTGAATCTTGCATAACAGGCAGAGTGCTGCTCTGTTGCAAACAGGACCATTTACTTAATTTTATTTTATTAATGTATGTTAAAGTACTCATGTTAAGATTTCAGTATCTCTTTGCTGTCAGGATTTTTAAAAATATTTTATTTCCTTTATATCATTAACATTGAAATCATCTGTGATTTGGAGGAAACAAAACAATCTTGTTAATAATCAGCAGGCTTGCACAGTAGATTCAATAAACACGGAGAAGTGTTTTTTCCAGGAAGGAAGATAGAGATGGACAATTATTTTGTCTTTTCAGTTGGATGTGTTTCTGGCTGGCTAGCAAAGAGCAAAAAGTTGGTTCATTTAAAAATATCAAGAACCCTGTTCTGCAGGCCACGCAGCTTTCAAGAGAACATTATCAGCAGATAAATATCCCACTGACGTGACTAAATATGGCAGGTATTGGTCTTGTCTCCTTTGTAAAGTTTCATGGCCTTTCATGGAGATTTCATCTAAACTGCCATGCAGCAAAAGCCAAGAGGTTAGGCTCAAAATCAGATTCTCTGAGGGTCTCCTTGCTCGCTTGCTGGAGTGCTAGTAATACTGAGTTTGTGCTTTCTGCCTTGTGTTCCTAGGTCCATCCTGGGACATGAGAATGTATCTTTTTTGAACACACGGGTTGGAAAGGTCTGGGCTCCTCTTTAAAGTCAGAATAAAAGCAGCCTGTACAACTAAAAACTGTGGAAAGTGATGTGTGAAAAAATGCTTTTATTTTTCTTACCTAAGTATCTCAGAATCACAGAATGTTAGGGGTTGGAAGGGGCCTCTGGCGATCATCAAGTCCACCCCCCCCGCCAGAACACGACCACCACAGAATCTAGGGCAGGTCACTCAGAAGCACATCCAGATGGGTCTTGAAAGTCTCCAGAGGAGAGACCACCACCTCTCTGGGCAGCCTGTTGCAGTGCTCTGTCACCTTCACAGTAAAGAAGTTCTTCCTCATGTTGAGGTGGAACTTCTTGTGCTGTAGCTTGCATCCATTGCCCCTCCTCCTATCATAGGGCATGACTGAAAAGAGACTGGCCCCTCCTTCTTGACACCCAGCCTTCAGATATTTGTATACATTAATAAGATCTCCTCTCAGTCTTCCCTTCTCCAGACTAAACAGCCCCAGGTCTCTCAGCCTTCCCTTGTAAGGCAGGTGTTCCACTCCCTTAATCATCCTCGCAGCCCTCCTTTGGACTCAAGTAAATCCCCATCCCTCTTGAACTGGGAAAGAAGACCAGCCTATTTCTCTGTGATCGTCAACTGTGAAAATGATGACGACCTTTAAGATTAATGAGAACCCTGCTTCTTTTTTTCTCCAGGTGGCTGGGCCAGCAGGTGGTCAAATAGCTAAAAACAAATGAAAGGAGTAAGCAGCTGTAGAGGAATTCTGAGTACTTTTCTTTTTGAAATACCTGTGCACAGGCTGATCCAGGCAGTGAGGGCACATTGAACCATGATCCTGGAGCAGGCAGTAGGAGAAGGAGCAGTGAAGGATTTTCAGAGGGCAGGACCATGCCTCAAAGGAAGAAAGAATCAGGCTGTTCTGTTGCATCAGGTAGAAATAAAGAATTAGGCAAACTCTAAACTGAACAGTCATTACTAATCTGCATTAATAGCATTAAAAGGCTCTTAGTAGTAATGAAACTCTTTGAATATCTTAGCTAACAGTTTCAGAAAATTAATGAAATTTTCAAATCCTCATCTCTTACGACATGTATTGTCTCTTATGATATATATTTTTCTGATGGGCCTGTAGGTTGCTGCTTTACTCCATGATTAGTTGTCTTACAGTATTGGAGTACTGAAGTAACGTAAGAGTAGAAGAATGGCTGTACCTCGTCAGACAACATGCCTATTTAGCTCTGCATTCTATTTACAGCAGTATCCAACATGGGCCAGTCGGTTGGACAGCCCTTGCTACACAACTACTGAATCTGCACTGTGCCCTGCTGGTGTGGCAGAGGATGGTTTGGAGAGTGATGTTGAAAACCTCGTGCACAGCACATGGTGAAGAGCCATCTCTCACGTCTTCACCCTCGCTCCCACTTCTCCCCAGTTCCTTCCAGGTGAAGGTTGCCCTTCTTGATTCCCCTATGGGGGCTTGTTGTGTGACATCCAGGTGATTTGTCCCCCAGCCATCCCATGGAAACAGCTTAGGAGATTCATAGTCTGCTTGCTTTGTTCCTTCACCTTTGCATCCAACGGACCATATACAGGAGAAGCCCTGAAACCTTGGTGTGCAAGCATGTACCTGCTGCTTGTTCCTTGGTGAGCTGGAGACTTGGGGACTTCAGTTGGAATACCCAACAGCAGGCATTGGATGTTCACAGGGTCCCCAGGCTCATAATGTTTTTTATAGTGAAAGGGCAACCATGGCAACATGCACCTGGCTACATCCACTCTTCTGGCTCTTCCAGTACCTCTTAGTTGTTTTTTGGCTGGACTTCTTCCTTCCCTTTTTATTTATGCCCTTACCATCCAAGGCCCTGCCAAATTACAGGACTTACTTGACAACCTCCTTCTGAGCAAAGGAATGGGAACTGTCACTACATGCTCACAGACTGTTGGCAACAGGGCAGCTTGTGGATGTCCTTGCCTTAAAATGATGAGGTATGTGGGGGTATTATTTTGTTATATTTATTAGCTTTCAGTTTACTTTCTCTTATTGTTATCCAGGTGCTTATTGAGCCCACAGGAGCTTATTTTAAAAGTGTGTCTTGATTGGACAGCATTTTGTAACATGTCAGGCATAAGTATGATTAAAATGCCTCTTTTAAAGAGCTATCAGTATTTATACTGAAGAACTGGATAGGGGAAGGCAATTCATAGTTTTTACTATTTCCTCAAAACTCACATTAAAGGTGTTCTTAGGGGCCTGTTTCAAGATGATACATGATTATTTAACCTGTCCAGTGTGCTTTTAATGTGTTTTTCTGTCTTTCACATGTGCACAGTGAGAGATTTAATGGAACTAGCTATCTTATGAGTTATAAACCATGAGCTACATGCTGAATGTCCTTAGTGATTTTTTTAAGAAATGAGATGGGCTCTCAAAGTAATCTGAGAAACATTCCAGCTATCTTGCAAAGGTGGTTTATACCTGTTAATACTAAGATGTTACTTTCAGGCAAGATTGTGAGTGCTTGGTTATGTGCACCAACTAGGTGCATATGACTGGGCAAATTTATTAGGAACCTACCCACACTTGCGAATTTTCAGATACACATCAAGCCTAGCCTAAAGCACAAAAATAGAAGAAATGCCCCACAGGGGCAAACTAATGGTCTGCCTAGACAAGTGTTTGGCCTCCGTCAGTCTCAGCAGCACTTGCTGTTCTGTTTGAGAACATTAGCTGCTTTCTACTGTTCACTCCCCTCATACCCTTCTAACATCCACAGTTGTTGGACCAAGGATATTAGCAGACACGCCCCTGCCTCACCCCTTCACTCTCTGTTTCTGGACATTCTGTCTATGGATCTGCCTAGTTTCATACTGAACATGCCATGAGGGGTTCATAGATCTTGAACAGGATGGTGCCAGCTTGAGTACAGTGGAGCACCTTTGATTTTAGTAACTTGCAATATTTATACTTACTCTACAGTTAATATTCTCTGCTTATCTCTTATTTGAATCTTGTGTGTTACACAGACAGGTAGGTTATTTTCAGCACTTAGAAAATAAAATTTGCTGTGTATGTTGGGATGTGGCATACATGTCCTGAGGTTTTCAAAGACTAAACTAAAGATGTAACATAAATGTGTCATTATTTCATACTATATTGCAGTCAAATACAAATGCGGATTTTATATTTTGGTCGGTCACAGGGACCAGGTCCGATGTTAGATTTCACCCACCCCCTTCATTAAGAGGCTGATTTTATTTTCATCTTTAGACATTTATACATTCATGGTATCTCTTCAGTCTGCCTGTGGTTTTGCCAGTTTTCTGCAGTATTTTCCTTGTAGGTCAGAATCAGAATCTGTAGCTCTTTTGAGATGCTTATGGTGCCTGGAACCCTATTATGGGTTTATTTGTAGACAATTCCAAATAGCACTTGGTGAGCACAAGTGCAGTGCCGAGGGCTGAGTACAGCAGTAAACCTATCTTGCTCCTGATACCCTACTCCACAGAAAAGCATGGGAAGAGTTGCAGGGATATTTATAAGAAGGTGGTGGAGTTGAGTGCTAAGCATTTGGGTCACAAATTTCCCTTAATTCCCTTTTCTCCTCTTTCACAAAGAGGGGGAAGAAAGGGGAATCAAGGGGAAACTCTTCAGGTAAGTATTATATAATGTGAGCTTTAGCAGACATCCAGTATTACCCCTTAGAAATTCTGTCTTCTTTTGAAGAAAATTAAGTAATCTAGGGTTTGGTGGGATTTGTTTCTCCTTGTATTCATTGTTCCTTCTTCATTGTGGTGTTAGAACATCTTTCTTCTGTCTTACTATAGAGAAATACCATATGCAGTGCTGAGGAATGTGTGCATCTTGCTAAGGGTCCTGCTGAAGCATGCATGTTTAAGTCCTTATTATCTTGGAGATATTATCTAATAAGTGATATATTGAATAAAATTGAAGTTCAGGCTAATATTCAGGTTTTTTTATTCTAAATATGTTTTCCTTGTTTGAGCTAATTTATTGAATTCTGCTATTATTCTGCACCTTCTTTATTACATCTGAGAAAACTATATTTAATTTTATTCTCTTTCTTTCCAGAAATAGCATGCACAACAAATTGATCAAAATCCTTGTTACATGCATTGTCATACAGGCCCTAACTTAGAAGCTGTTTAACACATGCTCTTGTAAAGACTTACATTCTCATAATCACTGTATTTAAATTTTCAGCTCCCTAATGAGGAAGCTATTAAAAAGAAAGCGTATTCTGAGCCAGAGCGGGGTGTGTTCATTAGCTAACTGGTTTCATTAGAATGGGAATTTGCTTTTCACTTTGTGAGTTAATGCAGTGTTGAGGAATATAAAGTAAATGGAAAGTCTTGTTAAGGTGGGGAATGAATTGCTTTTCCTATACAACTTGAACTGATAGCTGAGTAGTAGTCTTGAAAGAAAAATTGAATTGGTAAACATTTATTTTGGTAATCATTAAAGTGGCTGAATTTCAGGCAGAACGGCTGTTACCCACTGCTTATCAGTTATTTTCCAATGTCCTTTCATAAAATCAGAGCTATTTTGCAACCAACTTCCCGATACTCTGAAAAAGAAATGCTTTAGCTGGACCACAGTATTGGCTTCAAAGTCTTCTAGGAAACTGGAAGAAAACTAACAAGAAAACCCCACAACCTATCTGTCTCTACTCAGCGATGATCACAACAGTGTAAGAAATTTCTGCCACCTTCTTTGGTGGCATTTTCTTGATTTCATTCCAAACTCTGTCAGAGCTGTACCTGGGAATGACAAAAGGGTTTATTTTATTCTTTGTTAAATCTTTTTTTGTTACTGAAATTACAATGGTCTTCCTTAAGAGTTGTCTGCAGTAAATTAATTTTCTAGTATAATTATTCTGTTGTAAGCAACACTGGTCTAAAGGCACAGTTGGTCATACCTTTCTGGGTCCAGCCATAGCAGTTGAAGAAGGTGTTGCATAAGAGTATGAAGTTACTGCAGTGCATCTAGGTTATGGGACATAAAGTTGTATTTGTGGTGTAAATTTGAGAGAAGGGGTACTCCAGCCAGAAGCCTCTCCTTGTTGCCCTAGTTCTTACCTCTCCTTCTACTTGTGTTAGCAAAGCTGATACGGGGGAGGTAAAACAAGGGTACTCCTTTTGGTAGCAGCACAGATTTATGCTGGATTATAGAGACTGTGCAACAGTTTACTTAGGAGTATTTTTAAATATTAAGTAAAGCATTTTAGGTAAACCACTTCTAGTGACTGATCTTGCTTTACTGTGCAGCAAAATGAGTTAGGAGTAGTCACGTCCCTGTTGCAGGGATTCTTTTGTGGGTATTTTACCTTCTAACAAATACATCCTTCTGAACTCTGACTTCCAGTGTGAACAGTTTATTCCAATAACAGTGTCTTTTTCATTTAATATTTGCAAGTAACAAGGGTGTTTATGTAGGTCTTATTAAGCAAATCGGTTTTGCTTTTTGGAATGAAACAGCTTTTTATTTAATAGCAAACTACCTGTTGAACGTGTGTATTTTACATGTGCAAGAGATGACAATATCTGGAAGTAAAAGATACAGGGAAAACTTTACAGGCAAGTAAATCTTGTTTTAATATAACATAATCTTATCTTGACTACATTTTTTGGGGCTTTTTTCCTTATATATCTATAAAATTAAAATCGAGTGAAGGACCGGTGATGCTGGACCAAATTGCTAATTTAATTAGTCAGCTATGCTTCCAGCAGAAGGTGGCCCAAGATCAACTATTAAGCTCCAACTCGCCTTTATTTGTGATGAGAGAGTACTGTGCTTGTCTGCTGTATAGCAACAGGCTGATCTGGTTATTGACGTATTTGTAAACAGGTTCATTACTGCAACAAAACCCATGCAGCTCATGAGCAGCTGCACTTAGGCTGGCAGTTTATATGCCCATCCCTTGGTGGGTTATTATTTGCATTAATGTTGAATGGAAGTAGTTGTCCAATGTTATTTCTATAGAAGTACTGTAGTTAAAGTGATTGTGATCCCTGTTCAACTAATGGAAGGACATATAAACAAATATTGTTTACCTTCTGCTTTGTACTTGGTCTTCCAGTGACACAAGTTCAGTGTCTGGAAACTTCTCTCTTGCTACGATATTAAGATTTATAATGACTATTTTGCTATCATTCCACATAAATAATAGCTAGCCTAGAGCCAAGGTAAACATAGTAGTATTGACAGGCATTGCAACTGCAAGTGTATGTTAGTATATGAGTATATAGTACAAACTACAGTTTGCTACTTCAGTAAAAATGAAGTGTTCAGAACTTACACAGTGCTAGAATTAAAAACTTCCTTTTTTGATTATGTTATTCTAATACTCATTGAAGTCTGAGTGACATTGAAAAGATCAACAAAAATGACCAGAGTTGTATTGTCGGAGTCAGGACGATAGTCTTCAGTGGGCATGGGCCTGTGTGACAAGTTTCCCAAAGCATGGGAGTGCTGCCTTTTCCTTTACCTGCTCCTCACTGTCACCTCCTGTCCCAGACAGCTTCATCCTCCATATTTAACCTGTTCCTCGGCCTGACTGAATGGGGTCTGGCATTGGGAGGAGGTAAGCACCACCAGCCCCAAGCACTCCCACTTCTCTTGCAGCAGCATGTGCTAGCCATGCTGAACATAATTTGAGAGCTGGGAATTCATAAGGAAACTGATCCAGCTGAAAAGATGGAAGATCATGTCTTAAGACCTGTGGGTGTTTTTGCCCGTTCAAGGCATCATTACGTAAATACTGAAATAGCTGAGGGGGAGGCAGCAAGCTGTACCTTTTAGGCTTCTGTCTTTCACCTGTGTTCTTGAGCAGCTCCTGTGTCTTAAATCTATCTCTAGTTTCTTGCTGCTTTCTCTATGACTTGATTCTCTTCTTCATCAAATTGTGAAACAATTTGGTATCTCCCTTCTCTGTAGCCATCGTCCTTACCTTTAATTGCCCTTTCTCATGCAATTAAATGGCAATGAAGCTGCACAAGGCTGTCACAGCTCTTTGATTCCTTTGGTTAGTCTCCACAGAGTAAATTCAATGCCAACTCAGGTCCTCCCTCAGTGTTGTCTCTCTCATCTCCCTTGCTAGGTTCCAATCACAGCTTCCTTTTCCTGCTTCTCCCACTGTCTTCTCTACTATTTGAATTTCAGTTGTAGACTAGCTCTGTTTCCTCTCCCAGTGTCCTTCCTTTTTTCTCATTTTCTTCTCAGGGCATACAGAGCCTTTTTTCTGCTTTTCTCTTCCTTTACACTCAAGTTTCTCCTTTTTAGCTGTCTGCTCAGGAATCACTGAGAGTACACAAGAGAAAAACCTCACTGTTGTTGCTTCAAGACCTGCTGCACAGCAAGTCTTGTTCAGCAGCATCAGGGAACACATACTGGTCATTTGTTGAACCTTTCTGTGTTTTAGCAGAGCAATCTGTCAAAGTCTTTACTGGAAATTCATGAGCTGCAATGCTTATTTGTTGGGCAAATTTTGCTGAAGATGATGAAGTATGTCCCTGAGGCACCTTCTGTTTTTAGTTTCTCTGTCACTCCAGATCATAGTTCTCTGTCAGTTTAAAATGCTACAGCTCTTCATTGAGGAGGCTGCACTATTTTAATGTGGACAAGAAACAGGCATTAGAACAGTTCCCCAGTGGAAAAATCAAGCTTCAGGTTAAAGTCTGTCAAAACCACTGAATAAACAGCTAGGTCTTAGAAGTGGAAAAATTGGAGCAGTTTCAGCTGAAGTTAACTGCTTAAACCCCTGTAGTTTGGTGCCACTATCCCAGACAGCCTTCCCATCACCCACTTGTTTGTCTCCCTGCACTGTCCTTTCCTGAGTGCCTGTGGGAGTATGTGGGAATATGCATGGGTAAACCGAGTTGGGAACATGAGCTGAATGCTTGTGTGGGGGAAAGGTGTTAGGGTTAAGGACTAATCAGTTGAACCACTTTTTCAGTGTGATTTACCTCTTGGCTTCACATCTGCTTGTGTCTATACAGGAGACAAGGACTTGTGGGAGGGCAAGAATGAGCAGCTAGGAGTAGAGAGAGTAGAGGTGGGTGGATTTTTTTAATGGTAGTCTAGGACATTTGTTGATCAATAACTTCAGATCGCAGTGGTACTGTTAACTCAGCTGCGGGGGCCTGTTTTCTTTTCACTTTGCAGTGTACTATGGCAAAATAACCCTACAGCAGAATGCCTTGAAAGAGGCAGTAAATCTTTGGAAAACATCTGTGATTATTCGTTGACTTGATCTCACTTTATCTGCTTAAAGGTTAAGCAATTGAGTCACGCTGTCTGGACTCCAGTTGTAACTAAAAGACAGACAGGCATCTATGAGGGATACATGACATGACCTCATGAGCCACAGTTTCAAGGTTTCATCAGAGATTTCGAGTTTGAAAAGTTGCCTCTTTTAAGTGGGCATATCAATGAGGGGGGCATTAAATGAAATAAGTGTGTGCTTGTGCATTCGTCTTGTGTAACTACAGCAACTCTTTTCAGTTGGTGTTCAGCATTTTCCATATTCTCTTTGAAATTGCTGAGACTATATGCAGCTTTTGTCTTCAGACCAAGCTTGAAAGGTAGCTGAAGTGTACTAAAGCTTTGCTTAATGTTTAAATCCTTTCACTTGGTGCTAAGTTATAAGTAGCAAGAGGTTGAAGGAGAAGCTGAAATGGATGAAGAAAAGCAGCAGCAGCAGGGAAGAGATGGCAACTGCTGCCCAATTACTCCTGCAGCTCCAGCAACATGTAGCCAGAAGTTAATGGGAACACTAAATAACATGTTCTGTGCTGAGTCTGAAGTTTATTTCGTTTTTTAAAAATAAACTGTGTTTTAGATCAATGCATCTGATACCTAACACCAGCTGTTGTCTTGATTCCCATTCAGTGCTAATGCAGTGGAATTAAAGGAGAGATAATTTTAGTATGGAATTTCCTGAGGTCATGTAGTTTTAATGTATTGTTCTATATCCAGATGCTGTTGCTTAGTTAAGTCTAACTATAGAATATAGCAGTGCTGTTTCCACCTTTATATATAAAAGACACACAAAGACACACATGCAGACACAAAAAATGCGTCTGCATGTGTACAAATGGGTCCTTTTAAATATGTATTCTTTTCAAGACATTTAATGTATACTTGAAACTGTGTAGCTAGCAGTTCTGCTATAGCTGAAGTAAAATTACTCTTTTTTCCCATGAAATAATCTCTTCTGATTTTATGGCTTCATTTCCAGTGGTCAGTTACAATTTAGAAAATACAGAATCATTAAAACATTTTCATTAGAAATAGAGCCTTAAAAATAAGCATTTGTTTCAAATTTTTAACATTTATTTTTAACTGCCTTTTTTTTACTTGATGCCTAAACCTTTCTTACGCACACTGATAAATGTGGAGGAGAGACTATTTGCAGACTGTCAATCTGTTTACAGGAGCTAGTTATTATACTTGTTGCAGTGCTAATGAGAATATCATACTTCGGTGTGTGTTGAGACTCCAGGATATTAACTTCCTATGTTTATTTCTACTTCATAGACGTCAAGGTTTTAAGTCTGTATACTCATATGTCAGTATAGTATTAAAATCGAGTATAGTAGAGTGCAGCCAATGTGCATGCATTATCAGGAAGATAACTTTTTATTTAGAAGAAACATACTTTCAAGCCAAAATTGTTTCTTTGTTTAAAAAAGCTTTTCTAATGGTTAGCTGCCTGACTTACCATATGGTCAAACTGATGTCAACTCTATCTGATATGGGTGAATAGGAGGCTGAGTTGAAGCTAACTTTGGCTCCTCTCAAAATAATGTATTGCATTGTATATCACTTTGTAATATAAAAGTTGATAAAGATATGCATGAAACAGAAGTAATCAGTTTAATAAACTTCCTTTTATTAATGTGTTACCTTTAAGTGGTTTCTAGGTCTTAATTCCCTGATCTGCACAGACTGAAGTGTATGCATGATAATGACTTGTTTCATAGTTTGTTCCATAACTAGATGTGACTGTTCACAAATGCACCTTTAGACAAACTCAGAGATCTTTGTGGCAGTGCCAATAAATCAACTGCCTACATGCTGCTAACTCAGATACCAAAGTTGGTGTCTCTTTCACTCCTGCTCCTACCTGCTTGCTTCATCTTGATCCTTCTTTAATAAATGGTTTATTCTGAGTAGAGAAGTGAGACCTGAGTTACCTGTCACTTACCCATTTCATCTGGGTCAGAAGTGTTTCACAGTTACCTTATTCTTCTCTCATATTTGCCCCAAACTCTGAAGTGTAACATAATGCATGTCTCAGCTTTAAAAATAAAATAGATGGTTTTTTGTAGACCATGATTAAAAAAAAAGTCAGGTGATTGTGCATTCTCTGGCTCAACACTCCGAGTGATAGTTTCATTGAAAATCTGACAAATGAGGAACAGTGAATGCAACCCCCTGTATTCCCCATTCATGTTTTTATGGCAAAAGGTTGTTTAACTTTGTTAGAAAGTGGAAATGAATCCATTAAACCCCTTACTTCAAATCCGGTGGAGTGCGTTCATTTTTCAGCATTATAATCCTGACTCTGTCAGGCCTCGTATTTGTGACTGGCAGTGAGCATTGGCAGAAAGAAGCATTAAAGAAAAAGTCTACATGAAACCCTGGAAACTTTAAAAGAATAGTTCAACTGTCATACCATGCTAGTTTGAATGGTCTTAGTAATAAATAGCAAGTGGTTTATATGGCCTATAAAATAACAACCTATAAAGATAGGGAGAGAATAAACAAACATACATTACTGGTGTGGAAGTACTTCCTATGTCACCGGTATCTGCTACATCGCATACAAAAAGTTTTTTTCACCCTGCTGTAGTAAAATGCTGGCAGTCCCAAATGTGAAAAATCATGAGTCCTGCAAAGCAAAATAATGACACTTCAGAGCCACGATACTTGAAACAGAACTGTGATTTGCCTTCTAGCATTTAAGATTGAATATGCTTGTTAAATAGATAGAAGATTAAGTAATGGGAAGTAATGGTAGAAGAAAGATTGAAGAGCCATAGTAAGTACATGTCTGTGATCCTTCATTAGAGTGTTGTCACTGAGAAAGGTTCATAAGAACTTTACACTCATGGAAGGTGTGAGTTCATACATAATATACATAACATTCACACATACCAGACACTCACTTCTCTTTTCAATTTTCCTCTATTTCCCAAAGGCTCTCTCCAGGCTTTTCCTCTTATCCCTGTCCAGGAACGGGAGCAGGGGGAAAGGGGGGGTTATCTATTGTCTTTTCGGGTGTTGTTATTGGTATATAGATATTCTGAGTCTTTTTATATGTTGTTATGGATATATATGACATTTGATATCGGACTTGCCAAACCCTCAGTGCCTTTAATAAATCTATTGATTCCTAAGCGTTGTTTGTGAGTGTGACGGGGAGCAATTTTGTCCCCAATTTTGTTGTCTACAGATGAACCTGTACTGAAAAAAATTGGGGGAAAGAGAAGCATAACAATAAAAAGACAGAAAGGAAAATAACTTCTAGTGAGAGTCGTAAAGAGTTGCAAATCAAAAGATGACTGGGAAAAGCATGTAGAAATCTTTGGAGAAGTGAAAGTGTAGCATTGTTTGTTTTATTTCTTCTGAACCATGAGGGTGACTGATCTTTCAAATAGACTTTCAAGGGAAATGGTGACTTGAGCATGTATTCTGATCAAGTCTAGATGCTCTCAGGCTGGAGCCTTTATGTTTCTGACATGTTTGATTCAGTGCTGAGATAAGCAGATGGAAATAGCCATTGCATGCAGGAGTAGGTGATCTTCCTTTGGTGTACCTGACCCTCCAAGAAGCATACCTTTGTGCAGGTGCATACAGTATAGGCATGCCAAAATTCTCTTTGATCTGACTACAAGTACAAAAAAGCATTAAAAATACCACACTGAAGTCCATCTAGATTAGTATTTCATTTGATTGTGTTGGAAGTACTGAAGGACTGTGTTTGAAGTGGAGAGATGCTTTTTTCCAGTTTTACCCTTTGGCATCTGTCAGGCAGCAGATTTGGGCTGAATCAGAGTAACTCAAACCCGTCAAGTTTATTTTCCAGTTACATGCTCACCCACTCTGAGTTAGCCAAATTCTTTTGTTACAGCTGTTTGTAGCTCTTGCCTCCACAGTCTTCCACAGCAATGAGTTGGACTTGCACCGAGTAATTGAGTCTTGGCAGGGAGGTGGAACTCTCCTTCCCTCTCTTCTTTATTTTAAACCGTTTTTTTAATTGTTTCTTTAGATTTCAAGCAGTTCTTCTTTTGTAAGAAATAGTGTATAATTATTTGAATATTGCCATTCATAATTTTACATTTATTTTACAGTGCTCATACAGAAAACAGTTTGGTATTGTAGGTTGCTCTTCTTGTCTTTGCTTGTCAGATCCTCTTTTCATTTTGAGGTGGGGTGATCCCATTAGTGCATGATGGGAGAGAATATGGGGAATTAGTGAAGTACAATCATACAAGACCAAAATGTAATTATTTCCTGTCAAATCAGCTGATAATGGCAGTCTGTTTTATTCAAGTGATGTATTCAAACATGACATTGTCCTGAGACATGCTCATCATTCAGTAACATGTGTGTCTCTCTTTGTTGTACTGACTGTGTATCTGTCTCAACACATGATGAGAGATCGTGTGCTGTACATGTCCTCCCTGTCCTTACTTGTCCTCTTACAAGCACACATTCTGCTTTTATGCAAGTGGATGTTCATCCATCATACATCAGTAAATAGAGGAGGTATCCTGGCATGCCCATTTTCATTGAAGTGAAGAAAGAAGAGCTGTGATGTTTCCATAAACATGATGAAAGGGAGCAAGCTGTGCAAAGAATTCATGCAGCCCCAGCTTGCCCTTATTTATAGTGAGATGTATCTGAAAAAGAGAACAGGAGGGAGGAAACTGTAGCTACATGCAAAAAGAATTATTCTACTGAACCAAATCCAGTCAATAAAAAGAAATTCCAGATAAGGGCCATGAAGATGATCCAAGGGCTAGAGCACCTCTTCTACAAGGACAGGCTGAGAGAACTGGGGCTGTTCAGCCTGGAGAAGAGAAGGCTCCAGGGAGACCTCATAGCAGCCCTCCAGTATCTGAAGAGGGCCTATGGAAGAGTTGGGGAAGGACTTTTTACAAGGGCATGTAGCAATAGGATGAAGTTTTATGCTGAAAGGGTAGATTTAGATTAGATAAGAGGAATAAATTATTTAGTGAAAGGGTGGTGAGACACTAGAACAGGTTGCCTAGAGAAGCTGTGGATGTCTCATACCTGGAAGTGTTCAAGGCCAGTTTGGATGGGGCTCTGAGCAACCTGGTCTAGTGGGAGGTGTCCCTTCCCATGGTGGGAGGGGAGGGGGGCGCTGGAATTAGATAATATTTAGGCCCCTTCCGACCCAAATCAGTCTGTGATAAAAAGTGGTCACTGATCCCCTCCACTAAGTGTATTTTTTAGATGAAAGCACCTATTGCACCTTGAACGAAACTCAAGCTTGTCAGGCTGTGTGAAACGCCTTCAGAGTGCCAGCAAAATCAGCATCCTGGGGAGATTTTGCTTGTGGACTCTCCTTCATGAGTCCATGTAGGTGTGCAACAGGTGCTGGGACACACTACTTTCTCAAACTGGTAAGCAAGCAAAGTTAAGTATGGTGAAACGTTGTAGCTGAGGGTACTGAGCACAGTTAAACAGAATATGGAACTCCAGCTTCATTTGTCTTACAGGTAAATGTAGCCTGATTGAGTGCTGTTTTGTGTGGCATGTGATAAAAGTACATTAGATACATCTTCAGTGTACATCAGATGTTTCCTATTAGTGGTCAGAGAAAAAAATCTATTAGAGTGGATTTTTATTGTTTGTTTTCAGAGAAGCACCAAGAAAATGTAGGTGGATGCAGGGTGGTGGTCATCCTTAAGCCCCTGTAATGTGAGTGCTGTGGAGCATTCTGCTGAGGAAATTTCTGCTGCTTTGAAATTTCAGGCTACAATAGCTGTGGCATGGAAGTTCTGTTGTGGGCATTCATCCTCCTCCTTTCATTCCCTTGCTAAGAGGAACTACTTGCAAAACCTGTAGCATTTAATGTGAAACACTTCTGCTCAAGAAAATGTTTATTTCAGCCATTGAGGCCCCTTCCCAGCCTGTGAATGGAGCTGAAGTGTTGTCATATCCAGAGGGCAGACCAAGTCAGACTGATTCCCTGTGTGGGAAGCAGTGGGCACTAGTCAGGTGCTTGAGGTACGTCAGAAGCTAGTCTTGGAGGAGGAGAAGTCATGGGCATGGTAGTGAGGGTTGCTGTAATTCTCTTCTTGTTTAGGAAAATACCCCATAAACCCCAAAACTGATTCTGCAGTGTTCAATATTTGAGTTTATCTATATGTATATGTAAAGCCATAGTAATTGCTACAGAAAGTGAAGACCCACATAAACCATTTTTACTTTGCTTCTGTAATTTTCAACAACAACCTGATTGGTTAAGGATCATGGTGGGAAGAGAGGGTTAGAAAGCAGTTACAGTCTTGAATTTGTCAGAAGACGTGTGCTTGAACCTCTGTTTAAAATAACTAATGGGATATTCCTAGGCATGTAGCTGTGGCAGGATGGATCTCTGGAAAAGCCTGCATGAAGTTTCTTAGAAGAATTTTATCTGTGCTTAGTTCTGTGTTGCAACAGCTACTTCAGTGTTAGTGCACTAGGTAGCTAATTTGCTGTTAGGTCATGCATTGTCATTTTTTGTTTGAATTGGAAATAAATGCCACAATTAAATGTATAATGCAATGTAGGTGCAGTGATGACAATGCCAGGCTTTCTTAATTCAGGTGTCTCACTACTGGTTTGAAGAGCTACTTCGAATATTCAGGTTTTGAATAACAGTTTTGGTATACGCTTGGAATTCTAGTTCCAAAAAAATGCATTAATGTGCAGCACGTGGAAGTATGTTTCTGATCTCTGTGTATGTAGTGTTGGGTACATCAACTGCAAACTGGTATTTCAAGCCTTTTCTGCTAGGAGTTGTAATTTTGAGATATATATCCTCACTTTGAGTTTACTAGACACTTCTGTAGTGGAATTTTCTTGAGCTGATGACCCCATATAGGAAGATGGTGAGCTCTCTCTTGGTAGTTATGAAATTAAAGGTCTGATTCAGAGTTTCTGAAGTTAGTTAAAGATGTAACAGTCCTTTTAGTAGGCTTTGAATTAGTCCTAATGTGTGTATAAATAGTTATTTTAGTGGGACAAAAGTGTGTCCTTCAACATCATATAAAAATTAAAAAACAATATGAAGAAATTTCTTTGCTAGGACTTTTAAGAGTAAATTAAAGATTGAAGTACATTAATATAATTAGGCAGTTATATAAGGATATGTGAAAATATAATAAGCTACTTGATTTTTTTTTTATATATGTTAATTTTAAATGGCAGTATAGAGTAACTACAAGTGAGTGATGTCACCTTTTTTCCCACAGTCTAAAGACATGCAGGAATCTGGAAAATTAGGGATTTTGAACGATTCTGAGCAAAGGAATAGTTATTACCATCTGAGGACTTCCATGTGCTTGTTTAGTGAGTTGCATTTTTTAATACAATCCAGCAACTATATAGGCATTTAGCTGAGAGCTGTCTTAGAAACTTAGTCACCCAAAGATGTCTTGAGAGGGATTAGGGAGAGGGAACAGCTTCAGAGGATAATTTAACCTATGCAAATTCTAAGTTAGACCCTGGAAGTTCTTTTCTCACTGCACTGACTAAGGAATTGGGAAACCTGATATTAATTAGTGCCTAAAGTTAAGTGGAATACCTGTGTATGTATGTTTGTTTGTTGTGGTTTTTTTAACTTGTTACAAAATCTTTCCTTTAGTGAGGTCAATTTTTTTTCCTGTGTTGTTTCTATTGTAGGCAGTTCTTAAAATATTGGCCTTTATTTATGACTCGGATCTGTTTTTTGTTTGGGTTTGTGGGGGTTTTGAGGTTTTTTTCTTTGTTTCTTTAGAAATCTGCTACTCTGCTGTGCTTGGATCTCACTATGATAAATCTGCATAGGCTTCTTTTAACCTAGATAGCCTGAACAACTGTATCTTGCCTTGGTGTACCTCTCATCTCTGAGAACAGGACTTTCAGACACCCCAGACATCCAGTGGCTTAAACATCTGCTTTCCCAAACTCCAGCTGTACTGTTACTTCACTTGAACTATCGGAGATAGTTGAGTCAATGAGCAGCTCAGGGTTTTATGAACGTTTCTAAGACCTGTGGGTTCCAAAAAAAAGAAAAAGGTACAGAGTTGTAGACACTATTAGATAGCCTTTCCACACTCTTGTCTGCTTAGGTTCTTCACCACTACCATTTAGAGAGCTTTGGAGGACAACCAAGATTTTTTTCTGCTTCCAGAGGGCTGATGAGGTGGGAAATTCTTCTTCTTCTTCAGCTGGAGTTGTAGTAGTCCAAAATACTATTTCGCCATGAAACCATGCTCTTTACCCTCCTCTATTGTTTCAGGTTTCATTCCCTCCTGAAACCTCTTACCATGTGCCTTTGTTTTCCTTACTTTTTTAGGAATGTAGGCAGTCAAGCTGTTTTCTACCTCTCACTGAAACCTATTCACATGGATTTGCAATCTTTGTGGTTTGTTCTATTCTATCTTCAAACAGTAATCTAAAGAGAAAAAATCTAGATGACATTCTGAGAACTGAGTACACTGGGGTGCAACAGAGCTGTATGAACTTACCATACTATATCTAATGGAAACTTTTGTTTAGCCTTAGCATTTTATGAAGCCACTTTTGGTTAATATATGGTATCAGACTTTTGTCCATATACTTGTTTTTGTGATTTTCATCTCTATTTTTGGCTATAGTTTGTGGGTTTTTTTAGATAGCTGACTGATCCAACTGCATTTTATGTTCTTAAGAAATTTCGATACCTCTACAGTACTTTAAAAAGAACTGTCTTTAAAAGCTTGTCTTCTGAGATCTGATCACCTCTGCAATCTCAGTAATACCATGTCATGAGCTCTGTAACAGTTTTCCAAAATCAAAACGATAATATCAGGAAGGACTTTAAAAATCAGTGTGTATGCCAAGCAAATGTCCACAAAGAGGTGATACTGATTTGCACATTTTAGTTGACTCAGATTTGTTTTCTTACTAACAAAGCTTTGTTTTCTGCTTAATCAAAACTTATTGAGTTGGGTTTTTATGAGTGTAATGAATAGAAAGGAAAATACCTGTTGCTCAGCTATAGGAGTATGCAGCTTGAAAGGAAAATAGTTTGAATGTGTAAACACTGTGTCCTGGAAAATTTTAAAGCTTTTTACTGTTGAAGGTTTCTGTTTGTGTATTTTCTTCTCACCACATCTTGTCTGGCATGGTTAAAAACTTGGGCAAGTTACTGACTTAAAAAGAATGTGATATGTCTGTAATATTGTTGTATACATTAGAGCTCACTTAGCAGTAGCTAAACCCAGTTTCAGCTGGGTTTACATGGTTACGTATTATTTAGGCCTTTCAATGTGATTCATCTTTTATTGCTCTACAAGTTGTAGTAGCAAGAGCAGAAAAACCCTGCCTCAAAGGGCTTTAAGTCCAAACAGAAAAGCAAAGTTGCTCTTATGTCCATTTCGCAGTTCTGTGTGGATTCCTGTCCACTGTAATCTTGTTTACCCAGACAATTTGTGGTCTGTCATCAAGACCAAAATATGGCCATTGATACATAGATTTAAAATTTATTTACTTATTTTTTGGTCTAGACTAAAGCCATAAGGGGGATACCTTTTTTTGCAGTGGAATTTCCCACATGCAGAAAATGAGGTTAGTGTTTGGAGCCATATCTTTTATTTAGAAATCAGCTGCAGTTCAGTTTCAATGTGGAGCTGTTTCAGAGACCATTTCAAATTATGTGCTTAAGAGATTTATTTTGATTAAAAAAAAAAAATAGCAAGTGCTTTAAATTAAACTTGAATTGTATTAAAAGTAGGACCAAATGTAATTTTCTTTTTTATTCCCCCTACAATTAAGTAGTTTAAAACAGCAAAACATTTGAGCTCAGTTTTATGAATGTAACCTCAGCCAGAGCTGCAGTGCTAATGTCTTTATTACAGAAGAGGATTCTTTCTGAAAAGCCAAATATTGCATTTTTTTATTATATAATTATTATGAAAGATGCTTACTCTAACTTTAAAGTGTTGTACAACTTAAACAGCCTGATGACTTGATTTCAGTAATTCTCCTTCAGATTAAAGCCATAATGTAATACTGAGTGTGTTTTAATGGGATTAATTCATACTCATAACATTTTTAGAACTTTAGAACACTTCTGCTGATGAGAAAAATCCTAGTTTTAAAAAAAGCATCTTATTTAAATGCAATGTTTAGTTTTCTTTCTGATTCACTTTTCAACTCTTGAAATGTAACTGAACTGTTTAGGATATTATGGTTTGGATCACTAATGTAGGTAAATATTAAATTGCTTTAAAGCATTATTTGGAAAACGGAAGAAAGCTTCAGAGTTGCCACTGATGTCTTCCTGATTGTTAGCAACCTAAAATTAGCCGCCTGGCTGTTTTCAAATTCCTAATAGTTCATTTTTAAGAATTCTCATCGGTCTTGTGTTACTCATGGTGGTTAATTTGTTTTTGCTTACATTTTTTTCCTTACTGTGATGATATGTAGGAAAGATAAGTTGCAGCCACGTACATATCCTAAATGTAAATACCAATTATCACTACATTATGGGCTTATTTAAACAAAAAAGGTCTGTAGCAAAGGCTCCTTTAAGGAGATGACTACCTGTGGACTCGGCCATATGAATTACTGCAAGTGGCAGCAAAACTGAATGAGTTTGGTTAATCCCGCTTGTGTTATTTCCTCTTCTTACGTCCTCTGCTTCATTTCACTTTCTGTATAATCAAAAGGCTGAAGAATTTTGGAGTATGGTAAGTCATGAAGGCACTACTCGTACTTACCATGTCTAATCTAGTTCAATAGATTCAGACACTACTTGTGTACGTTTGTTTCATCATTCACAAAAAGTGGTGGGTATTTCGTTATTGATTTCAGTGGGAGTTGGACCAAGATTCTGTGTTTGCACAGCAATCTCTTTTTCATTGAAAGCTGAAAGCTTTCACTGAAAGCTCTCTTTTTAATTAGAAGCTCTGCTTGTCCAAGGATGGCTTGTGGACTTCTGCATTGTTTAGAGTGACATACCAGCTTTTTTGGGTTTTGTTTTTAAGAGGATAAGGTGTAGTTTCTTGTTTTCTGTGTCCTAAACTCTACCTTACTTTATGTGAAAGCAAGATACTATTTAAAATTACAATTTAAACAAACTAATGAAATTCCAGGGTTTTCACTACTTCAGTATAAGGCTACCTCAATATAATACTTTATTACACAAAATGACAAAATATTTTTTAAAATCATGCCATAATTTCTTTTGAGCTGCTTAGTTAAGCTATCATCGTTTTAACTGTAAAGCTTTAACTTAAGAAAGATTGCTGGTGTTATATGCATGAGACTTAGAAATGTTGGTGTTGAGATGCACATATTAGGAATGTATCATTACAAGACTACATTTTCTTAAGATTCATGCAGTCAATCAATAAATCAAGCAATTATACAAGCATTTCTTACACAAAGAACTGGCTTCTGCTGAATGTCTGCATGATGCACAGTAGAACGGAGGGTCATTTTGTGGCTAAGCTGTAGATCCATTTTTATGTAGACCCAGTGCAGGGATGGTGGCCTTACATTGGAATTCATGAATGGAGAAAGTAGCTAAACAAAATATGTGTGCTCTGATGGCTGAAAGATTATGTATTACTGCTGTGTCTCCCCTTGCATTTTAACTTCTCAGAAGTACATTCTTGCCTGTTTTCATGTTCACTTTTCTATATGCTTATATATGTGATGTTACATGGTTGGAGTGGATTTTCTAGTCTAAAAGTTGTAATAAATTTTTGCATAATTACAAAGAAAAAAAGGTTCTACATTTTAACTTGTATTTAAATTCCTCGTGAGAGTGATACTGCACCTTAAGCAAGCATTTGTAATTGATTCATTAGTCACAAGAAGATCTGTGTCCCTTTTATTCTCTTTCCTCTCCACTGCCCTCTTAAAGTACCAGGTGGCAAGAGGGTAGACAGAGTCCTGATTTTGGAACAGGTTTCCAAACAATACCTCATTTTTTTTAACAGCAGCACAAAATAATAGTTTAGAAGTACTTAATGTATTTTCAGAGATTTTGTTGGATGGTTATATCTACTACATTTAATGAAAAATCCATCTGTTGGATTATTGCTTGTCTATTTTTAAATAGACAATTTTATTTTATATAATAAATTTTATAAATAATAAATAATTTATAATATAATTTATAAATAATAATTTATAAATAATAATTTATAATTTATAAATAATAAATTTTATAAATAGACAATCTATTTTATTTTATTTTAAACTGTACTTTCCTTCTAATACATATATTTATTACACACAAGGACACTTCTTCATGGAATCAAATTCTCATATGGATCTATCAACATTAAAAATAAATAAAAAATAAAATAAATTTTGAATCACCATGTTCTTATTTTATTACGTATACTTTGGGATATTTGGAACAATTTTTCATAAGATATGCCCATCTGTTTCCATTAGAGAAATATATTTTGATGGGTTTCTGTGACTTCATCTGTGGTGGTGCATTTTTACCACAAGACTGGCAGAAAAGCAAGACACTGGCTAGATGAAAAGCAAACAAAAAAGCCATAAAAGGTTTTTGTATGGGACAGTAAAGGGGAGACTGTTATGAGACAAATAGGGAACTTTACATGTATACTTATCTGTGTAGATCTCTAGAAAAGGAGATTATTCAACACAACTCTCTTTCCAAACATCCAAATGTCAATATTCTGTGCTGTAAATGTAAATCTGTTACTATTTGTCCTGGATAATATGGATATGAAAAATGGCTTATTTCCTCCTGCTCTGTATTTAGCCCTTTATTCCTTTCAGGCTCTTTTTCTTTAGACTAAACAATGCTCCCTTCGGTTTGTTCCATGTAGATGTTAACTTGTGTTCAGCTTGTGACTCATAAATGGCTTTTCTGGAGAGCTGCTACAAAGTTGGAGCTTCTTCCATGTGTTTGTCCAGTTGAGTATTCCTGCTTGAAGGACAGAACTTAAAAGATCCTGAAGACTGGAAGTGTCCCAACAAAATCTCATGTTTCTTTTTCTTTGAGTATTTCTCTGACTGCCTAAGTTTCTTATGAATTCTAACCCTGTCCTCTGAAGTTTTTACAGCCTACTCAAAGTAGTCGGCTACATATTTTGTAAGCATCTCCCTCATCTGCCACCCAAATCCAGAATGAACGTTAAACAGCACAGAACGAGTAGTAGAGCTGTTTTCACTTTGATGGTGAACCATTGATATACAATGTAGGGTACAGTTTTCCAGCAGTTTTGCTTCCCTCATTGTAGCAACTTGCTCTAGACTGTATTTCCTGCATCCTAGAATATCAAGGAAAAAGTCTTACTAACGTCAAAATAAATTACAGAGTGGACAAGATTAGGCTTGTAATTCATACTGAGGTCTCAAGCTTTCCAAGAAAGCAAGTGTCAGGCATCTGAGCTTGCAGAAAAAATTACACAGATTTTTTTTCTGAAGAATAATTGTAAGAGGAAGTGCAGCAGCTCCATGACAACTGTTTCTCTGTTTCTATTTCATCTGGTCTTTAACCAGTACAACACATTGAAGAACGGGCCAGTTTTGCTTATCAGTATCATTTAGTGATTCCCTTTGGCTACACAACCTCACAAAATCATGCATGGGGTAGGACTCGGGGGGGGGGGAGGAGGGGGAAGATGGGCAGGGGAAGTTATACAAACATTTGATGGGCAGCTATAGCAGATTTTGGCTGCAAACCTTTATTGTGCTGCAGAAACAGCGAGTTTAAAAGTATGTATGATCTGTCCGGCAGCAGAGGCTGTCTGGATCTGACTGGTGCCTGCTCTTGCATGCAGGGATGGTGCAATGTTGGCAGAAGGGTGCTGGGAGCGTAGAGGCTGGGCTGTGGGCTTGCAGGGAGAAAGTGTGATTCCTCCCCATTTTAAAATGTTAGAATGATGCTTATTACTCTCCCGAGGCTTTATCTTAACACATCTGATCCGTATTGCTGCTTCCTTATCAGAATGAACCGTTTCCCTGTCATAACAGGAAAAGATAACGATACGCATTTGACATGATCTGTGCATTATACGTGGCCATATCAGATGTTTACAATCTCTTGGGGGGCAGGGGATAAGGGTTTTTCTTCTTTTCCCACTCCCCAAGAACTTGCAAACAGCCTGTTTGCTTATCATTTGCTCTAGTGTTTGTGCAGTTGGAATTGAGCCTGGAGTAGGAACTCTGGTTTGCTTTTCCAGTCTTCTGAAATCCCCAATCCACCAGATTGGTTATCCTTCTCAAAGATAGAAACTAATAGCTCTGTTTTTCCTTCTGTCAAAATTGAAAGTATTTTAGGGAAAACTAGACAGTCATTTGAATTTTAAAGCATCCAGACTAATATGCAAGAGAATGCTTTCCCCATTTTAGTTGAAGCTTTTTGACGCTGTATTAATAATGTCAAGCTGCTTGATTGTCATTGCCCTTTTTAAAAAAAGGTAAAGACTAAAAAAAAGTCTTCTCAGCATAATCTGTCAATAAACTGCTCCTCTCTGTTAGGTAGAAGATCAACTTTCTTCTGAAGGTTAATGGGCTGTTCAATTGAAAACTCTATTTCCTTCTTCACATTCTGAACTAAGTCCTCCCATGTAATTTGAGTCAAATTTAGAAATGCTTGCTCTTTAGTGGTTTTCTCTATCCTCTGTACCAAAAATTTTGATAAGCACATAACAGAAGTTTGTTGGACAATCTGTTCTGATTCGTTCTCAGTAGATTGGAAAGTTAAAGCACAGTTTGTTTCCCAGTAATAAGGTCCCATACATTGCCTGGTTGGATCGTGAGAAGCCACTCATCTTTCTGTGGTTAACCTCCTTACCACCACCTTCTTTTCATTCTTGTCACTGTCCAGTTGCAGTAGATTGTCCGTTTATAAACAGCATGTGCTGTAGTAGATATAATGCACAAATTGGCAACTATTCTAATTGCAACTTTGACCACAACCAGCAGGACTTGCTGATACTCATTTATACTAGTGCTGTTTATCCTGTTTGGTGGAGAACTCAATAATTTGGGTTAAAAAACTAAACAAAAACCTCAAAAAACAACAAATCCTTGTAAAACCAGATAGATTTGTGCCTGGTAAATCATTTGAACTGATTAGAAGATAGAGGCCTGGATTTAGAGCTGTGCCACTTAACATAAGCTAACAATCTGGTCTAGGAAAAACAGCTTTGTATTTACAGAGACATAAGGTAGGTTTATCAGAGTTTGTGTTGGTGGTGATTGATGTAGTGCATAGACATAATAAGTGCCAGCTGTTTCTCTCCCATAAATCAGAAACAATACTATTTCCTTTTATTTCAGTGTGAACTATCTGACTTGTTTAACTCCCTTTTAAAATTCAAATGACTTTTTATTTATGGTTATAAATTAGAACTATATCTACAGAAACTAGAAACATTTTGACATTAATGTAACCTGAAAGCAGCATCACAAATACTGGTGTATTACCAGGGTTTGCTGTCCTTCATGATCTGTGTCAACAGCTTTTTTCCATTTCTGCCCACATTTCAGAAATATGTATTTCTGCCTCTCTCCTTTAAAGCTGATGTGCTTGTGGCTGCCCACATCACTTGGTATTCTAGCCATATATAGAAGCATCATGTTTCTGTATTGTTAACTGGACTCCAACAGATTTGACTTCTTTATTCCTTTTGATCTCCACATTCAAAGTTGCTGCTTTGCCAGCAATGGTTAAACAATGGTTTACATATTTAGCATGAAAAAAGGAGTTTTGATGTACTAACATATAAATTGGTGATTTATCTGTCCTCTTTAGGCCTTAAGGAGATTGCATTTCCTTACTGTTTCTTTCAGTTTTCTGTAATAGGTGTGTTGATGGATGTCATGAGTGATGTAACAGCATGTAAAAAAAAATAAATTGTTACATGTTTTCATTGTGTAAATTGTTGCGGACTATGTAAAATGGAAGAAAATAAAGTTGGAAGTAAAACGCTTGCTCAGTATGCGTGGTCATGTAATGCAACAAGCACATTCCTGCAGCTTGTTAATAAATTCAATAAATGGGAGTTATCAACGGCTGGTATCAGCCTTTATAGTTATCCGAATGAACAACTGGGGGATGGTGACCTTTGATAATTTATTTTAATTATATTTTAGTGGCTTTTTCTGAGACAGGTTTAGTTAAAAAAAAAAGTTCTGCTTGCTGGCATTCTGATAGATAATGCATGTCTTATGCTGTTTCTCAACCTTCAAGTTACATAATTTTTGTCTTCTTAAAATGAAACTGCACTGTCACCTATGAAGAAGACAGGGCTACTCTGTTCATGTGTGTGACAAGTGCATCAGTTCCCTTAAAACAGCTTGCTCTGTTCCACTGGCATTTAATTTTTAGGCGCCCCTCCTGGTAACTTGCATGTGTTTTATATAGTGAAAGTTGTACTCAATTTTCAACTTCAAACTAGGGTAAGTTACTGATAGTACAAAATCGACAGTGCTTATTTTTTCTTTGCTTTTGAATTGTTTTTTTCTGTATTAGGATATCTAAAAAGTCTGCTTTCTTTGGTGGTATTTGTGGCTTTCTCATGTTCCGTAGTTTAAACAGAAATTAATGAAACCATTTTTATTTGTGTGAAAACACTCAAAACTACCATTTGCCTTTTAAGATGATATCCCATCATTTCAGTTGAATTTTATCCTATCATTTTAATCCACTTCTTTTTGAAAAAGATTATTCGGAGTTGTAAGACAGAGGTTCTACCAGTTTGAAATGTAAGCCAAAAGTTTATTATTTCAGGATTTGTGCTTTTCAGAAATATGTTTCCCTGTTTTGACCCTCAGTAACCCTTGAGAGACCTAAGCACAAGTTACAAACTAATTACATGAATTGCTTTACTGGAACTTGTTAGGCATTTTCTGTTTATACATTAATGTAATATAAATATAGCTTAGGCAACAAAAGCCCTTGGGGCAAATTTATGTCCTGAGTAACCCTGTTCTAGTGACCTCAACAGAATTACTCAAAGTCAAGACAGAATTTAAATGGAAAGACCAAGATCTTCAACTGCTATAAACAGTCTGAACTCCACTGAAACCAGTGTAGCTGTGGTCACAACAGCTGTAAAGACAGAATTGCTTCTTCAAGAATATTTTCACTGGGTTTTTTGATTTGTGGGCACTTCTAGCAAAGGGATTGGGCTGCCTTTACTTTCCAGGGTTTAAAACCAAGCAGAAATTATCTGTAGAAATAACAGAATTCTGATTTTAGTCTGATGCTGTAACAATGTTATACAACTTGCTTTTGTTTAAATTTTGGGGGGAAAAAGCTTCATGGAGTGATGGGGAACATAGCATCTTTTCGTTCTGCATCTTTGTTTTTTCTGTGCCTTTTTCAGGGCTATGATCTAGCTTCTAAAAAAACTTTCTCCATCCGAGCAGTATATAGGAAATTATACTCAAAAATTAAATTGACTTGCTTAAGAGTCTGTAAATACAGGAATAATAATCAGACAATGTTTGTTTGAGCTTCATATAAATTAAAAACAATGGCTAATCTTTACTCTAGCCCTACAGATGTGTATATCACTTTACTTTAACCGTGCAGATTGGATGTTTCTCCTTGGAAAAAAAGGTACTTAGTATTAAGTCTGGATTAAAGTTGCTTCACAATTGGAAATTTATGTTTCTGAGTATTTTGTTTACAAGGAGCTATGAGTGACCTGCGATTTTTACAATATCATAGCAGTAACCCACCAAAGGGAGCTGTTTGTTTTTCCATTCAATAGTCAACACTAACACTTGTTTTTCAGCACATTTGAGATGTGTGTCTGTTCCTCCTCTCAGAGACTCTCTGAGCTAACTATAGGGGTCAATAACATCTTGGTTTTTCAGTGACCTCCACTCACTAAGCAAATATTAAGTTACCATCAGTCAGTTGACTTGCTGGAAGAGAGACAGCATACATTTCTTTTAAATAGAAGCCCCCCCATTCTCTAAAGCTTTTCGGCAAGCTTGGTTGAGGAAGTGAAATTGTAGTTCAGAATGTGTGGCTGGTGATCCTCACTGTTGCTCAGTGCTTCCATGTCTTGCTGTGCAATATCCCTGGCAGAACTAAGGCGCTGCTGATTTTTCAGATTTAGGACGCATTTTGCGCTCTATCGCTTTGTATTCTAGCTATCTAAGCCCTGAACCATGGTAGCGAAAGTGCTGCAAGCTGTTCTGTGCCTCTTTTTTAGAGGTAAAGCAGCCACCCTTTCAGCTTTTCTGTGGCAGTCTCCTTTCCCGAGAACCTCTTCCTGGTAACGTGGGTTTAGACTTGCTTTTCAGCATGCAGTTCAACTTCAAAGGGATAACACCAGTCACTTTCAGGTACTAGAACAGACTATTACAGTTGGAAGGGACCTACAGCAATCATCCAGTCCAACTGCCTGACCACTTCAGGCCTGCCCAAAAGTTAAAGCGAATCATTAAGGGCATTGTCCAAATGCCTCTTAAAGACTGACAAGCTTGGAGCACTGGCCACCTCTGTAGGAAGCCTGTTCCGGTGCTTGACCACCCTTCTGGTAAAGAAGTGCTTCCTAATGTCCAGTCCAAACCTCCCCTGGAGTAGCTTTGAACCATTCCCATGTGTCCTGTCACTGGATCCCAGGGAGAAGAAATGAGCATCTCCTTCTCCACTTGCCCTCTTCAGGGAACTAGAGAGCTAAAAGTTTGCCCCTCAGCCTCCTTTTCTCCAAACTAGACAAACCCAGAGTCCTCAGCTGCTCCTCATAGGACATGTGTTCTAACCCTTTCACCAGCTTTGTTGCCCTCCTCTGGATGAATTCAAGGATCTTCACATCCTCCTTGAATTGTGGGGCTCAGAACTGCACACAGTACTCACGGTGAGGCCATACCAATGCTGTATACAGTGGCATAATCAACTCTTCTGACTGACTCATATTGGTCCTGCTGTTGACCAGCATGCCCAGATCCCTTTCTGCAGGGCTGCTCTTCAGCGTCTCCTCTCCCCATTTATACTTGTGCCTGGTGTTGTGTCCTGGTAGACAGTGAGATGGACATGAACTAGTATGGTGCCCTACCAGCAATGCAAACTGACAGCATCCTGGACTCTACTGAGAGGAGCACAGCCAATAAATGGAGCAAAGGGATTATCCTCCTCTATTTGATATTTTTTAAATCACATGTAGAATACAGTGTTCAGTTTTGGGGGAAAAAAGGAAAAAAAATACAAGAAATATGTCGATTGAGTCTGGGCAGGTCACTGACCATGGGCTGGAGCATATGCCTTATTTGAAGAGTCTGAGAGAACTAATAGTGGTCTTCCAAAACTTGAGGTTACCAAGAAGATGGAGCCAGGCTTTTCACTGAAGACACACAGGATTAGAACAAGATATATTGTTTGTAAGTTGAAACAGGAGAGGTTTCAAAAGATTATAAGAATAATTAACCATTGGAAAAAGCTGCCCAGTGAGATGTAGATTTATTTATTTTTTTTGTCTTTGGAAGTTTTATCAGAAGGTTAGACTAGATGGCTATTGGAGGACCTTTCTAACGTGAGTAATTCTGTTATTCTAGGAGGAACAGAGCGTAACCAGTGCTAGCCAGCATTAAGCAAACAAAACAAGAACAAAAGAAAAAAACCAAACAAACTCCAAAACTGCTTCTGTTCAGACCTTTTTGACAAACTTACATAATAGTTTAGTGGAATATGCTGTGTGTTTATAGCCTGTAGCATGGTTTTACAACTTAAATGTTTTGTTAAAGTTATCAGTTGACACAAACTGTAATTTGGTAATGGAGGGGGGGGGATGTACATAGAAAGAAACACATGTATTCCCATTTTTATAAACCATCAAATTAATTCTCCAGGTTGCAGTGGGGAATGTACAGGTGTCAAAAATGTTGAAAAATGTGTCAAAACTTGGAATGCTGCTGTAAAATTGAATTACTGTTCTCCATTTTCCAGTTTGTGTATTTAGGCTTGATAAGGAGATTACTATTCTACTGCCATTAACCGTTTCAGTATTGATGCAGGAGTTCTGGTTTCCCTGATGAAATACAAGGGGAAGAGATTATAAGGGGAAACGCTACTCTTGAGTCAATATCGAAGGAAAGAAAATGAAATCCTGAAGAAATAGTAAAATTGAGGATCCAGGGGAAGGATGGGGAAGAGTAGGAGAGGGGACTTTTTGAAAGGAGTCCCATGATACACACTCAAAAACAATACAAGAGATTGAATGAGAGGCTTGTTCGGTTTTTGTCATCTCTTTAAATGTTATTTTTTCATTTGTTGAGAAATTATGATTTGTCTGTGTAAATAGTGTTAGTGGTAAAGTTAACCTGTCTTTCAAGATAAAGTACGTCCTTCCTGGGCTGAAATTTTCCAGATATTAGCTTTCACAGTCTGTTCTTAACATCTGTCCTTCAAATGCAGACAACTTGACTCAATATAACTAATAACATGCATTATATTCTGTATGTTCGTTTTTTTACAAGCATGCATTTTTCAGGAGAAGGTAAAGTTTGTCAGGAATACATTCTAACTCTATTAGAGATTGCAGTTTTCTGTATTCAACTACTCATGCGTTAAGGGGATTCTGCTCTCTAGACTTTTCTTTGGAGTATTGATTCTGGATGCTTAGAGCATTACTGTTGTATTGAAATAACTGGAAATTAGGAGTCAGATATAAGATAGAAGATGTAAAAATTGGATTAATTTTCTGTTTTTCTGTGTGGTTCTGGTTCTTTAAGGTTTGGTTTTTATAACTGTTGCCCACTATCAGGAGTTGTGAAGTGTCTTTTAAAGATTTACTTATAACTGCATGAGTCCCAGAATCTGGATTTTTAGTATAAGCTACAAACATTGACAGTGGCATAAAAGTTTGGCTTCTAAATCTGTGTCTTTGTACCACTGTTTTTCAGAGGAGCTAAATACTTCCTTGTATTTGCAAAATACATCCTTTTGTAAGGCAGTCAGGTACATGAATAAAAAATTTCAGGTTTTAAGCTACATTTACCTATTTTAGCTACATGTGGGAGATGTTTTGAATTAAAATTGTATTTCCTGGTTCTTTAACTTTTCCCATACATTGTCTGTCCTTTACACATAAAAAAGGTTTCCATATGACACACTAATATATCTGAAATAATGAAAATGTGACTCACTAGTATATCTGTGATAAATCTAAAATGATGAAGGAGCACATACATAACTATATATTAATTTGTGACATTTATAATATGCTGGATTTGACTATATTGCATTGTCTATGAATATTCCTTTGAAAAAATCATAAACTATTTAGAATAAAGCACTGTATTTTCTGTCTGGGTGTATACTTCCTGACATCTGTTTCTATCTAGGATAGCTCATGCTTTCAGAAGACCAGATTAAGTATAAATCCTGGGGCAATCACTTTAAATGAACATCTTTGTAATACACTATACCTCGTGATTCAGGATTTGATAACAAAGGTAACTTCGACCTTAATTCTATTAGCAGATGTAAAAATCCTTTTGTCAGGAATATTCGTATAGTCGGTTATAGTGTACTTTTTCTTTGGTTTCCCCCTCTCCCCCTGCCAGAAATTCTGTTGCTTCACCTTTGGATGTATTAATAAATAGGTGTAATTCTGCCTGCCAGTGATGTTTGCCTGACGGCCATCTCAAGAATTGAGATGGGGCTTTAGTGAGTGTGGTCTTTTGTATTGCCAATGGGCAAAGCTGTAGGAACTGAAGACTTAGTGTATCACTCCCTTTCCCAAGTATTCCCTGCAGTTACTATTTTAATACTAATTTTGTGAACAGACATTATCACAAAATGTTACTGTTTGTATAAGGAATGTCCACATGCTCTCCAAAACTGCCTTCAAGTGCGTTTAGCCCTGTGAAAGGTGCTGAGTTTGGCAGCACTGGAGTCTGTGGGCATCATTGTCCTGAGAGATTTTAATGCAGGTGTCGTTTAGTTTTAAAGACTGTTGAGAGTAATCTTGGGCATCTCATGTAAGGAATGCTGTGAGGGAATATTGGCTCAGGAAGCCAACCACATATTGTTGCAGAGAGCAGGGATCTGCCCTTAAATTACAAGTATTTGTAAAAAATCTGAAAAAGGCTGAGCTTGGAAAAGATGTATCTGCACACTTGTGAGGGAAAGTATTTTATATTCTGTCTGCAGGCTACAAACTGTCATGGCTTAGTGTAGGCTTTATTTGAAAGAATGTCAAAATAAGCTACACATGAATTTCAATTCACAGAAAAGATAGGGTTTGAAGTGCAGTTTCAAAATGTGTACTTACTTGGCAGAGCTAGTTACCTTCCAAAACTTGGATTGTCCAGTTCTGATTCCTGCCCTCCATGTTTGTGCTTCATGTTGCTTACAAACAGAATATTAAAATAATACATCTTTCATTTAAGCTACAGCAGTCTAACCTTTGAACTGAACCAATCTGCCAGTTCTTGTTATCCAACCTCCCTTATTTGATGTGACCAAACACAATGATACAGAAGGAGAATTAGAAATTCTTATGCAAAGCAAACCAGCATGCACTGGTCTGCACATCATCTGGCAAGTAGCTGTGCACTCTGCTGCTACTGTGTATGCTGAGGGGGGATGAGAGTACCATGGTTAGGCTGGTGCCTGAAACCCAAAAAGTTTACAGTTTCTGCAAGTGCTCCAGACCTGAGAGCTCCTGTTGACTGTAGCCTCCTTGTAGGAGCGTCCCAGACTCAGCACTGAGTTTGCGTCCTTTGTTTATCAGTGGGAGTTAAGTGCTCTTTTGCGTTTAAAGTAAATAGCTGATAAAATCTCCTGACTAGCATGTGCTTTTCAAGCATGAAAAATACCGGTGTCGGTTGTGTCAGTTGGCAGTGACTTTCACACTATTGGAACATAGTGTAACCTTGAAAGTGAACCCCATTAAATAGTTTTTTAATCACTCACACAGCGTTATCAGAGGGACTACAGAACTTGAGGAGTGATTATACATCTTCTGTTGCTTGCAACTAACTGGTGATTTTTTTTTTTACTAAATGAATATATTTTACCCAGTGTGTCACTGTAGTTAATGCTTCTGATTCTCATGTGACCAATTCTTCATCTTTCATCTACTGCTCAAAAAATCTTGTTCAAATGACAATCAATTTATACTGTAATGCATATACACCAGAGGGTGGAAAGTAACTACAGGTTATGTGTTTAACCATAAAAACTAAACATCCATCACGGAATATGATTTTTTTCTACTCTTTTAAAATGCTGTAACTCACAGTTGTACAGAAGAGAAGCTTTGCTAATAAAAACATGTTAGAGTGTTGGCCTCTTGTAAGACAAAAATCAGTCTGCTAACTCACAGCTTCTCAGTCCATGGTGCACAGTTAATGTGTTGCTTGCAGGTTAGGAATGAATAGTGAAAACTGAGGGCAACAGAAACACCTGATGTTGCCCAAAGACCAGCATAAGCTGAAGACCACTGGCCTGGGTAGAAACAAAGTCTACAGGAGAAGGTATCAGGCATAATTTTTAAAAAGCATCTAAGAATTAAAAAAAAAAAAAACATTAAAAATATAGATGTTTAACATAACAATAAAAATGTTCAGTGCTCACCAATGCATCTTTCTCATTGATGGAAGAAACAGTTACTTCTTGACAGTGAAATATGGAGCCCATGTATTTCTCTAGCACAGATTTTTTTTTTTCTACATTTATGTGAAAGTGCTCTGCTACAGCAGCAAAGAAAGTATCACTGAGAACATTACTTTTATGTAGACAGTATGGACCTGAGAAAGGATGAGAAGCCTGAAGGTGTTCAGAGGATGTGAGACAATCAAGTAACATTTTCTTATGGAAAGATCAGTAAGTGCTTGGCTGGATTATTTTTTGGTATTTTGCTTGAAAAGCTTGCAGTAGCAGAGGCTGAGTCTGATGTGTTTAGTCTTTCAGCATTAATGCTTTTCTGTTTAATCCAGCAGAAAGTTTAGAATATAGCTGGACGGGAAGCTTTAGGTGGGTACATTTTCACAAAGCCCTTGGGGGGAAGCATTGAGCAAAAGCCCATTTCCTAAAAATTTAGCTGGTCAATACCTTGAGACACACAACAGAAAATTCATATGGATCAATAAAGTTATTATACTAAACCATAGCACTCTGAAACTGCTTGGTTTCCCTTTGACCTGCATGGGGAGTTACCGTGTTCGAAGTGGTATGTGTTGTCTCCTAATTTCATTGATCTGTTTTCACTTTCCAGGGAGGCCATGTGCCAGGCATTACTTTGGGAGGCACGAGGAGTTAGTCAAGATTTTGAAAATTGTTGCACCATATGTATCTCATGTACATGGCTGGCATTTCTTAAGGAAGGAAAGATTATATCTAGGCAATCTTTGTGGATTGTAGTAGAGAGCAAACTCCAGCCCTAGGCCTCTTTGATATGGGTCAACCCCTGCATAGAATCACAGAATCATTTTGTTTGGAAAAGACCTTTAAGATCATCAAGTCCAACCATTAACCTGGCATGCTGCAAAATCACCACCAAACCATGTCCCTAAGCACCACATCTACATTAGGGATGGTGACTCAGCCACCTCCCTGAGCAGCAGGTTCCTGTGCCTGACAGCCCTTTCACAGTAAATAAATTTTTCCTAATATCCAATCTAAGCCTCCCCTGGCACAACTTGAGACTATTTCCTCTTCTTCTATCGCTTGTTATTTGGGAGAGTTGACCGACCCCCACTTGGCTGCAAGATCCTTTCAGGTAGCTGTTGAGAGTGATAGTGTCTCTCCTCAGCTTCCTTTTCTCCAGACTGAAGAACCCCAGTTTCCTCAGATGCTCTTCATATGCCTTGTTCTCCAAACCTTTCACCAGCTTTGTTGCCCTTCTCTAAAAAGGCTCCAGCACCTCAGTGTCCTTGTAGTGAGAGGCCCAAAACTGAACACAGTATGTGATGTGCAGCCTCACCAGTGCTTAGTACAGAGAGACAGTCACTTCCCTACTCCTGCTGGCTGCACTGTTTCTGATACAGGCTAGGATGCTGTTGTTGATGCTGCCCAGAGCAAACTGTTCACAGGCACTTGGCATTGCAGTTTATATGGATCACTTCAGCTCCCATATAGCGTCTCTGAAGTGTAATTACTTTTTTTGTTGTTTCAGAGGAGCCTTAATTTCAGAGGGATTTTTTGTTATTGTTGTTTTCTAAGTATATTTTGGTTTTCAAATAGTCAAAAGATGTGTTTCAGCCCCCTGGAAAGGTGTTCACAGTGTAGTACTGCAGGTTGTTGTTGCCTGCTGTGGGAGGTGGCAGAAGGGCTTTGTCCCTGCCAGACCAGCTGGGATACTCTGGAGACAAACTTGCGGCGTTTTGTGTTTACACTGTTAGAAGAAGGCCCTTGAGTGAATTGTCTTGTCAGCTGTGTCTGGGTTTCCTCATG
The DNA here is from genome assembly GCA_020745705.1 of Hemiprocne comata. Lineage (NCBI taxonomy): Eukaryota > Metazoa > Chordata > Aves > Apodiformes > Apodidae > Hemiprocne > Hemiprocne comata. Next base: position 38,702,866 of record CM036589.1, read on the forward strand.
AATTCACTTTGGATGAGGAAGAAACCAACAGGCCTTAAGTGACAACTCAGAAACACCCTTGCCTTTGGGTCGTTACAGCTGGTCTGATAACAAACGATAGCATGCACTTTGTCTGGATTGTCGTGTTTGCATAATGATGAAAAAATGTTTGGTGAACATATGTTGTGGGGTAAACTAAGGAAGGACTGCAGGCGACCTGATGTAAACAGCTAAAAAAAAATCAAAATTGAGAATCAATTATACAAACGTGCTGTGACAGGCAAAAATGTTCAGAGAAGTCAACAAAAGCTATTACAGGCATTGGTCAGATCATCTAAAAAAATCACCAGAGTGCTTTAATAAAGAGCTGAAATGTAACCAAGAATTTAAGAAAAAGACTTCGGGGCAAGAAAAATACTGTCTTTGTCTTTTAGCAGAATGACTAATACGGTAGTTACATCAGTAGGTTTTGAAAGCAAATTAGCATGTTTGAAATGAAAAATACAGCATCAGTGGGACAAACACTGGCTGCCAGGTAACTGATTTTCAAAGTCCAATAATGTTGACTGTGGAAGAGCAAAAGAAAGTAAAGTATAGCAAAAGGAAACTAACTTTTAAGGCTTTGGGAGGGTAAAAGACTTTAAAAGCTCAACATGTTATTAAGACTAGTAAAACTAGATACTGTGACTGTAGGGACTGAAGCATACTATACACAGTGGTGTATAGATGCAATACTTAAGCTAGGAGGCAAAATCCTGTAATCCTCACTACACAAAAATCCCATTGAAGTCAGTAGAAGATTTGAGTGAACAAGGAATGTGTAACTGGGCAATTAGAGACAAACTTGCAGCCTGACCTTGACTGGGCCTTTGTGCCTGTGATTAGCTGTACCCATAGCATCTGGGGACATTCATTTAAAGGCACAGTCAATTTTAATGACTTACTAAAAAATACACTTATGGCATAGTTAAAATTCTAATTGATCCAAATGACAAATGTGTACAGTTACAGAGACCTATTAAGGCTACACTTTTAAAATCTGAGTCTTTTGGAACAGCAAAATTCTGCATTCTTTGATCCCTTCTTTCTCAAGGAAAGCAGGAATTTAATACTGTTCTAGTTTTGTCCCTAATAATGTAGGGTGACAGTTACGTGACTTTTCAGAAATGTAAGACAGTAAGAGAGATTATTGCATGGCATATCATTAATAACCTATAGGTAAATTAATAAAAATGTATAACAGCATCTGCTACACATGGTTATAAATCTACATTAATAATTGCTCTCCAGATTGTTTTAAAACTTTAAATATGAAAAAATGTTCTTAAAGTTAATTAATTTACATTTTTTCCCTCTGTTGCCATCCCAGTTTAAATAAAATTGAAAATAAACAAAACACTTTTGAAACAAAGTTTAATTCAGCATACCAGAAATGTCATTCTCACTGCCAGTTACTTTAATGGGACATGTGTTCCCTGTGTCTGAATCTGCTTTGTTTGAAAAGAGCTGCTGTCTCAAAGCATGGAGGAAATTGCTGTTCTCAGTAAAAGAAATGCTAGAAACGTGCACAGGAAGACAGAAATTATTTCATGGTCTGGTCCTGTAAATGGTAACCTTAGTGACTACAAAGGGCTCTTGGTATTAACAAGTGTATGTCCAAAATTCCAATTTTCAGGACTGCGGTCCTGCAAAGATGTGTGTGTGCTTTATGATGCACACAATAAGCTGCTGGGGAAAAAAGACAACGGAATCCTTCTGCTACATTAATTTTGAATGCACAAAACTCTATTGTGGTTTTATATGCAAATTATTATCAATAATCTCTGCAGATTTACTTCAGGAAGTGTTTTCATATGCTTGAAAGAGCACTTCAAGGGTTGCTGGTAGTGCTAGAGAATTTGAAATTTCTCTTCTGCATAAAACCTTCTGTTTTCACACTTTATTCTGCTAAAATCTCAAAAAACTCTGGAAGGAGAGTCTTGCTTGACCAACCTGATCTCTTTCTGTGACCATGTGACCTGCCTAATGGATGAGGGGAAGGCTGTGGACGTTGTCTACCTAGATTCGGTAAGGCCTTTGACACCATCTCCCTCCCACAGCATTCTGCTGGAGAAGCTGTCAAACCATGACATAGACAAGTGTCCTCTTCACTGGGTAAAAAACTGTCTGGATGGCTGGGGCCAGAGAGTTGTGGTAAACGGGGTCAAATCTAGTTGGCAGCTGGTCACCAGTGGTGTCCCTCAGGGCTCAGTTTTGGGGCCAGTCTTTTTCAATATCTTTATCAATGATCTGGATGAGGGGATTGAGTGCACCCTCACTAAGTTTGCAGATGACACTGAATTGGGTCAGAGTGTTGATCTGCTTGAGGGCAGAAAGGCTCTGCAGAGGGACCTGGACAGGCTGGATCGATGGGCCAAGGCCAATTTTATGAGGTTCAATACAGCCAAGTTTCCGGTCCTGCATTTCAGTGACAATCCCAGGCAATGCTACAGGCTTGGGGAAGAGTGGCTGGAAAGCTGCCTGGCAGAAAAGGACCTGGGGGCGCTGCTTGACAGCCAGCTTAACATGAGCCAGCAGTGTGCCCAGGTGGCCAAGAAGGCCAACAGCATCCTGGCCTGTATCAAGAATAGTATGGCGAGCAGGAGTAGGGAGGTGATTGTGCCCCTGTACTTGGCACTAGGGAGGCTGCACCTCGAATACTGCGGCCCTCACTGTAAGAAGGACACTGAGGTGCTGGAGCATGTCCAGAGAAAAGCTGCCAAGCTGGTGAAGAGTCTAAAGAAAAAGTCACACGAGGAGCGGCTGAGGGAACTGGGATCTTTTAGTTTGGAGAGGAGGAGGCTGAGGGGAGACCTCATTGCCCTCTACAACTAAGGAGGGTTGTAGTGAGGTGGGTGTTGGCCTCTTCTCCCAAGTAAATAACGACAGGACTAGAGGAAATGGCCTGAAGTTGTGGCAGGGCGGGTTTAGATTGGATATTAGGAACAATTTCTATACTGAAAGAGTGCTCAGGCACTGGAACAGGCTGCCCAGGAAAGTGGTGGAGTCACCATCCTTGGTATTCAAGACATGTAGATGCGGCACTTCAGGGCATGCTCTAGCGCCCAAAGTTGTGGGGTTTTTTTGTGGGTGTTTTTTGGTGGAGCGTGTGTGGTTGTTTGTGTTTGGTTGGTTGTTGATTTGTGTTGGTGTTTGGACTTGAGATCTCAAAGGTCCTTTCCAACTGTGACAATTCTGTGATTATACAGTAAGTCTAGAGACCTTTACTTTGTAATTTTTCCTTCCTTTTGTATTAGAATCTGTCATCTTGAGATGTGTACCTTTGCCTCTGAAGAATAAAATCTCGGGGTTCTCTGAGCCTGAAACTGGCTGTTGTACTATCTTGGTACTAATGAACTTTTACTCCCTTATCTTTTTCTTCTCTCACTCCCATTTTCAACTCACAAACCTGATACCTGGGTTTGTTTACCTAAAGTTCTGTTTGGGACTCTGTGACCAGGTGAATACAAAGTGCAGTGATACAAAACCACTTTTTTCATAAAACAATGGTTTTTGTATCACTGCATATTGTATTTTTAGTTAGAAGATGAAAAAGCTTAACATGAGAAAATAATTCAGTATAGCAGTAAGATGTATGCGTGTGCTTAGCTTAGTTTTAAATATCTTCCTTACATTGTTCCACAGATTTTAAATAACTAGAACCTCTGTTTCCCTTTCTTCTGCTCTCTGTATGCTTCCCTATAATAGAAATAATCCCTATAAATCCATTTTATTTTTCATTAGTTTCTGGACCTGGATAAGAATGCAGGCAACTCAGCAAGGTGTTATAGGGGAAGTTTCAACTAACGGTGCTATCATGGATTTCGAGTTGCAGTACTGTAACTTCCATCAGAGATTGTAAGTATTCTTGCAATCCAGTGGAAGTTGATAGCTCAGGGAAGTCTTTGTAATTTGTTCTTTCGAAACCTTCATTCTGCAGTCAAGTCTTTTAAAAAGTCTTCTGAGAACACACTGTGTTCAGCGTTGGATTACTTTGTGTCCTGTCAGTATAAATTAGGATCTAGTTTAATACTGCTGATGTTCCCTGACCTTTTTTAAGTAACATTACTGTACAATACACTATTCAGAATAATTTAAGCCTAAAATAATAGGCAACATATATTTCTCCTGGTTTGGCTGTACGAAAGGGAATTGTGACCAAGTCTCAACCTAGCTCTTGGATTTGTCGTTCTCAAGGATTCTTTTGCCTTTCCCCATCTCTCATGCCTTGCTGACAAATCTCTTAATACCTGTCAGGTTTTACATGGCACAATAAGCTTTCTCTTTCAGTGATATGCAAGCACTACTTTTTTTGTGATCAAAATCTGCTATTGTTTTTTATTTTTTCCTCCCCATGGTTCAGAAGGGATGCAAGAGCTCCACAGAACTACTGATCTTTTATGCTGTCGTTTGCAATAGTTAGCCCCTCAGGGAAAGCAGAGGTGTGCCTTGCAGTTCTTAACCCATTCCGTAGAAAGCAATAATCTCAGCTGCTGATTGCAGTCCCTGAGAGTGTGCAGCTGGAACAAGCTATTCAGACATGGGATGAGTCAAATGAATCTTCCATGCCACACTGTTCCACAGTTCTCAAATATTGACATCTTAAAGTACTGTGTTCTCTTGAGTTTAAATAATTTCCCTTTAATGGAACGTTATGTCTTTGTGAGGGTAAAGTGTTATTGTCTTCTGGTTTTAAAATTCTTTCAATGTAATGTTGTACTTAAAGGCTTGAAAATAAATCTTCCTCTCTTTTTACTGTTGTAATCCATTTGGAATTTTGGGATTAAGATTGGATAGTGCTTTTCTCTGTTCTCTGGCTATTTTTTCCTGCAGCTTCAAAGGGCAAGGAAAAAAATATTCTAGGCTCCATGTCTAAACAAGTGGTTTTGTTTCTGTATGACTTCTCTGTAACAGATGTCAAATGGTGATCCAGAGAATGCTCTATGCAGATTTTAGGATGGAAAAAATTTCAGACCCTGATTATCCCCTGATTATCAGACTAGGCACAAGTGGGTGGTAGGTAGCAGGTTCTTTGCATTTTGTGCCTCCCTTAGGCTAACAAAATTAAGATGATCTCTTTATTATGTCTACATTAGCAAAGAACCTTTATGTAAAATATTTGGGTACTACTTTGATAAAAACAAAATATGAAAGCTTTTATTTATTAATGAAATCTCACAATTTAATACCTTAGTTGCCAAAGGCTTAGCTGTGTGATGTGTTAGTGTAGCGTGTTACTTTGAGTTGCCAAATAGACTTTTATAATTACTTGTGTAAAATGAACTGCAGAAACATGATGCTAAGTAAAAATAATCAGGTAGTAATGTAATTTTGATGGCAGACACTTAGGAACTCTAAAATTCAGTAAAACGTACGGGTTTCTAAGAGTTTGTTTTCTTTCTTTTCATATATACAAAACAGGTTAGTAAGAATTTTAAATAATTTCGTAACTGGAATTGCTGTGTTATAATGTACTCATTACTCTTTAGCTTTTTGTTGTGTTTAAAGTAGTGCATGATGTTTGTAGCTGGAATATTTGTTGAAATAGGCAATGTGACAAGGTAGGTGGTCTTCTAATTAATATTTCTGTACAGATTTGTAAACTGTGCAAGGCTTGTTTAACAATACAGAAATCATGTCCTATTAGATGAAGACATTTGTTTAGAATAAAGTTCAACTTTTTCTTTGAAATTCAATTGATCTTTTTTCATGGCCTGTGAAATTATTTATTTTAAGAACTGTTTTAAAAGTACAATTAATACAATAAATTTCTGTGACCTATTGCTAAATATTTAGACCACAGATTTATTACATTTGCTGAGGGCTTCAAATAGTGATTTTAAAAACTCAGTGAAAAGGAAAGTTACTTAGTGAGAGAAATTATACAACAGTGATAAGAGGTGACATGTTCGTGTAATTCTTCTGTCCTGTAAATGGCTAGGTTGTTAGAAATTCAAGAATAATCAAGAACATTGAATCAAAAACTAAATGCTGTCATCACAGGTAGAAGGCACCACGTGCTGTAGCCTGTGTGTTCAGCATAACTCAAAAATGTTCTTAAAAATGACCAATCTCTTATTCAAGCTCTTAGTGGAACCTTTTTGTAGGTACTATTGACCTGTAGAATAGAAAACATTCTGTGTTTTCTAGGTCTAGGATAGACATGTATCACATCTATCACATAGCACATGTACTCAGGATCTCAGAATGGGCTGGCATTTGAATTAAAATAAAGGGGATGTCCCTTACCTTTCTGCTTAGTAAATCTCTACTTGATACTGAGAAGCTTTTTTAATTCCTACTGCCTGTGTTACATCGCTGAAGTGATGACAGATAACTACAGTGTTACCATGTGAATAGTGTCCTTCAAAAACTGTCTCCATATTTGTTTGCTTTTACTGACAAAGCTAATGGCAGTTGCTAATAAAAGTAATGATGATACCAATGAACGATCAGTAAAGACTGAAAATAAACAATCTTCATAAAAAGGCATGGTAGTTTATTCTTACATACTGATTTTAATGAGATTGTTGGAAGGAAGACAAAAGGTTGCAGGGTTTTTTAGAAATACAGCAATGTTCAAACTGTTAAAAAAAAAGGTCTGGTGTTGTATCAGTTTTCTGAGGGAGTAAGATCTTGTAACCGAAATTTTAATAGGCGTTCAATTAAGTTTTCTTTTCAGAATTAAGTGGTTGGTTTTCTTCAATATTTGTTTAAAGTATTCAAAAGGAACATATTGTTTTTATAACGTGTCAAATTCTACAGAACTGCCATGTGGCATCAACCCAGATGCCTCATAGTCGGGGCTCACACAATTGGCACCAGAAGCTGGCAGGCTGCAGCGGTTGTGGTGCAGGGGGCACTGGCAGTCTCACGCTGCTCGCTGTTGCCTTTCCAGCAGATCGCAGCATCTGTTAGTCACCTTGACAACCTAGCGATTGTCACAGTGTTGTCCCTTGTTTTCACTTGCAAATAGTTACCTCGTTCTTCTGGTCATGCACCCAGTCTGTGATTCTTGCATTTGTCACTGCTGATCAGTGTCTCTGAGGATGACCAAGAAAACAATACGCAAATCTCATCTGGTACAGATTGCACTGCCTGGTGTCTCCAAGATTTAAGCCTTTCATCAGCAGTAATCCAAATCCTTATTGATCCCTAATCTATTTGTACTGCTAGCTGGAAGCTTTGGTATGAGTCTTTGAATCAATTAAAGAATCCAGATGCAGCTGCACTTAAACAGCAAATGGTTATCCCACAGATTTCCATGACTGCCTTTGACCTTTAATTTGTAGCCTCATCTAGTGCAAGCTCCTGAATAATGAACTGAGTCTATTAATAAAGGGCTTGACTTTCATAACTTATTTTGCAATTATGACTTTCTGTATTCTTAGAAATAGACTGGAGGTTTTTATGACCCCGAGTTGAAGACTACTGCTGTGGAACAATGCAAATTTCAAAGATCAGCAAAACCTTTTTTGTTACTATAATCTAGTTGTGGAATTGCTTCAAAAAAGGTCATAGATACTCAGGGTCTGACTAAGGTGCTACCAACCTCTTTTTCAAACTGGTTTGCATCAATCATGGTGTGGAATGGTGTTTATTAACACCTTTTCCCATTTCTATGCACACACGTATGCAAGTCTAGGACATATGGATTTCTCTTGGGACCCTGTGGCGTTACCAACTATGATTGTATCAGATACCGTGTTAACTACAGCAATGTCTTAATTGCCCAGGCTCATAGAGACCTGGGAGATCTGGCCACCTAAGACAAGCTTCTAAAGAAACCAGGCAGCAGAGCAGGGACTTGCTCCGGAATGGCAGGAATGATTTTTCTCTCTCTCTGCTTCCCAGGGAATTCAGACTCAGATCAAAAAATGTGATTGTCATAAATTATTCCCACTGAATGTATGAAAGTACTGGCATTTCATTAGGGAATGTTTAGAACCATTCAGGAATGCAGGTACTTGAGGAGTAACCACCAGCCAAGATGTGTGTTTCAGAACCTTGGTAGCAGCTAAATGGCTGACTGAAGGACCCAACATAAGTGCTTTTGTGCAGATTTATAATCTTAGATATGTTTTTCAGCATTTTCTAAGAATATCTAAATAACATATTACCTGAAAAATGCTGACATGCATAAATCTTTGACTTCCCTTAAATAGGAAATTTTACACTGCTTATCTCAGTTTCAGTAGTTATAAACAGGAGAGCAGTACTAAATACTGTAACACTAGGATGGTGTCCTAGCAGTTGAGGCATTTGCCTCACTAAGAATGTTCCAGACAAAAGAAGAACATGCAATGTATAAAATAGAAGTGAAACTTCTATACTCTTAAGCTTATCCTCACAGCCAATGTCTTTTTTTCTTCCTTTAAAAAAAAAATTCTCTTTCAACTCTCTCCTCTTTCCCTCCCCACCCCACCCGTGTCTCTCCACTTTGTACATTCTCCCCCTCCCCATTTATTTGTTTTCTTTGCCTGGTGTTGTTATTGGTATTTAAAATGCCAAAATTAATAGAGATCACTTAAAGCATAACACATTTCAGGCCATTTTATTTATTTTATACTTTCATTCTTATGTTTGTCTGATATGCTTTGTAAGCTCTTTTGAAGAGACTGGTTCTAATCTCTCTGCTGTTCTCATGATGTTTTGATTTAGTTCAAAATAAGTGCAGTGGTCTTACTACTTATTTAAAGCAACATAAAATATTATACTCACTGTTACCATTTAACTTCTGTAAGGCACTGTTTCGTTGCTATATTGAATGTTGAAAGTTTGCAACTGTGGACAAACTTTCCATTTTACTAGCATCAAATGGGTGCATGTGAGATTAATATCAGGGCTAGTCTAGCATGATTGTAGAGGTGGATAAAAAAAGTGCAATTTCATTATTAAATATGGCTAAGATATTTAATTAGGATTTTTTTTTTTTCCTGGCATAAACTTAAAAAAAACCTAGGGCTGAAATACATGAAAATTGCAATAAAATATTACACCAGTGAAGTGTTTATACATACTTTTCTTTTGCAATGTTTCCATTTGCTTGCACACTGTTGGATTCAATATTAGATTTTAACTGCTTGATTTTTAATACATTTCAGTCAGGCAACAACTGAAGTATACAAATATTCTTAAATGGAGGTGTTTATACACAGCATTTTACTATTAAGAATGGTCATCAAAATCCTTGAAAATGAAATGAGCTGACAACTATAATCGGAGCAGATGCGTAAAGTACCGTTCAGCACATTGCACCATCAATTATGTGTCAAGCCTGCTGCCAAATATTAAGTGTTCTGACCTTTGCTATTAATAATAGAGGCAGACGCTCAGGACATGTGAAAGACAAATAATGTAATGCATGGGAAGTCTGTTATAAGTTTGATTTTATTAATGGATATAGAGCCTGTCTGCTATCCTTCCCCTCCCCTTGCAAGCCATAACTTTATGAAAAACTGGACAAGCTTTGTACTAGTTTATATTTGTATTTGTCATTTCCCCTGTTCCTCAGGAAATAATGTGGAATAAGTGAAGTGAAGCAGGTTTGTCTTCGCTCTATTCTCCATTCAGTCTTGTTATATTGCTCAATATCATCTATCATCTTGTAGAGATTGTCTAGTCAAAGGTTTAGGCAACGTCTTTCTCTGAAGTATAGCTTCTAGCATTTTTAGGTGATTAAGATGACATTTGGGAATAACTAGTTTGGTGACAGTAATTGCATCTACAAACAGTATTTCTTTCCAAACTTCACTACTCTTGGCTTGCGTATGATTAATGAAAAATTAGAGCCCTCTGATTTGTAGTACATTTTTCTTCATGTTGCTTACTTTGCGTCTTGTCGTAAATTCTAAATAGGTGTTGAAGTCTGCATTTCCACTGCAAAACTATTTTGAGGTTTTCATTATTTTTTTTCAGTTTCCTAGACTAAAAGCAAATGCAAAATTTAAAAAGAGCAAATAATTTGGAATAAAAGGTAGGGACTGAGTCAGTATATCTTTTATGAAATTAATTGAAATTTGGACAAAATAAAAATGTTGACAGACAACTATTATATTTTCAGAAGTAGTTGCATTCCTCTCAAAAATGTAGGAACTGTTTTTAACAGTCTTTAATGACCAAATGCTTTTACTGTATGCAGAACATGCATGGATTTCCTTCTCCCTTTCTTGCTAAATTGGAAGACAGGAGAGAACAAAAAACCATCTAGTGATCTAGTTGATTTTCCACAGTGAATTTGTAAGTTTGAATTGAAGCCATCTTTACAAGCTCAGCTCAAAATAATTCAGATGCAATAATGATTACTCATTTTTTAAAAGAAGTCATTTTACATATCTGCTCCAGTAATTATTTTCCTTTTATTCATACTAAATGAGCACTTCATGTTGTAGGCAGTATTCTCTATCCTTCATGTGGCACACTGGCCCGTGTAATGTCCAGGAAGAAATGCACTTGAAAACAATACTTGATTTATTTCATACAATAATTTATTAAAGCCAGTAGTTTCTTCATGTTTTGACTTATGTTCTTATATATTTTATACAGATATACCAAATTTTCTGCCCAGCTGGAAAGACATGACTTGATTTCCTAATCAAAGAGGATTTGATTAACACACAATTTCTGAAAAATATAACCTATTTCCTGCTCCATACCTGGCTTCTTATCAACTAAGTAATTTTGAGTTTCGATACTTATTTTTCTGCTAATCCAGGCCTGTGCTTTGAATATCTGAAACAGCAGTAACCAATATTTGTTCTATGGTGGGCTGCACGGGCTTTAATGTGATTTGGCAAAGCTTGGTGAACTTTTGGTTGGATTCTCTTTCCATGTTGCCTCCATGCTATGCTGGGACCTCCTAGGCTCAGCTGCTAGCTGACTGAGCACAGTTTCCGTTCTGGTGCCTTTTACGTAAGGGGCTTGTGACAGGCCGGCTCCGTGCCCCGGTGCCACACACACGCCCATCACGTGGCAGGCACGTGTCTGCGATGCTGGCGTTTACTGCGCTGGAGCAGCGACCTGCTTCCCGGTACTCAAGGGCCTTGTGCTACAGCACCCTCGGGAAACAGCCTGGCAGGAATGAGGCTACTCAAACCCTGCGCTTTTCACCTCTCGGGAGAGAGGAAGGCAAGGAGACAGTGGCCGAATTAGTTGTTCGTTCAGCTTGGATTTTCATCTGTCCTGGTTTGAGCCAGGGTGAAACCAACCTTCTCTTTGCTGATTTCTTTTTGCTTTCAGTGAACTTTTTTCAGCAGCATCAGTGGACTGATAACAACCAGAAGTGATAACACTTCTGAGTGTCTGCAGCCTCCCCCCCCCTATGGGGGAGCAGATTAGACCGAAGGCAGGATCAGCAAATCAGAATATTCCCTTCTCATAATATTTTCTCGATTTGTTTCAGTATAGGTTAAGACATCACGGAAGTCAAGCCTTTGGTTTCCTTTCTCTCTCTCTTTTTTTTTTTATTCATTTTCTTCTTTACAGCCGACACCCGAGGCCCCGTCCGTGCACCTGGACACTCCCCCCTTCAGCTGGGAGTCACCAGGGAGAAGAGTTGCTGTGAGAGTCGCTGGGGGAGGAGGGAGGGGATCAGGTGTTGCACATCCCGTTACAAATATATATATATTCCCTTATCAGTAATAATTAAAATCAATCTGTTTCACTTTTCAACCCAGAAAGCCTCTCTCTCTCATTTTTCTCCCTCTTTCCCTACCTTGGGGGGAGGGGGGGTGGGACTGAGAGCATTTTTGTTATTGGTTTGACTGCCAACCCAGAGCCAAACCGTGACATCATCTCTGACCCACTGATTGAGAACCTGTGTGGGTTCTGGAAGCAGAGCAGGGGAGTGAGATGCACGATGTTGCCATTGACTTCGGAGGCAACGCCCCAAGAAACTGCTTGCTAGGAGGCTTGGGTCAGAGATGACCATTTTTATGGAGGCAGGAAAGAGATGAAGTCCTAAATGAGTGTGTTTCTGAGACTGATAGCTTGAATATTGAAATCTCCGAGGACGAAGTAGTCTGTCATGACACTGTGGTTCCTGTCAAAACACTGGTTATTAGATTTGGCTTCTCTATTTAACTGTATTTATGGAAATGAGTTCTGTGAATCTGCCTTACCCCAAGGTGTTTCTCCTGTATTTGACACCTGCTAAGGAAGCAGAAGTGACAGTGTGTGCCATTTTGTGCCCTTTTAGTTGTTTGTGAGACAAGGAGCAGTTTTGGTTCAGGTGAGCTAGTTCAGAACTGGTTGTTTTACTCATGTAATGTTCAAAATCACTTGCAGCCCAGAAAGCCAACCATGTCCTGGACCGCATCAAAAGAAGCATGGCCAACAGGTCAAGGGTGGTGATTCTCCCTCTCTACTCTGCTCTTACAATACTCTACCTGGAGTACTGTGTCCAGTTCTGGAGCCTCTAGCATAAGAGGGACATGAAGCTGTTGGAGCAAGTCCAGAGGAGAGCCGTGAAGATGATCAGAGGGCTGGAGCACCTCTCCTATGAAGACAGGCTGAGAAAGCAAGGGTTGTTCAGCCTGAAGAGGAAAAGGCACACGGGAGACCTTAGAGCAGTCTTCCAGTACCTGAAGGGGGCCTACAAGAAAGTTAGGGAGGGGCTTTTTAAAAGGGTGTGTTGTGACAGGACAAGGGGTAAGGGTTTTAAGCTGAAAGAGAACACATTCAGATTAGACATTAGGAAAAAATTCTTTCCTGTGAGGGTGGTGATAAACTGAAACAAGTTCCCCAGTGAAGTTGTGGATGTCCCATCCTTGGAAGTGTTCAAGGCCAGGTTGGATGGTGCTCTGAGCAACCTGGTCTAGTGGGAGGTGTCCATGTCCATTCAGGGAGGTTGGAACAAGATGATCTTTAACGTCTCTTCCAACCCAAACCATTCTATGCTCTGTGGTTAATAGTGGAGCTTGATAATCTTACATTTCAGTTTCTGTGGTTTCATATTTCTGCTTTTGGGCACAGTTTTACACTGTTACAGCCTGATGTTTCTTGGACTAGAGCAATAGTTTTGCAGTAACCTCTACAGAATCTGCAGCCAGTTGCTAGACACTTTTTATAAAGTGTACCTCTATATTTCGTGTCTCATACTGCCATCTAAGGGCCACAAAGGCTGAGAAAGTGGCTGGAGGCTGTTTAATACTTTTCTTTCCAATTACTGTTCTTCCCTTTGGGAAGTCTGCGAATTCACGGATGAGAGAGGTGGGCAGGGAATAACAGCAGTCCTTTCATGCAATATGCTATTTCATCTTTGAGGATAAAGAATTCTTTTCTGGATAACTGAGAAATTAGAATGTAAATCTGAGTTTTTTAGGAAAATAAAATCGCAATCAGTTTGTGTAAAAGCCAGCAAATCAGAAGGCCACGATTACAGGATTTGAGGCTACTCTTGAAACAAAAAATTAAGAAGTGCAGTGCTTACAGTCATGAAGAGTTTCACTTGAAACTTAGCAGTGAAGGAGTGTGCAGTTCAGACTCTTAAAAATACCAAAGTCCTGGACTCCTAATGATTTAATGACTAGTGTTTTATAGTAGAATTTGCTCATTAAGTTTTTTCCTCTGAAAGCATACAAAAACCACATGACCGGTTTGGGTTTTTTTTTTCTAATTTCACCATTTTTTCATTTCTTGGTGATTTGATTTTCCTGGACTAAGGCAAAATGGGCAAAAATTTTGTTACTTTAAAAGTATGTGATACTAAATAAACATGAGCATCATTTAAATAATTTGAGATTTAAGCATTCAAAATTTTATCATGAAAACTTTTCTGCCCAGGATAAAAATGCATTTGTTTTGTTATTATTATTTTCTGCAACCTGTACTTGTATAGGCTTGATTCTGGAGGTCCTTTCTCACACGGGTGTTTTGAACTACGATTAGGATGAAGAATTAGTGGCAGAAGCAAAACATTTCCGTGTTTGTCAGGATAGTATTGTTGGCATTAACTGACAAGAAGTTTTTGTAATGAGGATGGCTTTGAGCACAACTTTATTTTACAGCGTTTAAGTTGATTTTCAGGCTAGTTTCCAGCAAACGTTGTGTAATAGAAAAAGTAATTAATCTTGCATGTTACTTTGACAGGCTCCTGCAAGCAAAGACCTGGAAGAGCAATTGCGGTCGGTGTCCAGTGTGGATGAACTCATGACAGTACTTTACCCAGAATACTGGAAAATGTTCAAATGTCAGTTGAGGAAAGGAGGTTGGCAACACAACAGGGAACACTCCAGCTTTGACACAAGATCAGATGATTCACTGAAATTTGCCGCAGCACACTATAATGCAGAGATCCTGAAAAGTAAGTACAGGACACAAAAGATGTTCTAACACAAAATAGATTAAAATCTGAAGGTGTCTCAGTTGTGTCAAAACTATTTTAAAAGCTAAGCGTCATCAGCAAACCACCCTCAGCACTTTGATTTGATGTAATGGCTATAAAATAAAATCTTTGACAGTCAACCTTCCCTAATAAAATAAATTGCTCCATGGAGGCATTTTTAGTACATCCATTGTAAGAAAGGTATAGACTACTTTCTTAGCTCAGTAGATATAAAAAGATAAGGGTTTGTCTTCAGGTATAAGGAATCCTGCTTTGTAGAGGCTGTAATGATTTTGCAGAATGCAGAGAAGGCACAAATAGTTGGATTCATTGAACTGTTTCTGCTCTTTTTCTGTGATTATGTCCCAGCTGGTAATGTTTTTTTGTCTTAGATGTTATTGCTTTAGGACGCCAAATAATCCACTTGAAGTTTCTTTCTGTTACAAGAGGGCAGTTGTCATGATGTTATGCTGAAACTAGAAAAAAAGAGCTTTGGAACAAACATGTCAATACCCCTTAGCATGTCAGATGGCCTGGAGAAAAATATTATTAGCTCACAGTTTAAGCAAGTGCTTGCAGGCAGAGAAACACAAGATTTATAGTGGGAGGCATATTTTTTGCATGATATTGGAAATCTTGTACCTTAAAGGAGGCTTTAGGGTAGGTGAAATTTCCATTTTTGCTGAGTAGCCTCCCAAAAGCTGTCTCCAAGAGATGATAAAGGGCCTGTACAGCTGCAAGTCTTGTGGCTGTTTAGTGTAAGATTGCATTGGGTAAAAGGCTCTCTAACACTATATAAAATGTTTACCCAAATTTGCATGGGTAATCTGGGCACAAATACCACCTTTCAGATTAAATCATATGATGTACGTAATTGCTAAATAATAACCTTTTGCTTTAAATTATACTCTTGTAGTTAACAAAGTAAACAAATTCAAACTGATTTCACGTTAAGTGTGTAGGCATCAAATGTAATGTTTATAATAGACAGTATCCAAGTAAAGTACCCTGTGGGACCAGTAAAAATTACTTTGCAGAGATGTTCAGTACTTCAGACTTCCCTCAAGGTGAGACTCGCCCCAGAAATAGGAGGGAGAACATGTACAGCTTTAGCTGTGGATGTCTTCAGAGCTGCCCACCCTTGTTGGGTTCCCTCTTAGCTCCACTGTGACTTTCCTTCAGCTTCATGACAATTTGTGGCACCCCTATGAGGAAGAAAAATGAGCTAGAAGTTAACACAGAGAGGTGTGTATTTTTCTGAATAAAGGGTGTGACTCTAGAAATGCATATTCCGGGTCTAAACTTTAAAAACCAATCCTACTAATTTGCTACAGGAGAGTATTGTTTTTAAACAGTTACTTTATAACACATGAAATTCCCTGTAACTTGGCAGGTATTGATACTGAATGGAGAAAAACTCAGTGCATGCCACGTGAAGTGTGTGTGGATGTGGGAAAAGAGTTTGGAGCAACTACAAACACCTTCTTTAAACCCCCATGTGTATCCATCTACAGATGTGGAGGTTGCTGCAATAGCGAAGGACTCCAGTGTATGAATATCAGCACAAATTACATCAGCAAGACAGTAAGTTCTCACTCTTATTACAGTCCAAGTGCTCTTTGCAAATCCATTTATGATCATGTATATTTTAAACCTTCATATTGCTACCGTAGGAAAAACAACTGAAGAGGCTGCTGCTGGGAAGAAAATTATTGAACAGTCTTTTCCTCAAAATACTCCTTTTTTAAAAATTTTTGCGTGGGAAAAAAATCATAGAAACACAATTATGATGTTCTTTTCTCAGTTTTGAGATTGTTAATGAAACTGAATCAATTTTTTTGCATCTACTATTTGCCTGATATGTCAGGCAAGCCCCCCTTGAAAAACTAACCTGTACTTTTGTTAGTGAAGACTGTTCTAGGACATGTGCAGACAGGATATATGTTGCAAAGAAAGCCTTTTAGGAACTGAACTTTATTAAGAGATATTAGTATAACGTACCTTTTTTTTTTTTCTTTTCATTTTAATGCACCTTCTTCAGGTGTTATGTGTGGTTTTTATTCTTCTGTTTCAGGGCTAGTGATCAGGTAGGAGTTTTCAGAGATTGTGCATTGAGCCTGTGAGGTGCCTTTAAAGGAAAAACATACATGCGTTACCTTAAGTAGCTAAAACAATTATCACTTTATCATAGGTTTCCCTCAAGAATCATCTAAAAATAGTCAGGCTTCAAAGTGTTTGCTAGGATTTGTTCATTGTGGGCTTTTTTGCATTTGACCTGTTCTCTCTGATGCTTTGGAGAATACTAATTCTAGTGTAATACTCTAGGGGATCCTGCTCTGGCAGGAGGGTTCGACTAGATGATCTTTCGAGGTCCCTTCCAACCCTTAACATTCTGTGATTTTCTGAAACTTGCTTCCTTTTTCAACTAGATACTTAGAGCTGAAGATGCAATACATATTCATAATGAAGATACACAACTGCATAGCCAGCTGTAAAGTTGTAGCCCATGGAAATATTGTTCCTCTGTCATGAAAACTGCCAGTGCTCTGAGCCTTCTTGAGTGGGGATTAGGAAAAGGGGACATAAAGAAAAAACTCTTTGCTGTATTACATTTTCTGTCCTCCTTTCTCACCAAATCTGTCTGTGAAATGGAATATTCTACCATGAATTTTCAATTCTAGATTTAAACTAGTGGTAGACAGCCACACAACACAGGAATAATATAAATCAAATAGCTTAAACAAGGTAAACTATCACACTGCTTTTGTTCCAGCCCATAGTTATTCTCACAAACAGCTGTCCTAACTCCAGTTGCTTGAAAAATGCAAGAAATACAGTTTTGTTTTGTTTTTTAAGTATTTATAAAGATTTTCTGGAAAAAAAAGGTGATCTGGTTACAAACAAAGCTGTTCCATTTAGCACAGATTTTCTAGTCTTTGAGCACTACATCAGTTTAGGGTAAATAATCCCTTTCTATTCATCTTGCTGTTCATATCTACTGAGCGAAGTAATTTTCTTTGCCTAGTAGAAAATGTTTAGTACCGAGTTTCTTCTAAAGTTCTTGGTGCCAGTGGTGATGATGATATGATATAGGAGTAGTGAAAGATTTGAGAGACTCTGAAAAGGCAAATGTTAAAGAACATACCAGTAAGAAGAGAGAGGCAATAGCATTGTTTTCTTACCTGTTCTGTAAAGCAAGCAATTTAATCTCTGAGTTTTGTATCTTGCTTCTGCTTTCCAGTTTTATCTAGTCCTTGACAGAATGTAGTTTTTAAAAAACCCTTGTAAAGGAAAGAGACCTATAGCTGTATCTCTGCATCTGTCATCATCTCAAATATTTTTAAAGTTATGCAGCCACAGCTTACCCTATATCAGATGAGAATTAGGAAGAAAAAAGTATTGGATTCAAGACCCTTCTGTGGAATTCAGGTATCCTACACACCTATTTTTACTACTATTTTCCTTTTATTTCCTGAATGAAATGAGAAAAAATGGTTAGTAACCAGGCATCTTTTGTTTTTTTCACAAGTCACTATTTTTGTAGCTTTATTTTTGGTGTATGAACTCCAAAAGATAAGCTTCATATTGTTCACCCTGCACAAAAAGTGCTTAATGGGAAATTAACTTTTCAGCTGGAGGTCTTATTGTGAGGGCAGGCTCTAGCATTGGTTCCAGACACTAAAATCTAAAGAAAGTTGGTATCAGCTTTCATCAAAATGAAATAAAAAGAAAAGATCTAAGCATACAGATTATTTTTATGGGGAGCAAATAATTGATTGCCAGGAGAATAGACTAGGTCAGATGTTCCCAGATTGGCTTGTGGAACATTGTGGTGGTCCAGAGAGAGGTCACTAGTTTTTTAGTTCAGGCTGCGTTCCTCCTTTCTAGCTACTTAACTTTGTTAGGAGGAAAATGGAAAAGTATTCTGCTTTGCTTGTACTACAATTTTTTCCACAAAAATGGTTTCTGTAGTTGCTAAGGGACATTTATACAATCATGACTGAGATACAAGACAATTTCTTAATTAAGATGTGGTAGAAGGTCTATGAAAACATTTGAGAACGCCCTAGGCTAATTCATAGAATGCAGTAGATCTTTTTCCTCTCCTTGATCCGTGACACTGCAGTAAGCCCAACTTTGTAAGTGGTGGCTTGTCTAATCAAGCTCTATGAGAAAAGTGGTTGGTTAGGTTTTGGTTTTCTAGTGTGGTTGTGTGCATTTTTTTTCTCTAATTTGTTACTAATGAAACAGCTGTTCTCTGTTTCTGAGATATGAGTAGTTCAACAACAGTTACAAAGATTGGAACTACGTGATGCAGCAACAGCCTGTGTCCCTCAGCTGTAAGTTTTATGCCCCACCTATAGGTACTTGCTTTAGTTCAAAGGGAAGCAGTGAGCAGATGTCAGAGCTATCTCATTGCATTCTTCCTCTTGGCTGGCAGGACAGACAGTTGTTTGGTTTCTTTCAGATAATTTGATGTAAAGGTCCTAAATCTTCTTGTTTCGTGGTTACTGTAATAGTCCCTCAAGGGAAAACGTCTTTCTAAGCAGTTTGTAATTAGATTTAGAGGAGCTTTTCTCACAGGAATCAAGTTAAAAGCTTGAAACTGTTTGCTGTATTTGAGATGTACATGGTGTTCCTTTACACAACCTGGAGATGCATATATCACAAGAATTTTCAGTCGTTTTGAACTTTACCATTGGTGCCTTTTCCCATGCATTTTTCTGTGTTAGACTGATGATTGCAATGATATAGTAGGTACTATTAATAGTCAGAGATATATCAGTATAAATTACGAAAGTTTTTTGTGACAATTTCTGAAAAAAAAGATATTTAAATATAAAAAGAATAAGGAACCCAAGCATATTAAACAAATATGAAATGTATTATGTCAAAGTTGCCTGTTGTCGTATCACACGTAAGCGCTGAAATACTGTTTTTTAAGAAAAGTTAGTAAAATAAATAATGATGATGTACCATATTTCAAATAGCTTCTTTTCATTCTTTCCAATATAAAGATGTTTAGAGTTTTGAAAGCAAACAGTCTTTATATCTTTAGCTTGAAAATCTCTCTAGACACATTGTGCTCTGTTACACTGGTTATATTTGGCCAGCCTCACTGACTGGCAGTTTAGGAAGTGCAAAGATCAGAAGTGATGGAAACTGAGAGTCAATCAATTTAAGGAAAACTTGCCAAAATAAACCACAGTCCATCAGAAGAACATAGTGTAGTTAATACGAATCTGGGAACAAAATCTTCTATAAATCGTATGTTTGCAGACTATCTTGAATGACAAGCTGCTCTCATCTGGGTATGAAAATAACAGTTTTAATTATTTTATGTTTAAGAAGTCTTTGATAATAGTAATTTTATGTGTGTGGATATAATGGATATTGGCACATGTGATTATAGTGCTGAATAAATTAATTTAGCCACTGAAACAAAGAAATACTTGGTACAGAAATGAAACATTTTTTTCTGGCATGAAGTCCTTCTACTCTAAAAAAGAACCTGTCAGTGCAGTGAATCAAAAATGCATGTGTTCCCAAGGATCAGTGGGGAGGAATATGAGAAATACTTTTTAACAGGAATTCTGATAGCGCTTTTGGTCAAGTGTTCAGAGATTCCTGGCTGCTGTTAGATTTTTAATTTATTTTTTTTTTAAGGTTAAAAGTATGCTGAGCTCTAGGTTCTGGACCAGACTTTGGTCCCTGCCTTGTTTCTGTTCTCCACTCTGACTCTATAAATGGCTAAAGGAAGAAAGCTGCCGGTGTGGGAACTGAAATGAGCTTACTTACAGGGTGGTCTGTGGGACCTCACAGCTCTGGCCTGGAAGCACTTGCAAGGGTGGCTGAAGGAGTAACAAGGCTGAGAAGAAGGGGAACTGGTGTACTCAGCATCACAGTAATTGCAGGTTGCCAAGTGCCAAAGGCCAAGCAGGATCAGAGCAATTCAGGAACACCTTTGCCCGGTGTCCTCTTGCTGTGCTTCTCACACAAGAAGTACAATACAGAGCAAATGCACTGATATTCAAAGATTTAAAGAAACCCTGAGATGTGAAAGAATGAAAATCCAGGGGAAAAAAATTGTTTGTAGTTGTATATACTAATTTAAAAGTGATCTAATTATTCACTTACCTTTGTATTAGTCTGAAAAGTTCTTTATTATATACCTGTCTGTACTGGGAAGCAGAAAATACAAGCATAAGAAGCTGATGTCCAGGTCTGTAGGATGAGCTGCCTTTTAATTTTGGCTGGTGCAGTGGAACACAGGTTAAGTATTAAGCCTAAAATACACCTTATTACAGATTGTGTAATCCAAATGCATGAAGAAAGATGACCTTCCTTCATTTTTTTAAGATGAATGTTTCAAGTTTGGCTAGGTTGAAAGGCAGATACAAAATCATCTTGATAATGGTCAGTGGGAACTACAGAAAATACATATCCTTAAAAAAAAATTAAAAAATTGTCCTGCAACCAAAACTTTTTAAAAAATCCACAAAGAACCAATGACTGTCACGATTTTAGCACACAATTTTTATTTAAGCCATTTACTGTACAAGGCTCTTGAGTTTTTTTGTGACAGAAAAATGAGGAAAAACATTTATAGCCATGGTACACAATGGTACACAATTCTAGTTCAAGTAACCTAATATTAAGATTATTCAACCTACCCATTGCAATATCCATTGTCATTCTCAGCCTAATTTTGCTATTCTTTAACAACAGGGGATGACATTTTCTCTGCCAGATGCGTGACTCAACTTGATGTGTTGTTTTTACTTGTTAGTTATTTGCTTTGAAACTTCAGCAAAAGTGGTGGTTCTGCTTTTTTTAGACCAGAGTGAGAAAGAAGTGTATATGGCTTTATCATTATGAGCAAAAATTGGGAATTTTTTTTTTAACTTGAAAAAAAATTTCATGTTTCCTTATTTTAGGTAGAGTGTATGATACTTGTTTGTTGTTATTAGGAATATGTGTTTTGTTGTCTTTGAGACAATCTGCATACTTTTAAACACTAAAAAACAAAGAACTAGAAGGCAAATGGAATTGTCGGAAGACTTGGATTAATTTGTAACTAGAGCACTGTGTAACTTGGAGCTAAACAAAAATTAGGTGCAATTTCAGATCTAGGCACCTAAATCCCATCTCTTAGGGAGAGGCCTGGAATTGATACACCCACCTTTATCTTCTTGGGATGAAAGGAACCTGGTTGATATAGAAGCAACTGAGTGTGAGCAAGAATGCTAAAAATTACGCTAATGAGCCCAAAAAGAGGGAGAGGAAATGGGGCTTCATGGGCTGTCTGAAAGGGAAACTTTCTTTTGGCTGAAATGAGGGGAGGTTGGCATGGAGAATCATCATATTGGGTGAAGGCCTAAGGAGACACGGGCTGAACACAGTCCTTTGAAAAGAAACATTAGAAACTACAAGAAAGACTGGAAGACCTGTCATCTGGCCTCCTGCGACAAAACAGCGTTAGACTGTCTGAACAGCATGTGTTAAGTTCTTGTGAAATGCATTAACTGTGTGTTGTTTTCAAATGCTCTTCAGTTACACAGAGCTTCCATGAGTATGTGTTACACACTGAGATTAACAGTATGTTACTGACTTAGGTTTATGATACTAGCTTCAGGTTAAGAGCACAGAGGATAAGAGACAGAGAGGTTAAGACAGAGCTTTGACTGTGATCTTGTGTGCTTTCATTTTTATTTTTTATTCTTAGATATAATACTCTTTAGAATACTCTTTAGTATAATGCGTATACTCTTTAGTTATGCTGTCACATATTGCTTCAGTTGGTTTATTCTGCTGTTTTCCTGACAAAGCAGTGTTGGTAGCACAAATGTACAGGACAGCATGGGCAAGTTAAGTCTTTTTTTTTTTTTAACTATTGAGCATTTGCCTCTAACTCTAGCAATACTCATTTAATGCACTTGAGTTTACTCTTCAATGTGCAACAATTAATAACATTTTTCTGAAAACTGAGAGCAATAAAAGCTTGAAAAAACTACCCCAATCCCTACAACTGTCAAATCTCATATTCTTCTGGGGACTGATCGCAGCCTTTAGTCCTGAATTTCTGTCCCCGAAGAACACACCTGGAGGAACTATCCTTTCCCTATTGCCTGTATTGTGAATTAGTCCAGTTTTTTTTACTGTGATTTAAAGTTGGGAAGGAAAAGAAGATTTGGGCCTCTAAGAATACAGTCAAATGAATCCTTTACTGAGTGAGGGATCAGACAGACATGTACACAATCTGGTCTCCAAGAAGAGGCACCCATATGGGCAATATGGGTACCAGCAATAGTATTCACAACAGCATGTTGCCAGGAAAGAATGGAGTCAAGAATCAGCCTCATACACAGATGTTATGGAGCATTTCTCATGGAAGTATCCTTTCTAGATACTGACATTTGACTGTCACGTGTTGCCAAGCATGCCCTTCAGTGACAACAAATGCTGAGCTTATTGTTCTATTGGATGAGGAAGATAAGCAGTTAATATATTAGAGATGTTAACCAGATGAGAAAGCAATTACACAAGGTCAGGTCTTACCTAATTTGAAATGATTTATTAAGATGATGATTCAAACCCAGCTTATGTATACTGAGCATTTATTCACTTGCACTTAAATAGCTTCACTGGATTCTATCACAGCTGAGAGCAGAACATAGATTTTCTATAGAATGGATCTTATTTTAAAATGCCAGAGATTTTTGATACTGAATTGTTCTGAGTATTAAACACGTTTTCTGTAACAGACTACTTTTCAATTCTTTATTTTTTGTTAAATATCTTCTTGATACATTTTCATTATCATAAGAGAAGAATTAGTATCTCCTCCTTCACTGTGCATCAGAATATAGTATCCTAATAACATGTGCAGACAAAAGTGTAGGAAGAACAAATCAGTTATTCCAACCCCAGTATTTCACTTTCATTTTCATCCATTAATGAAAATAGATCTGGTTTACATTATTTTTCAAAGTGCTAGTACCTTACTATTAAGAGACTTTAGTTGAACAAACTGAAGGTAATTCAGTGAGATCAAGGAAGCTAGTGTATCTTTACATCATTTAACTAGGCTTTTGCATTGTACCATTGAAGTGTCAATGGGAATAATTGTTAGCAATATTAATCTTCAAACTGCTACCTTTCACAGATTAAATGGAAGGATAAATGTAAGAGTAATTCACGTTCACCATAATTTCTGCTCACAATCTGTGCATCCTAGGTGTTTCAGCGAAATTTCTCTCAATGCACTTCTGAAGTTGAACAGGAGATCGGTTGAGGTCATGAGGACCTCTTTAAGTTGTGTTGGAATTGTAGCAGTAGTCCTTACACTGCCATCTCCAGCAGTCTGGAGTCTGCTAGGCTTTGCAGCATAAGCAACTGATGGACTCCAAAAACAGAGAACAGATCGTGCCCTTATTCCTAGTCAGCTGCAGTTTGGTCCAAGCAAAGAATCCTGCTTCTTTTCAGATACTAAGTTTTATCAGTTCTCCTTATAGTGGATTTTTTCCTTCAGCTTCAGAAAAGCAAGTTTATACTGTCATAAAGAGCAGAGAAAACAAGATTGTCTTTACATGTGTAATATTGTACTCCTTGTTCTGCCTCCTCAATTAAAGTATGCATTTAAGAATCAGCTTTCTTACAGCTATTTAATATAAAAGGGGCTTTTGCATCTGTAGCTTCTTAGCTGTCGAGATTTTCTGATGTCTCAACAGTTGTGCTGTCCTCAAAGCACAACCTGTTTAAAGGAAAAAAGGAAGAAAGAAAAAAAAAAAAAGCAGTCTTTTATACATAGGTGTATTTTGTCATCTGATTAAAGATACCCAAAGGACTCAGCATGTATTTTCTGAGCGGTATACTGGATGAAATGGTCCTTGCTGTCTATCTACAGCACCACCTTTCTCCTCTCCAATATCTTAGTTAGTTTGTGCATCATAACAAAACCTGTGATGGCCTCCAAATAGGTGGATATTTTTAAAATAAATTCATAAGTACATAAAGCTGTTTTCATATAGCATATTAGTAAGAAAATGATAGCTCTGTGTTATGATTATTGCTCTTTTTGGATTCTTGGTAAGAATGCCTTTTGTGATTAATTTAAATGACCTTTTATAATAGATAGGGCTAAAAGAGCCAATATTGATTTAGAATCCAAAAAGAATTATAAGTGCAATAAAAAGTTGATTAGAAAATCTCTTTAGAGAAGTCTGTGATGAAATTAGTGAAGACCCAGGAGGCGTATCTGGTGGTAATGAGGCATTCATGTTAGTAGTACCAGACTTTAAACTAGAGATGGACTGCTGTCTTTATTAATGACTCATGACTAAAATGTTAAGAAGTGTTACCTATTTTGCAGCTGGAGCAAGAATCCAAGTGTCCACATGTTTTAACTAGAAGTCTGTCTAACAAGAGAAACTCTTTTAATGGTAGCTCCCAAGATGGATAGTTTTTTTCATCAGCATTCGAAAGATGCAGAACTGTTTTCTGTTTTGGTTTTCCTTTGACAGAAGTAAACATCTTTCAGTTTGCATTTTTAGAGTCTAGTGAGAAAACCCCCACACATTTAAAACTAATGCAAGGGATCTAGTAATTTTTGCAGCAGAAGTAATAGCATTGTCATCTCATGTAACAGAATGAAATGCAAATACAGTAGTTTTGCCATTTCAGTTCTTGTAAGATGACACTCCCAACATTAAACTTATTAAAAGATGCAGTCACTGAACAATGTCAAAATTTGTTTTGTAAAATAGATAGTATCTACCAGAGTTGATAATGCTTTATACAGTTTAGGTTTAAATTGCATATTTAAGGTATATCAATAGTATGAACTTTATTGTTAGTTGCACAAGTGCCCCTTTTACCTCGTGGGTGCCATGTTGCTACACCTGCGTGCTGCTTAGTACTCAGGCTCACTTGCATACTTCAGTGCAAGGTACTGCTTTCAAGACCTTCTGTAGATGTCCTTCATATTTTGAATTATTTAAAACTTCCAGTATTTTGGTTACATTTGCATGCAGCCTCTATGCCTCATGATAAAGTTCTTGATAATAAAAAAGCATTGCAAATAGATGGCAGCTAAAAATTAAAGTCTTGTTACACGGTCTCATCGATCCAAACTGGAATAATAACCTATGACTATGTTTTTAAATGTAGTAAAGTCCCCAGAAGATGCAGAAATTTTCTTAAATACATTTGGAAAAGTGACTACCTAAAAGGCAACGGCGTACTATTATCCTATTAAAAATACTACCAAAAGTAGTTTTTAAGACTTTGACCTAAGGTGTTTGTCCTAACTGACTGTTCAGGAGACTATTAAGATGAGAGTCTTGCAGTAAATCTGTCTTAATTTCATAAAGTAGATGTCCTGAATTGAATACTGAAATGCATCTCACTGTTTTTCTGTTTTCACATGTTCAGTTTTCCCACAAGGTTTTGCTGAAGTTGTCCTCTTCCAGTAGTTTCCCACTACAATACGGATTTTATTCATTCACATACATTATTATTTTATTAATAGTGGATATTTCTTAATACCTTGAAAAAAACCCTAATAGTTCAAGCTGCATTCTGTTAGGGTAACCATATAATTTGCATTGCTACAAATACTGCAAAGTCAAAAATACCAGTATGCTGCAGCTCAAAACTTGTTCATATAAAAATGTTTTGATCTAAGTCCAATATACTGATGTTTTACACAAGCTCTTGTAATTGTGCAACTGATGTATGAGGTTGTATCTTACCCCCTTTTAAAATTATTCCTGTTTTCCAACTTTTTGAAGCACTTTCCAAATGTTACATTTTAGATTTTTTAAACAGCTGCCAATTTGAAGTCATTGCCTCTAGAAAAATGAGTTCTTTGTACATTTTCCTCTTTTAAAAATGTTAGTTTAAATGTTGTAGTAAGTGAACAGGCACGTAACAGGGTTTAACACTAAAAATGTTGTCATTACATAGCTGTTGTATTCATTTTGCACAGAATGATTATTTAGTGGTATAACAGAATATGTCACTGAATAATGGTAGAGAATAAAAGCCCAAACTTAAACACCTCATAGCTTTTTTTTAATGTCCTTATATTATTTCTAGTTGTACTGTTACTGATCTATAAAATAAGTGCATTGCTTTCCCTTTTATAGTTGTTTGAGATCACAGTGCCTCTCTCTCATGGCCCCAAACCTGTAACCGTCAGTTTTGCCAACCACACGTCCTGCCGATGCATGTCCAAGTTGGATGTTTACAGACAAGTTCATTCTATCATAAGACGGTCCTTGCCAGCAACACAAACTCAGTAAGTAGGAGACTTGTCTTTCCTTTCACATTGTGAGCAAGCCTGTATAATTGGATTTAAGGTACTGCTGGAAGCTTTCACGACCGAGAGAGGTGAACTTATTAGGTGAACTACGCATTGGGAGTAGCAGAATGCAAAGGAGCAATATTGTTTTACATGATGAGAATGTTACTTCCAGTAAAATTACCTTTTACCCCAGTGGATAAACTGGGGCTGGATGATTTCAAAATTAAGAGTAATGTTGTTTGTGGGGTCTGTTTGGAAAGAGCTACAGTGCAAGTGAGGCTTAAAGGAAACATCAATAAATCAACATTTTTTTAAAAAGTACTCAAGCTAAAATCACTTAATTTTGCAAGTAAGGAGTAGATGACATTTCTCTCTCAAACTGTATTTTCCTATTTAAAACACTGTTAAAAAGGGCCTCTTTTTTTTAGGGAATCTTTATCTACACATCTTTTTGGACATGTTCATATGTCACAGGTGAAAATAAAACAAAATGGGAAAGGGAAAGAAAAGGTTAATTAACAGTCCATGGAATTAACATGTTCATTTGTTTGGTGATTTTTGAACGAAAAATGTCAAATGAAAAATCTGGCTCTGAAGCAGTTGTTATTAAAACACTTGAAGAACTCCTCCCCTTCATTTTAGAGGACTGAGTGATTATTTCAGAATGTATAAATTCTTAGTAGAACAAAAATATGTAAGAGACTAACAACAGTTGCTCTATGGAAGAACCGATGACTAGAAGCTGAACTGGAATTGATTATAGGCATTTTTAATAAGACAAGTCAATAGTGGGGAAAAAGAAAGCCTAGAAGTATAATCTCTGCTTTTAGGGTAGTAATATTTGGGATCTAACAAGAATTGAAAGCTGGATTATGCCATGATTGCACGGGCTCATGTTAGAAAGAAGAGTGAAATGATTTGTAATATAGAATTTTTTTTAATGTAAAATTTATTTTCTGCACAGGTTTATCCTGAGAATTAAGCTCTGGGTCTTTGCCTGTTCTCCCACTTTTTTTCCTTTTTTTCCTTCTAAAAAGTAAAAAAAAAAAAAAGAGAGCTACCTCTACATACTTGCAGAGCTGAGACATGTCAGTTCGTGTTAACCAATATTTCAGAATACCTCTGGGATTAGTGGTATCTTAAGTTGTATTCTTCTCTGTTTATACAGAATGTCATCAAGATGCGCAGCTGAGTTAGAAAATTGTCAATTATAGAAGTTTAGTGGTTTAGGGTGGAAGAAAGCAGAAAGGCCTTCAATATGCTAATTCGTCTCCAAGCCTCTATGATGATCTTTTTTTCCCCATGTTTTGTAGGCAGGTGCTTACAGAGCGTGATTTAGATGTGGTTTCAATGTATGATGCACACACTAAATCTTTCCCCCTCTTGTGCATTAATTGTCCTGACACTGAGGGGGAACAAGTTAGCATGCTGATTTTGTCGTTGGTTGATTTTA
The DNA here is from genome assembly GCA_020745705.1 of Hemiprocne comata. Taxonomy (NCBI): domain Eukaryota; kingdom Metazoa; phylum Chordata; class Aves; order Apodiformes; family Apodidae; genus Hemiprocne; species Hemiprocne comata. The sequence goes on from CM036589.1 coordinate 38,730,967, forward strand.
TTTTTTTTTTCAGTTCAGTTGACAATTATTTGGAAAGAGGTAATGACATTTTCTGTGAAGTAGTTTTGCCTGATTTTCTTTCCTAGCCTTCCTCAACTTTCATTAAAGATTACAATAAGTCACTTTAAAATTTCATCCATAATACCCAGTTATTTTCTGTACTAGCAACCAGAGCAGAATTTGTAAAGCAGCAGTTCCACTTCCTTTTGCTGGGTGTCTCCAGCCCTGATGCTGCAATACATATCGTTTGCTTCAAGTTCTGGTAACTTGGGTTTTGTATCAACATTGTCTTCTCATGGATTCATGTGTGCTTGGTATTTTCTTCATACTATCACCCGGGCTTCCTTTTGCAGTTGGTTTTAAACACTCCTGGCAAGAGCTAGGCTGCTCCAGGTGTGAGTTGCTTTTTTTTAAAAAAAGCAATAATACAATAACACATCTGGAAATTATCCATACTACTTCTCAGGCAGAATTAGGAGACAGGCAAAAGGACGTATGTGCCAAGTTGAGAGAACTAGAGTGAGATCATTAGTGGAATGAAATCAGGAAACACCAGCTTGATAAAACATGAGGTGATGAAGGGTGATGTTAAACTACAGCAGTCTTTACAAGCAACAAGTCGTTTAATGTGGTGAAGAGGAGTGTTATACTTGAATGATGATCACGGAAGAATGTCCCAGCACCTGCATTTTTTAATGCATGAGTAATGGTGCTCAGGGGAATGAAAAGTACTTAAAGCGTGCAATGTATGTGCTGTCTTAACAGATGAGGATTTTAGAAAAACTCCAGAAACAATGAATAAATGACATGGCCTGGATGCATTAAGTTAGGCATGACTATTTCAGATTTGTAATGTCACCCGTGGTGCTAAAGAAGTTGCAAGCAAGGAAGAGCAACTAATACACAAATATTGTATCTGGTGTGTCTACTCGTTAAGTTCAGTCATCTTTTAAAAAGAGACCAACTGCTGTCAGGAAGTTTTGCTGTCTTTGCTTACAGCTACCTTGACTGCAAAACTCTAGCAGGTAAAGAGCCCTAAACTGTTGAATTTGTCCTCTACGTCTAAAGGGAAGAGGCATCACTGCTGAAGTCCAAATCTTTAGATGCAAGAAAGCTGTCCAGGATTTGAGTGGCTGATGAGAAGGAGTCAGTTAATGCCACATAACTTTCACATAAAGGGGGAAGGAATCTTTTAATCTAATTTTGTTTTAGAAAGTGGAGTTTGGTCTACAGCAGTCATTCAGAAACTAGTATCAGCTGTCTTTTCACATCTGTATGTGTGAAAATGTTTTTGTTCTGCAAAAAACAATGTAGAAAATTATGCCTGTTACTGCCTATATTTGGCATGCAACTTCTTTTTTTATACTGGTCTATTTTCTATATGAGGCTTACATCCAAGGGTTAGATCTGTTTCCAAACTACATTAAGAAAGTACAAATATCAGTTTCCAGAAGTTAGAGCTAAAAATTGAAATGTGAGAAGGTATCTTCAGCCAGTGGTTGAAGATTCCCGTAGTGGGGAGTACCTTAATTAGTAACACATTTCATAGCAGTTAAAAATAAGATTACGAATGAGCTGAAGCTCCTTGAAAGGTTTTTGTAATGGAGGGGGAAAAAAGCAATTAACACGTAAAATTGATTTTTTTTTTCTATAGTTCTTATGATAGCAAATCAACAGTATATTTCATTCCACAGGTGTCATGTGGCAAACAAGACCTGTCCAAAAAATCATATCTGGAATAACCAAATTTGCAGATGTTTGGCACAGCACGATTTTGGTTTCACTTCTCACCTTGGAGATTCTGGTAAGCGGTTTTGTGTAAACTATTAGATGTAGTACCATGTTTTGATTTACCTGAAAAACTAATTAAAAGCATAAAAAGTAATAGTTGAGTCTTTTCCTTTATTGGTACTATTACTGGTTATTGCCTGTCTTTTGACATACATTTCTTCTTAAATCACCTTAAAATGTACAATCTCTGTACCATCTCTTTCCTTAAAAATACGGGGTGGGTAAGACAAAATTCTGATAATTGTGCAATCTCTCTGCTGTATTTCTAGACACATCTGAAGGATTCCATATTTGTGGACCAAACAAAGAGCTGGATGAAGAAACCTGTCAATGTGTCTGCAAAGGAGGGGTGCGGCCCTCAAGCTGTGGACCTCACAGAGAATTAGACAGATCATCGTGTCAGTGCATGTGCAAAAACAAACTTCTTCCCACTTCCTGTGGGCCCAACAAGGAATTTGATGAAGATAAGTGCCAGTGTGTATGTAAAAAGACCTGTCCTAAACATCAGCCGCTAAATCCTGCAAAATGCATCTGTGAATGTATAGAGTCTCCCAATAAATGCTTCTTAAAAGGAAAAAGGTTTCATCACCAGACATGCAGGTAAAAACTTGGTCTTCTGCTGTTTTGTTGTGTTTAAGGTACAAAATTTTGGGTTGCGTCTTTAGCTGTCTTGTTGAATTACTTTGTAGTCTTAAGAAAACAGTGGCACTCTCTTCAATTCAGTTTTATCTTCTATGATTTTTATTATTTCTAAGAGGAAACTTCTAAGCAGAATAAGTACTTTAAAGCATGTTTAGTTTTATGTACTCGTACTACTACTTCATATGGTGAAGCTCTTAAGCTCTTAAATTCAAGCTGCCTGTTTTTTTATGCTGCTTAAAGTCTCACTCTTATTTTCCCAAGAACTTAATATTGCAATTCAAATAATTTTCAGGGGTTAGTTTGATTTAAAGACTTAGTATTTGAAAGAGGGAATTGAGCCCAGCTTTTTCTCTGTTGTTGTGGTTGAACATGGTAAAGAGTTTGACTCTCTTTTTGCCATCCAAGGACGTGTTACAGAGTCCTTTTAGCAGTTTCTTTGTGCTAACCAGTTTGTGTGGAGAAAGGAAGGTTTGTACACAGTGCTACCCTATAGATCAACAACCAGTATCCCTGTAGATGTTAGCCCTGTCAAGGAAAATAGAAGATGCAATCTTGTCTCCTTCTTAAGAAAAGAGGAGCCTAGGTTTCTCACATCTTGGCTCTATCAACTGCAAGCTTTCTCTAAAAGGAATAAAAGCCCTGCAGTGTCCTGTTTGTTTTTGAAAGAAAGATCCCTTGCTGTTATGAGACCACATAAATGGAGGTACCACTTTATAACTTTGTGCAAGATGCCTGAGACCTAGACATGAGCAGACCTCTGTAGCCATGTCCTAGAGAGCTCCCAGCACAAAGCAGTAGTTCTTGTACGTTCTAGTTTTGACTCACCAACATTTTTATGCAATGTGCCTAAAATGCCTCTGCTGGTTTAGTTACACCCTACTCCAGAGGAAAGGATAGGTAGAAAAAAGAAAACAACAACAAACACAAGAAAAAACAACCACCAAACAAGCAACAGCAACAAAAAACCTCACATGCTGGCTTTTAAGGTGATCATGCTGTTACCATCACTAAAATTAGCATTTCTACTTCAGTTTCATCTGTGGAGTTGTTAGACTCCAAAATTACAAGCCTGGGCATTTAGTAATAAAAAATCACAATTACTGACTGTAAAAAGAAAGTTGTCACTGACTCACCCAGCACTATACATATTGACTGAACATCTATCTTAGCTCCAGCACTCTTAGATTGGCCTCCTCAAAACAGACGTCTGTCACACGAGAGCACTCTGTAAACAACATTCAGCCCAAATCTTTTGAAAGACCTGGTCTATTGTTCAGCAGAGTTTCCTAAGGAAACCACATTTATATAGTTACAATGACTCTGCTACTATTCACCCTGTGCTATCACCTCAAAAATTTATTTTGGTCAGTTTTGGCAGGGCCAGATAACTAGGCACCTCAGCTGCAAAGCATTTTAGAGGAGAGGGGCTTTGTTGCCCTGTTGTAATGTCCCAAATAAGGATAAGACTGCAGTAACCTGACCTTGACTGCGGCTAGACACAAACTCTCCTGGGAGAGATACTTCATGGTGCTGTCAACTGTAGTTTAGTTAAGTTCACAGTTTACTAGGAGGCATGAATCCTAAACAAAGTGAACTCCTCATGTTTAGTGGTTACGTGACTGCTTTTCATTTCGTGCAACATGTCATAGGTGGGTGAAGGAGTTTGGCTTTGTCCTTTCTTTTTTTTTTTTTTTCCTTACTTCATTCTACAGTCATTCAGTACATGAAATAGTCCAACTTTCATGGCAGAGACAGGCAAAAAGGCAAGTGAGTTCAGTGTTTCATCCATTGCATCTCTATGGAGTACCTTTTTCCCCGAGCAAACCTACTGGTGGTTGCTCATTTGCTCAGAGTATTAGATCCTTTGATAAACATGCGAGACCTTCAAGTTCACTTGTTTTCCTTCTCAAGTGATACTGTGATTTTTGCTGCCTTTTACCAGTGTTTCCAAACCACATTGGGCGAAAGATCAGTAGGGCTTTTAGAGATTCCCATGAGCTGTTACACTGATCTGAGATATAGTAAGTTGCATGTTACTCTCTTAATTACAAAGACCACGCTGGTGAAATAATCTGTGATTAATGACATGGAAAAAACTGAACAAGATATGACTGGTTAATAACTGTCATGTTTGCAATCTTCCTCATTCCTTATTGTTTTCCTCATAGCCAGATTCATTGGTTGAACTAGCTGGCTTGAATTAATGTAACTGTAATCAAGACCTCATATGATAAACTAACTAACTTGGTATCCTAAACAACCAGACAACGTATTAACTTCTCTGCAACAATCGTAAGAGTAGCCACAAGTCTGAAAGAAGAATTGCCTAGGGAAGAGGATAGTGACATTGCCTTAACATAGTGTACTGTAGTGACTTTGAACTGAAGTAAGTATGCATTATAGTAACAGATCATAATATCAGTGTTTCACAAACAGGCACACATTATTTAAATACAAGTTTAAATAGAACTGTGTTGAAATTCAAAACATATACTTTGTCTTTTGACTCGTTGCCAGCATCTGAAAAAAAACCCAGACTTGTACTTTGTCTCCATTATACACCAGAAAGTATTTAGCATTGTTATTGTAAGGTTATTTTAGGTCAAGTTCTTATTTTAATAGAAAAATAAAATAGGAAAAGGAAGAGTTCAGGGACAACCACAGATGCTATCTTTGTATAAGTTCTATTTTTCAGTCAAGTTCTGCCGCTTCTTAGGTAGTTACGGCTTGTGGTTTAATGCTCTATTTCTGTTAAACTTATTTTAATCAAATAGGGGCTATTTTTGTTCTTTTTCCTTTAAGATTTATCATAAACATGCAGGCTCTGATCTTACTTCAGAATGGTCTTAGATGTTATATGAACTGTAGATATATCCCCACTGGCCTCAGAGAGTGGCTGTACGAGTTTGCAACTTGAAGGAGGTATGTTCTCATCTTCAGGAACAGAGTCACAGTGCAACATACGTACACAAATCTCTCTCAGGCTTCTTGTGTTAGTGAAGAAGGTGAGAAACGGTCCTGGGTAAGAAGATGGTAGATTTTTATTATCACCTGATTCTGGATTGCCACCTCAAACTGGCAGCATGCAGCAGGTGATAACAAGCAAATTTGGATACAGAAGAAGTTTACTGTATTTTCAGAATTAAATTTTTAAAAGTACTACTCAAGTTTAGAATGCAACTACAATCAGGCAATACGTTAAAAACATTCCTAAGTATCTGTTGGACTAGAATAGTTTCTTTTCAGCAACATTCGGTGATCTTTTCATTGTCTTTTCTAAAGAACAGTCCAGTGGAAAGTGATTGCACAAACATGAATACAGTTAAAAGATATGTATTTGTAGGAATTAAATATCCCATCAAGAAATGGCAATCTAAATGCTCACAGATTCTACTCCAGGTTAGTAGTAGTGATGGTGTTTTTGTCTTCTCTTTAGTTGTTACAGACCGCCGTGTACAGTCCGAACGAAACGCTGCGATGCTGGATTTTATTTTAGTGAAGAAGTGTGCCGCTGTGTACCCACATACTGGAAAAGACCACTTATGAATTAGTGACAAGAGCACTACTTGCTATTTTGGTGTACATTTTTCCATTAGAACAAAAGAACAACAGAAACTTTGCTAACATTTGGAATTAAATGTTCACCAGGGACCCTGTGGGGCTTTCAGAGACAAACGCATTGTGCTTTTCTCAAGATGTGGAAGGCAAATATAGAAAATAACTGGGATTCATGTTTTGTAAAGAACTCAATAAGGACTTATTTTCTGCCAATGACCAAACAGCCTAGGTTCTCCTTCTTGTGATTTTTTTTTTTTGAGAGATAATGACTATATAATTTATTTCCACTAAAACCATTGTGCAGCATTTCTGTTTATAGCAGTAACAATTTTTAAAGCTCACTGTGATCAATATTTTTATATCATGCAAAGTACGTTTAAAATAAAATGGAAATTGTATTATATAATGGTGAGAATGTGTAATCATCTGCCTATAGAAAGGAACTACAATTCAGCTTCATCATCAGAGTTCTTAAAAGGGGGGAAGTGGTTAAGAGAAAGCATTTTTATTAAAGGAAGGCTATGGACATTGTCTCATAACCGTTACATGTGTCGTCTGAACTATAAAGAGTTATACTTAGTATTTGAAGAGCCAGTGATCTCTGTCTGATAGAGTGAACTAGCAAAGCAAGTGCAATTAATAACTAATGAAAACATTGGAGACCCTGTAACATTGCCCAAGAGTCAGGAGTACTTTTAAAGGACAGCAGCAACTACTCACATTCCAACATATTCACTCTTTATTTCTTGTTAGCATTCCTAAAGAACAGCGTTAAATAATGTCTATTGAAGGTCAATAGCAGGATAGTGGAAATGCTAACTATGCTTTTTATTTAGTATTACAGGCTATATTGTAAAACTTACAACTACGTAATTCAGAATGCTTTGATGCACATTTACTTTATCATATAATCAGTCAGATGTCTTGGTCAAAAATGTGCGTGTGTGCAAAATTCTTTGAAGGTAAATAATACGTTTTACATTCCAATGGGGACATGAAAGGACTTCCACCAGTCTGGTATGGATTGACATCCTCTCTACACAAAAAAAGGTCAGGAGTTCTCTTTATTACAGATAATGAAAAATTAAACGTTTACAACTCTAAGAAAGAGGTAAGTTTTCTAACTTGCATGGGCAGAGCAGTGTGCTTAGAACAATCTGTTCAAAATTCAAATGTTTCAGAATTTGGAAGGAAGTTGTTAAATTATGGAAACTGTATTGGATACAGAAACAAGCAAGATTTTTGTAACAGAAATGGGCAGATCTGCAAGAAATAATTTTCGATGTCATTATTCTGAAGTGCTGGTACTAAACAGCTCTTCTTAAAAGAGCTATTAATTAAATAGTATTATATCTGCTTATTTCCTAGAAAGCTGGTGGTCGGGAGTTGCTTTTCTACATTTTCAAATATTTAGATAAGAGTTTCCAAAACTGAGTGAAAGCTACTTTTAGTTTCTCAGCCCCCATCATGAGTTGAAACAGTCTAACAAAGAGGCAGTTTGACAGTTCCCACTTTCCATTGTATGTCTGTAGTGTTTGCAATGTTCTTCCAAAGAGCTATTATCCAAATTAGATAATAGGATGAAGTTTAGGCATACAAATACTGAGGAATGTGTTTATTACTATATTGCCTCACCAATCAAATGCAGGTAGAATTCCAGATGATGGTTTAACATTGAGCTACAACTTCATGCCAGTATAACAAAACACGTCCCATCAGTTGGACTAGTAGTCCTACAAATCAAGACTGTCTCAACTGGCAATGTCAATCTGATAGCAAGAAGTTAACAGTCAAAACTTCATTCAGTATTAACTGGAGATCCAGGCGTCCACTTCTTATGTCAGCTGCTTGAAGGAAGCATAAAATACCTTAAGAAATCAATTAAAAATCAAACCTTAATGTAAATTTGAGAAAACACCTGTAGGTGAGGCTCCCAAAATAAGCTTTTTAAGTCCTATCCAAGCCCAAAAGAGGAGAGAGGCAGTGGAGGAAGGACAAACCAAATCTGAAGCCAGGAATAGAGGCTAAGTAGGCAAGTATCTAACGGATAAAATATGTGCTTGTGGTTAAAGAGGAGGAGGGAGCAAGTAAAGTCAAAGCAAAACTGCATTCCAACAAGTAATTCTATGTAGATTATAAAAAATGCATGTTACAATACTGTGCAAATAAAAACTGCTAAACTGAGCAATGCTTAATTTACATGTCTAAAATATTTGAAAAGAGTTCATGAAAACAGAGCTAATAAAATCATTCTGTCTAAGCAGATATTTGGATTTCTACTAAGCATGCTGCACTCCAAAATCATAAAAACCATCAGGGTAGGGAAGGGAAAACAGAGTTTGAAAATGAGAACACTGAACAGGAAGCTCTGACTTTATTACAAACTTCAGCATTCAATAGGAATAACTTCTTGAATGTTTTTTCAGTTTCTTAACTTTCCAGATACTGAGACTTTTGAACATAAATTATGTAAACCATTAATTAAAAGTAAGATTTAAAGAAACCAAAGAGGTGACTTCTGAAAGTTACCACAAATCAGGTTTATGCATGAGGGTCCACTGTTCTCCAAAGTATGCAGATGAGTAGAATAATATATGCCATCAGTTGATAGCATTTTCTGGCAATCAGGCTCTCCAATTCTGCTTCACATGAAAATAGCTTTTTTTTAAAAAAAATTTTATACACAAAAAAGCAATAAACATCACAATTATCATAATTCTTTTAGGATACAGATTTCTCATTCTATGTGATAAAATGTGATTCCGTTCATCTCAGGTCTGTCACAAAACCATCTATATTTAAGCAAGTGTTTATCTGTGGAGAAATACGAAGTGGCAACATAATCTGCATAGTAGGTCTTCCTGGCATCTATTATAGCTGATAGATGTACACCATTTTCACAGTTTTGAAGTATTAGTGGGTTATAATCTTGTGATTCCTATCATAATTTCAAATCTTAGTTTAGTATTAAGATGTATAGAGACTATACAGCTTGAAAGAAAATCTAAAAACATAGGTGATTATTCTATATACAAGTTATTCAGCACTGACTCCGAATAAAAAGCTTCTATTGCTATTTGTCTAAAACTCCTGTACCTTCTACAAAAAATTCAAGTAGGGGAGAGAGAACACATGTGCAACTGTGCAGTAAATCAGATTTAATAGTCAACAGACTTATGCTTTCATTTCATCAGGAATTTACAACACTTTCTCTACTCTTTCAATATCATACTCTATGGAGACCAGAAATTATGCAGAGCAACCCCTTTCTACCTGTATTTACAGTAGGACATGCTATTTACAGTATAAGTGGTGTTAGTCTGCTGACATGTTTGTTTCATTCATGCTGAACAAGTTGATAGTAAATCATCTTAGTTCTTATTTGAAAGACCAGCATGAAATCTTGCATATGTATCATATCATCTTGAAAGGCTTAGTGTTAGGATTGCTTTCTGTATTCTCTTTTTCAGTCTTCAGCTCTCAGTGACAACTCCAGATGCCCTTGAACTTTAATGTCTCTCTCTCTGATTTTCTGGAAGTATAACTAGCTATCACATTTATGCCAAAAGCTAGGAATGGAATAATTTATGCAGCCAGTAAGCTCATCAGCAGGTTAGCCTGAGGAATAGATTATTTTAAATGTTATTTAATTTCTATTTAATTTAATAATATATTATTTAAAGATTATTTAATGTATTGATTGTGATTTAATTTTGCATTATTCAGAGGTACAAAGGTTGCCCTCTAGAAGACAATTTTAAAGATGATCAACTCTGAATTTTGAGAACTTTTGTAACTTAGTCAATATTATATAGTAATAAGTTTTAATATTACAGGCTTTTTACTTTATTGAAAAAAATTAAAATAATTGTTGATAACTTATTAAATAGCTTCCTTTTATTCATTTTCTCTTTTCCTTTCCCCATTCAGATAAAACTTCTGAAAAAGGACACAGGACAACCTTTTGACTAAGTGATGAAATATTAAGATCAAATGGACCAGGTATTTAATTTTTTTTTATGTAATAAATATGAACAATTAGCATGCTTTAATGCTGGTTTAAAACTCCAGATTACTTTAGAAGTCTTAAAAGCTCTGGATAGGTCAAAACATTTTATAGACTAACATATCTGAACTCATTTTATCTAGATTTTCATGTCCCAACATTGTAATGGAACCTGAAGAGTAGCAAGCATTAAGAGGTCACCAATTGTATAATAGCACATTTTTCTAAAATTTCTTTATCATTATAAAAAATGTGTATTTCACCTATAATCTGAAGCTACGAATCAGGGAACCTTACTTCAGCTTGAGAATGTATTGAATTACAAAATAGAGTGCATTCCAGAAAAAAAACAACACACACCAAAACCTACTTAAAACACAATACTTAGGTCTGTTGTAAAAGCATTGCTACTTCTTGGCAAACCACTATGAAAATCTCTGAAAACTGTATTTATTGTCTTTTATTCTCAGCAAAACATTGTCAGTAAATACCATCTTGTTGATTCAGATATTTTTGCTGGGTAAGGATGCTGCATCCATTCCTGACACTAACCTTTCAGCTGCATTTCAGCAAACTCTTTATCCATTTTCTACATTTATAATCAGCTGTGTGTGGTCATTGAACTCTTCCCCTTTGCCCCTTTTCTCATGTTAAGTTACGTCTCTTAGATTTCTGGACCGTATCTCAGTCTCCCCATACAAATACCTGTGTTTCCCTTTCAGCCTATCTCACATATCACTTTTAACTCTAACTTTTCCATTTCCCTTTTATATCAAATCTCTCACTAAAAATGGCATTGTTTTCCTCTTTATTACCATTAAGAACTCTTTCATCTCTCTGCTTTAAGTAATCATACCAACATGGGGAATAATCTGGTTTTAGGTGTTCAGTGATACTCTTTAACTATACATACATGAAAGAAGAGGTGTTAAAAAGAATTCTGAAACATTCCAAATGTGCAATTCCCATTTGCCCAAGCAAATAATAATAATAAAGATTATTTCAGTTGAGAGCCTCCCAAGCAAACTTACAAATAAAAATAACAGATGTATAAACCACCCTAGCAAATTACACTTGAAACATAAAAGACAATTTATGGTATCACTCTGCCTGTGAAAAACAAGCTTAAATTCTGCTGGATGCTGGAAACTATCCCTGCAGCCTAACATTGCACGCACGTAATCCTTAACAATGTCCAGCACAGCGTTCTGGAACTAAATTCAGCCTTGTGATTGCGTTTTGAATCCTGTCTCATTCACACTGTGTGGAACATCGAGGGCTCAAGGGCAGCTACAGAGGCTTTTCAAACATACCACAAAAAGACCTGAGGTCTGTGCTCTTCCTTAGCGCAGATATACCCACCTCTATGCTTTGCACCAATGTGAAGAGAGATGAAATGTGGTCACAGGATCCTTCCCAGAAGACCCTGTCCAGTAATTTGGATGCAGAGAGCTACTGGGTCACAGAACACTCCAGGCTCAAATTAGTCCACAGGTTAACATCAAGGCAGATGCTATATTGGTTTCAGTTGCTCTAATCAGTTTTTAATAAATCATTTAAGAGATTCTTATTTTAAAATACAGCAAAGAACCTGTTACTGAAGGACTAAAATACCTTGGATTTGTATTTCTTTCAGAAAAAAAATAAATTAAAAAAATCTAAACATACAAGCAGACATGGTGCCTGGAAGCTTCTCTGGAATTAAATTCAGCTAAAATTAAGATAAGCTTAGAAAAAGCAAACACTGAAATATTTTTCTGAGGCTAAATCAAGTCAGTTATATCCATTAGAGGAAGATACAGTACTAACATTTACTTCAATTTCCAAACTATGAAACAATATAAATACATGCTTTATGTAGAGATTAGCATTTATTAAAGGTAATTTCCAAAAATAAGAGAGCAACTTTTCAAATACATATTAAGTATATATTAGTGTGATCCCTGGGGGAACTATGAAACTGTCTGACAGCACTTTCATATATTTATTTGCAAGAACAGACAGCACAGCAATGAGATGGTTTAATATTGATGCAAGTATATATAAAAAAAAAAAATCAGGATTTTATTCTTTTGTAAGATTATTATTGATACCTTAAGCTTCAGAGATCTAAAGCGTTAGAAGTTCATCTATTCATTTAGTACATTGCTGCATTAGAAAAATACTTTCAAAATAACTTTTTATTTTAGTAGCTCTAACGATATGACAAAAAAAATCCATAAATAACCAGGTTAATAAAACCTACCCTTTTACAACCCACAGTCTCAGTTCAGTTATTCACCAGCCAGAGTCCTGCAGAACTCCGTGTACAGGGGTTCTTAAGCCAACATACTCTCTATGAGTGGTTTCAAGTTGGGCATGAGGCTGCAGCCACCAGTGCTGCCAAGATCCTGGCTTCTTCTGTGACTTACACACAGGGTAGCTTCTTGGACCTGCTTTTAGCTTAGACTGAAGATCTTCTGTTTTAGGAGGTGTCTCAAGCTCTCAGGAAGAAAAATCAATATTCAGGAAAGCAAAAATAAAGGAATTACTAAATAAATAAATAATTAACTTGGCCTCAGAGAAAGCATTCAAGAAGAGGTTAGCTAAAGGCAAATTGAAGCCATTATGTCTGCAGGAGACAGCTTGTTGCTGACATCACTGGTTCTTTTCTTCTGATTTAAATGGTATTATTCATTTTAATGGCATCACTGTAAGACTGATCTGTCTTGAGAGTAGCAAGGCCTGGTAAATATCACCAAGCACTCCTGCTGTTCTTTACAGGTTGTCCTAACTTTGCTGATTGCTCAAGGAGGGAAGAACCACGTATACTCATGAATAAAGTATCATTCTACCTTAAAACTCTTTACATTTAGCAAATACATAACTATAGCTGTTAGAAAACCATAGCTTGAGAAGACATCATCCATAACTTTTGGTACTGTTTTTACACAAAATGCAGTGACAGATATCTACTAAAATTTGTGTTAGCTTTTCAAGAGAATGAGCAATACTGCAAAGCCCGAAGCATGCCTCATGGAAAAGAACTGAAAAATTAAGACAGAGAAAAATTAAACATCCCATAATTAATGAAGTGTTAATTAAAATTAAGTGCATTCAAAACAACCTCCAGTGACAGCAAAACTGTTTGATAAAGGTTCCAGGAGTTTTAAAACAGATAGTTTAGACCAAATTGTGGTCTCTTAACTATAGTGTTAACTGCTGTGGGAGTTTGCAACATCATGAAATGACATACCAAAAACTAATTAAGACTTAAAAATACTCATGAGTGATCACTTAAAATTTCCTTATGATAGATCAGTAAAGAGGAAAACCAAAGGACACAGAAAGGAAAAATATATAAAGGATTAGATCCACAATCACAGTGATTGATACCTAAATCTTAAACTTAGACCTTAAAAATCCTCATTCATTTGCCCCCAGTCCATAGGAGGCAAGTTTCCAAAGTAACCTGAAGATGCACTTCTGCCAATGCCTGTAGGGCAGCATAATTATATGCCTAAACTCCATCAAGATGATGTTTCTGTTTACCCTGTGAACAAAAATCCAGTAGGTATTCAGAGAGTACTAACATCTTTATGCCCAAAACACATGGAAAAGGTTTTCTTACTCCATTCTGTTTGAATTCTTATACTTTGTACAAAATAAGATTTGGCTCAGAAATAAAGAATTTAATATTCTAAACTACTGTTGTTGATTTACACATGGAAGACCTGGGTTCCAATACTATTTAATTTATTATCATGTTCTTGTAACACACCAGCAGATGTTAGAGAAGGGACTAAACTGTCCTGGATGTTCTCACTTGCTGTTACTTTGTAGTTCTGGAGACTGGACAAGCATGAGAGTAAATTCTATTCATCTAGTTCATGTGACTAATTCCTGTTTCTCACTTTTGGCATGCTTCTCTTATCTAGGATAAGACTCCCAAAACCAAGACAGCAAACCACAGCCAGTGTTGTGGCAGCCAACCTCTTGTTTATTTCTTCTGTCTTCCATAGTAGGAAGCTGTCGTGAAGAACGCCTGAATGTGGCATCACATAGTTTCTCTCTTAATAAAGCTGCACAGTTTCAAAATTGAGCTCAAGAATTCAGAACTTAAGATGTGTACATTGCAGGACTTACATTTAGTATCTCTTCTAATTAGACAGACCTTCTCTTTGTAAAGCTGTGATAATTAAAGTATCAGTCTTCATATTACTCTACATAGAGCTTCTCCCACTTTGAATTAATTATTGAGCAACAGAGATTAAACTCTCGGTTCTAGTCTCTTAATAGCAATTTTCCAAATTCATGCAGGTGGATGAGAAAAAGTGCTCTGCTAAATGTAGTTTTTATCTTTCCAATTTCATTTTAGGTACTAGTTGCACGTCAGTTACAACTGAAGACAAAGTCATGCCATTGGGTATAAAAATTCTCATTAAAATGGCTGAGTTATGATTATATGGGGCATAGATACACTGACAAATTAATAGGTAGTTTCAGTTCTTTTCAGCAAATGGCAATCTGTAGAAATATTTCTGAGCTCATTTACTTCCCAAGTACAAACTTGCATAGTAGTTGCGTTTTCAGGATATACGATTCCAGCTGTCTTTCCACATGATGTGGTAAAACTGTACAACTGGTGGATGAAAACAGGAAACATGATTACTTTGGATCAAAGCCCTCAGCGTTTCTGTAGTAGGAATGTAGGGAAATTATGTGATGTTATACTCCCTTGATTACTACAACATTTGCACAGCAGTCAAGTAGCACTTTATTCCCAAGGGAATGACTGTGCCAACAGCATTTTTTTAACATTTGCGCAAAATAAATCCACATCTTATTTTTTTCAACTAAAACACAGTAATCCATGAGTCACATACCCAAATCTTCACATTGCCAAGAGCCATAATTCATCATCCCAAATGAGCTGAGAGAAACCAAAGACATGGAAGTAGTACAGAAGCTGAAGAGGACAACTGCTCCCCCAGTGCCCAAGGCAACATGTCCAGACCTGCACCAAGGGTGAATTCAGCCTTGTGCAGCCTCTGCCACCACCTTCTACTAGAGCCATTCACATGTTGCATTAAGGGCAGGGGAGCTTCCCTTAAAAGCCAGGACGCCCAAGGGTCACAGATGGACCATTCAAAAAATAATTGATTCAAATAGAAATTAGAAATTAATAAGCAGAGATTACAGACTTACTTTGTTACTCCTTGTAACAGGAGTTACTCTGACATTAAAAAATACAGTATGCAGTTGATGCCTGTGGAATGACCACATAGTTTCTAATCCATATAGAATATGTAAAGTAATGGTAATAATCCTTGGCAGTATTATATTAGGTTTACGGACAGACTCTCTGATCTTAAAGTTGTTCACCAACCTAAATGATTCTATGATGCATTGGACACTGACAGCTTCCCAAATATTTCATACAGTTTGGCACAGAAGAGAGATTATACTTAGCTGTGGCCAGAAGTGCTTAAGAAAGAAGGATATATTAAATCACAGGTGCTTAGCAATTCTGTTGAACTATCCATCCTGTTTTATTAACCAAGAGGCAATATTTTATTACTGACCATTAAATACATTTGTATGTATACACTAGTAATATTGAATAATTAGTAGAATATTAGAAGGCGATTTCTGAGACTAAACATAGGTATTGCCATTTTAGACACCAAGAACATCTGACACTTCAGTTCAAGGCTGTCAGGAATAAATGCGAGGCCTACAGGAGACAAGGATTCACTTGGACAGCTAAAATGCCACTGAACAACTCTCTTTCCCTCTTTTTAACCACCTGGATTGAACCCTGAACTTTCATTTTCTCAATTAACCTGATTTATTACTTTTTTTTTAGATACTTAATTAGTCAATTACATTACTTAGCTAATTTAGATTGTACTAAAATTTTACTATGTTCTTACCCTAAACTGGGTTCAGTAAGTAGTGGTAGTATTGTTTCATCTCTGTAGTACTTGCTAAGTTTCCAAATAGCCAAGTAGTCTAAGTGACCACATTAGCATTTTTATGCCTCTATAAAGACACCCCTTGTGAGAAATCCTTATTCTAAGTATATTATCTTAAATAATATTCCTTCATATTAACAACTTTCCCTGCTACTGACTGTTATCCCATGACAAAAAATACTTTGAGTTGATTCCATCATTGTTTGTATCTCCTGCTACACCTGAGAAGGCATTTGATCTCATACAATATGCAGCAGTAGCTATTGTTCTAAAAATTGCCTATTATTGGCTTTTCTGTGTGAACAGTTTCTGAAAATTAAGATGGTTGAATTTGTGGTCAAGTCAGTCATTCTGAGAAAGCTCATAAAATCCCAAGAGACTTGCAAAGAACAATCAATCCCTACATCAGGAAACAAAAAGGAAGTGCCAACCCAGTGGAAATTTATTTATTACATGTTTGAAGTCTGCTGAAATAACAAAATACTGGACTTAACAGTCAAACGGGGCACATACAAAGGCAATGGAATTAAATCTTATTTTCAACAAGGGAATGGTATCCAAGTAACTATTAAAAATGGATTTTTTTTTTAAGTCACTCATGTAAAAGTTAAAAGAAAAAGCAAATGTGATCATATAAATTACATTAGGCATCAGTGAGAAACTTTCCTTGAACTATATCCTTGCAGGAAATTGGCTAAATGTAGCCCCTTGGCGCCAAGGAGGTCACGAGCTCTACGTCAGTGCTAATTCATTTTTCATGACCACATTGTGTTGGGAAATCCCGATTCCCAGTGCTGAAGTGTAAAACAAGACTTTGAACTCGATGGGATTATCCATATGATATGCCAAACATGAATGAAATTTCATTTCCTTAAACCTTTCAAGAGCGTATGAACATCGAAAATATTCCATATGTCAATAATTTTCTTTTGCAAAAGTTCCAGACAGCTTTCTGCTCTGAAATGAAAATTACATTTGGAATGAAAATGCCTAATACAATGACATTTTCTCTTTTTTTTTTGTTTCTGAAGATGTAACCCAAACTAAAACATCCTTAAAGCAAAAATAACCTATAAACCACCTTTCGAGAATCTGTAAATGGCAGAGTATTCACAAAAAAGCTAATTCATATTTAACAAAAGACTAAAAATAGTCTAAGTGTAAGCCTAATAGAGACCAAGATGACCAAGCCAACAGACTTTGCCTCCAAGTCAAGACTTCCATTTAAACCATAACTTCTGATAAATAAAAGACAATTTTGAATGGCAGTAAAATATATAGAATGTAATGTAGAATATAGAGATAAAGATATCCCAGCAGTTAAACACCACTGTTAAAAATCTGCAAATTGTGTTCTCCAGATAAATCAGTAGAAGAATAAATGTAACAAAGAAAAAATATGGTAAAATATTCTTGAAGGTAAAGGTTCATCATTTTTACCACACACATCCCTGGACAGGCAAACTGCAGCACTCTACTAGCAGTGACTTTTGAGTGGGCCAAGCTTTAGGTTGTGTAGCATATGCTGCAGCTGTCTTTAATAAAAGCAGGACTAATTTTGTAGTGTCTCATTTCAGAGAGAAAAGAGAATACTCTTTTCACCCAATACACAACTGCCATGTGGGTACAGACACAAACTAGAATTCAGAACATTGTAAACCTGCTTTGCAGGTTTTCAAATCTTTGCACTCCCTCCTGGAAGAGTCCCACCAGCAATTCCACTGCTTCACCTGCTTCATCCATCAGTGGTGTTTGTTTGTCTAGCCAGATCTCTGCTGAACTACTTTTAAACTAAGCTCAGCTTCCTCTATAAAAGGGACTAGGGAAGCGATGCCACAAGAAGCTACTAAACAAGTCACCAGAGTCAGTTTTTCTCTGTGTAGATACTGCAGGTGAAGAGCTTTGGAAGGTCACACCTGAAACTGCATACCAGGCATATTCCTCCTGCATTCACTGCCATCCACAAAGCAGCCTTCTGAAGTGACTCAGATAATTTGGAAAAAAAAGTTGGAAGCAGCAGAGCACAGAGAGGTTTAGCGGAGGTGTAAGATCTTTTCCTAGTACTGAAGTGCTCTGCCAAGGAGTACAGTAGGACACACAGAAATTCTTAGGGTTAGGACTTAAATGAGTCATCACAATGGGGAGGGTTAATGCCCTCACTGAAAACGTATTTACTGTTCAGTAACTTGTGCAAATTTTTTGCTTGAATGCAACCAAACCAAGCTCCTATACCGAAAACTTGATGGCAGTTAGATGTTTAACGCAAACCTCTTTCTACCCAAATACAGTACCAGTGGAGATATAGAATCATAGAATCATTTTGTTTGGAAAAGACCTTTAAGATCATCAAGACCAACCATTAGCCTAGCGCACCACCAAATCCACCAGCAAACTGTGTCCTTAAGCACCACATCAACACATATTTTAAATACCTCCAAGAATGGTGACTCAGCCACTTCCCTGGGCAGCCTGTTCCAGTGCTTGACAACCCTTTCAGTGAAGAAATTTTTCCTACTATCCAATCTAAACATCCCATGGCACAACTTGAGGCCCTTTCCCCTTGTTCTATCTGTTACTTGAGAGAACAGGCCAACATCCACCCATGTAAGTTCTCTCTTCTTACCTAATTTCTGGGTCTGTACTCATCCCCCCTTTTTTTTGTCTCTTCCTAGTTTCATGCTCTGCCACCACATACATGTGAAGAAGGGACAATTTTACCACAGCCTGTCAACACTGGCTTTATATTCTATTTCCTCTCCATAAAAAAAAAAAATCAACATTATGAAGCTCTGCATTCCAAAAAAGCCATTAGATTTATAACAAGTTCTAAGATAATATCTTTCAGAAGATTATGATACAGCCTGTGTGGCAGTAAAAAAAAACAATTCAGAAAATGTCTGCCAGGAAGAATCTCACATCTACCAGCACATTTCACATTATTATGGTGTTAATACAGACCCTTTTTAAAAATGGAAATAAGCTAAATTATCATCCAGAGGTGGTTTTTACTTATCAAGATGATGCAAGAAATTTACAGTAACAATGTAATATCCATAAGGCTTACAAGCCTTTCATCAATACTGAAGGCACTTTGAAGACATATGAGTTAGAAAAGCATCTGAGTTTAGAGGTTACTCGCTCTGGTAATTTCAAAATCCATCTACTTTCTATGTAGTACTGCAGGGCAAGTAATTTTGTAACTATCTGGTAGCATAGCCAACATATTTCCTAGTGAAAATATCGAGGCAGACCAACCAAGGCATTGTTTAGTTACTGATTGACCTGCTTCAGTCTACCTGAGAATGGCACAAAGGTACTTTCAGAGAAGGCACTGGATGTTTTTTTAGAAGACTTACAATATGCATCGACCCAAGCAAGAGGGTGGGGGGAGGGAATGGGGGGGGAAGTGGGAGGAATTTCAGCCCTTAGTTAAGATATTAAAAAAGCTTTTGTTGGCCAATCCTCTGTCCTCTTCTTTCTCTGAATACAGTTGGTCGACAGTAGCTAGTATCTCTTCAGAAAAAAATTCTAATTAAATTTGTCTCTAATTGCTTGTGAAAAAGAAATACTATTTCAGAGCTTTTGGCTTTTTTCTGCAGTGCCACTTGAAACAGAAGGTAAATTCTGCCTTTGGAAAGCAGATTTTCTCCAAGATCCCTGGAGAACAAGAGTTTCTCACCGTAGTCAGTGTAGCAACTGCCATTCATAACCAGTGTTTATAATGCATTCATAGCACAGCTTTTAATCCCTCTCCAGGCCTCATTGATTAGTTGTTGGTTTAAAAGCAGCAGCAGTGCAGCTCTTATATTTTGAATGGAAGAGAGCTGCTTTCAGCCCTGCAAATGACAACACTGCGAAGGTCCGTTGGTTCAGCAGGCTAGCAAGAAGCCATTTACTACTATTTTGCCTCCCATTAGTAATCCAATAATTAAGAGACATTGGGTTACAGTCATAAAGACAAGACCAGCTGTGTAGGTATCTTTCCATAGAGCATGTATAGAGCAGTTTATATACTACCCTATATAAGGGAAGGGAAGTTCCCTGAGGGGGAACCCCCTCCAGGCATCAGGTTTCATCTCCAGAATCAAAGTGACCCAGCAAAAAGAAGTCTGGGAGTCCACAAAACAACAATTCTTGCTCCCCACTCACAAAAGAAGCCATCAAATGCTCTACTTCTCAAGAGCAAGTTCTGAGTGTTTAATACAAAACACAAACAACAATGACTACTGTAAGCACAGAAGGCATACGCCTTATCCTTGAACAGCGTTAGGGAGATTAGAAAGTATCTAAAGCACATTACCAGAATTAGAAGTTATCAAATGTCACATTAGTTTAGGGAGGTATATCTTTGATGAACTTAAATTGTACCTTGTCCTGTTTTCTGAGTTGTTTTTTTTTTCTTTTCCTTTACTCCTCATCCCATTTTCTTAATACTTGCTACTAGACCTGAAATGTCAAAACTCTTGAAAGCATCTATCCAATTCCCACCCATAGATCATTTGGAGTATCTTATATTGAGCTTTTGTCACCATAATTAAGGAGGGCATTTCCATTGCCACATATTCATAACCATTAGCCATCTGACTTTTGCACAGTTTTTGCATCGCTATTTAAAAACGAATCAAAATGTTACTCTTACTTGAGGCTAATAGAGGTTAGCTCATGCAAACAGATCTTGTTCTCTTCTTATTTGTCTATCTAAATAATATTTTGTTTTAATTTCCACCTGAAGGTTGCTTCAGCTTGACTTCTGGCAATCCTAACCTCTTCCTATTTTCTCTGACCTACAAGATACAGTTCTCTTTTATGATGTCTTCAGGAGGGAGGAGATTCTCTCTCAGGTCAGTGTTCATCCAGATAAGCCTGGAGACCTTCCCTACCTTATGTGGTATCTTTCTTCTTTCACTTTTTTGGCTTGCAAGCCTTTTCTGCATTCACATCCTTGACCTATTTAGTTCACGGTAATTAAGCCAGTACTTTGGAAACAAAATTCTCTTAAAACATCATTTTGCATTTTTCATACTTATATTTTCTACCCATATTTTTATTGTTTCTTTTAGCAGCTGGAATTTTTTTTTAAGAACACGTACTTAGTAATTCTTATAATTTCTTGCTACACATTGAAACGTATGTTTATATGTATTGGCTTTTGTCACTCATAGACCCAATATGTAGTTTACAAATATGAACATGATTCAACATGTACACATTCACACACTGAAGAAATAACAAACTCACACGTTTTGAAAGGGGCACTTAAGCATGCACCAGTACTGCAGTGCAGCTCTCCAAAAATTCATATTATGTTTTGATTCCCCAGACTTACATTAAAGTGTTTATTCTCCTTGAAATAGTATATACAATTTGAAACCTAAGCAGAATGTCCCTCTTCAAGTTAATTACTATCCTCAAGGGCTTCCACACACACATCTAGTAGGTCAGACAAAACGCACATTAGGTGTTGTCCCACATCCCAAGGATGTTATCTAATGTGTCAACATTACAGTTTTTATTAGTCCCTGGAGTTGCACTAATTTTGACAGCTGTTAAACTCATTTTCCTGCATTTTAACTGCTCTAAGACAATCATCATAAAGGGACAAATCCTGCTTGGCTTCATAAGGGAGAAAAGGCTTTGCACAAGCCTTTTAAAACATGATGAAAAGCAAAGTGATTGTTAAGACTTTATGGTTTGTTTGGGTTTTCCTTTCCATTGGAAGCAAGGCAAACTACCCAAGCTCTGATCTTTGTTCTGCTTTTTTCCCCCTCAATATTTAGAAGGTAGCTACCTAAGTGCTGGCTTTTAAACTTACATATTCCGACAGCTGCTAAAGTGTAAGCATAAGCTAAGAAGAATTTGTTTAATTGAACATCTTCTGAAGACAACTACAGAGTCGAATCTCTAATGTAAATATTTAAACAAATCTCTTCCAAGGCAATCTCTTACTCTTAAAATTTAATTTATATTTAAAGTGAAATTTATTTGAAAAAGGAAACAGGAGCTATGTTTTATGCTGCTGCTTTTCTAAAATGTATGTCGTCTTTCCTTTTCTATATATCTCATACATACCATGCAATATATGTTGGAAAAGCCCCAAGACGACTATAAAAATCCCAGCAGAAGGCTTTTTGTTTTTGAAAGTGAATAAAATGAGAAGGGCAGGGAGGAAGAAGTACCTCAAAGGAGGCTGTCATTGCAAGAAAAGGAGCAGTACACTTAGCCAAGAATACTTGCAAAATGCATTTCAAAAGAGGAACTGAGAAGACATTCATCCTTCTGGAGGAACCACCATCCTTTCAGATAAAGCAGCAAGTAGGGAATGTGGTCACTAATGCGATTAATGATATTAAGCATCAAACTACTGTTACAAGCTAGGCTGTACAATGGTATTAATTTTTTTCAGATAAAGGATTCTTTTGACTTACTGTGCTAGAAGCAAGTCTAGAAGTGAGTTTCACTGGCCAGAATCTAAAGATGTTGCATGTGCCTTTAGAGATCATACTTCCACCTCCCATTTTCACCCCATGGAGCTACTCAAAACACCAACATTCACATATGAACTCATCCAACAGGCAGGTTCACAGAAATTACTATCCTACTTATCACCAGTCACATGAAATGCACCTTATAAGCTTTCAGACTTTCTGAAAAGTTTCCACTGAGTCTCCTTCTTCCTGCATCTTGATATCTGGGAATGCAGTTATTATCCTTGTAGGGCTGGCCAAAAAGGACACAATTCCATCCACCATATTTATTTGCAGGAAGTGAAACTTCACATACTTCCTAAAGTGTAACAAATATGTTAAGTTCCCTTCCTTGACTTACCTCAATCTGCTTTTTCAGGAGCAAAAAGTCAGAGGGGAGAAATTAAACATGAAAAATCTCCCCAAATCTTTGCTTACACATATTCTACTGAGTAAAAAAAAAAAAAAAAAAAAAAAAAAAGGTGAAACACTGATCAGCCCTGTTTCTTAATGACAATCAGTGAAATTGTTATTTAAAGCTTCCCTCCCTCATTCTTGCTTTTCTTGGAAGTCATATCAAACAAGGCTTCTCCATATTTTAGTCCGCATCAGAAAGGGAAAAATCATGTATGTCCATGTGGAATTTAGGTGTGAAAAATTCTACCTCGTGAACAGCAGAGTATTTTCTCATGTATTGTAGACATTTTTTTTGTTGGGGAGAGTTTCTTCTGCGCTTTTTTGTTTGTGGGATTATTTCCCAGTAGAGGGGAAAAAGGAGCTACAAAAAAACATGGTCAAAAGGTTGTATGTGGCAGTACTGATCACACACAAACTGATGAGAAATGCTGTTTAATTCTGATAAAAGCTGATTCATTTTGTTTTAATCAAAGATACTTTCCTAAGCTTGTGTGAATTATCACTTCACCTGCAAATTAGATTACATACTGAAACACTGTGATGGCATCAAGATAGTGTGGAGAAATCTGCAGGTGATACAGCCTCATGCCAAAGATGTAACAGGGTCAAGAGCAGCAGATACTCACTACACCTGTTGCTCTGTGCTCATATTTCTTGCCCCATAGCTGACTTGCATTGAAACGAAGCCTCAAGGCAAATATTTCATTCCACTCTTGATAAGACTCATAGGAAAATGGACTGGAATTGCCCTCTTCACCTTTATGACTTCACGAAGAAGTAATTCTGCACTCTCTTTGGAAAATACTGTTATTCTTAGTTCACACCTTTTATCTAGTGTTGCACCGTAGCCTTACTGAACATTCACGTATGAAACACCCTAACAGTCACGTCCTGAGATATGTCAGCTTGTGGCAGAATTAAAGGCAGAGTCAAAAAAGACTTAGTGGCTATTTTAAAAGGCTTTTCTTTAACAGCTCCCTTGAAGGCATTTCCTTCTATTGTCTTCTGAAAGCTCTGTCAACCCTCCATTGTTCTTCAGGGACTAGGCTGACAGCATAATTTTTAAATGTGCCCAAATTTGAGTGTTACCTTCCATTTTCAATGACATTTAAGTTCCAGAGTGTTCAAATACATAACTTTCAAAACTAAGATTTTAGCTCTTATAAGCCACTGCTGAAGAACAAATTACCTGTTTTCCAAGGGTGAGAAACCTAGAGCAGCATTTCAGTAGGTTCAGGTCATTTTTCCAGCCCTGTAGTACAGGTCCATGCACATGAGTTCTTCACAAGAAATACTTCATCGCTTCCTTCAGTATTTATATTGAGCTAGACTAACATCTTTGAAAATTTGAATTATTTCTCCATGCCTTCTAATTAAGAAAACATCTCTAGTGCATGCACGGAAGGATTGTGTTTGCATTCAAAATTTTATGAAGGACATCAAGTTATTCAAAAGAATGAAAGTGTCACTTAACTAACTAACTGTATGTAGGTTGTTTGGGCTCCTGAGGACCGCAAGCTTGTTTTAATCAAGGATGCTTTATCTTTAGTCAGTAGGTGAGATTTAGCATGGAGTTAAATACACCACCAGTTGTTCATATAATCAAAATTTCTCAAGCACTACATTCACTTTTTTCTGTGACTGGGACTGAAACTCTCTTCATTATTATAAACCAAAGAAATGCATGAAACATGCACAATGCACGTCAGTCAGGAGAATTTGAAAAGTCAAAGCTCCTACATTATTTAATTTTTCAGGTCTTAGAGTTTTTCTCCTCTTTGCCTCTGCCATCCTCTTTTCTGCTCAGAGGAATACGTGTCTGCTAGTTTATACAAACTGTTTTATATCACTGGGAATGAACTTGAATTTAGCTATTTTCAGGTGGGAACCTAAGAGTAGATGCATATTGCTTCTTTCAATAACCAGTTCTTCTATTTTTTGGTCCTAGAAAATACTAGTTTAATATCTGATGATACAATTACTCTGCATACATCACCCACAATGCTATTCTGCATGGAACTGCTTGTGCATCTGCAATGTTGTATACCATCATATTCTAGACATGGAGGTTGATCCATAACATAATGATATCTCATTTTGCTTTGTTACAATTTGCCTTATACTTTTTTAAACATACTATTTTCTTATATAGACCATCATGGCTATCTAGGAGAATTTTTTTTAAAACACACAGAAGTGATTGGTTTCTAACTTTTAATCACCAGCCATCTAATATCAACCTCAAATGCCATACTTGGGTATCTGCAATGTAATCATGCCAGAGATGCCTTTCAAAGCATCTATAAATGTTTTTAACCTATATTTTGTTGCTACTGCCAGACATTAATTTCATGGTTAGCTTGAAGTCTGTATTCTCCCTGACATCATTTTGCACTTCAATAGCTTTTAATTTCTTATTTTATTTTTACAATGCCATGTTCATAAAAGACTCTATGAACTGCTGACATCATAACATTCACTGCACCGAATAATATCTAGCAATATTATTCTTCATTTCCATGTGATAAGTTATCTTGATCGGTTTTTTTAATATCTTGAGGCTTTTTTCTGCAAAATATCTCTAGTTCTATCCTACTTTATTTAAATTTGCAATGTGCACTTAAAAAACATCATATATAAGATGATAGACTATATATATTGCATAAACTGAAAACACAAGCAGAAAAAAGGAGGAATAGTAGGAAGATTCTGTAACTGCCTTCAAGGTAGTCTGTAGTACATTGCCATATGTTAAGGTGTGAATCACCCACACTCCCTTAATTCTCAAACAGAAATGATCAAATAAACAACTGTAGAGGTTCCATAACCCTATAAACAAGCTATTCATCTGCCCTTGCCATTGAGAGTTTTCTGTCCTGCCTTATTTTTCCTTTTTGTAATTTGAAGCCAACTGATTTCTGTATCACCACATCTGAATACAAGAAAAAATATTTCAAATAGTGTTTTCCCATATTTATTTGAACATCATTCAACACAGTCTTCTCTTTATTTTCTTCTAAACAACCTGAAGTCCTTCCATTTTTTGGTCATGTTTATATCTTTCTAATTTAGTTTAAAGTAAAAAGACTATCAACATGTTTTATATGTAACCATTCTCTTTGTATTTCCCAGTATGCCAACATGAAGTTTTGCATTCCACCTACTTTATTCCACCAGCCTTGTGAATGTTCTCATTTAGGTGTACAACTTTTCCTTCTATCGTATGTGTCTGAAATATTTTCTTCCACTTTTATAAACCATTCTGATCTCTCATCCTGTGTGCTTTCTGGATTCCTTCTAGGTTCTTGCTATTTGCAAATATTGTAAATATTCTTTTTATTCCATTATTCGAAACAGTAATTAATATCAAGTAGTATCAAATTTGAGATAGATGACTGAAGAATATGATTACATTCCCATTGCAGCAGTGAACTGTTTCATCTCGATGCTAGGGAATATAGGTGCTGATTATTCTTTTATTTCTCCCTCACTGCGTATTTTTTATGAAATAATACTTATGATTCTAAGTAACTGCAAGTGGTAACTCTAAGACAACCTACACTGATTCTGAAAACAAATACTAAAATTGCATATGCCTGCCATTAATAATTAATTTATTCTTTCTTTGTATTTTAAGATTTCATTTCTATTAGGTACCCTGTAAGAAGAAGAGGCTATGAAAATGTGAAGGATCACCACAGAAACACAGTCTGAAACAGCAAACACACTGAAAGAATGAGGATGATCCTTATAGGTCTCTCCCAACTTGAGATATTCTCTGATTCTATGATAATGATTTTGTCTCTTGTAAAAACAATTTGCTTTTATTTCTCAGATCCACTGTGTAAGGATAATAAATCCCAGTATTTTTAAATGAGATTATGGATTTGTGACATTTTGTCACACATTTAAACGTATCTCAAAATAGATACCCAAATCCAGAGATGTTCCAACATCTCTTCATGCATACAGGAGTAATTTAAAAGTTCTAAACCAGAACATTAAAGGACCAGAATCGTATAAACCACTCTGCTCACAACAGAAAAGTTGCATACATTTATTCTATAGCTTTGACATAAAATGACTGCTAGTTTTTTTAAAGTAAAATTCTTATGGATTCCAGCCTATTGTATCCGCCTCAGAGTCTAGTTTCCTCAACAGGAAATCAAATAAGAAGTGGAATAGCCTACAGTCAATGCAGGTGTACTTTGTATTTTGTGTTATTATTAATTCCTTAATTAATATGAAGAATAACTTCCAGTTCAGTGAAAAATAGGAAAAAAGTCAAGTACAGAGATGTAAGAGTTACATATTTGCTACAATGCAATGCAGTAATTAAAAACTTTTTTTCTTTTTCTAAGGACTTTGTTTTCTCACAATCCAGGTTTCTTATTGATCCTGCAGGAGAAGGTACAGAGCTTTTGTTTATTATCAAAAGGAAAGGACTGTTGTCTAATTGGGGCACGACAGTTTCCCTACATGAATGTATGGGACAACATATCAGGAGAAATCAGCTTTCATATCAAGCAACAGTGTTTTAAGCTGACAAACTCAGGAGGAATAAACAAAGTGCAGTCAACTGAAGAACTGTTCTTTAAGAATCAAATGTATTATTAGACATGTATGATTGTACATAAAAAAAAATGAAGAAAAAGAGAAACTACTCTGGTTGATTCTTATGGGTGATGGGTTGAAAGTGGTCAAAAAATGTGTACTTCTGTCATCGTCCTATTCATTGAGGATCTTCTAACAATACTAAATCCCACTAAATGCAAACAGTAAAATATAAAAAATTAATCCAAAATACTCCCATTCAAGTCTTTTTTGGGATCCAAAACTGAGGTAGGTACCGACAAATCTAAAGCATTTATATCTGCCCCGAAAATAATGTCTCTAGAAAACTTTCCCACTGAAGGGCACTTGCTTTCTTCTGAACTAAGCTCTACAGCCAGCTCACAAGTGAAACATAGGCCTAAATAAGCTCAGACTGTTGCTCCTTTTCATGAAAGTCCAAAAAAAGAAAAAAAAATAAAGTCGGAAATAGGGCACACAACTTTGTAGCAAGCAGACCACTGCTAAGTAAACCTTCAGAGCCACTTTGTAAACAGCCAGAAACATCCAGTCAGTTTTCTGTAAACAGCCAAGTCACGCACCAGCTGAAGAAAGCAGCCTATGCAGAAGCCTTTGGTTGATATTTAACAGGGTTACATTTTAAACCAGCAAATAGTCACAGCTACTGTCATTGCAGTTTGATTGCACAAACTAAAAAACTCTTCAAAAAATGAGCCACAGCCTGTTCCAATTTGGCCACGCCATTTGAGAGCTTGACAGGACAGAATAAATCGGAGAGAAAAATCAATAGATCTCCTCCTAAAACATGACAGACCGATTTGTGCAAGGTCCATCATTAACCTTCATGAAGAAGCAGAAAATATTTTAATTCACCTTGAGGTTGTAAGTTTCAACTCAGTGCAACAGACATAAATGCAAATATTTATGCCTTCCTTGTTTGTGTCTTTCTACTTTACACTTACCCCCATCAACATACTTTGGGAAGGAATTAAATTGATCATGTGAATGATTTCCCTGACCTTCAGAGCTTGAAAGATTTACTGCTTGTGTTTACTCAAAGCAATATTACATGTTTTATCCAAATACATTTTCCTACTTTTGATGAGCCTCCTTATTTTTCTTTATAAAGTGAATGTATTGCCATCACACCCACAGGAATATAATTCAGTTTAAAAACTTAAGTCTTTTAATCCTGTCTCTGTGATTGCACCTTAAAAATAAAATACATTGCTGTAAACTGCTCAAAGCACCACAAAAATAAACGGACCACAATTCAGGTCTAAACTGCTCTTAAAAATTACTCTGTGAAACTTTTAAAACTCCCGAGCTCTTTTAAGTTGAAAGGCAATGAAAAATTAAAATTGATTATAGAATGAGTACATTTGCATGTTTCCCCTACATGTTATGTTTTCTTTAGAGTCAATTCTCAGTTTCCCTGATATAAAGCAAAACTGGCATTGTAGGACTTCTACTCTAAGGGCTTTCAAATGTTCATTTTCAGTTTTTACAGATGTAAGATCAATAAATATCATATGGCCTGACTATCCCTTGTTATTTTGCAGTAATGATGACTGGTTTTGGTAGCATACACAGCCTAGCCTAATGCTGAGTTTAAATAGTCCCCCAAATTCTCCCTCCTTTTTTAAAGAATTCAAGATGGTCCTAGTTTTCAAAAACCTGTGAGCTACTAGAGAAAATTGAAGAGATTTAAATAGAAAAGCTACAACTTAACTCAATCTGCACTACCAATGCAAGTTTCTCAGCAACTTCAGTAAAGTATGAACCTAAAAGGAGGAAGCTAAAACTTTCAAATACCTGCTAGCTAGCAGATAAGGCTGGCTAGTGTATTTCGGGCACCTTGATATCTGTGATTAGCATGCAAAAAATGTTAGGAATTTTGTTATGGCATCGATTCTGAACACAGTTTCCCACACCTAAATTCAACATATTTCTATAAAACTACAGATTTGTTCTCAGAGTTAAACCTATAAATCATTTTTTTTATCTTACCATTATCTTAATTGTAAATTATAAAGATGTAATGTCACTAGGCATTTTGACAAAGAAAAGCCCCAACAAAACAGATTAGGTCATTAAAGATCATTCTCATATGGAAGTGATACTCTTTGCATATCTGGAGTGTTACTAGCGGAGCTAACTGATTTGTTAACTTATGGGTTAAAATAATAAGGTCCCAACGTTTTTATTTGCTTTTAAAGCCAGCATTAGAAGGATATAACTAACAAACTTCTGCTTATCCGAGCATTTTCAAAACATTTTATGTCTTAGTCATAGAAGTCATTTTTTGTTTTATCTTTTTAATCCTGGGGAAAGGAAGGGGGCAGGCAGGAGAGGTAGAAAACAGGCTGCACATAGTTTCCCTGGTTTTGCTTGCTTGCATCCTTGGGAAGTCTTTCTCCATGTATCCCAAGGAACTAATCAAAAGCACATTTGGTAGTTTTTACTGAAGGTTGGCAATTGCTGAATATCATCAACTTTGGCAGGAAAAACTCCATAATTTTGGTAAACTCCTATAAAAGTTAGGTCTCACCAAACCTCACTGTATTAACTAGGAGGTTTGTGTTAGTTTTGTTTTGTTTTTTCTTCCCCCCCTCTCCCAGCAAAATATTAGTATACTGAGAGATATCAAAGGGAGATGCACTGGAGGGGATGTAGTCTGAGGGACGCTGCAGATTCAGCCTTTGAAGTGAAGTGATACCTGCTTATGACAATCTATATTCAGCCATTGTTTTGAAGAAAAAAATATAAGAGAGAACACCTATAGTGGCCTAACTCTTGTCCTGTCTGGATATCCAAGGAACATAACTATTGATGTGTTACAAATTACCACCAGTTATCTAATTTTTCTCATCTACTGAAATTAGCCAGAAGATGTGATAAAAAAATGAAACTCCTGTAGTTATTTGATACTACTCAGACCTGTAAAGGCATTCTTTCAGAAGCCCTAGAGTGAGAAGACCAGGTCTCTGTTCCTGCTATCAAAATAAGAGGAAATTTGAAATTTTGGAATTTATATTTTTTTAAATCTGGAATCTTATATAAATTCTACTTTACAAAAAGAGTGGGGGGAAAAAAAACAGAAAGAATGCACAAGGATTTTGTACAGTCTTGTAACTAACAGTGCTCAACAAGTTCACCTAAATAGACTACAGCTCTTGGTGTCACTGCAATTGTCCCTTTGCCCGAGTTACTATAATGAAGCATCTTCATTGTTATCGTGGTGAGCCAAAGGATACATAATCTAGAGGGGCAGCCTGGCAAACAGATACAATGAAAGTGTGAGATACGTGACCTCAACTCTCATGGAGCACCACAATAGCTTAAGGAAGCAGATTTTAGACTCATTCAAAAAGAAGACAAAGTTTTTTTGGTACACTGACAGTAAACATTCAGTTTCAGAGATGCTAAAGTAAAGATTTTATAGTTCCAAGCAGAATCAGCTTTGCAGGTAGAAGAGTACCTACTGGGAAAAATTATTGCTTTCTATTTATTTAATAATACAGAATTTCATTTATTCCACCCCCACTAAGGAAAGGAAAAAAAGTAAGCCTTAACATATTGCTGGAAGTCTCAAAAAATATTAGAACTCAGAACACTCAGATTCTTATGGTTAGGAGTCCCCTGGTTAGATGCCAGGTCTCTAGTGAGTTGAGGCTTTTCCCATAGCTGGATCAACTCAAAACCCCACAGGATTTCTCTGGCTAACCTCGCACAACAGCATTTCACTCAGAAAACATCACCCATACATGAGAGTCAGATTCATTTTCATCAATCTGTATGAACTTAATAGCCTTGAGACATCTATTATTCTTTCAAAATCAGTTGAAGTAGGCCAACTGATCCTAAATTTATCAGAAAAGGAGACAGCTTGACTATAAATATTACTTCTTGATTAGAATGGAAGAAACTGAATAAAATGAAATTCATGTCTCCATTTTGGGTCAATTTTGAGTGCAGACAGCTGTTTAGAGTTACCTGCATGCAGTTGTGCACTTAAACCATTTTAAAAAATTAAGTTAAAATTTTGCAGAAATTAAAGAAATTATAAGGTGAAAGTACCATTAGAAAGCTGAAACAAAATGTACACTAACAAACATGGGTAATAGATAAAACACAAAATTTTTGGATAAAGCAAATTTTCAGAAAAAGAACTGAAAGCAAATGGAGCAAAGATTTTCTAGATATAAATGTTGACAGTTTTTATGTTAAAACCAACTTGGAGAATTCAAAAATAATCACTGCTCACAGCATTCTAAGTACTTTAAAATGCATTCTACTAATTCAATATTTTTAGATTTAATTAAACTGAGTTAATTTCTGCAATATTTGCCTACCCAAAGCAAAGTCCTTCTGACATGATAGTAAACATCTGATGAAACATTCCATTCTCAATGGATGTCAACATGTAACTATAGTTTAATGCAGGACACTTGACAAGTGAAGAACTCTATTTAAATAACCTAAACAAAATCTGATATAGTAAAGTAATATATGACTTGTGTAGATCTATTAAAAATATGTAGTTCTTTTGTTTTGTTTCAAGGGTGTGGGTTCAAACTGTCTAAAAACGTTAATCTAAAAGGTTGAACTGGAGTGTTCTCATCTCCCCACTCCATTCTCAGTTCACATAATGACTACAGAGTATTTCCAGCTGTTACTGATAGGTTAATAGGACCACTGTGGATGCATACTATTTTTTAAGCCATACATTTAAAAAGAAGTAAGGATAATGTTTGCAAGATAATTTCATTCAGCCTTTCTATGACTTTTTCTTTGAAATTTGTACTCAGTTTCACTCTTCTTACTAACGAACAGAGAAATTGCCACATTAGATATGACAATGGTACCCTACTAATGTTTGCTTAAATACACACACTGGGGTTACAGAAGAGTGAGAAAGTGCTATGGAAGAGTTATTAAACATTACATCATCTGAAAACATACATAACATGTACAAAGTCTCATTCCCTCATCCTGCGACTCCAAATATTTTCTTTATCTTCTTTCTCCTGCTCATGCAATGATCCTCAAGAGAGGAAAGTAGAACACAGTGCTGCCAAAATGCTGGAGCCAGATTAGAATCTAAGCTGCTCATCAGTTTGTCGACCCACAGTTTGTACAGTTTACTTGGGCTATTGAAACACCTTACGGGTAAAAATTACAACTCATTTCTGCAAATCTCGAATCATTACAGTCTAATCAAAGAACTACTATTAACACAGATCTGCTTATAACAGGGGAAAAAGAGAGAAAAATGAAAGAGTATAGTTTTAGAAAACGCTTCCAAAATACTAAAATTGAGTCCACACCTTTCCTAGTACCTAAACACTATTTTTGGTGTTTTCTTACCCTTCTTTTCGGAAAGGAGAAAAGCTTACAAGGAAGATTTCTTCCTTCCCTCTAGGGTTTGTTTAGCACTATTTTACTGTACTTTCTAACATGCTCTACACATTGCTCACATCACTGGTTTACAGTTCCACACTACAACCAAATTTGCTATATGTAGCATGTTTTAACATATTTGATACTACTCTGGTCTCTCTGCAATCCCTGACACTGGTTTTGACCAGTTGGAAAGTTGCATTTCTGTGGTGACTAGTGACCAACCACATGGAATGGTTTATAGCACCGGGGCCTCTAGTATCATTTAAAAGGCTTCCACTGTCATCCCCTGTCATCTCTACTCTGCATTTTATTCCAGGGTCACACACGGTTCATTCTACACAGAATAACTTCATTATATTATTACCTATTATTAAAAAATTATTACACAAAGTTGAGCAAAAGATAGAACAAATCCTTTACGGTCATCCTGTCATTTGGTAATTGCTGTAACAGCTAAATAAACTAAAACAAACTTCCAGGAAAACCAACATGAGGTCCAGAGAGAGAGCCTGATAAACGTGAGGCTCATGGCATTAGCTTAACAGAAACACCTGTGGCATTTTTCTAGCAATGACAAAACCTTATATATATATATTGCAATACAAGACTACATGACTGTAACATGGATGGCAGTGAGAAGCTAAATTTGATGTGTTCTCCTGCACTTCTGATACGCCTATTGCAGACTATGTGCAGTGGCACTGATATTGGTAAAGTGGTGGTACAGTTGCAGGCACAAAGTTCATGGTTAGAAGTTTTTTGGAATGACATCCAGAATTTTCCCAAACACGTACAACAGAAGGAAAAAACATGTCCAAAACCTGATTCCTATGTACAATGAGAATAAAAATCTATGGACTCTATTTCACTAGACCAAAAATCAAAACATGAAAGATAAAAGCATGTAATGTTGCCCCTACCAAGTAAAAGATCAGTGACAGGATCTTAGAATACAGAGGAAATGTTTAAAATTTCAAAAGTGTTAGGAAATCTATAAAAAGCTAACTGCAACAAATTATACCCCGACAGTAAGCAGCACATTCAGCAATTGCTGTTGGGATTACAGCACCACCTAGTGCGTTCTGGAACTGCTCCTGAAAGCAGCTTTTTTAATTTTTACTTACGTTTGCCTTTGGAATGTGAATCAAGTCACTAGCTTTTTGTTTGTTTTTTCATAATTCTTGTAATTTTTATTATAAAATTGCAGTCTGAGATTCACTGCATTCATGGGTTTTGACTCCACTAGAATATTACCAGAGGAAGCCTTACCCATGATTACACTAATTCCTGCTCCAGTAGCAAGACAGAACTTGCTCCACTGCCTAACGAAAGGATCTACAAGACCTGAAAATTTTCTCTGAAAATTAACATAGTTTTCTTCAGTCAATGGAAGGAGGAGCCTGTCTGCAGGAACTCAGAAAGCCCAGTGGTAGGACTGGCTACCCTCATAACCACCCAAATTAGGGCTCTGCAGGTTTGCAGACTTCCCAAGCAGCAAAAGGACACCCTTTTCTTTCTATTTATCCTGAGTATTCTGAGAGACTGTGGGATAAACCCAGGACTGAGCAATTGGGTTTTTTCCCCTACACTACAGGATAAGCCTAGATAACCATGGACACGATACCGGTAGTTGAAAATGATAAATTACCTTCATATATTTTTCTCTGATTGCAATGCAAATAGAAAGGAGGACAGTGAAAGGTCTGGATACAGAAGGTAAGTTATTTATTTACATACTTAGCAAGAAGGGAAAACAGTGCTAGAATTAAAAAGGAAGAACAGAGGCCGTGATTGAGCAAGCCTCTGAATTTTCACATATTTGTGAGGTCACAGGTCAGTTGTACCACCCGCCTACTTCCAGATTTGAAATGGATGTATTAGTGGGGCTTTTTGTTTACTTCCCATAAAAGAGAATGATAAGAAGGACTGAAAAACCACAACTTTTTCAAGGATTCCATGGGGTATTTGTATATGTAATGTTTAAATATATTTTTTTAATAGTTGAAAAAAATCCTTGATATCTAGTATGTAAATGCTAATTTGAAGTTGTCTGGGCTAATTCATGCCATTGCAAAGGGGAGTATGCATATGATTGCATAAGACTTTCTTTTCTTTACACTCCTATCTCATACAGTGAACTAATTGATGAACATAAGATCTCCTCAAAAAATTACTAGTTCTTACAGTCTTCAAGTAGAGCTTTGCCTTGTTACTGTACGTTGTTCAAACACAATACTGAAGACAAAGGCAGTCAGGTTTCTAGATTAGGGGTTTGCCCTGAAGAAGGGCAAAACCAGTTGTGAATGGTCAGAACTACCCGTCTTTGTGCGATCACCTTCTGATTAAGGCACTTTTCCAGGAAATAACAAATCCTCCTAACTGATAAGCTATGAGTGTGCTATAACAGGAGTAGTCTCCCTCCCCTCTGTGGTAAATGGGTCTCTGTACTGAAAAAATTCAAATATTTAATGCACAAGATATAGCCTGATTGTGTGATCTAACTAGAAAGACATTTCCCATGGGAATCTCTGAGGTCTAGTTTTGTTCACTGTTTCCCTTATGTGCTTCAATGCCTCTAAGCAAATTGGTTCAAGGATGGCTTATGAAGGAATCAGAGATGCGATCTCTGTCCAATGGAATTTACTTCATCACAGAGCTACGAAGCTGAAGTTCTACAACTTTCTAGAATAAACATGTCATTTAATAAATCATGAATAAGCAAAGACCAAAGACAGCCCAAATATGGAAGGGGAAAATTGCAAACCTGACCATAATTGCATTCATCGCAATCATCTTTACCTGCTTTACTTATTTTTTGTCACAGAATTTTCTGTGAATTTCTGTAGCAACAATATTCTACCAAGCTGCTAGTTCTTTAATGCAAATACATTTCCAAAGTTTATATTCACAAGCTAAAACAAGCCTAACTTCACAACCTAGCAGGAACACAGAATCAGAATTTCAATAATATCACCCATAATTCCGATTTCAGGAAAGGATTCTAAGAAGTTCATGAAGAGTTGCCCTTGTTGTTTTTATTGGACAACAAACCTGGCAGGTCAAGAAAATGTAATAAAATATAAAACCAAATCTAATTAAAAACTTTACTCCTAGCAGCAGAATAGAACTCTGTATTACTTATGCTGAGTAGCATATACTCACATCTGGCTTCAATTACACGTAGTACATATGGGTAGCTGAATGGTGATCTCTCTCAAGTCTGTAAATAGTAACATGACAGCTTGGCTATACTTGAGTTAATTACCTGTATGTCCCTTCACAGACAATGGAGAGCACTGAAAAGGTTTGTTCTATCTTAGCAATTTTAGAATGAGATCAGTCATGCCATAGAAATGCCTGTTTCTTTCTCCTGACTATAAATGAACCCAGATGTCTAATTCTGATGATGGTATCTGTATTATGGATGTCAACATTTGGTCAGATAAATCCCAAACCAACTGTCTTTCCTGCTTGTGCCATTTTTACAGCAGTGATAGCAATCCTTCTAGCTTGAAAACATACATGATTTGACATCTGTGACTTGAGAGCAAAGTATCTTAACCATAACTTTTATCTTACACATTATTACTGTGCCTTAGAAATATCAGCTTAAATCTGGTGTGGCAGTTGTCAGTAAAAGTAGTACTTGTATGAGCTTTTTTTACTATTATTTTTTAAGGTATGTATCTCAGGGAACTTTATACACCATATTTGGATGACAATATTATTGGCATTTTATTTTGCCATGCCGTGCTACCATGATTTATTTAAATGATCACAGGACAAAACAAACAGCAATATCAGGTTCTCAGTAAAGGATAACAGATGGCTTAATTTTGTTTAAGAATATATATATTAAAAAGTTAAGAGATCAATTGACTTCAACAGTCTATCATCATTGAATCTCTGAGTCTCTAAATAATTGTTTAAACTAAGATGTTAAAACACGAGACCAGTCTCCCAAGGGAAAAACAAAACCATAATAAAATTTAAATATATATATACATCTAAATAAATAATAATAATAAAAACCAGCAATGAAAAGTCAACACATTTTGGGAAATGGGATGAAAATCATCCTTAAGTTTTAGAGCTGATAAATACAGGGGTTCAGAACAGCAATGTGGTTTCAAATATGGTAATATTTAGAAAACATAGCTCAAGGGATATATAATTATAATAACTATTTAAAGACGTAATTTTTCTGTCATCTACATTGCTATCCAAATTCCAATTAAATTAAATTTTTGGAGAATAATCATTGTCTGAAGTGAGTACTAAGTAGGTTAAGAATCACAGAACAGTCATGATTGGAAAGGACCTCTGAGATCACTGAGTGCAACCACAAAAACCCCAACAAAAACCACACTCCAAAAAAACCCCACAGCAAACAACCTACAATCTTGGCCACTAGAGCATGCCCTGAAG
Source organism: Hemiprocne comata (assembly GCA_020745705.1). NCBI lineage: Eukaryota > Metazoa > Chordata > Aves > Apodiformes > Apodidae > Hemiprocne > Hemiprocne comata. The sequence continues at coordinate 38,768,208 of CM036589.1, forward strand.
TTCTTCATCTACACATTTCTTGAATACATCCAATACATACCACCTCCCTGGGCAGACTGTTCCAGTGCCTGAGCACTCTCAGTAAAGAAATTCTTCCTAATATCCAATCTGAACCTCCCCTGCCGCAACTTCAGGCCATTTCCTCTGGTCCTGTCATTATTCACTTGGGAGAAGAGACCAACACCCACCTCCCTACAACCTCCTTGCAGGTAGTTGTAGAGGGCAATGAGGTCTCCCCCCAGCCTCCTCTTCTCCAAACTAAACACCTCTAGTTCCCTCAGCTGCTCCTCATATGACTTGTTTTCTAGGCCCTTCACCAGCTTGGTGGCTCTTCTCTGGATGTGCTCCAGCATCTAAAGGTCCTTCCTGTGGTGAGGGGCCCAGGACTGAACATAGTACTTGAGGTGCAGTGTCACCAGTACAGAGTACAGAGGCACGATCACCTCCATACTTCTGCTGGCCACACTATTCCTGATGCAGGCCAGGATGCTGTTGGCCTTTTTGACCACCACGGCACATGCTGGCTCAAGTTAAGCCAGCTGTCCATCAGCAGTGGACAGAAGATCAGATGCTCAGAATTTAGAAATCATCAATCAATATCTTTCATTGCATATGTGAAGTAGGAGTTGTTGAGATGTAGGAGGAATTGCATTATTAGAAAAAATACAGCTATACCCACTTGGAAATCCTTATTTAAATTAACATGCCTGTAGACTATGTAATTATATAAAAGGGTTGAACAAGACCATACCATCATCATAGAATCATCAAAGTTGGAAAAGACCTTCAAGATCATTAAGTCCAACTGTCCACCCCACAACCCCTAACCACTAAATCATCTCCCAGAACACCACGTCCACCTGTTTTTTTAACACCTCCCAGGGACGGTGCCTCTACCACCTCCCTGGGCAGCCTGTTCCAATGCCTCACCACTCTTTCTGTGAAGAAATTTTTCCTAATATCCAATCTGAACCTCCCCTGGTCCAACTTGACCCCATTTCCTCTTGTCCTATAACTAGTCACCAGGGAGAAGAGGCCAACACCCACCTCACTACAACCTCCTCTCAGGTAGTTGCAGAGAGCCATGAGGTCTTCCCTTAGCCTTCTCTTCTCCAGGCTGAACAGCCCCAGCTCCCTCAGCCTCACCTCATAAGACTTGTTCTCCAGATCCCTAATCAGCCTAATTGCCCTTCTCTGCACCCTCTACAGCACCTTGATGTCCTTCCTATCCTGCAGTGCCCAAACCTGCACACAGTACTCGAGGTGCAGCCTCCCCAAAGCCAAGTATAGGGACAAGATCACCTCCCTGGTCCTGCTGGTCACACTGTTTCTGATGCAGGGCAGGATGCTGTTGGCCGTCTTGGCCACCTGGGCACACTGCCAGATCCTGCTCAGCCAGCTGTCAATCAGCACCCCCAGGTCCCCATCTGCTGGGCAGCTCTCCAGCCACTCTTCCCCAAGCCTGTAGCGCTGCTAGGGGTTGTTGTGGCCAAAGTGCAGGACCCGACATTTGGCCTTATTGAAACTCATGCTATTCACCTTGGCCCATTGGTCAAGCGTGTCCAGGTCCCTCTGCAGAGCCTTCCTGCCCTCAAGAAGATCGACACGTCCACCCAGCTTAGTGTCATCTGCAAACCTACTGAGGGTGCACACTATCCCTTCATCCAAATAATCAATAAAGATGTTAAACAGGAGCAGCCCCAGCACTGAGCTCTGGGGAACACCACTCATGATTGGCTGCCAGCTGGATTTAACTCCATTGAACACAACTCTTTGGACCTGGCCATCCAACCAGTTTTTTATCTGGCAAAGTGTATGCACATCCAAGCCACGAGCAGCCAGCTTCTCTAGGAGAATGCTGTGGGAAACCTTGTCAAAGGCCTTGCTAAAGCCAAGGTTGACAAAGTCCACAGCCCTTCCCTCATCCGATAAGCAGGTGACCCTGTCATAGAAGGAGATCAGGTTAGTCAAACAGGACCTGCCCTTCATGAACACATGCTGACTGGGCCTGATCACCTGGCTGTTCTGCATGCACCGCACAATGGTACTCAGGATGATCTGTTCCATCAGCTTCCCTGACACTGAAGTCAGACTAACAGACCTGTAATTTCCCAGATCATCCTTCCATCCCTTCTTATATATGGGGGTTACGTTGGCTGATTTCCAGTCTGCTGGTACCTCCCCAGTCAGCCAGGACTGCACAGTGGATTGGTGAGCACCCCTGCCAGCTCTTTCAGCTCTCTTGGGTGCATCCCATCTGGCCCCATAGATCTGCGCACATCTGTGTGGTGTAGCAGGTCACTGACCATCTCCTCCTGGATTATGGAGGTATCGTTCTGCTCTTGGTCCCTGTCACCTAGCTTAGGGAGTTTAATTCCTGCAATGTAACTGGTCCTGTTACTAAAGACCGAGGTGAAGAAGTCATTAAGCACCTCAGCCTTTTCCTCATTGTTTGTCACCATGTTTCCTCCTGCATCTAATAGGGGATGGAGGGTCTCCCTGGTCTTTTGTCGTGAATATATTTATAGAAGCTTTTTTTGTTGTCCTTTACCATGGAGGCCAGATTAATTTCTAGAATGCCAGGTTGGAAGGGACCTCAAGGATCATCTGGTCCAACCTTTCTAGGTACTACTATAGTCTATATGAGATGGCTCAGCACCATGTCAAACTGAGACTTAAAACTGTCCAATGTGGGGGAATCTACCACTTGCCTTGGGAGACTATTCCAATGTTTGACTATCCTCGTGGTGAAAAATTTACCACTGGTGTTCAACCAGAATCTTCCCAGGAGCAACTTGTGCCCATTACCCCTTGTCTTTTCCATGTGACTCCTTGTAAATAGAGAGTCTCCCATCTTCTCGATAGCCACCCTTTAAGTACTGTAACATGGTAATGAAGTCTCCCCTAAGCCTTCTTTTCTCCAGGCTGAACAAAACCAGTTTTCTCAGCCTCTCCTCATATGGCAGGTCCTCCAGTCCTCTGACCATCCTTGTGGCCCTTCTCTGGACCCTCTCCAGCCTGTCCACATCCTTTTTGTAGAGTGGCAACCAAAACTGAATGCAATACTCCAGGTGTGGTCTGACAAGTGCTGAGTAGAGCAGGATGATGACTTCTTGATCTCTGCTGGTGATGCCCTTGTTGATGCAGCCAGCATTCTGTTGGCTTTCTTAGCTGCTGCAGCACTCTTCACTCACGTTGAGCCTGTTATCCACCAAGATCCCCAGGTCCCTTTCCACAGGGCTACTCTTCAGCCAGGTGGATCCCAGTCTGAACTGCACTCCTGGATTATGTGTTCCCAGGTGCAAGACCTTACACTTCTCCCCATTTAACTTCATAAGGTTCCTGCTAGCCCACTCCAGCCTGTCTAGGTCATCCTGGAGGGTGGCTCTCCCTTCCGGAGTGTCAACCTCTCCACTCATCTTGGTGCCATCAGCAAACTTCATCAGGGTGCTCTTGATCCCAACATCCAGGTCACTTATGAAGATGTTAAACAGCACTGGGCCCAATATCAATCCCTGTGGGACCCCAGTTGTGACTGGTTGCCAGTTGGAGGAGGAACTATTAACTATCGCCCTCTGGGCACGGTCTGCCAACCAGTTCCCCACCCACCACACAGACCACTTGTCAAGGCCATAATGAATCAGTTTCTCCAAAATTGAATCTAGCAGCAATTTTTATCATGCATAAATGAGATGCAAACACACAATAAGCCCTTGAGGACATATTAATCAAAAAAGACAGAAGACAAAAACAAAGAAACAGACGCATAGTGCAAGATAACATTTAGAGTTACTCGTGATATTGTGATGATAAAATAGTCTCTCAAGTTAAAAGAAAATTACATCCTCCAAGGAAACAGGCCTTCCTATTTATATGTCATCATATGGCATGAAATCAATTTTTTTTCCATGGATGCATGAGTACAAAGACCACTTGGCAGCTCAGAAACTTGGCAATATTCAGCAGTAGTGTATTACAGCAGCATATTTTAAGAATAGCTAAGGCCCAAATTCTTCTTCAATTGTATTCAATAAAGATAAATTAACTATGAAATGGAATAAAAAAAAATTTCCATGAGCCTTCTTCCATCAGAAGTTGTGTCTAGTCTTTGAATTTCAACTAAACATTTGAAGGGGAACATACAAAATTTAAAGAGAGAATGTCTTTCCTTGAATGCTCTTAAAAATAGATTAATAAAAAATTAACTTCTCTGCTTAAACTACTCTCTAGTTATTCACAGATACAAGAGTTGGGGACAGTAATCTTCTGAAACAGAAGAGGATAAGCTGCATTGCACTGAAATACATTTACCACATTGCAGAACCTTTCACTGCAAATATGCAAAAACTGCTTTGTTTGTCTAGACAAACTATTTTTCTAATCATTGCTGTAATTATTAACATTATTTTCTCAGTTTCAATAGAAAATTCAGTACGTGAAATTCAGAGTTGTTTAATAGAGAAGTTTTATAACATATTTCCCTGATAGCACTCCTTTCTGCAGGAAAGTTGCATCAAGTTAAACTCACCTAGTCTATAAATTTATCATCCTCCAATTCAACAGCACCTCTGAAACTAGTGAATTTTTTTAATGATGAAATGAATAAACACTCCAAGCACTAGCATAGTTAAAAACACTGAGCACTTCCCCCTAACTTTATCTTATGACAGAAAATGCTGGAGAAGTTGCCTGATGTAAATGCCTACTATAAATGTCCTGGGTCTTAGTTTCTTTTTACATGTAAGATAAAGTAAATTCAGCAAAATAAAACTGAAAGCTTTTTACTAAAAATTAAAATTCTAAATAAAATCATGTAATACATTTATGCACTAGTTTTTCGTCTAAGGCCTATTCCATTTTATCTCAGGATTCTGCTGATGCCTTTGAACTTTCAGATTTTTCCAGTGTAATACCATTTTATTTTCCCTGGGTAATACTTGCTCTGTCTCGATTCAATCTCTCAGTGATCTCCATCAAGTTGTGAGAGTTTTAATTTCACTGGTATAGAGTATGGACCCTATGTATAAAGCAAAGAGAAATTAGACAGTAGAATAGGAATGAAAAGTCTGTGGGTAGTATTTAAAATTCCTTACAGATGTCTGCTTTTCTAGCATAGCCATATGTACGTCTTATGATTTTCTCTCTTAGAAGTCAAAAAGCAAGCCTAGTTGCCTTAGAGACAGGTTAGGTACAGTATCAACTAAACTATAACATACTACAGGGAATTTACAGGAAAAATGCACTTAATAAAAGAGTTCAGGATTACTTGTGCCAATAGCCCACCCAGTATAAACATATGCTGGCAACTGAAGATGTTATTGTTTCTCTGCCTTTACTATGTAACCTATTTTTTCCCCTGAAGACATATTTTTAAAACTGGCTGCATTGCTAAAAGATGGATCATCTGTAAAGACTTGCTAAATACCTGCTAAAACATGTTTTTACATGCCCTTTGCATTACATGCCCTTAATTACTTTGCAAAGAAGCTAAGAATTAATTTGGAAATAAAGCCTGAAAATTTATCACTGGAAAGTGTATTTGACCTTCTGGGCATGTGAACATTGCTGTGAAAAGTTTCTCTAGGGCAAAAGAGAGTTTCACAGAAAAGACGAAAATTTTAAAAATGCAAAAACTAAAAAATACAATTGCAATCAAGTACTACAAGGATAACACTTAAATTAAGCTTAATAAAAACGAAATAAATCAACAAGAAACAACAAATTGTCAAAACAAAATAGCAATACAAACATGAATCAAAACTGGACTGATTTTTACACAACGCTAACCTCATGAATAAAAGGAGCATAGCTTTCTTCCCAAGACCTTGAGTTAACGCCCTCAAGAATACTATTTACCAAATTATTTCTTCAGTTATTTCTTATTTTACCCAAATATCACACAGATTTTGCAATTGAGTTCTCTTTGATAGTCATTTGATTGTCTCATTGACAGTCTCTTTGAAGTAATTTACCATCTTCGTGGGTTGTGAAAGTATTCACAAAGACTTAGATATAGAAATAACTCATCATCTTAACATCTAGAAATATGTTTGTTTTTATGGAAAACTTATTAGTCAACTAAGTCTCTTGTCCCCCAAAGTGAGATTGTGCAGTGCTGAAGTCACTGCTGCTCGTTGTCTTTATCCCAACCACATGAGGATTGGTCTCCTTTGGTTAATTTTTTTAAGTCAGGTGATGCAGCCTGAGAATTTTTCAGGGGTGAATATTTAGTGAAGCCAGCCTAGAGACAGCTATCATCACTAAATATTAGCCTAGGGATTAACATCTGGTTGGTGTAGCCCTAGAATTCAACACAAGGACAGTTAGTAAAGGAGTAACTCGTCTACTGCCTTGCCACTGCCCATACAGAATACCATGATCCTTCTCACATGAGTGAAGGTAAAAAGAACGGGATATTTATCCTATTCATATTCGGAAACCAAGATTAGGTAAGAGTGTTAAAACCATTCCTAGGTGATCCAGCACCTCCCACTCCATTTTAGGTGAGCGAAACCAGGTCTCTCTTCTCAAGAGAGGAGACTCCGGTTGTATTTTGTACCTGTCATTTGGCTTTCCTCTTAACTCTTCCAGAAAACATCTCTTCTTTACACCTATTCTGAACTGGTGGATTATTCCCTAGTCTTTGTCTGCAACTCCTCTGTACCTAAAGATACTCTCATAAACATGCATAAACTCCATTGTCATCATCTTTAAGCTGACAAATAAGAGATCTGCCTCTCTGCTCCAATTTAATCTTCTTCTGTCTAAAGTAAAATAAGGTCAGTCCTTTTCTAGTGGTTCATTTCCTGCAAAGAGGTGTTACAGAACACGCCTAAAGCTTAAATCTCTCTTTCAGCCGCATATTAATCAGGAGTTAAAAACCACTGTAAGACTAAGAAAAAATGAAGAGCTGTATCTCGAGTGAGGAAAAAATAATGACACTACAAATGTTTAAACTACTGCAAGCTGGTTTGACCAGCTTGCAGGCAGATAATCTCAGCTGAGGGAGCAGTTAGAGATTTTGACATTTGCTCAAAAGATTCTTCTTTGCCAACCTTATCTGAGTTGCAACTAAGCCAGATGGCCTTAGTCCAGGTCTTGTAATCAGACAAATGTAAAGGAAGGCAACAGCCCTGGCTGAAGAGGAAACAAAACAAACTTTAGGAATACTGACGACAACCCATGGTAATGGTAACTCACATCCACCCATATATCTGTTGTAGTAATTGAAAAGATTTAAAAAAAAACCCCCAAACTCCACAACAACAAATCAAATTATGTCTGTTCTGAACATTTCTGGGGTTGTGGTGTTTGGAAGTAGAAAAGTAACTTCCTACAAGCCAGCTTCCGTGATGTCTCAAAGAACAACAAATTGAACTATATTATAGTCTTTTCTTTTGTACCAAAACTTTCAAAATCACATCAACAGCACTTCCTGGCTGGTAGACTTGACATTAATAAAAAACATCTTTCAGCCCTAAAAAGGGTATGTCTCAATGGGAGCGAGGAAGAGAAGTGTATTTTAATCTACCTGAAATATTTAGTCTGATCTAAGATGTAACATTTCCTTGCAATTTTTGTTTTTATGAATTTAAAATTTTTCCCCTTTTTGTCTTTTATTTTTAAACTTAAGTTGGCATCTAAAGTGGAAATGGCCATTTAAAAATGAAAGACTACTATTCTATCCCTAGAAGAAGTTAAATGAAACGTTTGCTTTTATATTTTTCTCCCCATCTTTAAAAGTCACCAAATGTTCTTCAAATTCCTCCCACAAAATGTTAAAGAGCACTACATGATATAGAGTCTAGTTACTCTGTCCGATGCCATAAGCAGACAGGAAAATTTTAACTACAAATAAAATCCCATTGCAGATTTAAATACTTTTAACTCTGTTTAAAAGATTTAATTCTTTTTTCCATTACATAAATTCTAGTTAATAAGTAATATCTGATATCTATCCATAATTGACTGGATGTATTTAAGGAGATTTGGCTTGTTAATTTTCCCATAGAGAAAATATATATAAATTGGTGGAAAGTTAAGTCCAGATATTTTTCGTCGTTTGTCATGAGCAACATAAGGGATGGAGCTGATTAATGTTTAATGTCCAGTTTTACAAAGAAGATCTAGAACATTCAACAATCAAGGAAATTTTAAGATGTTCCCTTCTACCTTGGTAAACTATCACAGGTTACTAACATATACTTATCTGTCAAGTAGACTGAGACACACTGTCAATTATCTAAAAAAAAATACCACAACCAAAACCAAACCCAAAAAACAGAAGCAGAAATATGTCTTTGATTCAAATGCATACTGCTGAAAATGTAGGAAGAATACTCTTGAAAGTCTTGCAGGTAACTTTTCATTACTTCTAATCCCACACGATCAATGAATCAAATATTTTCCACAAACTCCAGTTTCTTGCTGAATACTGCTATTCTGCAAGCTCTGACTTGCATTTATATGAGTATCTGACATTTCAGCTACCAAAAAAAAGTGAAAAACACAGCAGGCTGTTAATCACAGACAAGTTTTCCAAAGTGAATACATGCTTTTTAAATACGTTTTGCGACTCAGAATTGAGTAACATGCTGAAAGAAACCACCTTGTCTTTGAATAAGTTTTTGTCTTTACAGCATAAAAATATGAAAAGGTTCACCCTGGCATTGACCACCAGAAAGACAATTTCAGTATCTTCTGTTTCAACAGATTTATAAAGAAAAAATTGCCGTTACTAGACATATCCTATATCTATTTTAAACCACAGAACAAATCCTGTATCCTTAAGTGAGCTAAAATAATACTTGTTGAAGTCAAATCAAGTAAGGAAGTCAATGCTTAAAATATTTTACAATGTATATGTAGCAAAAAAACTTTAATTTAAATAAAAACTTTATTTTCCATGACAATTTGTCTCTTTTAAGCTTAGACTGTACCCCTTCTTGAAATGTGTGCTTAACCACCTAGATTCTCCCTGCCTTAGTTGCCTTTTTAGCTCATGGGCCAGCATTTGCTTTCTCTCTCCTTTTCAGATGAGTTTCAGCAACAGAAACCCCAACAAGCCAAATATATTCTTTCCATTTCACATAGAGATAGCAACAATATTGACATTTCAGGATAGAGTTGGGTAGAGTGTCTTCATTGCTGCAATAAGCATCAGTAATGGAAAGCATTACTTTGCACTAAATAACCCTCTAGTTTCTTGATTTGTGTACTTCTCCAAAATGTAAATATCTGGTCATGACTGCACTGTGAAATGGTTAATAGAAGTTCATCTGTTTTCACTTCTATTACACAGAGAAGTTTATGAGTGACTCTCCTAAATGTTAGTACCACTGATACACATCTATTTCAGTAGAAGGCACACAACACCTTGGAAGATCAGTATCTTTGGGGAAATTTTCCAGTCAAGCATTTAGCATTTCCCTATAACTATACTCAGCCAGTCAATCCATTACAAAAGCCCAAGTGTATAAAAGTCCCAGCTTACCAACTTAAGCTTGGAATTGATCAAGGAACAACACACCCTTTCCCTTTCTTATTTATTTATTTTTGGAGCACTAAACACCCCACCCTCTAATCCCCAGGAAAAGAACTTGACAATGGACTTTCAAACACTGTAGAAGTTTTACAGATATATAGAGCCAACTTTGTGCATTTATAATTACCTATAATTTCTTAATTTATTTATGGATAGTTAGTTAACACCCTTGTGGGGACTGAGCCGCTCAATTCAAACATCACAATAGCCACAGAAAGCTGCCAAGTTCCAGTATAATATTTCAGAGCCAAGGTTATTTTAAAATTAAAATATAAAATATACATGTCAAAACTGGTACAGCATTTTCTGAATCTGAAGCTTTTAAATTACTTGAGGATTTGAATCAAGTCAACATATACAAAAGTATCTTTTCCCATTATCATTCAGTTGCTTCTGTAATTAATGGCAGGGTTTTTTCTATTAAATAATTTCTGAATCTTAAATAATCACGTGTTGACAAAATTTTCTGAAGCAATACACCAAAGGCCAGCATTATATTATTATCAAGGAGAAAAACCCAGTAGAACAGAATGGCTAATGCTCAATTTACTTTCCTTACTTAGCCATGAGGATGTGCGCAAAAATAACAAGGAGACATTTTTAAATAACAAAATATTCTAAGGCAGTACTTTTCTTGCTTCTGTCACTCAGAAATATTTTTATTGCCTCTGATTAGATGTTTTGTAAACAATAAGAGAACATTATTAATGCCTTTTGTAAGACCCAAGAAAGGACAAGAAACTCTGACTGAAAATGTCTATTAAAACAAACTTGTATTTCTGGCTTTTGGAGTTTTACTTTCAGGCTGGTGATACTGAGGTATACATGTATGTGTGTTTAAGATACGGCAAGAGAGAAAATCAACCCTTCAGCCTTAGTCCGGCAGCTCCTCAAACCCCGCGAGATATCCAGGCAAAGCGTCTTTTATCAGTACATCTGGAAAGGAGCAGGAAGAACCAGCCCACTGGACCTCCACCTATTACTTGTTTGACAGCTGTGAGTTGATGTATGAGCAAGCAGACAATGGGCAAACATGATGGGGTCATCCTTAATGCAGATAAATGAAATCTGATAAAACACAGGATTTTACAAGGCTGCAAACGAAGGCACTCAGGAAGCAATGGAAGGAAGACATGCACTATAAAGGGGTTTTTTCCTCACTTTCAAACATGTTGCGACAGGACTTAGAATTTTAGACCAAACAATTTGCAGATGAACTCCCTTCAAGCCTTGAGGACAAGAGAGAACGACATCCCGTTTCCTTCTACTCCCACAAGTAAAACCCACAGCTCAGTTTCTGAGGGTAAGGGTCTACAGGGATACAAAGGAAATAAAATGAGATCTCAGTCAATTGAGTTACTGAGACTTAGTTTTCCTAATAGTTATGCTTGGTACAGTCAGTTAACCAGGATGGTATTCTTTGGGACTGTTTCATTCAGAAAGACAGCCTTAAAAGAAACAACCAACCAACTCCACAAAACTCTTACTATTTCACTCATTCATGTGTCATAAAGCTGCCAGGTCAGCATATACAACTTCAGTGACAATGACTGACTTTGAGAAGCTGCTCCAATATTGCCCAGTTGGAAAAAGAAAATAAAAAATATTTAGCAAAAATATTTATCCTCAATAAATTGCTTACAAAAACCCAGGAAAGCAATGAAGGGCACTTAGTTATCTGCAACTATACTAATCAGAGAATATTTTCTAAGGCTGGCTTGGGAGTTAGACAGCTTTGTACTTCAAGAAAAGGTCCTAAGACAGTGAAGTATAAACGATGGTTTCCAATTACATAAAACTATTCTACAGAAACAGTGATTATTCAAATATTTTGGAGGGTTTTTTTGGTGATGAGAAGAGTGTATAGAACATGAACCAAAATAAACAGAACAAGACAAGACAAAGGATGTTATATCTAACAAGTCTCAAACTCTACGCTGCTCTGGTATATGCAACAAAAAATAATACTGTAGAATATATAGAATATATGTATATAAATATATACATATAATAGTAAATTACATACATTGCTATATACTATACATGTGTGTATTTACATATATCTATATATATAAAGTGGATTTTTATTATTTTGAGAGAAATTCTGTCTTGCTTTTTAAATTTGTAAAACCAAAGCAACTGGGGAAATCAAACATTATAATCGATTACTTCAGTCCATTGAAGCTGTTAGCCTGAATAATCTTAATGAAATAAAAAAGCATCTAGGAGAATCTGAACTGAAATTAAAAACTACTTACTGGAGTTAACTTCTGTTTATTAGCTTCTATATATCCCATGAAAACCTACAAGATAAGGAAATACTAACAGAAAAAGCAGAATGTTGTCAGTTATAACACTATATATACATATACACATAATATATAATCTGTACATAATATAATAGTTTCAGAATCATAGAATGGTCAGAGTTGGAAGGGACCTTAAAGATCATCAAGTTCCAACTGCCCTGCATGAGCAGGGACACCTCCCACTAGACCAGGCTGCTCAGAGCCCCATCCAACCTGGGCTTGAACACCCCCAGGGATAGAGCCTCCCTAACTTCTTTGGGCAACCTGTTCCAGTGTCTCACTACCCTCACACTGAAGAATTTCCTTCTGAGAAAAGGTGCACAAATAAAGTAGAGAGAAAACATGGATAAGGGCACACTAAGTAAGAAAAAGCCCTACTTTTTTAGAGTTTCTAGTAAAATTTTTTTGGGTAATTTTTAGATCTTCAAATAAAATTGATTTAGGAAGACTTTAAAACATATCCAAATGTGCCAATCTGAACTTACTTATTTGTTCAGCAGAAATGAAGTTGTAAGTGAAGTCTAAATCATCACTAAATCAATATTACCTAATATTTCTGTCATATGTCACTGCCAGCTGATTTTTTTTCCAATTAATCTCCTTCCTTGTGATCTGCCACTTCAGAATAGTTTTACTGATACGCTTTGCTTTTATTTTAATTTATATACAATTGACTGCTCTTCTTTGTTGAACTAGAGAAGCGACTAATTATATGCCATTTTGGAGCTGTAACTGATTAAATGCTATTTTTCTCTGGAAAAATCCTGAAGTCTGAGTGTTATTGTAATCTGACATTTACTTGCAAACAAGCAAGTAAATGCACTTTAAAAGAGTATTTGATTTTTCTATACATTTGCATTTGATTATATTCAAGTTTTAACTTTCATCTCTTAGTCTCTGCCTGGTCAGACATTAGAAGACACAGCTGGTTATGGTTAAATAATTATTTTAAAAATAAACCTGATTTATACTGAATCTCTATAGAAACTTATTGCTTTCATATTTTTATGTAATAAATTCACCTTTGATAAATACCAACAACTCACAGCTGGTTGTAAAACAGGATCATACAGTCAGAAAATATTTATGTTTTATTAAAAATGTGGGGGGTGGGTGATGTTTTTATTTTAAACAACTATGTAATGTTTCTGTGAAAGTGACTAGTTTTTTAAACAAATATTGTTCTGAAAAAAACCTCAATTTCTATAAAAATAATCCTGAGTGAAAAATACACCATAAAGTTATAAATATTTTTATATTATTAATACAAAAAAAAGATCTTCAAGAAATATCAGACATTCAAACATAATTGGGTTTGGCTATTGATCAAACCTTCTATTTTTGCTGCTTCTTGACCAAAGGAAGTGACCAAACAAGAAAGTCTCTCTCCTATAGAAATCTACAAGATCAACTCACAGTAATTGGCTCTGCCAACTGAGAAGTACCTGTCTTCTCTAATAAAATGCAGTTTCTATATTAAGAAGATATACCACAAAATTATTCAAACCATTGCTCCAACCTTTCTAAAAGAGGCTTATGAACACAGTCTATTCTCCCTTCCAGCTGCATCAGCTATTACTTTGTTGCCAATGGCATGACAATTACAAAATCTCAGTGCACTTTTAAGAAGTAATTATTTACTAATTCCCACTGTACTCGTAATTTCAGCAACAATGCTAGAGATGACCTGGGAAAAGAAACAACATGGAAAAAAGTGATTTAAATAAATGAAGAATAGCAAAAAAAACAACATTCCACAAAGCAAAAGTCTGCAGTCTGCAAAGGAGAATGTGAAGGAACGCCAATGGTAATGCATTGAGACAATACATGGTCAGAAAATAATTCTCAGGCCAGGTCCTTTCACAAATTCTGTTACGTTTCTTCTATCAGTTTCATAATATTCTTCTTAAGCACTGGTAAGGCTCTCACTATTGAAACCAAATGTCCTGGTTTGAGCCAGGATGAAGCTAATATTCCTTGTCACGGTTTGTACTCAGAATCGCCAATTAAACCACAAACAACAAGCTCTCGATCCTCTCCCCCTCCCACCCAGGTGGGGAAGGAGAGAGAGAATTAGGAGAGAGACTTAGCTGGAATTAGGAGAGATCCAGCTGGAATTAGGAGAGAGACTTAGCTGGAATTAGGAGAGAGACTTAGCTGGAATTAGGAGAGAGACTTAGCTGGAATTAGGAGAGATCCAGCTGGAATTAGGCGAGATCCAGCTAAGTCTCTCTCCTAATTCTCTCTCTCCTTCCCTACTTGGGTGGGAGAGGGAGAGGATAAATTAAAAAATTCATATAAATTTCATATAAATTTTGGGTTTAAAATTCAATTCACAATTTTGTCTTAACAGGTGCATCTGAAAAATGCTTTTACTTTGCTGCTTCTCAAAGAGAAGTTCTTTCTGCATTCTGAGAATGCAATGTATTAACAATTGCCTCCATGCATCTTTTCAGGGCTACTCTGCTAGCTCAGCTAATTTACCTGCCTCCATTGAAAGGCTACCAGGCCAAACGAGTAAATGGTATTATTACTGTTGATTCATTCTGTTATCACCACAGAATTATTTTTTTCCAGTTTTGAAACTGTTCCACCTCTTCTCCCCAAAATTTATCAGTCCTGGGGCTCCTGCATTCAGCTCAGCCCCATCTCTGTGGGGAGGGGTGAATCAAGAGACTGCCAACTCGGTGCCAAACCGACACAGTGAGCTATTCTCTACTCTGCTCTGGTCTGCTTCCAGTTTAGGATGGTCTCTCCAAATGCAGTCACTGAATTCTGCTGGGCAACAGAATATCAATAAATACATTATAATATAATCTCTCAGATATTATTAATCTCTGTATAAAGAGCAGGAGCAACAAATAATTAAAGTATTCATGCAGGCAGGCATCGTCCTCCTTTGGAGTAAGTCTGTACGGCTGAGGTACTGCTCAACATGAAAACTGGACAGAGACCCTCCGAGTGACACTCCATGCTGATCTGGAGAGTGGCAGGATCTTAATAAACTTCATAGTTATTTCTGAGCTTTTTGCCATTCTATGCACTTCTCAAATGAGAGGAAGCTCCAGATAATTTCAGCCAGCTTTCTCTTCTGTGTCCATAGAAACCTAGGAGGACTTCAAGACCCTGTGTCCCATAAATAAGGGTTTAATGTCATGAGCAGTCAGCAAGTATGCCAGAAATCTACTCAAGTGAAAGTCACAAAAGCAGTAGTATAGCTCTAATGTATGTTTCAGAGCAGATAGCCAAGACTTCCAGATTTCTTTGTGCAGATAGGACTAATTAGAACAGGACTTGTAGAAAAACAGAAAAAGTCTTTTTCATTTCATCATGGCTCAAAGGAATAATTTAAGAATTCATGTACGTAAACATGAACTCATTATCAGAGTTCATGCCTATGCAAATGAATTGTGATATCTTTTCAAGCTAGCTGGGCCTTTGCAACACACACAAAGATAACAGTGTTAGCACTAACCACTTTAGGATTTCAGACTGCATAGAGAGTACTGTCAACTTAGCTGGGTGTTTGCACAAGGGAAAAGAAAAGTGCAGAGAAAATGCTGATTATGTCTTATAATTATAGGGGGGAAAATTTATGATGATTAGGATATCCTGCCTCCACCCTATCATGTAACTCTGCCTGCCTGCCTACCTAAACAAATAAAGTGTTGTATGATTTACACGCCTTAACACTAATTAACTGGCTTTTCATATTTCCTTTCAAACCCAAATAAGTGTTTTAGGACATTTTAAAAATGTTCTTTTTTGCCTTGCTTTAATAGAAATGGTAAGTGAAACAACTCTTTGTAAAGTAAACTTTGACAGTAGTAAAATGTTTCAAGGGTTTAAAATGCTATAATAGCCAGACTATTGTTGAACATTCAAATAGTGTTTTAAGTGTATGGACTAATGCTTTACATAAACTGTGCTGCAATATCCACAAGAAACATCATATCCAACAAACGGGTAAGAAAAACAAAAAGCATGTGTGTGGGTGTGTGTGAGAAAGGGATAGGGAGTTATTTATAAAGAATGCAGTTCTTAAATAAAAAATATGTTAATTGATGTGAATTTTGCCATACTTATCGGGCTTTTGTCAGTCTAAAAATTAATTGGTCTGATTTAAGATCATATATTCCCACACTGGCTGGGCTGTGAAGAGTCCATCTAGAGGAGGAAAACAATTACTTTCAGATTAAACATTGGGGATGAGTGCTGATAAAGAAGTTTCCTTGCATTATATTAATTGTGCTTCTGGCTTCATTTCCAACTGTTTCAAAAGCCAGAAAATACATGGTGATTTGAAGAAGCAGGCTGCAAAGCCAGATTATTTGCAACATGATACTAAGCTTCAAAAGTGTCTCAAAATTGTTTCCTTGGTAACTATTGACAAGATGGGCCTGGGACCTGTGTCCACTGAAATATCACACACCTTTTTGGTAATGGTGGGTTGCTAGTCATTTCTTTGTAAAATAGCAGTTAGTTGCTCCCCAGCATGGATAAGATACCACCCATTCCTACGTAACAGAGAAAGAAATTCTTCAGAAACCTCATGACATTTCAATTTTAAAAAACAGATTTGTAGTAATTTTAAAAGGTTAGGGTCAGAAGCAAATAAGCATATTTAAACAGTCTAACCCTGGCAAGAGACTTTACTGTTCTGCTAACAATTATTGTGGTGACTTGTTACACAGGCTGTCAGTGGGTAGAGAAGATATCAGGTTCAGCTGTCTCCACCATCAAATTTAGACTTTACAGAATCATGGTTTTCCAATTTCTGTTTGGATGTAAAAAAAAAAAAATGAGGTATTTTCAGCATCTACTCAAGTGCAAGATATTGACATATTTCACTACCAGGTGGATTAATATCTCATGATACTTTTTGGGAGTATCCTGATGTCCTGATAAAAAGATCATCTTTCACCCAATTCTTAGCCTGAACAAAAGCTTATTTTTATAAACATTTCAAACAGAACTTATGATAGTTCTTAAATACAACAGATAAAGACATATCTCAGGATATGTGGGATAAAAGAACGGACAGTGAGATGGATTAAGAACTGGCTAAAGAATGGAGCCCAAAGAGTGGTGATCAATGGTGCAGAGTCCAGCTGGAGACCTGTAACTAGCAGAATCCCTCAGGGATCAGTGCTGGGTCCAGTCCTGTTCAACACCATTATCAATGACCTTGATGACAGGACAGAGTGTCTTCTCAGTGAATTTATAGATGACACAAAGCTGGGAGGATTGGGTGATTCGCCTGAAGGCTGTGTGGCCATTCAACAAGATTTGGACAGGTTGGAGAGCTGGGCAAGGAGGAATATAATGAGGTTCAACAAGAAGGAGGTGATCTGCTAGAGAGCAGCTCTGTGAAGAAGGACCTTGGAGTCCTGGTAGACAAGTTATCCATGGGATAACAATGTGCTCTTGTGGCCAAGAAGGCCAATGGTATCTTGGGGTGCATTAAGAGGAGTGTTTCCAGCAGATCACAGGAGGTTCTCCTCCCCCTCTACTCGGCCCTGGTGAGACCTCACTTTGACTATTGTGTCCAGTTTTGGGCTCCCCAGTTCAAGTGGGACAGGGATCTACTTGAGACAGTCCAACAGAGGGCTACAAGGATGACTAAAGGACTGGAACACCTGTCTTACAAGGAAAGGCTAAGAGTCCCGGGGCTTTTCAATCTAGAGAGGAGAAGACTGAGGGGGGATCTAATTAATGTCTATAAATACATGAGGGCTGGGCGTCAAGAAGGCAGGGACAACCTCTTTCTTCACTTGTGCCTTGTGATAGCATGAGGAGCAATGGATTCAAACTTGAGCACAGGAAGTTCCACCTCAACATGAGGAAGAAATTCTTTACTGTGAGGGTTGCAGAGCACTGGAACAGGCTCCCCAGGGAGGTTATGGAGTCTCCTTCTTTGGAAGCTTTCAAGAACTGTCTGGATGCCTTTCTGAGTGATCTGCCCTAGTTTTTGGTCCTGCTCTGGCAGGGGGGTTGGACTTGATGGTCTTCAGAGGTCCCTCCCAACCCCTAACATTCTGTGATTCTGTGATCTTTACAAGCCCCAGTTCAATTTCAGGTTGTCAAAACCACCCAGCTGTAACTGCTGTAATAATTTCACATTACATTATTTTTTAATTCCAGTAAGAAATTCTAGGTTGCCTACGAATTATTGTTTCAGCAACAGAGAAAGTTCCTGTGAGACCAATCCAGTAACATACTGGCTTGATTTTTATACTTGCAGGCAGCTTAAGTTGTTGTTCAGAGGCTTAAGTTTGATCCAGTTTGTGAAGTTAAAATTTCAAATTAAAACCTTGTATTTGTCACCTAATAGAAACTGTACTTTGAACATTCCTGCCTTTTTTTTCTCATATGAAAAACCAAATTTTCTTAGAAATCCTTACAGCTTCATCAGTGCAAAACGAGAGATTAATCCTTCTGTGTCTCAAGACACAGTTACCTTTGTAATTTTTCAGAACCAGGCAACAGTGACTTTCTGGGTACAATGTAAAAATCAATTTTCTTACACTTTCCATGCAGTAGCTCTCATATTTTTGTATATTTTTGTAAACTATCAAAAGAGCAATATAGCATCACGTAAGATAATTTTTACTACTACACTAATCAGTTCTTGGTTTGCTATCTAACTGAGAAAGAGACAGTGAGGTGAATATCAAAACATAGTTACTGCTTCATAACCTGCAAGTATGGCTGATTACAGTCACCTTGTGCACATACCGAAACTGAGTATGGGATTGAACATTCAAGGAATCAACTTCTGTACTGTGGCCAAGTATAAATAAGACTTAGCTGTTCCTGTGTTTTGATCTTTATTGGTATCCAAGTTGTCATTTAATCAGAACACTGCCAAAGCATTTAAAACTGCCAGTATAGCCTAATCAAAATCTCAGTGTGAATAAAATATTAAAACTGATTAAAATTAATTAATCAGTGAAATTAAAGCTTCTTTCCAGTAGTATGTACATTCCAGGAATGTAGTTGTATAAGGCCTGGTGATGTGATTATTTGATTGTCTTTCTGGCCTCATTTCAACAATTTATTATCTCAGTTTCAGATGAAATAAATCTGAAGGGGAAAAGACATCCGCTTTAACTCAGTTTGTTTTGGCACAGCATTCAATTAAAGACCTTAATTTATGTACCATCTGATTTGATCAAACGGGTTGCAATTACTGCACAAAATATGCCATCATTGTCACTCATTAAATCCAGACAATAATTTTTGCTTTTCATAAATCCACAGATTCTTTTCCTCCCTGGTGAATTTACTTCCTAGTCATTCATTCATTAATGAAAATATAATCAATATAGAAATCAAAATTTCTGAAAAAAAAATATTCTGATTTAGCTCATACTAGGCATTTTATTTGACAAAAAATGTGAAGAAGATTTAAAATCAGACTGTTTTTAGAAGTTAAAAATAGTTATAGAAAAAATGCATTTTACAGGGCTATAATATAGCCAGCTAATAGTTAAAAAAAAATAAATCTATTTCAAACAACAGTACAAAAAATTTAATATAGATACAATCTTGGAGATCTAGTCAATTTGAGATCAAGGTGCTCAACATGACTACGGTGCTTAGATTGTATTTGGAACAATGCACACAAGCAAGTGTGAGCGGCATGGTTTTCTGAAACTTTACTAATAAAACTACTGCAACATTAAGTTATTGAAAGCCTAACTATAAAGTAGCCAAGAAATACTTTCTTGGTTATCTGTTTGTTGATGCAAAATAAGAACCCAAGGCTTCATGGCTTAGAGACATGGTTTAAGCACTGGACTTGGTAAATATAGGTTAATGGTTGGTAGAGTAAGGTTATGGTTGAACTCAGTGATCTTAAAGGTGTTTTCCAACCAGAAAATTCTGTGATTGTGTGACTGTTTTGTTTCTACTACTCTATCCAAACAATTATTTTTGACCACTTTCCCTCCTTGGGAAACAGTTTCGTAGCTAAGAATGCTAAGACCTTCATAGGTTCCCATCCTTAAGAAAAGTGTTTTCTAGATCTCATAGCAATCCTTATTGTTTATATCCAGACACGTTATTCTGTCTGAAGTCCTATCAGTCTTAGCAAGCATTATTATCAAGGCTAATTATTTTAATGCCAGTACACAGCACACCACTTTTCAACACTACTGGTATCAACAAGTGCTTGTTTGAAAAAAATATTTTTCTTCTAGACTCTCTGCGTTAGTGTTTTTCAAATATTTCACTTGTATTGAACAGCAAACAGCAACATACTTTTGTAAGTTTTACAGAGAGACATCATTTTAGCCTGTGTTCTGCTTGCTAGCAGCAAGAACGTTCAGGTGAAAACAGTGTAAAATAAGACCAAAATAACTGAAATTAGTGGACACAAGCTGAAACAATAAGCCCTGTTTAGGCAGTATAACATTATTCAAATACATAAAAGCAACTACCATAGAGATGTCTTATAAAATCTAGATGATCCTAGGGTGATCAAATAAATGGTAATTTCGTTTCACAGAAGGGTGTAAAGAAGAGATTAGTCAACAAGACTTCATTTTCACAAAGATGATTTCTAGAAGTAAGAACAGCAAAGCACTACGCAAATTTTCTAAGGATGCTGGAGTTCTGTGCCCAGCTTGATCTTAAATATTCATTAGGGAAGACAAATGTGATACTGCTTTGGGGTAAGAGAATAAACTAGACAAAGAGTTGCCATGTTTTGAAGGCCTACTTCCTATGTCTTTCTGATTTCTGTTATAGAAAAAAGTCCTTAAAGAAGAAAAAAGAAAAATTGCTTCTGATCCAGTTGCAAGAAGCAGAAAAACATACAGTGCACTGGTCACCAAAGCAATGAATCAACTTTACTTCTGTAGAGGTTACTTGGGTTCCCACCTGGATGTCCATTTCTCAGATTCTGTTTCTAGTTTTGTGTATCGTGTCTATTTGCACCATTCCTAACACAAACTGCAAAGAACAATCCAGTTTCCTGAGAGGAGCTCAGGAGTCTTTACCAACATTCAGACATGTCTTACGTTACCTTCTAGAGAATATTGTCATTTAAAACAACAGTGTCAAATTATCTGCTCTCTGTATAGACTCCTGCTGTTTATAGATGCCCTTTCCTCCGCACAGTGATCAGCAAAGGTTTGAGACCTTACTCTTATTCTGCATCCATTTACTTCAATGAATTCAACGAAATTTTCACTGACTAAAATTCAAAATTCAAACCTGATGTTTTGTTTTACTTTTATTAATTGCTGACTGCAAACTTAAACAGCATTAAACCAAATACAACACAAACCCCTATTATTTCAGTATTTTGTCAGAGATCATTTTCTAGAGGAAAGTTACGTTTAACAGTGTGCATCAGCAATTGCACGAGAAAAATATTATATGGATGTGAAATTACTTCAGAATCTAATACTAAAAATTAAGACAATTTAAAGTAAAATCTATGCTGAAAATAAATCTAAATACATAAAGGAAAGAAATAAACAGTGAGGCACAAAAGTAACTTCTGGATCATAATCATCCAGCTATTCTATACTGCACTTACATTACAGGATTACAGTATTCTTTTAGTTCGGTTTCTATTTTCTATAGGTATTCTTTTTTTTTTTTTACTTTGTTCAAGTGAAAGATCCTAATTCTGCCTACATTTAACAGAATATATGGTTAAGCAATTTTAAAAAGTCAAAACCAAACTGAAAACAGACTTCAAATTGTTTACAAAACTATACTCAATAATAGTGCTAATATATTAATCTTTATTAAACTGTATGTTGCTGTAAGAATAGGTCCCTTGACATTCTAGAATAAATATCAGCGGTATACACAAGCTAATTCACTTGCCAGTGGCAGAACACAGAAAACCTCAGAGCGAGGAATGGAGTTGCTTCCATCTAGTTTACTGCCTTGCAAAATTGACATGAATCAACAGATTCTTGTAATGATCACCCTCTTTCTTTTTTGAGAGTCACATGAGTTGAGCATCTTAAGTATCAGTAAATCATTAAAATTATTATAACTTAAAATCCTATGTATATTGCAAAAGACTATCCAAGTATTTCCACAGGTTTATACCGGATTAAAAACTTAGATTTAAAAAAAAACATTATGTGTCATCTACAAGAGTAGGCTTCTTATTTGCCATATCATTCAATATCATGTTTCATAAGAAAATATTAATTTAAAAATATGTTAAATATTGAGATTAAGAAGTCTTACATCTCTGACTTTTTCTTACACTGCCCTAGAGTGGGTTTGGATGCACTGAATGGAGACCCAAGGTTTCATTCAAGGCTTATTATACTCAGTTGCAAACTGTTCTGGATCAGCAATATAGATATCAAGACTAGTCCCAAGATCCTCTTCCAAAATTTAAAACAAAGGCTTTAATTTTCTGTCACTGTCCTTAGCTTTACAACATCACAGATGGCTTGAAAGTATCACTTACAAGATGAAACATCGAACATCTGTTGAAACCACTTCAGGGACATGAAAGAAAACAATTTCTTCAAGCTTTTTGCTTTTAATACAGAACAGGTTACTTAAAAAACCGAGGGATTTTCATAGGACCAAACTATACATTTTTTCCCATGTTCAATACATGTTTTTTCCATTAAATCTGTGTTTGGTATTGTAATTTGTCTTTAAACAGTGCTTACAGAGATAACATTAAATGTTGCCATGTAACAAATGAGATTTCCTCTTATTGTGAAGAAGAAAACACTCCCTCTTAGTCACAGTTAGTGGAGAAGAGGGGGGAACACAGTTACAAGACTGTTTCTTTATTTAGTTATGGTTGCCAAATTGGACCACATTCATCAAGTATTTCAAGCAAGTTCCTTTCTTAAATTGTTTCAGGTGTTTCATTTTTTGAGTATTGTTCAATTACAAGATACAAATTAGTGCTGAAAGTTAATTGCAGCATTAAGTTGAAGGCTCTGCTCTAACAGAATACCGACTTAAAAAAAATTCAACAGTTTTTTTACTACAAACGTTAAAGTATACAATAGTCTGACAATATGACATTATATTAATTTAGAAATAAACTTTTAAGACTATGTATAGTCCTAAAATTCACCTAGAAAATATACCATTTTAATAGCTGACACTATATTTAGATGTTCCAAACAGAAGCCCCCACTATTGCCTGTCTTACAAGCATCAGCACTGGAATGTTTCACCAGTTGAAGGCAATTTGCAACACAATACTGGTTTAACTAAAAAAAAAAACAAACACTTCACCTTCTATGTTCTTTTCACCATTCAAGTCCAAATTTTCATAAGGATAAAAGAAGAACCTAAAGCTCATGGGACAGCTCACAGGACAAATGACACTTAGGTATAACCATTCACTTGAAAATACAGTATTTGACATAATTATACTAACAAGATTTTAGGAAAAACAAAGTGCCATGTTCTCTGTATGTACTTGCTGAAACTCCTAACATCAAATTGAACTCTAATTCAAGCAAGAAATGTCAGTATCTCACTTTTGAGTATTCTCATTCCCATACACAATCACCAGTGATTGTACAGTGAAAACACTATGTCCAATACAAATGTCCTCATGTATCACCTCATCATTTCCTCACTTATCTAAGCATTAAACTACCTGCATTTATTTCAGGGGTAAACAACCTGTACCCCCCCTTCCTCTTTAGAAGACTCAAACACACTGAGCACTATTTTCTCTCAGCTTCTCTGCCTAAGATAACTTACCTCAGAGCAATTGTTCCTAGCCTGCTCTTAAATTGAAATTTGCACACTCATCTTGGATTATGAATAAAGACATTTGTGCCAAAAATGTTGGGAGAAAAAAAAAAGGTAATTTTAATCAGTTGGATTCATAAAAGCAGCAGCTTCTCTCAGCTGCTCTCACTCACATGCTTATGAAGTTCTACAATTTCATCATATCCCTTTGTAATACAATCCAGCAATATTTTCTTGACATATTTCAGAAGGGAACCAACTTTTTTTGTGTGTGTGTGTTAAACCAACTCTCTTTAAATTCCTGTGACGGATTCACTTTTTGGTTTTCATTTGAAAATTGTTTATGCTGCCTATTTTGGCCAGTAAGGGGCTGAAATGCAGTACATGAACATAAAATGGCTACCAAAAGATGGAAAAATCACTTGTCTGATGGCCCAGCAGAGAAAGAAAACAGAATCACATGTCTCTTCTATTTGACTCTGTGTTAAGTCAATACTTTCAAAGTTTCTCTGTCCCTGACTGCTGACAGGACTCCACTTTGAAGGGTCAACTTTTACTTCTGGGGTACCATTAAAGAAAAGCCAAGCCCTGGGTAAAGGCAAGGATGGATATAAACCTTATGGAGGGAAACCCACTCTTGAAAGCAGCCACCTTTGGTCATATTGTGCCACCAGGACACCAGATATCAAACAAGAAAATGTCACTGTGAGTCATTTTTATATCTGCTCTTCACTGTCCTATAATTACTACTCAAGCAACATTGGCAGCACAGAGTCAAGATATCAAACAAAATAAGGCAGGAATATGTTGTTATGCCCATATAACTCCTGCCTAGCTATAAGCCTAACCTAAAGCCTCTGTTTGGATTAAAATAATTTTTTTTTAATCTTCTGCAAGACCAGTGACTGGAATTATGGAATCAATGCCAATTCTTTGGAGTCTTTTTTTTTTTTTTTTTAAGTGAATAAAACACACACACACAGAAACAAACACATCAGGGTAGAAGAGCCTCACAGAATTGTTAAAATTATTAATAAAAGGCTTGTTAATATATGGCAACTTATTTGCAGATCTTTAAGTAACATGCTACGCTGGTATCTCATTTCCACTGGTGGACCACTCTTGAGTTTCCCCAACATGCTTTCTCATTGTGTCTCTCCTAGCCCCTATAGAAAACTATGCACAAGTTAAACTTGAATGCATTCCAAACTAAAGATAATGTTTTGTCCTCTTATAGAAGAGCCAGAATGGTGTTCATACCTCCAACAGCCAGAGTCAAGTCAGGCTGCTAAAATATGTTCAAATGATTTCATAGCAAACTATTACAGCTAACTAAAATGGAATCCTTTCTAAATGGCAGTGTCTACCACATTGGCCAAAAAAGTTATTACATGATATACACTGAACCACATGAAACCACAAACTTTTTTGGAATATGCTTGGATGCCAGAATGTCATATTAAGTTACCACTTAGCTAGTTTGCATTCAGCTTCTCATTTGGAGGTTGTTCTTTGTCATTATATGGCAAAATCAAAATGATCCCTCAAGCTTTCCCAGCAATATCATGAATAGTCTGACACCTTTATCATGGAATAGTTTTAATCAAATCAGACAACTGTAGGTGGATTTGCTTTGGTCTATGACAGATAACTAGTATTTGAATGACCTAGTATTTATCAAGAAGATGGAGTGACTGAAGAGGGAAGTACACATCAAGTAAAGACTGAAAAATATCTGAAGAAAAATTTCCAATTCACCCATAATTCTGGTTAGATCAAAGTCATTGTTCTGGTGACAAGTCCAGATGTTAAAGACAATGCACTGAATACAAAGTTCCAAAACATAAATAATGAAAAAATTATTGGATTTTGAGAGATGCAAATAAACTGCATTTCTTCAAGCATAACAGTACAAGTTGCAGTGATATCTCCATGATACTTCTGCTTTAGTTCACTGCAGAAGAACAAGATTGCAACTAATCTAAATTTGTCATAGTCAAATCAGCTAAAAGAAATATTTTCTTGCAGAATGCTGGTAAACTTGTGTGACTGAGACTCAATGATACCAAGGTAACACTTAAAAGGGTTTAAAGTGTATATTTTTATGGGTACAAATATCCAGTCCATTAGACATCAGAGTTTCCCACCTTTTGTAGTGTTTTACTCTGCTTATTTCACTCACTTGAGAGAATTCTACTATGTGTTGAGGTAATTGCTCTAAATATACACACCACAACACTTTTCAAGCATAAGGTAAAGAAACTGATTATCTTTAATTGAGTTTATCTGGCTATCAGATATAGCCATAGTAGCACATACCAGAAATTGTATGGGGTTCAGATGAGCCTAAACCTTTCTTTACTGATCTTTTTTAGGGTCCCTGCAGTCCACCAATACTGCTGACTTCTTTAGTTTTCTGTGTTCATTCTTTTTTCCATGCACAGAAGTGAGTCTAGAATAACTAAAAATACAGGCTTCAGGATCAAAAGGTCAATCTAATCATTCTAAGGTAATTCCCATTGGAGAATCTGTAACTTCTAACCTACATATCAATGCTGCAAACAGGCTATGAATGCAATGTGCCCCTACTTGTATGACAAACAAAACCCCACAAAAACAACTTTCATAGTTGTTTACTTCAAACAGGTTTGAAAAATAGATTCCACTTCCAAGTACCCTATTATGGAATTGGATTAATTCTAATATTGTTAGAGAAGATTTTTCTAATTAAATCAAGAGATCATATTAAGCTATTGCATATGCTCCACCCAAAATGTAAAACTACACTGAACACAGCAGTGTGTACATTTTTATGTGTTTAGTTTTTCAGTCATCTATTATTTCTAACAACCAGAAAGAACCCCTTCAAGCTTTCATCGATTGGAAAGCCTGCTGTTTTCTTTGGAATCGGATTCAAAAGACATCACTTGGCACATAACCCATGACAAGCACTGGCTAATCCGTCAACGTGACAACACAAATGAAATTGAGACCCTACTGTCCTCACCGTTGCACTCTGAAACCTGCAGGTCAGAACCAGATGATGCTCTATTACACTTATTGTGGATTCAGTTAAAAATAATGAGAGGCTGCTTCTGACTTAAAAAAAGATGAAAGGGATGGGTGGAAATCAAAGCACATTTCCACACCTTGGGAAGTAACAATTTTCCTTTAATTAGATCACAAGGTTTTATGGGTACACCATAATAAAATTTTATATGGCCAAGCTTTTTATTACTTAAAGCAACCCCTATTCTACTGGAGTCTAGTAGGAAAAAAAATACAACGGGGATGTAAGGCATTAAATTAAGTATGACTGCCGGGAACCTTGTTCTGAAATTTGTGAAAGTGGTTTGCATTATGTCACGTACAAATATGCTTCATGGTATAGATTTTTGCACACTTGTGACTTCTAGTATAGGAACATATAGGAAAAAAATTATAATTGGGAAAATCCAGCTCTTTTTCAATCTGGAAACCAAGTCAAGATAGGTAAGAAAACAACCCACATGGAAAGAAAATAATAATACAATCAACAAAAAATAAATCAGTGTACTAAGAGAAACATAAGAAAAAGAGTAGTTTTTTCAGATTTTAATTAATAGTATGCACTCCCTCAAGTATTACTTGAAGTCATGTAAGAGTACTCCTACATTACTTATCTTTTTGACAGTTGAAAACTAAAGGTAATTTTTTTCTAATTACACACATTCATCAACTTTACCTACTGTTCCAATTGTTAAACTGTAAAAACCACTCTCTGCTCCAAAACGTGTCCTAAACTGAAAAAAATTAACAAGGTGACAGATTTTTTTGTAACATACAAAAATCCATTTTATTGTAATCCTGATCATCATGTTTTAATATCCGTTTATATCCCAACATTGAATACATTCAGATGTTTTTGTCTCTGTACAAAAACTGTGAACAATGTAGCAAGACCTGGTGAATGTTTTTTCACCAAGTAACATTACATTGGATCTTCTAGCACTATAGGTTCTATACCTACAATACATATAGCAAATCTAAAGACTATTCTAAAAGAAGCTAGTGTGAGATTCTCTAATTCTTTGAGCTAAACCATAGCAAAGTGCATCGATCCTTCTTTTAGTATACAAAAATCTAGCACATCCATGTTTTTCCAAGTATGCCTCATTTCTATTTACAAATATATTTCCCTCTCCTCTTCCTTCAACTTTGTTAAATACATTTTCTTTACAATAATTTTCTCAGACTTGACAAGTTCTCACCCATTCACTTTTATCCTACCAATTCTCAGCTTTACCAGCATAACTATTTGTGCAACTGCTCTGTAACACATAAACATCAAGCGATTGGGTTAAAAAGAACTAGAATAAAACAAGTATGCGTAGAACACAGCCAAGAGCATGCAGAGATGAGGAGAAAAACTGAGGTTAGAGACAACCTATGCAAATCCATCCTCTGGTGGGGAAACCAATTCAATCTCAACATTACTAAGGATTATAGACATAATTCTCAATCAGATAATATCTATTCAATGCTAAAACTGCAAACATTTATATTATCACAATAACCAAAGCTATGCACATGAAAATTGTCTTCTGTGGGTGGGTATAACCATTTGTACTGAAATCTTGTTCCTTCATTTTTATGGTACTGAATAAGAAGAGTCTTAAATATACTTGAGGACAATAATTCATAACGTTTTGCTTAAAGAGGTGATAAAAACAATGCCATAAAGAAACAGTAGCCAAATCACAGTCTCAGACAACAGGTGAGATTGCTCAGATTATCATGAAAAGTATCAACATTAGCAACAGACAAAAGAGAAGCAAGCTAAAAGAAGCAGCATATTGCTATACTTATACAGTGAAATTCAAATAGCTTGTATCCTTATGCTTAATATTTTCTAGTTTTTGCCAAACTACAGAATCCTCTTTCAATCATATAAGAATTACAGCTGTAGATGACAGCAAAGAAGATTTTTAAAGTACGTTTTTTTTAGTAGATACCCTGTAGCTCTTTGGTCTTTAGGAGAATGCTCTAAATTTTAAAAAGGAAAGAACTACCTGGAAACTTCCTCCTCCCAGTCACTGAAAAGGAAAATCATTTGATAGCTCATTTTTATATGATTCAGGTGTCTGCAGACAAGTTTGCACAATGAAAAACCTGAAGCGTACCAGCTAAATTCACCACCTGATGATGTGAAAGGCCTGAGTGAAGCTTTTTCAGATGCACATTTGTCACAGGTGAAATTATTCCATTGATGAATTGTTGTTGGTTTTTTTTGTAAACAGTAGAAGTTTGATAGAGAAATTAAGTGTATCACCTCTGTCTCTCTGTTTTTGGTACATTGTCACTGTAACAGATATCTTTTGTTTTTCATTTTTCCAAGTTTACTTTTTCTAAGAATCTCTGTAAGTTACAGAAATGCAGCCCAAACCCCACTAATCAGTTTTAGGCTTCTGGAATGTTGTTTCTGGTCTGTTTGTTTTTCATGCCTCTCCTTCTCACAGATCTAATTGCCTCCTAATTTGCCCAGCAGTCTTTATTGAATGTAATCTTATTTTCCTATTCAGGAGTTGACAAAATTCTTCCAGTAGTAGCAGTTACACTAGTAGCAACTACCAACATTAATAGTTGACACTCTTAACTCTGTACCTTGCCATATTTCACTTCAATACATTTCATTATATACATATCACATCTTAGAAGGTCCTGCCCTAATGTGAATTCTTTGGAGGTTCCCCCAAAGTCACTACCTTTGCTTACCTCTACGATGGCCCTTTTTTCTTATTAAATTACATTATCCTGAGCCCTGCAGCAGAGAGATCAGGAACAAGGAAGCAATTTGGAAGAGTATTTCAAACACCTTTCCTTTAAGATTACATTGTTTTAAAGTTTGAAAGGATTTGACTGACTTAATATAATGCAAAAGTGCAGGCACTATGACTAGTTTGTGTTTGTTTTACACTAAATCCAAACCGACTGACTAGTAGAATTAATCTTGGCTTACATGTATGTATATCAATTAGTGAAGAAATAGAGTATACCAAATGTATATTTCAGTTGGCAAATAATGATTTTCACCTAAACATAGTGAAGTTTCTGGGGAGGTCCAAGTTTGTTCAAAAGCTTTCGTTGTTTTTGCAGCTGACACTACTTCTGTCTACCCATACAAAGAAATTTCCCATATAAAGGGATTTCAGATTTGGCACAAGAAAAGAGTCTACATTACTTTCTACACTTTGGCTCTTTCTGCTTCTGCACAAAGTTCATAAATCTACAAATTTTAAGCTAAAATGTAATGTCAGAATTACAGCAACCTTACAAAGATGAGATGCAAAAATTTTAATTGACATATACTGCTATGGTGGCTTGACCCCAGCCAGCAACTAAACCTCCACCCAGTGGCTCACATACCCTCTCTCCTGGTGAGATGGGGAAGATAGGGGCAAAAATGAGAAAACCTGTGGGTCAAGATAAAGACAGTTTAAGTGAAGAAAACCCAAAACAAACAAAATCCCAAGTGGTGCAAGGCAGTCATTCACCACCTCACACCAGCAGACCGATGCCCAGCCAATCCTCAAGAGCAAAGGCTACCTTGGAAAAACTCTCTGCTGCCAGTTTTATTGCTGAGAGTGACATTATATGGTATGAAATGTCTCTTTGGTCAGTTCAGGTCTGCTGTCTCAGCACTGTCACCTGCAAGCCTCTTTCCCACCCCCAGCCTACTCCCTGGGGGGACAATGTGAGAAAGAGAGAAGGCCTTGACACCCTGCAACTGATAAGCTATAGCAAAAATATCAGTGTTATCAGTACTATTTTAATCACAAACCAAAAACACAGCACCATATGGGCTGCTATGAAGAAAATTGATTCCATCCTATGAGGCCCAGAATAGATACTAAGAATGAACAAAATATATGTTTAACCACAAGAAATAACAAAGCATTAATTTAGAAAATAGAGAGACAGTATCTTTGTCTTAGAATTATTCAAAATTAAGTTACAAGTCTCATCAAAAAAGTATTCCGCTATTGATACACCTACAAGAGGAAGGCTCTGTATGCAGTCATTTAAGAAATACAGCCCTTACTAAAGTTAACACATTTAGTAGGCTTACCTCAGGCCTTTTCTATAGGCTAGGCTGGGAGCCATCATTTGGGTTCTGTTAATACAAAAATCAGTTAAAATGGCAGCTACAGCTGGGATGCAAACGAATCAAGTCCTAACATAAAGCTACTCCAGTGGTTTGTTTAATCTAAATCAGTCATAGAATTAGTTCACCTTGTTTCAAAGGACGTTTGTATACTTCATCAAAGGAAGTGCTTATAATGTACAATCATTTTTATTTTAACTTTTAATGCCTATAAAAAGTAAATGGCAGCAGGAAAAGAGGACACAATACAAACCTCCTGTCCCACCAGTGACCTCTAACATGAGCTACAGCTACTGCCTGCTGCAGATGTCAGAGAGAGACTATTATTCATGCTCCTTCGTTCCAAAGCAGTATGAAGGGGGAAAACATGAGGGGCAGTACTACAGGCACTGAGGTCTGTAAACCCCAGACACAGCTAACATCAGCTACAATCCCATTCTATTAAAATCTGGACTATTCTTCAACTTAAAACAGTTGGGACAAGAACCTTGCCTTTGTCAAAGCAAGCAAAGCATAACTGTATCACATCAATAAAATTTAAAATAAGGTTTTCTTGAATTTGTAATTTGTTCATATAACTCACATTTTCTCAGGAAAAAAAAAAAATCCCAAAGACTTGAAAATCAGCTGATTTTGAATGTCCTTGACATTACAAGGAACCATTTCTGATCAGCAGTGGGTCAGGTTTCTTTCTGCTTCCTAAATATAACAGAGAACATGTGCAAACACAGCTGGTTCCTGACAGAAAAACTGAGCAGGTTCCACATCAAACTGGGAAGGTAGACACCATCCAGAAGGACACAGTAACCTAGCCAAAGCAACTGAAAAAGATTGATGTACATGCACCACTGAACACATCAGTGCTGTCATCACAACAACGGTTATGCAGAAATCTCAAATCCATGACACCTACACAAACACTGCAACAATATGGGGGTTTTATTTTTTCTTAGAGTTAAAAACTTTAACAAAACAAATTTATATCATAGCCTTGAAAATTCTGAGTAGTGAATACACAACTGTGTAATATCTAGATGTTGATGCTCTTCCTGTAAGGAGAACTGCTGTTTTTCTCCATGAAAAGTTTTTGAATTAGAGACATTTGATACATCTAAAAATGTCAAATAAAACTAAACTGAAAGGTGGTACAACATAATGCAAGCCTCAAAAAAATGAGAACTCTTTCAGTGGTCAGTTGGTTGACCTGAAGATAAAATTATCTCGAAATTAAAGTTGTAGGCAATCCAACCAATCTAACCAATTTGCAACAACTAAAATACTGAACTGGAGGCGCAAACAGGCCTCCTTTCCCCGATCAACACAAAGGTCCTTAAGCTTTTTCTGTCCTTAAGCTACTGCAGCTAGAGCCTCCCACATAATTCAGATACCAAGAATACTAAGTTATATCAGTCTTTCTGCTAAAGGGCTTCAGCTTGCCACCTATTACACAGTGCAACCCACAGGAAAAGGGACCAAGACTCTACTGAGGTCAGCAGCAGGACCCCAGTGAGCTGAAACCAAACCAGAATTCCATAATTTCATCCTTTTTTTTTGTTTGTTCCCAAAGTCAGGCATGAGAATGTCACTCATTGCTTTCCTGTAGTTTTTTCACACCATTATCAAGAAACAAATAAAGAAGACGTTTCTAAGTTATTCAAGCATTTCCTCTAAATTTTTAAGTGCCCATTTTAGGATATTACATAAACCATTCTTGTTTGGGAGTAGAAGCCTGAGCTTGCTTGAAACATACAAATGGACACATCTTCACAGGAGTGCATTGCGGTAGACAATAAATAAGAGAGTACTTGTAGTGTAAGAATATAGCTGAAATACAGTAATAATGTATCTGTTCTAGGCTTAACTACTGACCAAAACAGTAGTATAGTTACTGTTAACTAGGGACAGACATGGGCATACTGCATAACCAATGCATTTCCTTTTCAAAGTGGACTGTTTATTACACTTGGACAGGAAGATCTGAATCTCAGCAGTTCTTACAGCAGACTTCTATGGAGTCGTCTGAACAACAAACCAACTTACTAAAAGATACTATGGCAGCAGAGGGCAAGTTTGGTTCATCTTCAGCCAGCGATGGCCGAACCTCCTCTCCCTCTCTATTCTCTTCTTGCTGGAAAGGAGGAAGTTATTATCTCAGCCTGCTATTCCTTTACATTGGTTTTATTCCACGATTCTTTCATCTGGATTTACTTAATTATCACTTAACCTCTCTTAAACAGCCCAGTCATTCCTATGCAAGGACTGATTATTTTGCATTCCTCTGTACAGGTATCTTCAGTTTTCATCATGTTAGTCCTGTCTGGTTTGTATTGTATTTTTTTATTTTTAGAGAAAAATGTGACCAAAAAAAAAGGCATACATATTCTGAACAGGTATCTTTGGGAAGGGATCTTAGAATACTGTAACCTAACTGATGTAGCAGGCTTTTGTTTCCTGCTTCCAACAGGCTGGTAGTGTTGGTCTTTGTGTTATCCACCTTCCCATTTTCAGAAGGCAGACACCTGTACCTATTGCCATAACATTCAGACTCTTAATTATACAAATGATGACTTCCTGTAGTTATGAGGATCAATGTAGATCAGCAAGTTACACAAATGAATGGTCTTAGTGCTATCTCTTTGAAATATTTCAGGTACATTACTGGTTCCTCAACATGTGGGCATTGTCAGAAAGAGGTGATTATCAAACGGGAATAACAATTATGAAGCACAATTTTCACTTAATAACGGTTCTTCTGCCCCCAGCATGTCTTGGCTGGCATCTGTGTGAAAAGGAAAATATTCTTTAACACCAGGATATCCCAGTGCAACACAGTAATACAAAACACAGTTGCTACGAACACATCCGGTGCTAAAAAGTGAAAAGGCTTTAAAATGGTTGCTGTGAAAAAACACAGTAGGATTATTTTCAAAATGGGGAAATACACTTTTCTGGTTTTCTATAGAAACGATGTTGCAATTTTGCTTAGTGACCGTGCTGTTTTCCACTTACTTAAAATGTAGCCCTAGACATTTACAAGAGCACACAGTCTATACCAATGTTTATTCATGCACTTTTTACAGCATGCCATAATAAAAGTGTTGTGTTGTGGTTTCTAAAGTCATAACATTTTCTGTTAAACTTGCAAAAGCAGACAAATTCAGATTGTAGCCTAGAGAACCAGAACTACTTCTTGTTGATTTATGTGACTTCTTTACCCAGAGTTTTGGGACAAAAGGGTACAGGCTGAGACCAAAGGATCATCTGGACAAGGACTCTCTATTTCAGAATGAACAAAATGACTGGAAAGAGTAAATAAATAAAGCAAGCACACAGTGATACTTCCCCTCAATACTCTCCTATTCCCCAGCTAACTTACAACTTAGTGCCTTACTGTACCAGGGGTGTCATCTTTGCCTTGGACAGTTTTTTTCTCAAGTGAACTTAGTCAGCCTACCCTTCAGCCTATATAAATTTTTTAACTTAAAAAAATTTGCAGATAGCTCAAAAGGTGGGGCATAACCAATTGCAATTTCCTACTATTTATTTTTGAGTTTTTTCCTAAACCTTGATTCAGACACAATACAAGAATTACTGGGGTTAGATTTCACACATTACTTGTTACTACAAAAATGTATTTTAATAAAAAATGCCTATAGTGTACCAGTTGCAGATAGATTATCATCTGGAAAAAATAATTAGGGGAATTAAGATGTGGGTTTTATTTCAGTACCTTCGACTCTTACTCATCAAACTACTTTTTCCAAGACTTAATATATGTTTTACTTTATCCCCCTGCAAAACTTCGGTTGGATTAAATCCCTATACTATGAAACAAAGTAATAATCCAAATAGTTCAGCAATAAAATGCATGTATGCACACACACACACTGGAGTTTTTATACAGGACACAATACACTATAAACATTTTACTCATTTTTTCTGTACTGCTGTTTTTTTAAATTATTGACTGGCATATACAATTTGTAAGTCTATTTGGTTCATGGAAACCATCATTAATAAGTGTAAAGCATATTAATTTGAAGTGTGCCATATTGCACAAGTGAAAGAGACTGTGTGAGCTGAAATCTGTAGGCTTGTGAATAGAGCTTTTATCAGTCGGCTGGCAAAGCACTTCTGTGGATGAAAAAGCAATCCCTCTTGAACACTGTCCCCTTTCTAGCCCCTCTCTCTCCCCAGCAGAGGAGAGTTGCAAGACCCCATTCCACCTCTTCCAGCAATGGAAGAGCTTTTGAAGATAGAACTATTTGCGTCATCAAACCAGGACTCGCAGCTAGGCTCTGGGAAAAAAAACATTCTGTAAACTAGACAACGACAACGTCTATTTCTAAGAACAAAGCACACCCATTGTGAGTACGAGAAAGAAAGGGGTTGCTTTCACAGTCAAAACTTTTGAAAGGAAAACACAGCTGCACCTGCAAGCTTGCTTTAATGCAGCACAAGCTTTGAGCTATCCTTTCTGAAGGACTGCCTAGAAACCAAAGGTGCAAAAATGAACTGAAACCTTGTGCATGAGGAAGTGAAATGCAATGAAGTGTTGTCATTACCCTAAGTACAATTATTTTGCTTAGGGTTTTTTGGTGGGTTTGTTTGTTTGTTTTTGTTGTTTTTTGTTGTTGTTGGGTTTCGGGTTTTTTGTTTTCTGTTGGATTTTTCTTTTTTCTTTTTTTTCCTCTCTTTTTTTTTTTTTTCTAGGGACAAAACCGATGTACAGATTTCTGGGTACTGTTGCTATCCCAACTTGTTTTGGTTCCAGTCAGGCAAAAAACCACAGGCCATTTAAAAGACATGTAGGCAACAGAGAAAGATCCAGATTAATGTCAGTTGTTCAGAAATTATTATAATGAAGGTATTCTTGCAGGTGAGTAAGAGGCTGAGTACAGCACAAGCACACCTCTCTGTTCTTATGCTATTGTCGTGCCTCCTCCAGCATATGGGTAGACCCAGTACATTGCCTAAAAGTTTCTTGGCAAACCATTTCAAGTTGGTTTTGATTACTATGGTCTCTGCAGCCACAAACGTGTAATGATTTGAAGTGCTCAAAACGCCACCTAGAGAAGGGAAGAACTTTAAATGTCAAGATAAAACTAAGAAAAAAAATTCATAACGAAAGTTGTCAGCATCCATGTAAAAGTATCCAGAGCTCCATGGTCAAGAAGCAGGTTGATTCAGAAAATACTTGATATATTCATAAACAATTCCTGCTAAATCTAAGCTATAATGAAATTCCATTCTTCCCTGGCCTTAAGGAAAGAAATAGTGCAGCTACCACCTGCCCTCCTGCAATGCAACGGGACTGTACAAGCCTGAGCTCTTCTACATCAGCAAAGATTGCCCAAGTCAAATAAATGTCATGTGTTCTAGATCAATATATATAAACACAGCTGACAGGATGCATTTGAAGTCTGGGTAGCACTAAGTTTATACCTGCACTTGAGGCTGGTTAATACGTCTTGCTGCAGCTGCTTTGTAGGATGCCGCATTTCAAAGGCAGTCAGAATCTTAAGAAAAGGTTAGGCTCACTTGTCCTCCCCATGGGTGGTCCTCTGCCTCGTCAGGCTGACACACAGAGCTAACATTCAGTAGGTTGCATGATTTCATTCTCCCTCCTCTCCCCCTCCCTGGACTTTTTCCCTCTTTTTCCTTCTTCTCCCTCCATTCTCTCCTGCCCCCAAATCAGCTGTATCCGGCTATAAACATTAATTCTTACAAACAGTGTACATTGGGATGTAAGCTCTCTGTGTTCCTAGTGGCTGCTATTCCAACTGCTAGCCAAATAGCTTAACTTAAGAATTACAACATCTGCATTTGTATACCAAAGGACTTTATAAAAAGATAAAGCAGGAGGCCAAATTCTGATCTCACTTTTGTCACTGAATAATTTCACTGACACTAAAAAGACTTGCTACAGACTGTCCTCCAGGATCACTGACAGCAGGATTTGGCCATTTGCTTTAATTATGTGCTGATATTTTCTTCAAACAGATCATGAGAAAAGGAAAATAATTGACGCTGGCATTCTAAATATTTGTTCCCTGTCAATGCTCAGAGCGAGAATTCTATCTATAGTGTGCCTCAATTTCTATGAAAAACTGCATTTTATTGTTTCTCCATTCTCAAATCTACATCTTTAATAGATGGGAAATTGCACGAATATCTCCCTACACTGGCCTTTTCAATCTACAAGAATAGTATTTACAATTCAAAAGAATAGCAGGAAATGTCTAATAGACTTAGCACTTGGTCTCTAGGAAACGAGAAATACCATGCTAATCACTGAAGGCTGCACCTTAACGATATTAAAAGTGTTTAAGCAAGCATGAGAAAGACTTTAGTTTTCTGTGGGCAGTAGTATTCTGAACAGAAAAAATACAGATACTAAAAGAAAAATAGATCTGATATCATTAACCTTATCCATTGTAAACATATGAGCAATCATATTCTTCTGTCGTAGACTTAAAAAAAATATCAGTAAGCTTAATTTGCACAAAAATTCTGAAAATTGTCTTGGGCACCTTGAAGATTTTATGATTTTTTTTTTTTTTTTAAGTTTTCCACATCAAATATGTGGCTTACAGGTAAAATACAATAAGAAGTTTAAATTCAACCCTGCAAGTTCTAGTAAAATTATCTTTATGCATTATACATATTCAGACAAGTTGTACTCCAGTGTTTGTTTTTTTTTTAAAGCAGTAATCTTGATTTGCAGCATGAAGATTCTGAAAATTATTTTACAAATACTAGAACTGCTTAAGATTTTTTTAAAAAGGTTTTCATATCAAACATATATTTTATAAGTAAAAATAGCAAAGAACATTAAACTTCAGCCCCAAAAATCAAAGTTAAAACTAAAAGCAGATCAGATGCTGTCATTTTCATGCACTTTTACCAATACTAACATGTTTACCAGCTTAATCCCAGAAAAGTACCTCTGCAGTCTAGTTTTTCTCTGCTTGCCCTTAATGGCACATACATAACAGTATTAGACTTCCACAGACATAATGGATTAGTACAAACAGAAAATATAATCCTCAGTCTGAAAGAGAAATAAAAACATTCTTCATGTCCTTGTTTTGGCAAACAAACTTTTAAAAAAATTAACTAGACAACAAAATTCACTGTTGAATACGTGCATAAAGAAGACCCACCTAACAACACAGGCACACTATCATTACAGGGTCAGGATACTTTATTAGCAACTTTCCAGCAAAAATTATACTCAGAATTGGAAAAGAATGTTTAATCACACAGATAATATGTTGCAAAAGGAAAACTTGAACACCAAAAATAACAAAAGGACAACTACACTCATCATCATGTCTTTTGAAAATTTTCCAGAAAAAAAATGCCAAAGCATGGACAATGCATTTGATTCTTGTATCACAGACAGTGATAACACAGGTATCATCAGTACATTTGATGATCCTACAGACTAAAACTACATCTTCCGCTGTGCACAGACTCATGGCTTATATTAAGTAAAATATGTGGAAGAGGAGTACCTTGGGGTACACCACCTTCATGGTGAATCACTACTACTCACCAGCACAAATAATCATAGCAGCAAAGAGGGAAAGGATTTCTAATAAGAACATAGAGGACAGAGATGGGCTACAAAATAGCCAAGTGGGAGAACAGCTCTCTCATAGAGTTCACATCACAAGCCCTCCCCTATCTTTTAAGAGGTGACAAAGTGGCATATGTCATATAGAAAGAGATTAAGACTCTAAGATAGACATAGTCACTAACAAAATTGCTAAATCCAACTTGAAATTAAAATTCACAACACATACACCAACACAAGGAGGAAACTGAAATCTCTTGGAGTAACTCTAGAAGTTTTACTTCAGGCACAAGAAGCTGATGCACTACAAAGAAGTCTGTATCCATTATAATTAACATTGTAAGGATTTAGAGTATTGCAGACCAAACTAAAGACAGGTCAACCAGTCAAGGACAAAAGGTATTGTGCATGTAACCACTATTACTTTCTAATTTTAGTTTAAACAGCAAGTTTCAGTTTTTGTTTCAAGAAAATCAGCCCAAATACAAACAAGCTTGAACCACACCATTTTGTAAGGGGACAACTCCTGAATTTGAGATCAGGTACTATCAACTGAGCCATAAGCCCTATTGAATAGTTCACAGCATGATGTGAAATAGCATCTTTGGTGTGGACAGGTAATGTACTTACGACTTGGCAATATCTTGCAGCCTGAAGATCTTTTAAAAGAAGACATTAGTGAAGAATCACCACTTAAAGTAAGCCAAGGACATGTAGATGTGGACAAGGAGAGCCAACAAAGCTGTGTGGAGCCTCCTTGAAAGTGTCAGAACATGGGTAAACTGAACAAAACCCTCCCTGGGGCCCCAAGCACTCTACTCTGGCTGCTGACGCAGGGTTGACTGGACAGCACTGCCAAGGGAAAGCTGCAGCAGGGCCAGCCCCAGCCCTCATCAGCTGCTTTGGGCCAGGGCCTGCACAAGTGACCACTGCCACCAAGCCATGTGGGACAACTGGCTGTGACTCAGCTGGTCAGCATCCTGTCCTCAGGGCCATGGGCCCTGTCCCACCACCATGGGGCTGCGTCTGACACTGCTTCACTTCATGGGCCCTGAGCCTGACCCCCACCCATGGGCTGACCGACATTCAGGCCTGGCCTTGTCCTGGCCCAGGGGAGGTGCCTAGGCCTGAGGCTGCCTCCAGTTGCCCTGCTCCTGGCTGAGGCGGTGGGATGTCCCTGGCCGGTGAGGCCCTGCACTGCAGCAGGACACCCTGAACTACCTGACCTACCATCAAAGGCAGCACTACTTTGAGACGAGGCTTGGGCCTCCCGAGGTCTCCTTCTCCTTGAGTTCTTCAGGGATTCCATGACTTAATTTTATTATTGCACCAATACCAAGCTTCTAAGGTACAGGAATTACAGGATTGTTATGTTGGAAGGGACCTCTTGAGATCATCTACTCCAGCCCCAAGAAACTTTATTTTCTGGTAGTTCTGACAATGCAGTTATTATTTACATATGTTTTATCAACTACAAAAAGCTTTAAAAATCAAAATATCTCAACAGCAACACACTTTTTACCACCATTCTTGTAAGTACATTTTTAAAGCAAAGTCAGTGTATTTCTGGTCTTAATAAGTGTATTTAAGAAAAGTCTCGTCACAGCTACAGCACATAACTAAATACTTCTAATTCCTAATTATGCTGTAAACTACATACTCCTCGAGGGCTTATTTTATTAGTAAATGAGATTTAAGTTTGCACTCAGAAGTTTAGTCCTGATTAATACACATTACAGTAATTATTTACATGTAACATGTTACATGTTACAGTAACTATTTACATGTTACAGTAATTATAAAAACAATTATTTCTTAAATAAATCCATAAATCTTGAGCTGGTTATCTGTTTTATTTCTAGCTGACACACACACAAAAAAGGGAAACAATCAAGCAGCAATCCTTCCCTTCAAAATACAATGCATTACAGCATTACTAGATTTTCTAAAATTCTGCTAGCTATAAAAAAATATCACATGCACTCTGGAAAGAAATTCAACTGAAAGAAACCTTTTAAATCATGGCATTTATTGTTTTACATCTTGGTAGGAAATCATAGTTAACCCATATCCTTGGGATTATTCCATTACAAAGACAAAGGTCTAAGCAATTACTTTCAACAAAAATCTGACATTTCTAAGTTTTTTCTCTGCAATGAGATTTTGTAGTAAAACTTAAGTAAACTGCACTGTATTTATTAATACATAGCAGTAACATGCAACACTACTATTTTGTTCTTATACATAATTTTTTTACCAAGGGACCTCAAAATATTTTAAAAAAGGAAGGAAATGTCATTAACCCATTTTACAGGTAGATAAATTTCAGAGATTTCAGTTTTTCTCTGCCTATTTCACATCCTCTTATGCAAGGAGAAACAATGGATATTATATTTAGCAGCAGCTTCCAAACTGTGGTCTGTGAGAATTCAGTAATTCACAGAACCATACTCAAAAGTGCTTTTAGGCTGCCCTTTAAAAGAGTACATATTGATCCAGAAGTTCTAAAATTTGCTAACTGTTAATTCAGCCCAAAAATTTTGCAAGCTACTGACTGTTTATACGTGTTCCCATATGCTGTAAGGTGCCCAGAAACAGAAAATGAGATCTCTGATTCTAATACTCTAATATTTTAGGCCTACACATTAATAATTGTTAACCAATTTATACTGAAATTAAGCTGAAATTTTTCTGTCTGGGAAAATATCACCTATCTCTAAAAGTGTTTACAGATTCAAAACAAAAATCAATGTAATTGTAGTTCATACAAGTACTCCAATGTAATTGCATACTTTGGTTTTATTGTAACCAAATTCTGATTAAAAAGTAGTTTTGAAGTTAAAAATCAGACCTTTGCAATTGAAATCTTCAAGGAAAAACCTATTTTTTTTTCCATTGTATGATAAATTGTCATTTATTTGGGACAAAAAATAAATCTGATTAATCTGCATTTTTGCATTGGGTGGAGAGAAGATAAATTGTATTATTAAATATGTTTAGAACTCCCTATTACAATAATGCTATCTCCGTTTTTTTTATGATGGACTCCTATTCCATCATAAAAAGTTTAGCATGCTTATTACCTGTCTCAGGCTTTATAAGGGTCTGCAGATTCAGCAGTATTTTGAGCAACAAATATAAATAACTATGTATGCAAACACAAACTTCATTCATGTTCCCAAACTATCTTAAATGTAGGACTAGAAGACTAATTTTAGAAATCTTGGAAAAGAAAAGGAGAAAAAAAAGAGGAAAAGTATCTTGAATTAGTGGTCTTTTTTCCTCACATCAATCCATTAATTTGTCATGCTAAATAGCAACAGCAACAAGCTATATCATCTTCAGATTCTGAACACTTCTTTCTTTAATCATCAGAACAAGTGACCAATGGTTACAGCATGTCTGTGTAACAAGTTTCATATCTAAGAGCTCAATGCTATGTCAAGGGAAATCTTTGTACACCCAAACATTGCCTACATGCTTCCTGGCAATAGTTGAGCAGGTTCCCACCTAATGATGGAGGTCACTTCAGGAAACAAACTGGAATTAAATGTTTCCACATCAAGTTTTGCAAGAGTGTAGATTGTCATACAGATGGTTTCCACGACTATTTCAAAAGCCTGTAAAGCACATCTTCCATGGGAAAGTAACAGAGTTAAGTATCCTTCCTGCACTCCACAGTCACTTCCTCCATGGACAACTTAATACACTGAAGCACTGAAATTATTCACCTGTATCAGTCGACTAAAATCCACAGAGATGGAAGGCTGTACCCAGTGTGCTACAAGGCTTGGTTCCTTCAAGCTATATAGCAGAGAGGAAAGCTATGCCCCACAGATGTAGGTTTGGAGAGCCGAATGTTGTGCTGCGAATGCCTCTGGACATCAGCTCACTCCTTATACCACAAACCAAAAAAGGAAAAGTTCTTGGATTTACAAACAGCTTGCAGTTCCCATTGTCTCTGCCTGTGAAGTTGCCATAATTAAATTCTAAATTTTCTTGCTGGGAGACTGTGGCTGTTCTTGGACACCGTACCCACACCCCTGCTCAGTCAGCTGTGCCCAGGTCTGCCCTGCTGGGCTTGTTGGGGAAGTAAGAGAGCAGGAAGGCAGTGAGGAGTGAGAAATATAAAAGAGCTTAGTACTGCTTCCGCAAGCCCTCCAACCAGCAGTCTAAGTCTAAAGGTTCCTGGCAGCAGTTTTAGGTTGTGGCAAGTCTGAAATAATGAAACATGTTGTCCCTTACCGTTAGGGCAATTTAGTTTTCAGTTTAACAGCTTTATTGTTGATACAAACATTGGGTAACAAACATTGAAAATCTAGTTTATTAAATTTTCTGCTCAACTGCAAACATTTGAATATTTTGGGAATTAATATAATGATAAAGTGGATTTATTACAAAATACAGCCCTTTCAAATTATGAAGCTCGAGAGTTACAAAAGAGATTAAGGAAGTCAGCCACACAATTTGTAACCAAAAAAATAGCAGCAAGGTTAAATCCCTAGTTACAATTAAAAAAAAAAAAAAAAAAGAAAGATATCGCAGGAAACATATAACAGGAAACAAGTAATCACGCAAGTACTAGCCAGTATTCTGTTCATCTACGTCAATTTTAAATATTAATGCTTTTATTCAGAGGCTATCTACACAGACAGAACCAGGACCAGAAGAAAGACAATTTTGCTTCGTACAAATCTTTGATAATAATCTTTTCAGGATGAAAAGGTCTTCAGAGATTGAGTTTCAGCACTGAAACAATCTGCCTTAGAATTCAAAACAGAAAAGGAAAAGTAGAAAAAATCCTTCATCTACCACTCTGAGAAAGCATTGTACCATGAAGAAGATCCTATACAATTCCTAACATTATGGTTACTTCTGTAACCATAGTTTGCATTTTAAATATAAATTTGGCTGGTATAGCAAAGAAAGAACTATTTATTCTCTAACAAGCATGTAGAAGGTGACTGTACATATTTTTATCCCAGGATGTAAGGAACAGACATAAAAATTAAAACAGAGTTTAACACTTTCATCCACTATGGTCTTCATTAATCTGTACAGAAGTGAACCTCAACACATCTAATACAGGGAGAGGACATGGTCAATGTGAATAACAAAAAATAAGCCCTAACCACTTACTTCCCATAAATCCTACCAAATAGCAAAGCCTTTGCCAACAAATAGCCATGAAAGTCTTTAGAAGTGCTTTGTAGTGATTAAGAAAGGTGTTTTACTAATACACTCTCGTTCTCCAATACTGAACACTGCTACTTTGCTCTGCTGAAGTGTTCTCTAGGGCTCAGCTGGTAAGTCATAACCAGATAAGGAGCCTGCAAGAAGTAAATCTGAAGTAATTCTAAGTCCTACTGAACTAACTTGATGACAAAAACCCCAAACAAGAAAATTTTTTTTTTACTTTGTTTTTCCCCAAGATGTTAAGCATTCTGCATACCTAACACTTGACTTAAAATCCAAATAATTTTATATGTAGTTTCTTGCTCAACTGAAGTTGAATTAAAAGTAAAAAATATTTAATTATCCAAAAATCTAGGACAAATCCCTCAAACTGCATTTCACGTTTTCACAGTTGC
The DNA here is from genome assembly GCA_020745705.1 of Hemiprocne comata. Classification (NCBI taxonomy): domain Eukaryota; kingdom Metazoa; phylum Chordata; class Aves; order Apodiformes; family Apodidae; genus Hemiprocne; species Hemiprocne comata. The sequence continues at coordinate 38,812,090 of CM036589.1, forward strand.
TTAATAGGAGCAGAGTGCTCACTTCTGATTACTATCATAAAACTTACTTGACTGCACATTTTTTCAGAAGAATGCTTTCATGTGGAAGAACTGAAAGTTATTTTAAAGTCATAAAATCCTTTTTCAAATTTTAACAGAAAGAGGGGATCATAATTCAAATTTCATCATGTGATTGAGACTCTGACAAAATATTTCTAAGTAGAAAAGCATTTCCCTTATCTCAACATCCAATATACATAGAGAACTGATCCATTAATAATTATACACGTATCATGTGAGAACATTACTGCTCTAACTGAAAATTTTATATGCTTTTTCTTGTACCTACATGTTGCATATGTGCTAAATATACTGCAATACCTGTTTTTAAAAAAATGTATCTTGTAAGGAAAGCAGCAGTGAAGCAGCGTTATTAAAAAGCCAGGTTTCCCCACAACTGGGATGGAAACAGACTTTGTAAATTAGTTGGGGAAGGTTCAGCAAGCAAGATACAAAGCAGAGAAGCTGTGTGAGATCTAAGTGACACTTGCAAGGAACCCAGTACCCACTCACTGGGAAGGCAGCAGGAAAGACGAGGGGCAAACACCATCCCAAGGGCTGAATTCCTCCTCCAACACTGCCTGGCAAGAAAAAGTGCAGAAAGCACATGGGACAGTGGGAAGCAGGGGCTACCTTTCTGTCAGCCTCTGCCACTCCTTGTGGCAGCAAGGGATGTGGAAGGTTAGTAGGCCTTGTACACTGGCAAGGGGAGATGAAGGGCAAGACCTAGCATCTGGCATGGTGATCACTCAGAAACACACTGCTCAGCCGAGGCTGGCAGCAAAAGTGGCCACACCCAGCAGCTATCACCAGGGATTTCTAGGGGTGCCCCAAGAAAAGCAATCCCAGTAGCCACTGCCCTTGATCGATATGGAAGAGGGATGTTTGTATGTGGAGGAAGGAGAGGGACAATACTGTTGCAAAAGAGAAAGGAGGCCATGAGCGCAAGCAAGATGTATTTTAGCAGAGGATTTAATACTACAAAGAGAAAGAGTGTGCAAGTCATCCCAGGAGTCAAACAGCAGACACTGAATTTCAGGAGTAAAGCATTTTGTCTCCAGGATCATGTATTACAAACTGATCAGTAGGCTAGAGCTCAGGAAGAGAGAAAAAAGAAGGCACAGGCAGTAATTTTTTATTAGATCTCCTGGCAAAAAAACCCCACAACCAACCCATAAAATCAACTTTTGCATTTTCCCACCAATCAGAAGTTGATACATATATACATACATTTATGGGAGGGTTGAATTTTAAATAGTAGAATATATACTTATGTGTAAAGTCTGTAGCCACAGATTTTGCCATAGTTTTCTGGATTTTTCCAGTTTTATTGACTTCTTAAATGCTTAATTGAATACACAAATAAACATAAACAAAAAGGGGAGTAAGAACATAGATGGCAAACCATAGAAACAGTATTAGCTCAGACCAAGGGTCCATATATTCAAGCACCTTGATCACCAACAGTGTAAAAAGCAAGAACTGGGCAAGTACGAGCTTATGCAACTAAGAACCCCCTCAACTACTTTAATCTCAAAGGTTATCCCAAAGCTGATGTATTTTTTTATTAGTAACCACACATAGATCTCTCTTTCAAGTACTTAGCCCCCATTAACTCAAGCAAATATTTTCATGTCATTCATGAACATAGTCCTTGTTCTGCAAATAGTTCTGGAAGCAGCTTCCAGCTGAAACATCTCTAAAGCATCATTGACTCTGAACTTACAGAGATCACTGAATAAGGGAAAGAAAGATGATAGATTTTTTCTAAAAGTCAGAATATTAGAGGAAAGTAACTCCTTGCAAGCAGATCCAACTTCCATGTTTTTCCTATAGAACTCAATTTTCCTGAAAACCCCAGTTCTTTGACAGTTTAAAAAGTCATTTGGACACAGGACCATCATAAGTCTAAGCACCTATTTTGTTTAGTTAGTTAGATTTTTGGGAACACTGTGGAACAGTTTCCAGGGGGAAATATATATATACATATATATATATATATATACACATATATATATATATATAAAAGTCTGAGACAGGTATGGGGAAAAAACACAGGACATTTTGAATCCAGCCTTAGCTTCCCTGCTGAAGAAGTGGAGACAGCAGCTTGGGCAGGGATCAACATAACTGAGCTGCTAGGTCCTGGCCACAGGAAATCTGTGTGCTCGTATGCTGGTCTGCTTCAGCTGTCATGAAGGTCTTTGAAAATAAACTAATGAACCATTAAAACTTCCAGCGAGGTAAATAATTACCATTCTTCTTTCACATATGAGTAAATAATGATAGTAAATAAATAGCTGGTCTGAAGCCACAGGGAGAATTCAGTAGTTACAGAAACAGAATACCAGTCTCCATGTTTATGTATTCCCTTTTAAGAGCTTCTACTTTTTGGTTTGGATTACAAATTAGTCTGTTACTGCTTCCAGCTAGCACACTTAGCTCAGTTTCACAGAAAAATTTTTACAAGGGAACAGAATAATGTACATATTGTACAGTAAAATACAGTGTAGAGATCCCTGAGCTGGATCCAGAGCAAGCAGCAGGACAAGCACATCAGCACAAGGTAATTTATTAGTGGAAGGAAGACTTAACAAATTGCTCCTGCAGAGGTCAGTTTTTAAGCCATGAAAGCATCAACCATCTAATTTGCAACACAAGCATCTTGCCACTACACTCTACTACCTGCTTTGACACCTAGCTCTGCAGTGAAATTCTAGCCCAAATTATTTAACCAATAGCAGTACATTGCCTGATACTGTCACGCTACTTAATTACATCCACATAAACCAGAAGCTCAGCACAGGCTTCAGATTGACTACTAATGAATCTTTTTGAAAAGAGAAGCACTGTGAGGAGCACCGAAAAGCCACTAACTGAGCTGCTGTACAGGGGCTGGGTTTACATGCTGGACCACTATGTAGGAATTGAAACCCTAGTACTACTTCTGTAGAGATAAACCAGAAAGCTTTGTACTCCAGGTTATTAAAAAACAGCAGCACAAAAGAAGGTAGCATAAAAACTACACATTTGAGAAAAAGTATAACCTTCAGCAGCAAATCCTGGCCAAGCAGAAAAAAACCCAGTCTGATTACTTAAATTACTTGTCAGTGAAACACGACCAGTCAAAAAAGCTTGAAAGAAGCACTAGAGGCCATTAGAAAAGGATGGCTGTATAGTAGGATGTGTGGCATTTGAAACTGACATGAGCGTACATAATCTTTAAAAATAATTCTGGGTGTCAACTGGGGGCACTGCACTTAAGAGTGGGGAGAAGTTCAATCTTTTATTTCACAGGAAGGCAGAAAGTTAGCTTTTTTTCTTACTTCATTTGTGTAATGCAGAATTAAGAAAAATATTAATTGTCCTCTCCTTCTGCATTCCATGCCTCTCTCACAATGAAAAATTGAAACGAAAACTCGTAATATATAAAAGTGGGAAAGTTTAATTTCTGTATTCAACAACATAATGTTTTAAAGCATTAGAATTTGAAATGTTTTACAGTAGATGCATTTTAAGACTTCTACTTTCCAAAAGATTTCTTTAAAATTGTCACCTTTCTGAGAAGTGTTTTGCGTTTGTTACTTCGTTTCTCTACTAGAAAAATGTTTAGGAATTTAAGAATGACATGGTGCCTCGATCCATTTATAGGTATCCTTTTGAAAGTTTGTATACAATTCATTTACACAAAACATTTTTAAGACAGAACTGGCAGCTAAAAGCAATGAAGCTTTGCTCTTTTTTTATTTTTATATATGAACTTGGTTCTGCAATGGACAAAATTTCCAAGATAGGTGGTCAATAGGCATACTAAGGGAAGACACTGATGTCCTTCCTTCAGGGTTGTTGTACCACCTCTGCCAAATTCTGAACTGAGTTTAGGTTTTTAACCAGTGAGCTTGGAATATAAGAATAGCTATAAGAGAGAGGGCAAAGAAATTGTAAAGAAACACACGTTATTAGAATTATTAAAGCAAAAGCTAAAAAAATCCCAAAGCATACTGATATGCAGAAACTGGATGTTCACCGAAGTCAACCATATAGCCACTCTCTCAAACAGTATCTCATTTTAGTGACCCACTGCACATCTAACAGATGTCATGGCATGTCTATCTATTTGGATAATATTGCCTGTGAATTTGCATAAATTGCTTTTCATATTTCACTACATCCGTGCATGGTCTGAGTTTATATTTTTATTAAATTATTCACTCCATAACATATTCCAAGATCTTGAAAAGATTTTCAGTAGACAACCACTGAAATATCTGGTAACTTGGTAACATTAATACACCCATAAATAAAAATAGTAATAAAGGCTTAGTATATTTTCTACCATAAAAATAAGAAGTCAGAATACATACGTACTTAGGAGCAACTCTGGCAGATGGCAGTTTAAAGAGCTTTCCAGGAATAGTTAAGGAGCACTGCTAAATTAACATGAAAATTACTGTATTTGACACAGTATGTTTTCTGTTTAGTGTATTAACAGACAACTTTAGCCTGTTAGTGTTCTCAGTGCTATATACACATCAAATCACCACTAAAAATACAACTTCTTTAATTTTAACTTCAATTCCCAGATAAACAGTAACTCCTTTAACAAGACAGCTGCAAGAATTCACAAGAAAAGAAGTCCTCTAAGCAGTCAAGTAACAGAAGCCATATGCAGAAACACATACCAGCAGCAGACAAAAATCTTGCTACACTGAACTCAGTTTTCCCAAGATACGATTCTGTTCCATTTCCAACACAGAACAACCACTATTAATAGGAGCATGTTTCTCAACATGGTAAAATCATGTACATGACTTAGTTTGATCCCAAGTGTAGTCACAAAGAGGAGCCTTTGAGAAACTCAAATGGGGCTGTGCTCACTAGCTAGGGAAAAGACATTTCCAGAATAACTTGGAAGGATAGGCAGTTGTGTTTGAAAACATTTGATCACAATGGGGTAAATTGTGTAAAAATTAAAACAAAATCCATCACAGTCCATAGCTTTTTACATTACAACGCATACTCTTCTTTTGATCACTCTAGTCCTGTTTTAGTGCTAGTTTTCCCAATATTCTTATACTGAATTTAACATTTCAAGCCTTTGAAGTATTAAACATACTCTGCTAAACACTTCAAAAGACAGCTCCAAAGAGTGGAGAAACTTAATGCCAGAGAAAGCAGTCAGCTCTTTGCAGAATTCAACACCTGTGAGTCTTCAAAGAAAGGACAGTCTCTGAAGACAACGGATTGGGAAAGCAATTTTTAGCATGCATTAACCCAAAAAAAGTTCAAAACAAAAGTACGAGCAGATTGGGTTGTCTCTCTGAAAACAATACTTTGCACGCCACAGTATTTCTCCAATATAAATTTTGAATTGGCTAGAACATTACTTCGCATTTTCTTTAGCAGACCTTCTTTGAAAGGTGGGAATTTCTAAAGCCCAGACTTCAGTTGTGAGTCATTACTATTGTTTCCTTTGAATTTTCTCACCAGCTCATCCTGCATCACTTCCCTTGTTCTCATGAATGAACTACAGTAATGGAAACATTTCCATTGGTAAAAAAAGCTGAGAAAACTATTGTGATAGATTTTCAAACACCCTATCAAAAAACAGAACATTTATTTCTAGTTGCTAACTTTCAGCATTGTAGGTAGGAATTAAGACATTTGTTTCCTTGTTTAATATGAACTTACTTCACTTTGCAGCTATGTGACTTCTTAACAGCAAATAAAATGCACCCATCTTGTGCAACATTGTTTTATGATCCATTACAATAAAAAGGAAAGGGAATATGATTTTAATCTTAAAATAATATGCCATTTGTGTAAAGTCAATGCATCATCAAGGTTTCACTTCCCCATAGCACCTCTGTATTTCAGCACAAGGAGGAAAAGAAAAAAATCCTTACATACCACAAAAATCTTACCTCCCTTCAAGATTAATGGGCACTAGTCTCTATGTACTTTAAGAGGTCACTCGACCCCATCTGTTGTGCTAGAGCCAGGCACACTGGGATAAGTGAAGAAGACCAAAAAGCTTAGTTTCCCCTCTATAATTCATTGCATGGAATCTTTGTGTTGTGGGAGCTTCATGCGTTGTGCCTGTGGAAAACTCCCCTTGATACCAATGGAATTTCGGAGCACGACACAAATGCATTACCGTCTCATCAGGCTCTGTCAAATGCTGTTCTCCTGTAGCAAGTTCCCCATTACCAGGTTCCTCTTAATATTGGGTCTGGAGGTTAAAAACAAACAGAACCTCACCAAAAACCTTCCCATGCAAATAAGAAGAATGGTCTAGTCTTACAAAACATGTGCAAGATTTATCAGGTTGCAGCCTAAACGCAGTGTTACACAGCTAGCAAGAAGGACAGGAGATGCCAAGATCTTTCAAGGTGCCCTTTCATGAACTTGACTAGATAGATGCATTTTCTGTTTCACTCTAACTACGCATGGTCCTCCAACACAACTGACCACAAATATTGCTAACATTGCTTTCCTTTCACTATTATAGATGCACGGTTCTAGGGAACAGCCTCACAACAAGATGATCTCTCTTCTCCTTTGCTGTGCTTTTATCCATGAAAACTGTCTGAAAAAGCTTCTTTCTCCCAATGTTAAATTCTTTCTTGTACAGTTAAGAAAAATGCAACCGGTGCTATATGTAATATTGCCATCTAGTGACATACTGCAAGGGTGTTCTCTGTTGATAAACTATTTTCAATCACTTTTTTTTTTCCTATTGAAATCTAGCTCAGATTATTAGTTTTTTGTTAATAAAGGCTTATTTGAATCATTAATGTAGATTAATAAGAAAGAAAATTTTATTTTTTAATTGATTTTAGAATATTTCTTACTGTGTGTTTGTATTTCCATGATAAGCTCTTGAGAAGTCTGGCTGGCACCTTTTAATACTGCTAATGAAAAATACCTTTATACTAGTAGGAAGTGGAAATTAGTATTTTCTCCTTCAGAAAGCAATCATGCAGGACTCTTAGCATGCTTGTAGACCTTGTTGTTAGTGCTCTGAACAGTCATATTGATGTTTACTTGGTTTACATTTAAAACTGAACCTCTGTCTCATGCATGTCTTACTTGCCATCACTGTAAGCAAGACCAGCTGCTTTCAAAGCCGTAAGCATAAGACCCAAGAGCCTAAGGGGAAAATACAGAGTTAGGCCAAAAGTGAACAGGTTTGTGCTGAGGACCATCAACATTCACCCACTGCTGGGTTACAGACTTCTCTTGGGCAGGCTGGGTGAGCCACAGTGCCACGGGCTCACATCACTGAGACACTGCAAATACCCAGCAGCAGGACTGAGCCTCAGAAGCTGCTCCAGCACCATCTTGCGAAAGCTAAAGCTCTAGGGAGTCGCAGCCTTGCAAGAAAGCAATACTGAGCACCACCAACTGCTAAGTGCAGTGTTAGCCAGATAAAAACTGATTCTCTGTGCATGACTAAAGGAGTAGTTATACTTTTATTCATTCAGAGAAAAACTGTTTAATCAGTAAGCTCTGTACTTCCCCACCACTTACTTGGTGCTACAGAGGCATCAGCTGTTGGGCCAGGGTGTAAGAGGTGGAGGAAATGTGTCAGATTTTCTTCCAAGTGTGGTACCTTTACACAAAGTCATCCTCTGTCATGTCATATCTTATCTGAGCACTTTCAACATGTAGCACCTTCAGAGTGGTTTATGAACATGATTGATCTCTACTTGTAGCAGATCTAGTCTTTGTCTTTCCATTTTATTTTTGATCCAAAAGACTTTCCTAGTGCTTGTGGATGAGGAAAAAACCCCATAACATTCTGGAACAGGTACAATAAAAGCCCAATGGATGTAGCCCTCCCTCTTTCTTTCACATATGTAAATAATATTATATTTCTTATGCCAGTTATTTTGGTCCTTTTTACTTATAGTGGCTAAAGATGGGTAAGAAGAGGATAAAAATAGTGGTTATTTTCTAATACCGTGGTAACTGATGAGGCAGCAGTTCTCATTTCATGCTCAATCCTTTCTGTTGCTTTTACCCAAGACTGCTTTGAGACTCATGTTGCTGCAGCACTAGCAACTGACTTGTATCTTGTCTCCTTGGGAAGCAGCTGTTCCCACTTAGCAGGGGCAGATGCTCAGAAGGGAGACGTTTACCTTAAAGAACAGGGTCAATGCGGTTATCTGTCTAGAAATACCACCCCACTTCAAAGGACAACTGTTCATGCTCCACTGCCCAAATATTTAGGAAAAATATTTTTATTTTGTTTCCTACAGGAAACATTTAACAGGCAGTTAACAAATACACTGAAAACTGTCTTAAATATATTCACAACAACAGTGGAGTGTAAGAAAGAAGATGATATTATCCAGTCTTGTAATTCTCTACAGCAGCCTTTACTCATACGTTTAAAAGTTAAAAAAAATTAACTTATATTTGCAATGAAGTAGGTTTTGGAGTGCTTGTGAGACAACCAACCTTGCTCCTATGTATTTTAAAACTCTGTGGCTTAGTTTTATCATCTGCAAGTTCTCCTTTGGTCCATGAAAGATCTGCAGAGGACGCAAGAATAGTATTCCAGAGTCCTGATTCTGTCATGAACTGTAAGGATTCTTTCCTTTGCAACAGATGACTGGTCAAATCCCAGGGATAAACAGTGCTACCTTAAGTGTTACCAGACACTTAGTGTCTAGAGCATGCGACTGCAAGGATGTGCCTTAGGTACACATGTACACCATTTTGACTCCTATTTTACTGTATTATATATGGTACTCATAAATGTCAAATATTCAAAGAGATGTCATACGAACATTAAGCCCACCACTGTTTAACACAAAACTCCCTGAAAAGTCATTCATTCAACTAAAATCTCTCAAGTCTAAAGGGTAACAAGCTACAAAATAACATTATATACCTAAATTTAAAATAAAAGTTTTTTGTAGTCTACTGTGAAAATGGTCACTTTTCAAGCTCAGTTGTTTTGTGAAGTGAATGCCTGACATCTGCTGGTAATTTTACAAATTACATTTGTTTAATTAAATTTCTTCAGTTTAGTTTTTAGATTTAGGGAGATGATTTAGAATATATAAATTATTCAAATAAGAAAGATTTAAGTTATTACAATCATGATATAATGAAGTTTCAAAACCAAAAAGCATCATATTGCTTTAACTTGTTACATGCAAGATAATGTCTTAGAATTTCCTACAAATTTTTCCCACAAGAGTGATCAAATGCAAGTCCTCAGAAAAACAGCTTTTGACAACATGACTTTTTGTGTATATTATTTTTAATAAATAGGGTGAAGCAATTCTAGTACTATTATACTTCACATTACCTTTTGTTTAGATTGAATATTTTTTTAGAAAGCTATTTCTACACTATTCCATAATATTTCTGACATGATACCAAAAAACACAATTGCTAACTGGAACAACAGAACTGCAGGAATGTCCAATAAAATACTGAATTATAAAAGTTGCATCTGTGACAAAGGCTACAAAACATCTTTATTTAAGAAGACTTCTTAGGAGCCAACAAAGACACGGGAGAAAATAAAGGCAATTGCACTAGAAAAAGCAGCAAAAGGGGTCTGCCCCAAAATCAATAAACTGAAAGCTTTCAGTTTTTCACTGTCTCCTGAGTTCTTTTTCAAAAACTTTGGGACTTACCCATATAAATAAGTAGGACTCAACTTTACAATATCTAAGTACCTGTGATTTTATGAAGCAACTGTGTAACACAATGGTAAAACACAATTCAGAACTAATTTTGTGCATGAAGGGGTCAACATATCAGAACTGAAATAATCCTGATGGATCACAACCAAGAAGTAGGAGAGAAAGAAAGAAAATATACACAGGAAAATGGGAAACTGTAAAACATTAATTCTTTAAATATGGAGGCAGCAAATAAAAAGCTCTGTTTAGAGGGGAATAAAATCCCTCATAACTTCTAACATTAACAACTGAGCTTTACAGAAAGCCTATATGAGTATCAAACAGCAGAACTCCTTCAGCCACAGAAACTGATCCTTCAGTCAAAAGAAAAATAAAACTTCATTTGACAAGATTTTTCTCTTGCCCTGTAGAACCATCATGATGAACCCAATGAAATGGAGAGGAAGAAAAGCAAAAGCTATTGCTCCCATCCATTTTTATTTTCTTATTTTTCCTCTGTACCAACAGAAACAATGAAACTGAAATCTTGTAGAATATCCATTGAACCCCTACATCATAATATGCAGTTCTGGTAGTGTGCAAACTAAAAGCTATGGTTTGCAACAATACTGCCAAAAAAAAGAGCATAAGAGAGTTCCTTTGAATTTAATGAAAAATGCATATTGGTTTTTGGAATGTGATCTATCCCCAATTCTATCTGACAGAAGGAAAACAACAAAAAAAACCTTTACTTATTGGCTCCAGGAAAATCAGTCATTTACACCTCTTCCAGCTCCTCAGGAGTAAAAGTGTTACATTGGTGATGCACCCAGCAGAACTGGGCAGACAAGTCACTGTGTTTGACACTGATTCCCCAGATACATAAGCAACACTGAAAACAAATTGATAAAATTACCTGGTATTGACCAGTTCTTAACTATAGATAAACATATATACCATACATAGTTATTTGGTTTCCCTGAAAGGATAACAGTTTTGTTGTGTAAAATATAAATGGAAGTTCCAGATTATTTGTTTCTTTTAATATTAAAAAAAACCAGAAAATTTATAGTAATTGAACAATTGTTCCTCCTGATGCAATATGGAGAGCATGGAAAAAAAGAGACATGTGAGTAGTGCACTTACTACATTACTATTTTTATGCCTAGTATCCAGGAAAAAAAACAAGGCATACCTTATCTGAAGATTCCCACTGACTTTGACAAATTTTGATGGGCTTCCTACATGGAATTATCTGCCTTTGAGGAGTGGCCTACTGTCCTCTATCAGGAAGTCAGCAGCTGTTTTTCAATTTTCTGATCAATAATTTATAAAAATGGGAGACAGACGATAATAATAGTGCTGACTATTCATCAAGTCAAAGAAAACACCTATATGCTGTTAAGTCACAAAAATCTCCATTATCTTTTTATATCAATATCCTTTTCAAAGATTTTAATATTTGCAAGGACAAATCCCTTCCTTTAAAAAAAACCAAAAACAATTAAATCTACAAACCCTTTTAACTTAGTTACTCCAGCCATAGCAAACTTAAGGTTATTCTCAAATAGCGTGGTAGGGAGTTGCTTTGCCAATGTTTCTACCTATTTGTTATGCTTTTTTGAACAGTAAAATGATAAGGTTGTTTGTTTATATAGCAAGAAAGTGCATTGAAATTTGGCTTGTTGAGATACAAAAGACATTAAACCCCAGAAACATATATTCTATAACTGGGTCAAAGGTGTTGTTCTGAATTCTAAAACTAAGTGGAAGCACATTCTTGAAGCAGCACAGACTTCTGCTTTTAGACTTTCCAGCCAAGCTTGTAAGAGACACACTTCAGCCTTTCTGGAAAAATTAACTTTATACCCTGTCATAGAGCTGCTTTCCAAATACAAAATAGGAATGATTATAAACTTTATCACAGAGTCAAGTGTTTAAGTTACTTTCTAGATATGAGATTTTTTTTTTTCTTTTTTTCCTTTCTCCTTCTGACAGACGGATGGCAACTTTAAATGCCAGAGCATCAAAGAATCATAGACTGCTCTGTGCTTTTTCCAAGACACAGCACTACATTTGGAGCTGTTCAGAATTTTTATTTCATCCATCATCTTGGATTTCTAGTACATTTCTTAGACCCAAACTCAAGGGTGGAAATCTACAACTTCAGAAAGTATAAAACATGTATTGATCTTATTTATGTGAATTTCTGCCTGTAGTGAACCGATGTTTTCTAAGCTGCGACGTTTTTCTAAATTTCATGTATCAAATTCCCCAACTACTTTCAGCTTGAGAGCAGAAAGTTCCTTTTAAATGTAATTATTGGCAAAAAGCACTTGAAAATCATTAGAAAGCAGTATTTGTAATGCTTCCTACTCAGCCCAGGACCATTACGGCATCGGTTTGTTCAGTTAAAATCTAGTTTCAGATCTGTACGTAAGATTATACAGATAAAATTGCTCATGTTCATGTATTGCATGGATTTATGCAATGAGATACCTACAGGGAACAAGACTAAATTAAACACAATACAGGAAACTTGCATTAACTCTGAAGAATATAAACAATCACATAATATTACTGATTGCTAAATCAACACCAATCAATCACAAAGTCTATAAAAATAGCCAGAATAATCTTTACGTCTTTCTTTTAATTAGTTGTTGAAGACATTAGTCCCTAGATCAATTTGATAGGGTGGTGGGAAATTAGAAGTATTCAATTACAAGTACTTCATTAAACAACTTTTGTTATGCAATATTACATTCTTCTTTTACATATGTACACAATTTTAAAAATCTAGATAGCAATAAAACCAAGACTACTAAAAGTGTCTTGGCAATCATCCCTTCATCTATTCTTCTCCCCTAGTTACCCCAAAACAAAAAAATAAGAATACTTTGGTTAGAGATTTAACATTTCTCAGTGTCTAGAACTATTGCTACCAGCTCTATGCTCCTATGGCCATATTTAGCAAACAACATTCTATCCCTAAGGCATATAACAAGGTCATTTGGACTACATACATCTGAGGAGTTAACAGATCTGTGACCTAAGTTCTGGCAACTAAGCCACCAAAATTCTGGGACCCTACTTCAGCTTTGGGATCTGTTCTCTCACCCTTTATTACAGCCTGTAATTTAAACTTTGGAAACAGAGTTAGCTAGAACATGAATTTACCACTTAGTGGATCAACTCATACACTCAGGTCAGCTAGGACAGTTTCACTTATATTAATATATGATAGCAAAATGCCAGCCTGCAACCACAAAATCTTTTCAACCTCAGCCCTGAGGTGCATAACCGAGTTGCTGCCCCATCTTGTGATGAGGAGCACACTGCTTCAACCCACCTCACATTGCTGTCCCATTACTGTAAAAGTAAAAACTCCAGTCTTCAAAAAGAAGAATGCTAATGTTGCCTGTTACCACATATGCAGCTAGATTGCAGGTGCCAGTGCCCCCTCTCTTACTATGCTGATAAATAAAATAAAGTAAAAATAAATGAAAAAGCACTATTTAATTAGAGACAAGGGCTGGAAGGGCAGGAAAGAGAAACAAACTCTGACCTCCTCCTACTTTCAGAATCATGAGTGGAAGGAAGGAATAAAACAGGAAGACAACTACCTTTTAGAAATAAAAGTATAATAGGAAAAAAAAACCCAAAGACCATACTTAATCAGCCACAGATAATCTCATTGCTGTTACTTTCCAATCACAGTTAAACTAGTTTTATCTTCAACTACTACCTCTTTTGTCTGCCAGCCTTGTCAGCCACTCACACCTACATCTAATACTAGTAATTCTTAAAGGCAAATACTTTTTATGTTTAAACCAAATGCTCATTTATGAACTGATCTTCCATAGCCACATTCATAGCCTTCTTTTCTCATCATACCTCCTATCACTGCACTCAGAAAACTCTCCTTTGTACCAAACGCAACTCATTCACCTCAGCACGAGCACCCAGGACGACAGCAGTCCCTTGGAAAAAAAACACCCTGGTAAAGCAAGAAGTAACATCAAGCATAGAGGCAGACTGTACCTGTTGGCCCTGTTGCACCGGAGAAGTAAAATCCCATGTGTTAAGTCCAAAGCCTAGTCCTGCAGAGGGAGTCCTGAAGGAGCAGGCCCCAATCACCCCTTTTGTCTGCCACCCACCTGTGCAGCCCTGTGGCAGGGGCACACAGCAGGTTAGTCACAAGCCTCTCAGGCAGTTCTAGCTACTGCCAGATAATATTTTTGAGATAGTCACTGGCAAAAGCACCTCCAGTATGGCTTAAGAATGCCCGCCTCTTTCTGGAAAGAAATATGGATTTTTTTTTCCTCATAAAGCACTTGGTAATGATCAGATTACAACTGCAACACACATGATGATTGGTGTTTACAAAGTTTGGAGCATGCTATAAATTTTTCTACAAATTACAAGAACGCTTGCTCGCTGTCATAGTCCTCTAGCACTAGAAATATACTCTCTAATCCATTTCTGCCAGTTTTATGATTTTAAAGGAGTGCTAACTATGTCTTCAGAATTTATGGCCTGGAGCACTGCTAACAAGCACAAGGGGATACAGCTGGAAAGCAGCAGATAGTCACCGGTGCCTTTGGTGTCCTTCATTAGCACTGCACTGGGGGAGGGACCGGGGTCAGGAGGTCAGAGACCCCCTTTGAATCAATAGCTTGTAAGTCTGGATAATGTAACTATACTGATTCAGAGACAGTTTTTTGTTTGTCTTGTTTTCTCAACAGCTTATGCATAGAGGATATAGAATTTCATTGTTAGACCATTATTAATGTTGGGAAAAAGAAACAATAAATGCAAGTCTGTTGGAGTTTTGAGTAAAAAGAGAGAAAATTCTGACTATCTTTCCATGTAAAACAAAAGCAGATTAAGAAATGCTAATTAAAAAAAATTATTTGTGGATAAAGTAAGTAATAACTTGCATTAAAAAAATCAGTACAATATTAAGGGAAAAAAGAAACATTAACAATGGAATGCCTACTTTATCTGTGCCTCAGCCCTTCCAGAAACTGCAGATTCATGAAAATGGCCCCAGAAGCAGTGGAAGGCACCAGAAAAAGATCCAGCAGCAGTTGGGTGTGTTCAAGCTAAGTTTGGAATGTTTTTTGTTTAATAAAAATATGCCTGATGTGACTACTGTAATCTGAGCATTTACATGTGCGCCAAGAATGGGACTCTCTCTTCATGCTAAACAGTGTATGCCAGTTTCCTTGCTTGTTTTTGCATGAAATGTTTTAAATATTTTAAGAACAGTTTTAAACACTTTAAGAACAGTTTTAAACTGTTTCTGATGGAGAAAATACCAATTTTCTTTCAAAATAAAGAAGCCAAATGCACCAGAACATTCCTTAAATACTGAAGACTTTGAAGTAGTCATTTTTTCTGTCTTTCATGACACAAATTTGGAGTAAGACTGCTTCTCCAATACCTGAATTTTCAATCTAAAGATTTCATTTTACATAACTATTTCTGCAAAACCTCTCTTTTGAAATCGTTTTCAGAAGCATAACATTTTCAACATTTGTAATCCAAAATTTATGCAGGAACTCTACTTGACTTGTTTGTTAAGCAATATAATAGCTAGCTTAAATTTCGATGTTCAGCAGAAACTCATTAAAAAAAAGGCAACCAATATTAAGAAGTATTTAATTTTCTCAATATATTCTACTTTCAATATCTATGGTGCCAATTCACAACTAAGACTGTATGCACAGAGGAGTAGAGCTTTAAATACAGTTTTTTAAAAGTGATTTTCCTTTCCTGCGTAGGGCTTTCCATGTTGTGCTGCGTGCTCTCAACAGTAAATGGGAACTTGGGCCACTTCGTCCTCATTTTTCAGTCCTTAGACAAAAACTCCATCTCCAGAACCTCAATAAATTGCTACATGAAATGCATCAGAAGCGTTTTCAGTTCAAATTTTCTACATAATGGTTTCAAACCCCTTTCCCTTAAAGTAAATCAGCTGCTAGGGAATACGTCTTTTGTACACATCATTACATAAACCACCATTATTTAGTTAGTAACACATCAGCTACCAACAATACTTTTTGAAAGATGTATCAGAAGAAACAAGAAGTAAATGCCATTTGTTTCCATTAAAGAGCATTCTTTTTATAAATGGTTTGAGAATTGTCACAACAAAATACAGTAGTCATTTTATTTTTTGAAAGGTTTTTAAAGACTGGCTGAGGAAATTGCCTCCTTGCTCCCTGAAACCGGAAGAGAACAGAGAGCATTTTGTCCTGCTTGATGGTTAAGAAGCAAGTGCAAGCTAACAGTGTCTCATTTAAGTGCTTATCTATGCTGGCTTTCCCCTCAGGATAAAACAGAGCTCTTCTCTGCAAGAAGATGATCACTCAGTGATCGTTTCTTCAGCATCTACCTAAAGGGCTTACCGCAAACCTTATAGTTGCTCCTCACTTGGGAAGGCTAGAAAAACTTCAAGCATTATGTTTCAAGATACAATTTTAGTGTCTTAAAATTCTGCTACAATCAGCTGGGAGGAATATATAATTTTGGAGGAGACAATGTAGATTTATGTGTGATGTTTTTTGATAGTGGATCCTTGACTTTGAAGTATCTTTTTCATAGTCTTTATATTCATTGGAAGAGTACTGCCAAAAGAATGCAGGGAAGTGGTTGAACGTCAAGCCACAAAAAGAAGTTTCAGTAAAGATTTCAGGAATAATAACTTATGAGTAAGCCAACTACTTAATTGGCAAGTAACAAAATAACTCCAGAACCTACTCCAAGTATCTCTAAAAAAATAACTTTTCCTTCTGTTCAACAGTATTAAGTCCTCTGTAACAATTATGGTTTTAGAGACTTTTAAATATCAAATATATAAATTTTATATCAAAGCATAGAAAAATAGAATGTCTTTCAGGTGCTAATTATGCTAATTGGTGGAAAACAGCACAAGTTAAGAGAACTGAAATTAATGTAAATATGATTCCTGCAAAAATAAACTGTTTTCACACTTAAACAAAATATTGCTTGTAAAAAGATAAAGCACTTTTTGGAACTTTTTTCAAAACCTCTTTGATTGATACACCAACACAGAGAATGCATTCAATAGTCACAGATAATTCATAAATACCAAAGATCTCTTTTTAAAAACAAGTTGGTTTCCTCAAACAAACATCAGCTCTTAGGTGAACTCACAACAAAGGGGGAGACTCTGCTCCAATCTTTTGCATCTCGTTTTTTGAAGGTTTTGTCACACTGCAATTATCAAGATTTTTCCTAGTATTTTTTCTGATTTACAGTATTAAATTACTCAGTTTTAATTTCAGACTACGTTTGGTCTTTTTGTAAGTCTCTAGCACATTTAGAACATTGGACATCTGGTGATGAATTAACTTCTATCATACTTTTTTTGAATATATATGTGTACATTAAGAACTATGTCAGGAAGGTGATAGTGGTCAGTGCTTCTCCTTCTGGATGCATGACAAGCAAGAAACAGTAGTCAATCAGCACAAACCAACATTATTGCCAAGAGGCAGTCCTGATACCCTGCTGCTTCTTTCCATTCTCCCAGCTACAAGCATTTGCAGCTGTAGCTGAGTGAAGGAGGACACAGAGCAGGATGTGCAGCCACAGAGAGGCTGCTTTTTCAGCAGAGGTGCTGACTGGAACTGCTATACACTGCTAGCTACCTTTCCTGGTTGATGCAAATGAGGAACACTTGCAGGTAGACTTATATCCATATTTAGGCTGGTAAATCTAAGTTTTCCTATGTTCCCACAGGAAATCCTCTGTTTCTTAAATATTTTGCCAGACTGCTTTGGAGAACATCTGTCCCATTCCTTACTGTGGAAAGGCCCCCCTAATATACTAGCTGTCCCAGCCCAATCTGGAACAAGTGTTTATTCTTGCTGCTGAGCAGATCCCAATAAAAATCAAGTAGTTGCTTTGTAGACAGTCTTTCTTTACCTAAAGCTTTTTAGTTTTCTTACTTATGCTTAATACAGTGAAAAGATTTCTTTTTACTCTTCCCATTAGCTGCACTATAAGCAGTAATTAAAATGTTTTATAATAGAGAATTGCATGTGGGCTACATCAATGACACTCAAAACAAGATCTGCAGGCTGACTGACAGATAAGGAACTATCAGTTTTTCAAAGTGGCTGTTGGCAGTCCTAGAAAGGAGCAAGCTTACATTACTGTAACATGCTAAGCATGCATTTAGCAAAATGCTGTGAAACAGAATAGCCACTTCCTTCAGGCACTCACAGAAAATTACTCCAGAAGGTGTATTTCAGTTCTACACAGACAAAATAAGTATCACAGTACCTCAAAAAAACCACAGTAACACTATCTTCTGGTTTAAAAATGTTTATTTAAAAGAAAGAGATCTGTTTCCAGATGCCCAGGAGAAAGAAAAAAAAAAAAATCCTCTGTTTCCCCCCCCCAAAACCATTACTCTGCAATTCACTTTTCCCTTAAGTTTCAGCTTCAATGTTTTATTAAAAAAAAAAAAACAAACACAAAAATCCCCAACCCTGAACTTTAATTTCCTTTTCCTGTGCTGCTAGACCTAAGGAAATTAAGTACCTTTCACTGAAGGGTAGCTTGGGATGCGCGAAGAAACCGTGATAAAATTTATTCACAATATACAAGTATAAAAATATCTTGCTTAGGATTCAGTATTATAATTTAATAACTTTTTGTTGTTTCATAGGTATCTGGGAAAGGTACAGACACATGTCCTGATCCTGTTACAAGAGGTAGAATACCAGCATTTGGTACAACATTCCAGGAGAGAGTCAAAGTGACATTCCTGTTACCCCTGCAAAAGCAACAAAGACTATCAGCACAAATATTCAAGTTAACCAATTTGATTAATATTTAATAATATTAGATAAATTAGGATATTCATTATTTTCCTGATCCAGAAACAATGGGATTTTTAATCCTATGCAGTTACTTCATGAAGTACTATGAAGTTACTATTTTCCAGATAAAGACTATTTTTTTTGTTGTTGTTACCTAACTCCTTTGGAGTTGAGTACATCACAGAACCAATTGTACACAGAAGAGAATATTGGAAGCAGAAACCTAGAAGCCTATAGTTCATATTAGCAGCACATCTTCTAGTTTACAGAAGAAAAGTATATCTTGTATCACAAGTTCATCTAACAATCAACCTACAAAGATGCAACAGGCTGACAGAGTATGAGTACAGATACTACAGCAAGACACCATGATTACTAATAATGATAAAAGGATGTACTTACTTGAGACCATTTCCATCATCAAAGAAAAAGTACTTTGACTTCATATCTTTTAAGAACAGCCTTGGGTTATCTCCCCTCAACATGATCTTGTCCCAAAGGACCACCTGGTTTAGAGCCTAAAAATACAGTTGTAATTAAGTCAGTAGGTACCTTACAAGATCATATTCAGTCATTGAAATTTCATAGCATTATTTGTCTGAAAACCCTGAAGTTGGAAGTACAAACTTGCAATCCATCATTAATTCAAGAAAATAATGCTTCATGGGGGTGGGAACTTGTACTACTACACATGAAGTGTGGCACAGAAAAAATGGAAACAACAAAGAACAGCTCAGCAAAACAGGAGAAAGACATTTTAGAAAGCCATAAGCTTTCAATTACTTACAAAGTAAGAGAAGTTTTCCTTTTCAATTGCAAAAGTAAGTTGCTTTTAAAGCTGTAATAGTAATACTTCTCAAAATAATTGCCCTTGCTGCATCCTTTAAATTCGTTGCTACTGATATTTCACTATGGTGAAAGCTGAAGGCTTTTTTCACTGATCTGATAGGAACTGTATGGAACAGCCTATGGAAAAAATATTTTAAACACCATGCTGCAATGGTATCACTGCATATTACTATATTATGGGGCTACAGTAAATGGTATGGGCAAACACTTCAGTGCTCTATGAACTAAAGACCCACCACACCTGCCCAGACAAATAAACAAAAGCACTAATTTCCAGTCCACTACTGTAAAGAGTGAACAAGGCATGTGCTACTTTTCTCCCACTCTACTGGGCACATAGCAAGTTAGGATCCATGAGGGTGAACTTCCCACCCTGCAGTTAAACTGTCAAGAAAACAACCACCATGAAGGCCAGTAAAAACAGACCAAGTTAGAAGGAAATGCTGGTGCCTTAACTCTTCCCAGCAGAACTTCAGAATGTTAAAAATAGCTGCAGTACAAAATAGGTAATTGCTTCAACTTTCTTTTTGATACTTACATTGTTTTTTGTTGAATATTCTGCAGACAAATATAGAAACAATTGTTTAACATTCCAGTCAAATATACTCTGCAGATGTATGCAAGTTAAGAAAAATACCATATTGTACTTACGTAACCTTGTTTTATTTTTCCTAGATCTAAACACACTATGATAATTACACTGAGTTCTTACCTTTCAACATACCTCATCTTATTTATAAACCAGAGCACATCCAGAAGTTCAAACTTACATTTTAATCATATTAAAGCAACAGGTTTTTGGTTGTTTTGGTTTTTTACTAGTTATGAAACCTAACAGCTATTTCCTCCGATGATTTTGAGTTCTGTATTTGACACTGCAAGCTAGTACCCATAATCCACTGCTAGACAATCTACTACAAAACCTTAAACACAAGAGGCAAGACAAAATTACTTCAGTAAATATCTTCAAAGTGATTATTTATACTATCAAAGAACACTGGTATCCAACTGTGAATCAAGATATAATAGCATTAAACCATATTTATGTACAAGACTGGTGCAGAGGAGAGTTTAAAGAGCCTGTAACACCCCTATTGGAGAAATTAGTAGATGGGAAGTATTTCGTATCGGAAGGGACACCAGGAATTAGCAAATTTACTTACCTGCTTACTACAAAGAAAGTCAGCTTATTAGACTGGAACAAAACTCTTCTCATATTTTTGATAAACAGTGAAGAACTGATGACTGCCATTTGAAACTGTCAGTATAATAAAGCTGGTATCCTAAATATTTGCCTGTTTATTTTAGCAATAAAATGCCCTGTGTGTGATTGCTAAGGCAAAGACCTTTTAACTCTCAATAAAGATTATCTGTAACCTTTTACCTCCTAGTCCTCTTTTTTTATTCTATTTGCCACTATCTCAAAGAATAAATTAAACAGATTCCCCAACCAGCCTCAAAATCTGTACTATCTTGCTCCACTCATCCAAAGACAGAATCATGTTTTTAAGTTGCTAATTCAAAAGGCAAGTAAGGAAATATTGAAATGATTAACTGATGCTGATAAAAGAATAGCTGGAGCTATTTTACTTGAACATTTCTCATCATTAACTCAAAACAACAAACAAGATTCTGAACATCTCCTTTGTAGGATTTCTTAACATTTGCTAAAGTTAGCCACAAATGAAATAAGCTAAAAAGACTTTGTGAAAACTGCCTCCTTTCCTTTCCCAAGTTTCTTCCTTGTTGTTTGGGTTTTTTTTAATTCTTCTTAGGATCAAAAACTTGGTTCCATTAATTAAGAGGCCATGTACCAGTATCTCATTATAAATTTCTTCAAAAAAAACCTATTAGAAAGTTGTATTTTACAACTCTACACACTGTAAGCTTTATTTATGCCAGGCATGAAAGAGTAAGTCAGAGTTCTTATTAAAAAAATTAAAACTACTGCTACTATTAAAAGTCATTTAAACATGGAATCTTTATGTTCACATACTGCAGACTAATCCTTGTGTAAGAACACTTATTTTAGAGGTCCTGCCCTGCCTTGCTTTGCCTCCCCCTCTATACAGTTCATACAACTAATCTACTTTACAATTTTAGCCCCTGGTTTTAAGATGTATAAGCATTTCAGAGGTAAAACTTAGACTTAAGAGTTTACCTCTCCTGATCCAGCTGACAAAAAAAAAAATCCCTCTCATTTCTGTGCAACACACACCTGCAAAGTCTGATTAACCTGTTCATCCAGCATTCACATGCATTCAAGATTTGCATTTTGTTGGGTTTGCTTACACAATGTATCATTCTCCAAAAGAGGGAAACCTAAACATACAATCAATGTCTTGCCTAACACAATGACAAAAACCAGGAGACAGAGAAATCCCAGGTATCTCACCCAGCTACAACGCAAGGCTTAATGTAATCAATTAAGGTAAAGCACACTGCCTCATATTTGGTATTTTTTATATAAAGATCATAAATCCTAAGAATGATTCCCTTCTGTTGTCAAAAAACCTAACCAAAACAGAACAAAAAAAAAAAAACACCCACAAAGAATTCCCCAATAAAAACCAGACTTGCATGGAAGCAGAGGAATACAAAAGTTAAGTTGCAAAAAGGTAAAAGCAATGAGAAAGAGGCCAAAAAGTAATGTGTTAAATTCTATAGTACCTCATATGCTTCCCAACGAATTTCATACTTTTCAATGTTAAAGATTTGATAGTTTAACATCTAAGCAATTGAAGGATTACAATGTCTTTTTATTTTTAAAACATGACAGTTACTTGCAAGCAACTATTTTGTGGCCAGAACATTAAAAGGCTCACTATGAAATGAGTTTGAAAGGCACAATGGAGCTTCTAGATTCAGTATGACAACCTTATAGTAATTCCTACCTCAAACCACCAATACAAACTTTACTTAACGGTAATACTGTCCAGAAGTTAAACTGTATTTCCCATTATTAGATACAGTGCACTTCACTGTAAAGCCTGATTTCAAAAACAAGCATTAAAAAGAGAAAATAACTTGCGTTGTGTCATCTACTAAGAGACAGAATAGTTATTTCAAGTTCTATTTTACTGTCCTAGCTATGCAAAATACTATCTTTACTCTTTAAAATTTATATTTAAAGACAAACAGCTAGTTTTCCTCAAGTCCCGAATATCTGAAGATTATAAGGTAACAAAAATATATGACAAGATGTTCTTATTTCAAAATGTTCGCAAACCCTTTTTTCTATCAAGGATATCTGCAGTGATGTCAAATGTGACGAATCCCAGATCACTTCTTTCTCTAGGTCCAGTGAAATCTTCTACATTTTTTCTAAGACAAAACAAACCACAGGATTATCCTTTGTCTTTACTTCTCTTTCATGCATTAGAGAAGTTATTATTCTTATTTATTATTATCGTCTCTTCTCTGTACTTTCTTTTAAATACTTTGGTAAAATACAATCGACATTACAAAATAAAACCTACCTCCCAGAAATTATGAAGCCCTGGTTTTGAATGACAGGCATTGCCACCACAGTTGTCTAAGTTATACAAATAGTCTATAGACATTTTCCTGTTAACAAATATCTGTATCTATCTGTACCTAAACTGCACTACATTTCATTTCAGTAAAATATGTGTCAGACATCCCCAAGTATACAAAGCTGATTGGAACACTAACAGTTTAGCTGTCTACTGGCACCAATTTTCAGTATTATTTCTTAACTTTCTATTAAAAAAAGCCTCTAGTGGTCAGTTTCATACAACACACTCCAACCATTCTGATAAAACAGAGTTTATGTTTGCAGCTGACACAACTTACAAGATTTCTCCCTGGAATGTATTCGAACAGCAGTACTAAAATAAAAAAAAGGCGTATTTTCTTCTGCATTATGAAAAATCATGTCATTTGGAATACTATCACAAATCCACAGTTGGAGGAATATCTGACACCGCCACATTAAACCACATTAGAAAAAGAAACTGCAAAATAAAAACGCCACAACAGATATTTTAATACGTATTCACAAAGTTTATCAATTTACCAAATTTCCGTCTACAAAGATGGATACTATAAGCAGGCTGGCAATCAGCTATGAACCTTAACTCCTCATGTAACAAACATTTTATGAATTATGAACGTAGTTTGATTTATTCCAATCTGAAAATTAGTCTATCAAAATACCATTTCATTAAAACTAATTTTAGCAATCGCAAAGAAAAAAGTCTGACAGCAGAAAAAACACTTTTGAAGATAGTAGTTAAAACACCACCAAAACTTCTCAATACAAGCCTTACTATGAATTTCCATTCCTTTGCAAAAAGCAACATCTTTCCAAGTAGTAACCCCTATCAAGTACTTTACTTCATTTCTCAATCCCTGTCAATCTGATGGAGTAATGTGGTCTTACCTCTAAGACCTCTCATTAATACCAGATCTGTGCATCATGGAAGGCACTGGCACAGCACTATAAATTTCACCCAAATTAGGCATTAGTATGGTACCTCTTTGTTCTGGTTTGAGCCAGGGTGAAGCAAACTGTCTCTTTGCTGATTTCTTTTTTCTTTCAGTGAACTTTTTAGCAGCGCCAGTGGATTGATAATAACCAAGGTCACTTCTGAGTGTCTGCAGCCTCCCCCCACTACGGGGGAGCAGATTAGACTGAAGGCAGGATCAGCAAATCAGAATATTCCCTTCTCATAATATTTTCTCTATTTGTCTTTCAGTATAGGCTAATACATCACAGAAGTCAAGCCTTTCGTTTTCCTTTTCCTCACTGTCACTTCTATCACCCTCTCTTTGGCTCTTTTTTTTTTTTTTCATTTTTTTTCTTCCCAGCCGACACCCGAGGAGCCCGTCCGTGCGCCTGGACACTCCCCCCTTCAGCTGGAGCCACCAGGGAGAAGAGTTGCTGTGAGAGTTGCTGGGGGAGGAGGGAGGGAATCAGGTGTTGCATAACCCTTTACAAATATATATATTCCCTTATCACTAATAATCAAAATCAATGTTTCACTTTTCAACCCAGAAGGCCTCTCTTTCTCATTCTTCTCCCTCTTTTCCTACCTTGGGGGAGGGTGGGGGTGTGAATCGAGAGTGTTATTGTTATTGGTTTGACTGCCAACTCGGTGCCAAACCATGACACACTTCAATGGGTCGATGCCCAAGTGGAGATGGTCATGAGCAGCATTCCTCAGGGGTTGGTACTGGGACTGGTGCTGTTTAACATCTTTGTTGGTGACATAAACAGTGGGATTCAGTGCACCCTCAGCAAGCTTTCCAATGACTCCAAGCGGTGTAGTGTGGTTGACATGCTGGAGGGAAGGGAGACCATCCAGAAGGACCTTCACAGGCTTGAGAGGTGGGGCCAAGCCAACTTCATGAAGTTCAACAAGGCTGAGTGCAAGGTCCTGCACAGGGGCTGGGGCAATGCCAAGCACAAATCCAGTCTGGGCAGAGAATGGATTGAGAACAGCCCTGAGGGAAAGGACTTGAGGGTGTTGGTTGATGAGAAGCACAGCATGAGCCAGCAAGCTGTGTTTGCAGCTGAGAGAGCCAACCATATCCTGGGCTGCATCAAAACAAGTGTGGTCGAGGGAGGTGATTCTCCCCCTCTACTCTGCTCTCGTGAGATGCCACCTGGAGTACTGTCTCCAGTTCTGGAGCCCCCAACATAAGGAGGACACGGAGCTGTTGCAGTGAGTCCAGAGGAGGGCCACGAAAATCAGAGGGTTGGAGCACTTCACCTACAGGCTGACAGAGTTGGAGTAATTCATCCAGGAGAAGAGAAGGCTCCAGGGAGACCTCAGAGCAGCTTTCCAATGCCTGAAGGGTGCCTACGGGAAAGCTGGGGAGGGACTTTTTACAAGGGCATGTCATGACAGGAGAAGGGGTAATGGCTTTAAACTGGAAAAGAACAGATTTAGGTTAGACACTAGGAAAAAAAAATCTTTAGTGTGAGGGTGGTGAGACACTGGAACATGTTGCTCAGGGAAGCTGTGGATGCCCCATCCCTGGAATTGTTCAAGGCTAGGTTGGATGGAGCTTCGAGCAACCTGGTCAAGCAGGAGGTTTCCCTGGCCATGGCAGGGGGTGGGGAACCTGACGATCCTTAAGATCCTTTTCAACCCAGACCATTCTATGAGTCTTTGATTCTATAAATATGTGGTTTATTTTCCCGAGATACTAAACCGATCCAAAAGGTGATGGCAGTTCCCAGTCTTTACATCTCCCCTTCCAAATGCTGCTGCTAGGCCATCCACTCCTGCCACATACCTTGGGGTGGGCCAAAGCTCTACGAGCTGCTTTAGCTCACTAACTTGCTAACTTGGTCAAAACCAAACTATATAAACTAACTGGTTTATCTAAAACAGCTCAGTATCCTGTGAGCCCCATTCGACAGTGTAGCTCTGGTAAAGGACCTTGCGGATAGAAGCATTAGCTAAAGACCTCCACGTTTTGGTGGTGACAGCAGCAGCTGCTCAGCAGGTCGTGAAGCTACAGCTCTCCACATCATACACACTTAACTTGATGGAAGTTTCCTGTTAAAAAGGTTCCTTTTCACAATAAAAAAAAATATATACAAAATGTTCCCCTGGTACAAGTCTGCATCAGCATCATGTCATGTGGGAAACATGTTTTTGATGTGGTATTATGTATTCTACACCTGCTACATTTCACAGAAAGTTAAGCCATCCCAGTCAGTCTACTGTCAGAGACTTCGCGAAAAAAGAAAGTATCACAGAACAGTAGGGGTTGGAAGGGACCTTGGGAGATCTTCCAGTCCCAGCCCTCCTGCTAAAGCAGGTTCACCCAGAGCAGGTTGCGCAGCATGGCATCCTGGAGGGTTCTGAGCATCTGCAGAGGAGACTCCACAACTGCTCTGGGCAGCCTGTTCCAGTTCTCCACCACTCTCACAGTAAAGAAGTTTTTCCTCATGTCCAGTTTGTGCCCATTGCCCCTCATCCTGTTGCTGGGCACCACTTAGAAGAGTCTGTCATATGTCACTAGAGGAAAAATAAAAGGGAACGATTAATGAAAAAAAAAAAATGGTGCTAATGTTGTCCCAAACATGGGGTCCGTCACCAGATGTGCAAGAAGCCAACCTACAGACAGAGTCGAGATAAAACTGACAACACTAAGGAGATAAACTGTATGTTCATTTAGGTCCCAGCACCCTCAAAAGCAGTTAGCTCGCCTCCCCTGTAAGTAAGCAGCCCCTTATAGAGAAGGCGCGTGGTGTTCGTAGGCCAGCACACCCCAACGCTACGGCCCCACCGGCAGCTTCTGCGGATCACCCCTTCAACGCGGTGCCGGCAGCGAGCGCCCGCGGCAGGAGGCACCGCCCCAGCTCCCGGTCGGGGCGCCAGGCGGCGCAGCGCCGTCGTGGGGCTCCCTCATTGGCCCGGGCGGAGCGCGAGCAGGAAGCGGAGACCTCAGCAGCGCCGGACCAGGAGCTTCCGCGGCGGCCTCCGCTCTCCTCTGCGCCGTCACGCAGCCGGGCGCTGACCTCCCCTCCCTGGCGCGCCCCGGCCATTATTCGCCCCGTAGCAGTTTCTCAGCAGGCGGCCGGCGAACTGCCGCAGCTCCCAAACAAACCCTTCCCCTGCCCAGCAGGCAGCCGCCGCCCCGCCCGGCCCTCCTCCTCCTCCACTCCGCTTCCCTCTTCCGCCCGCACTCACAGCGTAACGCGGGAGACGGCGATAGTGACTGGCACGCTCCGCTCCTTGAAGGCGGTGGTGATGAAGCAGCCGAAGGTGAGCGCCGCCATCACGCTCAAAGAGAAGGCGAAGAGCGAGTTGGCCCGGGACAGCACCGTATTCATCTCCCCGCTCGGCCGGGCCGCCGCGCCGCGCAGGCTCCCAGGCTCCAACCGCTGTTCGGAAGGGGAAGGGGGCGGCTCCGGCGGACCTGGCGGCGCGGGGAGGCGACAGGCAGCGGGCGGTGGCGCCTTCTGTGGGGTTGCGGAGGGAGGGGCGTGGGGTGGCCCCACCCTGAGGGGACGGGCTCTGCGGCCAGGCTACGCCCTCCCGAGTGCCGCGCCTGCGCCCGTGGCGGGGGTAGTCGCGCTCCGTGCTGCCGTCGTGCTGCTGCGAAGTGTCGTACCCGGCCGTGACGTGGTGGCGGCGGCTATAACTCACAGCCCGCCTGCTTCCCGGGCTGTCCTCTGCCTCCCCTCGTGTCGGGTCTTACCGTCTAGGAAGTAATTTTGCATCGCGATTCCTTTTGAGGTCCACACCCTCTCAGGCACCTCTCAAACGTGGGAGTTTGGAGAAATAAATGCCCTGTGCCCTTTGGCTGTCGCGTATGAAAGGTGACTGACTTTCATAAAAGACCCTGTGCAGTGTTTCCACCTCTGCCTGTTTGTAGGAGAAAAAAAATATCTCTGAAGCTAAGATGTTCCAGCTTGAGTCCTGTTTAGCTGAGGGCAGTTTATTTCCCTGTTGTGAGGGTCTCCAGCGTGGCAGTGGAAGGTCCCCGGTGCTTACAGCCGTGGTCGTCAGAGCAGCACAGGGTGAAGGCACATCTGTGTCCCCTGGGAACGTTTCCTGATGGAGGGCTTCTTGGGGCTGCTCTTTGGGACTCCCACCATTAATATTAACAAGATATATTCTTGTCCTGGTTCCTTCATAACTTTTTTTTGGGAAAAAAAGTGTTATTACATATTGGAGCATTTTTTTTGTTTGTTTATTGTTTCCACCTGCTTTATGTTCCTAATGCATTTGTTACATAGAGGGAAGTTTGTATTTGTAGCTCTGGTGGATTTTTGCTTTTATATAATAAAATGTAAGTACTATTTGAGGTGAAGGCTTGTTTTGTCACTTGATGGCTGTATCTTGCTTTCTTTGGTATTGTGATGTGCTGTTCACTACCTTGTTTCTCATAGGATGTTCCTATTAATTTCTGCTTTGTTACAGTCATATTCAGTATGTAAGTCATCTTGTCTAGAAACCTCACCGAGTAGCTGTGCATGTCACTGGAATCCTTTTCTTTAGCATATGGCCCTGTGATCCCACAGGGTTTCCAGGATGAGGCAGTCTTCTACCTTACTCCTCCCAGTTGGTTGAAGTTTCACTTTGGATCAGAGCTAGCAAAAGCTTAGCTTATGTAGTGAGGTGGTTTCTAACTCCTTTTCCTAGGCCCCTGCTTGACGCCCATCCCTGCTTTCTGGATCTGAAACATTTTGAGAACTGGGGAGGGAGAGAGAGCCTCTACAATGGTGGTTTGGGGTTTTTTTTTTTCCATATTACACTAAGTACACCAGGCCTGATTAACACTGATTTCTTCGGGTGGACAACAGATGTCAGCAGTGGTTCAGCTATATAAAACCTCCTCTTCTCAGCCCGAAGATTCCAATGCTGTAAGTACAGGGAATAGGAACAGGAGCTCAGATACGGGTGTCTAAAAAGGTGGAAGGCCTCATGGTGATGGAAAGGATAGGGAGAAGAAGGTATGGGCTGACAGGCCATTCTGAAATAATGTATGTTCTGTAATTATGGCTCTGTTTATTTTCATTCTCTGTAACCTGAGTCAGGTTTGTGATTCAGGGAAGAAAACTCTGCAGATAAAGGCAGGGTATGGAAGAGGAAAAAGATCATGCTAGTGCTCTGTGTTTCCATCCAGCTTGAGTACCTGTAGCACATCTCTGTTTAGCACTATTACTAAATATAGGATGTGAAGGTACCTAGGGGGACATTCCTTGCAGTTGGGAACCTCTCGTCCACTATACTGTTGATTTCTGCGTGTCTGTGCATTTGCAATGGTGAAATCAGTTGCATGCCCAAAGAGGGTAGACTCTTTAGCAATGTTCTGATGAAAAACTCTTTCTTTGCCAGTTTGCATTCGGTAATCTTCAGCGTTCCTGATATTCCAGAAGAGTTCTAGGAACACTGAGAGTTTCTTGTCTAAAAGGGGTTTTTTTTGTTTGTTATTATTTTATGTTTTGATTTGCTATG
Source organism: Hemiprocne comata (assembly GCA_020745705.1). Taxonomy (NCBI): domain Eukaryota; kingdom Metazoa; phylum Chordata; class Aves; order Apodiformes; family Apodidae; genus Hemiprocne; species Hemiprocne comata. The sequence continues at coordinate 38,841,433 of CM036589.1, forward strand.
CAACACATTCGTTCTTCTGAGGTAAAGGTTTTGGATTTATGGTCTGGAATGTAGTGTTACTGAGAAGTGGTTACTTTTCCCCAAAATATTTGAAGACGTAGAAGCAACAAGTAAGCTTTTACTGCAACCTGGGGAGATTAACATTTCAAAAGTTGTGAAATCTGCTACAATCTAAAAGATAGTTCCAAGTGTGAACAGTATTCCTTTTGCGTATCTACAAACAAAAGGCTTAATTGCCTTTGCTCTTGCTTAGAGTTCTTAAAGGAGCCGTTTAAAGTTTTTCATTAGATATTGAACAACCTTCCAGTTGGGGAAAACTAAGTAACTAAGGCAGAACTGGGAGGAGTAAAGTAGTGAGATTTCCAAAGCAGCAGTCAAGTGGCTGAAGAAGACAAAGATCAGAAGGTTTAGCCAAATTTATGTTAGCATGTATTCTTAAGACAAGTGAACAAAAATGGCTGTTGCTCATGTAGATGTAGTTTTCGATTTACTTTAGTAGAACCCTTAAATATATGTCACTTAAAAGCACAGTATGCAGGGAAAGACAGATGGTGTAGTTTATCCAAGGACTGATCTGTTACTGTTTCAAAACAAATAAACCTGTAGCTTTTTAAAGACTGAAGTCTTGCAAAATCAGAAGATGAATTTTGAAATGAAATGGCAGTTCTGAGGGAAGAGGGGAAGAGGAAGGTGCTGTTAAACATCAAGGGCATATAGCAAGAGGACAAGGGGTAATGGCTTTAAACTGGGATAGAATAGATTTAGGTTAGACATTAGGAAGACATTCTTCCCTGTGAGTTTGGTGAGATACTGGCACAGGTTGCCCAGCGAAGCTGTGGATGCCCCATCCCTGGAAGTGTTCAAGACCAGATTGGATTGGGCTTTGAGCAACCTGATCAAGTGGGAGGTGTCCCTGCCCATGCAGGGGGGTTGAAACTAGATGATCTTTAAGGTCTCTTCAAACCCAAACCATTCTGTGATTCTTTGATTCACTGTAGCTGGTAAGTTCTGAATTGTTTAGTGAAAAATGTAAAATCTATTATTTTTGTAAAGAATAGTGGCATAATATTAATGTCAGAAATCACCCTCAGCTAAATAAGTTGTGTTAGTCTGAATGGATCAAATACAATTATTATGAAAACAAATTTATAGAACCTTCAGAAGTCAGGAAAGTTTGGGAGACCATTTCCAAGATGCAGTGATGTAAGGTGTTCAGTATGCCTGAGCAGTGTACTCAGGCCCAGATCAGCAGAGTGCTTATGACGTGGCAGTGCTCAGACTGGTTCTTAATTCAAGAAATTTTGTAATTTTTCATTACAAACCAATTGAACAAAATGCAGATATGGGATTGGGAGCACAGAATTCTCCCTTCTCCTGTCCTCCCCCAGAATTACCCAACTTTGGAATTGTGTTCTTATGTACTCTTCGGTCTGTTAATCTTTTTTTTTATAGCATTGGCACTTCAACAGGATTGATCCCAGTCAGCAGCTGATGATTAGAGTAGTCTTCTGAGAGAAAGTGGCTTGCTTTCTTTGGTTGAGATGTTTCTACTCTGATGTTCAAGTTAGTGAGTGATTCCTTTAATTATCTATAAACAGAATGGTAGGTGTTGACAATCAAATAGAGATTGCTATGAGTTCCTTGTTTTTCTGCTGAAGTCAGATTGGTTCTGATGTGCTACACATAGATAGGAGCTTTGAGGTGGCTGACAGTTCGGGGTGTAAGGTTTGTGAGTTCAGGGTGAAGGGGAGGTGCTAACTTCTGCCCAGGTGGTAGGACCTTCAGCCTTTTGGGGGATTTAAATTTCTAATTAATTGTACAGGCAAAAGTGTAGGTGCCTGTGGCATCTTTGGCACCCAGCTAGCTAGATGAGGACTGTATACACACCTTTTTTTTGGTCTAGGGCCATATATAGACTTCCTAAGTTTTATCATAAATATCTAAATACTTTATTGAATTTGACTTTAATTATTGAAATGTTTTTAAGAGATAGTAGCAACACAGCTTCTTAGGCAGCTCTGAGTGTGCAGATGAAGATTAAATTAAATGGGGCCAGGAACTACTGGGGGAATTTTTGTCTCTATTGCAACAGCACCCTTTCACTTAGCACCTCTTCTGGGTGGAACATTTTTACAACCGGTGTGGAAAGGCTGTGGTTAAGAGAAGCAGCCTTTCCAGACTGCAGTGAAGGGGTTTGTTCTCTAACCTTCTTCTCACCTCCATTTTTCTTCCTTTGGATCTACAAAGTAAGGAGAATGAACAGATAAGCACACAGACATTTTCACTTACCACTGTATTCTTATGGCTAGTCCTCCAGCAGGAAAATTTCAGGGAATTTTGAATTTCTGATTTCAGAATGAATGTGGCATTTTATAATACTGCCTCATTTAGCAGCATAAAAATGCTTCATTGAAGGTGGAACCAAGTATTCTTGGCTCCAAAACCAACTCTAAGTATGTTTTGGAGACCGACGAGTAATTTTTGGCTCGTGGCAGTTTTGCTATTGCCCATTTCATGGCATTCCAAGCCATGTTAGCTAAAGTCCTCTCATACATCACTGATTCAGCTGGAGCTTTCACACTTCGTTGTGCTTTGCATTCTGTGGCAAGAAACCTGTGTGCTGTTGATCCACCTCACTCTAGTTTTACCTCTTTCCCTAGGTCAGTTCTTCATCACAAAGTATTTTTATGTCTCTTGTAAAAACACCAAGCAGAGACGGTCATGCCTCAGCTTGAGGAAAAGGATGTTTTGCTAGCTCTGTCATGATGATATCATTTAACTGATACCAATTTTAGTGGATAAAAAAAACCCTTCTGATATGAATACTAGCCATTGGAATCAGCACATAGTGACATATGCTTGCTGAATAGTCTTGTGATTCCCATATGTACCAACAAGTTATGAAAGTGACTTTGTAATTTTCTTTTATTAATACCGTTCATAGGCACTAGAATGTACTTTGAACATAAAGGAGACAAATGAAACTGCTTTTACTTAGTGTAGAAGAAAACCTGGCAAAAACTTGAAGAAAATGGATATAAAGTTAAAGGAAACAGATGCTTTCACTATTTTTAGAAACAGTTTGTAATGAAGAAAAAAATAATCAGTTAAATGATTAAAGAAATATTATAAGGCAGACTGTACTGTAGAATAAAATTAACAATTTTGAAAGGCATGCAAAGTGATAACATTCAGAACTCGGAGATATTATTTCAAGCAAACTTTACAATTGTCTCTTCTTGATGATATAATTTAAAGATCTTACACATAAATAAATAAAAACTTCTTGTGGATCCAAAGTAGTTTCAAAAGTCCAGATAGTATTAATTCAAACAGCTGAAGAGGTCTGTCTAGATTTCGAAGTGGCAGAGGGGTGTTAGTTACAGGTGCAAATCTGGTCTTTTGAAAAGTCAGTTGAAACAGAATATTTGTCAAGTTCATTTCTCATGTACTAATTGTCTATGTGATGAAAACCAGCTCTTCTGGGATCTGAATATTCCACATTTATTTATTTATTTATTTATTTATTTAGAGGCAACTATTTAGTAAGAATATGTGACATTTTGCAGTTCATTAAAGAAAAGATTAACTGTAAAAAACTGCAAAAATAACAGGTTCAGTTACATGAATTTAGGTTAATAGTGGTTGCATTGCCTACTGGAGAAATGAGAAATAGCAAAGTTAGTTCAAGTATCAAAAGCATAGTAGCTGTGGTACCACACATCTAAGGAAGAGGGTAAGTTGAAGAAGGAATCTATTAAGTCCTGTAGATGTGTGGTTGGTGACAAAAATGTTTGTACCCAAGAAAGGAACTATGCAAAGGGGAAGAGATGCAAAATGAAGAGACTCTTCAAAGTTTCACTGATATAGCCCTATCAGTACCTTGAGCCATCAAAAATTACAACTAAATATTATTTTTAAGAGGCAGCTTGCATGTGCATTTTGAAATTACTCTCCCCGTGTAGTTTGCTACAACTTTTTACTATCTGTGTAGCAGAATGGGTGGTAGGGAATTGCGAGTGTTTTTTTCAGTGTAAAGTCTAGCAGGTTAGTTTAAACTCATGAACCATTTAAATTGTCAGATTTTGAACTGTAAGAGCTGGATACCAGTGCACATTCCTTCCTGTTGATTTCCAGGAAGGGAGAAGGAGGGGCAGGAACCTTTAGCTGAGGAATGGAATGGGCAGCTGGAGGTGGTAACTTTTAAACTCCCGGGAGGCAAGATTTGCTAGAGTTTGTCTGTCAGCAGGTGGTGTGTGCCTGCTGTCTGACACGTTTCTGGTTTTAGTAATGTCTCCCAAGTACATGCATGACTTATTTTGGAATCTTCTTCTGTAACACTCTCAATAATTCAGTTGTGTTAGGTATCCAAAGAGGACTGCAAGCTGTAGAACCAATTTACCATGTTCGTTAGTAGGGCTCTGAATTTACTTGTCACCAGGTCAGTTATACTTGCTTCCTGTCTGTAAAGAACTTTACTGTCAGTGATCAGATGGACTGGTTAGGCAGATCAAGCATGCTCACATGATAATGTTGCTGATAGCAGGGATTGTTTGATATTAGACTTGTAGTTGAAGGGGAGTCTATCAGAATTGTCAGAAGCAGATGTCCAGTTGGTGTATAACAAAGTGATACAGGTTTAAAATTTCAGTTTATTCTTTCAAAGAACTGAGAAGTTAGAAAACTGGAATTTCATAATTGCTTAAACATCTAAATTACTTTTTTTTCTTCTGAGATACATGTAACATAGAAAATATCAGTTATATCTAGAGATTCTTACTGATATTTAAATACTTGACCACTAAATCTGTTCTATGGAAATCCAGATACACAAGTTAGATGTATTTTCTGAGATAGTAGTATTTTCAACAGACAGGAAAGACAAAACATGTGAATAAACCCAATTTAAATTCATTAAAAGTTAGCAGTAGAATAAGCAAACTTTCCATGATGTTACAAAGAAAAAGAGCTTGATTTGTAGAGAACCTAAACTATATCAGAGAATTGATTATAGTAAAGTGGAGGAAAAAAAACCCCAAACTATTATATCCACCCAAAGGCATGAATTTGGACTTTATGGAGCAATTTAAGAATGGATGAAAATAATACGCTACACCAAAATACAGAGAGAAACTATTTATGTAGCAAAACTTGTATGAGATAAATTTCTGTGTGTCAAGCTTTTTATATGAACTGGTGTGTTTCATAGTCTTATGAGAGTAGGAGAATGATGTCTAAATACAGAGCTGTTCAGTAGAATGAGTGTCCAAAGTCAGAGCATGGCTACTAAGAGGAGCATGGTGACATGTTTTATGACACTAGTTTTCCTGTGTTATGACACTTAAGCTGTCATTGCATTGCATTTTGAAAGAGATTTTTTGGTTAAAGTGTTTAGTTGGGTGATTAGGAGACTAGCATGAATTATGAGGCCTGCAGAAATCCAAATGAAACGTAACTTTGGGTATCAGTTACAACTTCACCATTGCTTTTGTAGATTCTGGATAGTCGTGGCATTAAGGTGCTTCAGGAGGAAAAGCTGTAAAAGGGAGATGTGGGCCTTTAATTTGTTTTACAGTGTTGTGTTTGCTTTAGTTGGCTACACAACTCTCGGGTTTTTGTGCTGAGAATATGGCTTTGTCATGTGGTCAAGTCTGTAGAATTCTTAAGGATAGGTGCAGTGAAAAAGCAGCTCAGATCTGAACCGAGCTTGGTATACGCTGGACAAAGTTTGTGTTCTCTCACTTTTCTTCTTTTCATTCCTCCAAAACAGTAGCACAAAGTCTGTGTTTTGTCTGCCTCTCATCTTCATATTTTACAAAGAAAGAGCTGTGTCTGGGTTGTGCTTGAGGTCCTGTTTGGAAAAAGATTCTGCAGCTGTTTGATGTCTTCCAGTCACTCCAACTTCTGAATTTCTTGTAGCTAACAGATAAATATGGTTTGTTTGTTTTTCAGTGCCTAAACACAGATGCTTAACTTATCCTTAACTTATGAAAGATATTACTGAAAAGAACATTTAATATTTTTTAGAAGTTGTTTTTATGGTATGTGTGTCTTGTTTTGCCTTACCTTCAAGTTTAACTTACGGTGATATTTTGCGTAACAATATATATAAGCAAATGCTTTTTAAAATAGTTACTCTATGTCTAGATTTATTGAGTTCAAATGCTCTGAATAGAAAAAAGTCCTTAAAGAACATACATCATGGAGAAAATGACATAAACAACGTTCAATAACATTAGATGAATCAGATAATGTTTTAGGTATTGAGGATTAGCATCCCGTCCACCTCTTAAAATACAAGTCAATAGGTCACAAACCAGGTCACTTTTCATGCTGAATTAGACATTGCCTTTTTGGTAGCTCAAGCTTCTCAGTGTTTTTCAGTCCTTCATCAAGCACTGCATGCTTATATCAGAAACTCAGTGCTAGAACTAGTGGCTTCTTACTCATTTTATTTTAAACTCTTTCTGTTTTGAGGTCATTGTTTTAGAAGTTTCTCCTGGTGGGTTGTCTATAATGTATAAAATAATGCATTCTTCAAAACACCTAGGAGTTTGCATTCCTCTGCCTGGCATCCTGTTTTATTAAATTACCTGCTGTTATGTTTGTTATTAGCCAGAAGTTTAAAAAGCAGGACAAATATCTTAACTACTTGTGCAGTTTAAGCCAAATCTCTTAAATATGGAGGAGAACATGCAGGTGAAGTGTCATACAGATCATTCCTTAGAGTGTATTGCAAAGCTCATCTTACATTTTTTTTTTTTTTAAGTTTGAAAGGTTTAGATGCTTGTCCAAAATACTGAAGACAATTGTTAAGACTTAACTAACAAAATTGTGCCATGTGCTTTTGTACAGCCTATGTTAATCTAAGGATATTACTTTAAAAGATTTAATTACAAGTAAGTTTATTTTCCAGAACTAGATGTAGTATATGCTATAAAGAAATCATATTTCTAGGGGTTTTACAGTCCATAGTATGAAAAAATGCCTTCAAAGGCTTCATATTATTTTGTGTTGTTTTTCTTGTGTATCTTGCCTAACTGAAAATGAAGCATAGAATCTTCTAAAGCACTGAGGAAAAATTTGCAGAATAAAATAGAGTTTATTAATGTGGTTATGTAATGAATCATAGAAGATAGACCATAATTTTTTCTAAAAGATAGTCACTTATCTTGTGGGTAAATTGCACTAGATTTCACAGAGTTTAAATTAGCAGAAGCAGGTGCTGCTGCTGAGTACTTTCTTTCTACACTTGGCCATTACACAGTGAGGCATTAAAGGACAGGCTGTGTTGTCTGAGCACTGGAGTTCGAAATTAACCACTTATATAGTAATTATAAATGGCACTGGTTATGTTCTTTGGAACTGGTGACTGACCAAGTTACATTAAAAGGGACTTTAGGACCATAAATTCCAGCATTTTAGGTTTTTTTAAAGGTTTTAAAATTAAAACAGTTAATTGCCAGAAGTGAGGAATGCATAACAGATAAATCGCTACACTGTTCTTGTTTTCCTTGCTGGGAGTATGCTAGTATGTCAAACTAGGGGAATCCTTATCTGTCACAGTATTACTATGTTCTTAAAACAAAACAAAATCCTAATATTGTTTAGGGTATTGCAGTTTAGCTTGGTGCCATTTTCTGTATGGTATGATAAAACCTCAAACGTTATAATACTTTTACATGTTTTACATAGTTTTACATCCATTTTGTAGTCATTAAGTGAATGAACATTCCATAGTTTGTTTTATTTAGGTTTGTTATCCAAATTTTGTATTAAAAGAAATATTATTGAATACCTTATTAGTTTCAGTATTGCTTTCACTAGAAAATACAAGTGTTTTATTACTAGCAATGAAGCCAATCACCTTCAGAATACTCTTTTTGAGTTGTGCTTTTAAACTGTTTTACAAGTGAGGAAATGAGGCAGAGAAATTTAATTCCTAAAAGTCAAAACTATACAGGAAATGTGAATGTCCAGATGAACCCATCGCTCTTTTCAAGTGCTTTGATATTTTTACAACAAAATGTGTATTTGTTTCATGTTGTTGGTGCATTTCTGTTTGGAAGCTCAGTATTCTGCAGTGCTGCCAGACCAGACTCCAATCACTTCAGGTTGCCATGCAATAGAAAATTTGGAACACTGCATGCTGGTTTTTTACACACTCTCATGGCATCACATTGACTGTCAAATCCTTTATTTATTTACTTATGCTTCTGATTTCTGTTCCAACATCTGTAGCTTTCTGTTACTGGTCCTGTCAGTTGGCATGGGCTTGCTCTCAGCTATTTTGTGTTCAGGTCTCAGTATTCACGTTGGTGATTCTTCCAAAATGCCATGTGAGCATTAACATCTGAACAGTTGTTCTGTTTTCATGACCGGGTGCCTGGTAGTGTGGCTTTGCCAACAAGCTTTAATGGCCATTTCTGCAGAGCTTTAGTAGCCTTAGATTAGGATAAGCTATGCAGTTGGGAAAGTTTCCAGTTAAACTGGCATATATGAGTTTCAGAGCTTTAAAAAAGAAGAAATATTATTAGGAGAGTAATTTTGCCAGCTTCTTATGAGCGTGTGTGGACTGAAATTCTCGAAACTCAGTTTCTTTCATTTTAATGTAGTTTATAGCTAAGGACGGAAATTTTTGAGAGGACAGGAGACAAGCATTGATGTAGGAATAGCCCTCCTGCTTAATTTTTCATGTTGTTTCTAAAATCAGAAGTTTTACAGATCAACGAAGATTTTTGAAAGATAACATACAAAATACTACATGCATCCACAGCCTTATATTTGAAAAGGGTTTTGTTATTTTTGTCAACCATTTACAGAACAATTCAACCTGAAGAAGACAACCTAACAACTGAGAAATTTCTTTTTAGTGATTTATCTACTGCAGTTGTAAGAAGTGGGAAACAGTAATGTAAGGGGAAGATTAACTCTGAGTGTTGCTGTTAAGCTCAGCTGTTATTTATAGTAATTGCTATTTGGATTTTCACTTCTACAAAGAAAGGCTATTTTGTTAACAAAACGTGGGAGAAGTCCACGTGGGAAGGTGCAGTTACTGGATGACACAGTGAGTCAGGAAAAAAAGGGTCAGGTAAAACTCTATGAAGAAGAAAAAATGTTTTCCATGAGATAATTACGATTTTTCCTTATTCTGCATGGTACATTTGCAAAACAAGTACTTAAGATGGCTGGGGAGTTCTGTGAACTGATTAAGTTAAGCTTAATAATACTAGTAAAAGTATGGAAGAAGATATTCCATTACTGGATGTGTTCCTAAGGAAAATACAATTCCTATTAATAATTGAAACGGAAATTGGCAGTGGTGGCTCAGAACATAATGCCTATTTATCCTTATGGAAAACATGACACCTCAATTCAGTGTCAGATAACAATGTGCCAAATATAAAAAGGGATTTTCATTTGGCATTTTAAGTACTCACTCCTGCTTCTAACTATGGTATGAGGAGAGCAGTTCCTATTCTGGCTGGATGAGAAAATGTCTATAAATGAAATTTGGGAGAAAATGCACATGTCTTTTCACAGAATAATAAAGTTTACAGCATAAACTGCTTTTAATTGCATTTTCTAGTTACTGTTTTCACTTTCTTGTGGATTAGTTTTTTTTTCAAAGAAAAACACTGAATATCTGTTTCTCTCAAGATAAGCACAATTCAGTTCTTGTCTGTTAAAAATCTTCATATTTTCCAAGCACATTTCCTTTTATCATTGTCTTTTCTTCATTTATGTAGGTTTATTTGAATGTATCTTTCAGAATGATTTCTTACTCTTATTCTTACTCTAATAAATTAGTTCTGGAGCCGCATTATAAGCTCTTTATTTTGCCACTTCCCTTTCAGAACTATGATTTTGTCTCATACCCTTAATGTCTGCTATGCTGTTCATTGATGCCTGCATCTGTGGATGCAGGGACATTTGGATCATACCCTCTGTTCCTGATGAACAGTTGCCAACATTCTAAAGTGTTTTTTTCTGACCATCAAACAAGAGAATCCAGGGTAGAATAGAAAGGGTGTTTTAGTTTAAGATTACTTTGGAATCTGTCCTGCAGCTTCTCAGTGTGTCATGTTGTGACACCATTATTTACTCAGCAATTATTCACACTAATGGAACAATTTGTGTGTAACTGCTGATGACTATGAGTAATAATTTTATGGTAGATAAGCAAATTCATTCTTAAAAAATCTGAGGAATTTAGATTCCCCTCTCTAAAATGGGCCAAGATGTAAAGCCTGTCATGTCAATAATGCTGGACAAAGAAGAATGTATCATAAGCATAGAATTTTTCCATCTTGTATATTTTCTACTGCATTTATTTAATTAATTTTTAATTAATTTAATTTTATATACTCAGGTATTTATAAAAATATCTAGGAATTTAATTTTTATAGTCTGCTCTTAATACTGTTTCTGTATAATGTTATAAGTCATGTATACTAGATATTGTCATTCAGTCTGAACAAAATAAGAGACTGTCAAAGCTAGTATATATTAAATCTCTGTTTCTTTATTAATGTGTATTTCAATTTCTAGTTTTTTTAAGAAAAAAATAGTAGGTGAACATAAAGTGAAGTAGCACAAAAGAACAATTTTACAGGAGAATATATTTTTGCAAAAACTGGTTACCTGAGTTACCTGTTTTAGTACATGAAATTGTAGTCCTTAATAATAATACTTTTGACAGCAAGTATTAATAGGGTAAATAAATTAATTAGAAATGCAGAATTTGGAATGAAACAGACCTTTTAAGTGGAACAAGTACAATCCAGGGTCTTGGAACCTGTGTCTGTTATATTCTGTCCCACTTGAATACCAGCAGGCTAGCAGGAGCAGAAGTGAACTCAATACTATGTACAGTATAAATAATCGTCATATTTTGAGCAGCAAGCATCATGACCAGCTGATATTTTCTTTCCTCAGGACCAGTTGTTCCCAAGAGTGCGTGGCTGGAGCCATATGATCTTATCAACACATTTGAGAGCCCTACCCAAACACTGAGAGAGATTTTGCTGCAGCAATGACTGTCATAGAAGAAAGTCGCCCTTTTGCCCAGCAGCTATCCAATGTGTACTTTACTATACTTTCACTTTTTTGTTTTAAACTTTTTGTGAAGATCAGCCTTGCTATACTTAGTCATTTCTACATTGTGAAAGGAAACCGTAAGGAAGCAGCAAGGATAGCTGCTGAATTTTACGGAGTTCCTCAAGGACAAGGTATATTTGTACTTACTATCTTATGGCTACTGTTTGGGGTTTTTGTTGTTACTGTTTGTTGTTTTGTTTTTTTTCCCAGGAAATTATTGATCTGCTAGCCTCATTTTTATTCAGTTTGTCAAATGGTATGTGTGAATATTGTTTGGGTGGTTTTTTTTCTGTAGTTCTGACTGCATTTTTTTGAGAAAAATTATTTGAAGGAGTGTTAGGTTATTTAAGGTTATTGATTTTTATTTTTACTTTTTAGGTTATTAAGTTCATAATAAAACTGAAGAATTACAGCCAATGTCCTGAGAGGCCTGTACTTAAGATGGCTATATTTAAGATTGCCAAATACTTCCCAATCTAAGACTATTTCCCCTATTGCTTCTAAGGTTTCCCAGTTTACCCATTTGTGGTTGAAATTTTACATACCTGGCATGTGATTATTTTGTAACACTTCAGTGAAACTAGTCCAAATATTTATGACAATTATTTCTTGATTAAGCTAAAATTTCCTCACAATAATTTCTTTGAGAAGATGCAGTTCTTCTGTACTTTGAATTAGTTAGTGTCTTGGCACATATCAGGAAGCTTACTGTTTGTTGGGGTGAGCTTTAGGGCATCTGTGTAGAAACCCATCAAATTTTACTGGGTTGAAAGCTCTTGTGAAAATTCCTTTTTCTGTTTGCTCAAGCAGAACTTTGGCAGAGCTGAGCACTACTGTTCACCGAAGCTTATCTGTGGTGAGCCAGTACCATTTTCATTCAGTTCTTTTTCTGGGTCACAGAACACAGAACTGTCCCTCTCCTCAATTGTGGTGTCCTAGTGCATGACTGAGCCATATTTTTGCTCAACTCGGGATCCCTGTTGCTTTGCTTGTCTTTGATTGTTGTTCCTTGTATTTTGGGATGGCATGAGGTTTGAGTTAGGTGATGGAACAAGAAGACTTAACTTGCCTCTTATCACCTTCGCCTCTCATCCCTAAGTACCATGAACAAGAAGAAATAACTCAAGTTAGATGCAAAGCGGGGAACTGTAGAGACTTTGACAGTAACAGTTTCAAATGTGAAGAACCTTTCAGTCTTCAATGTTGGGACAAATGTTAAATGGTTTTTGTGTATTTAAATTTGCAAACCAAAGAGAGGGGCTTACATATGGAGGCAGGAATTAGCTTGTTTTGCAGAAGACTTATTTGAGGTGGATTTATTTTATGTGTTCTCTACACAATTGAGAGAGAAAATTCTGAAACCCTGGGTTTTTACATCTGAGTATGTTAATCACATAATTGGAACTATTAAGCATGTGTGTGAGTGTGTACACAGATACATACATGTATGGGAGGGTGTGTATGTGTGTGTATTCACTACAGCAGGATGGGGAGGACTGTCTATTCCATTGGCAGAAATATAGTGAATGTGGCAGCCCTCAACTGAAATTAAGAAAATTTTTTTTGTCAAAAACTGCTGGCTAGTTCTAAGGGAGCTCGTTCTGGGAAGACTGTCACAGGATCTGACTCATGAAGGAGAAAGACTGGCAAGAACTAGAGGCAAAGGAGTAACATGTATCAGGTTGGAAAGTAAATAGTCTACAATGTTACCTGTTGCTGAATCCAGGAGGCTTTAGTTTGTTCATTAGTCAAATGCCTGAACTATTTTATCTAAATAAACATATATTCAGTGTTCTGGTAGCTGGCCCATGCAAACGATGAAAATCTATCAGTCTTGCAGGTTATTATTTTGCTCAGGTAGCAGAAGTTTATATTGATTTAAAGGCTTAAACATATGGTAGAGTTTCTGGTTTCTGATTGGTTTATTAAAATAGTTAATACAACTGTTTTCTGCTTAAACTGTACTTTTTTAAACTTTTTTGGCTCACAGTGTTCACATCTGGATTTGGAATAGTCCTAAGCACATGGTCAGCTAATATTACATAATCTTCAAATTCAGCCACTTGCCATGATCAACAGGACAAATCCTTGCTCTTTGGGATGCAAATAGGGTTCCTCAAAATTACTGGTTTATCTCATCTTTTCTATACCTTTGTTCTGTGTTTGTAGAAGGGGGCATGTTACTGTCTTAATTCATACCATGTTGTGGGGTTTGGTTTGTTTATGCTTGTGAAATACACTACAGAGATAGCTCAGTAGAGTTTATACACTACCATGTAACAAAATATCCTGTTCGCTACAGCTTGTAGCATTAAATGAGAAAATTAAATACTGTGTATCCTCCAAATTGGTGATCCTGTTCTGTGTTTTTGAGGCTGTAGAGAAGCCTCAGCAGAAAAGAAAAAGCCCGAAACAGAGAAAGAGGCTATAATTGCCTAATTGAAGTTTATGGTGTTTCAATAAGTAATTCTAATTAGAGGAAATGTTAGTTTTTATTTTCTAATGTTAACCTGATTATGTACTCTTAACATTCTGTTAATGCTTGTATTTTCTGTTTGCTCGTAATATTACAAAGTTACTTTTTGCTATAGGGCTTGGCTAGCATAGAGTGCTATTGTTTTGAAGAAGAGAAAAGCCTTTGGAAGTAATGTGCGATTGCTGCTAGGGACAGACATTATTTCATGTTTACTGAATTAAGCTCTTGAGTTAAAATAAGCCTTTCTTTTATGAAGATTGTATAATTGAGGACATTTTAGGTACTGAGCAGTATTACTTTGTGGAACTTCTTTTACCAAACTGAAGGTATATAGGTCAGCACAGGACTTGAGGCTCAGGTATCACACATTTCATAGCTGACTTACTTTGTTTTGTGGCTTGTTCCTTGTTGAGTACAAGAAGACAGCTTTACCTGTGTCATCTGCTTAGTGTGGTCTTGATGCTAGATATTAGTAGCAAAACAGGTCATATTTTGTTCCTTAATATTGCAGGAATATTTTTTTCTGCAGTGTGCATACTCACCAATCAACTGTGTTAAATCTATCCTTTGGATTCTCATATATATGTGAACAGCTGGATAGGGAGTGTCTCAGTAATTAATTAGAAATTATTATATGCTCTATGTGGCATTGAAATATAAGAACCACATCAGTGTTCAGCATCAGCTAAGACCAGAAAAGTGCATATAAAATCTCTACTAATTATAAGTTGATTTGTTTATGCAGATGAAGTCTAAGTAAAACTTCTCTTGTGTGCTGTACTATAGCTGAAAGGCACCTTGAGAGGTAATTTGGACAGTCTAGGATGAAATCTATGAGTTATCTGGCAAATGTTTGTCTAACTTGTTTTTAAAATCATTAGTAATAGTGATTTCTGCAGTGTCCTTATGCTGTTCTCATCACTAGAAGGCTTCCATTCTCCCCAAGACCTACCAAGATCTTTATTTCTGCAAACTAAATATGTAAAATATTATTAAGTTATTTGTAAGTTTTTCTCCATGTATGAAAAGTAATCAATTTAAAGACTATTAAAATGCATCTGCCTACTTCTACTGTTTTTTTCTTTTCTAGAATGAAGGATTTCACTTAGTCTGTCCTAACCTTGTTTTCTTGACCTGGAATTACTGTAGTTGCTCTCCTTTGGACTTGTGCCAGTTCTTATGCAGTTCATTGACATCCTTATTGATGTCTGATTCCCCATGTGAAACAGAGTGCTCCAGCTGATACTTTATTACTGCAACCAGTGGAACTATTACTTGTATAAAAGTGGAACAGTTACATCATGTGCCATATATATGACACCCTATATAATACCTCCTGGAATTGTGCTGCTTTTTTTTGTTTTTGTCCCCCAATGGTAAAGTACTAAGGATACAGTCTGTAGTCTACTGTAAACCTCATGTTAAAACAGTCACTGTACTATGCATTTGCTTTTTCCTAATTGTAATACTTTGTACTGACCTTCAGCTAACTTCATGCTCTTGATATCAGACAGTTTCTCCAGTTGCTCAAGTCTGTTTGGAATTGTTTCCATCTGAGCAGTTGCAGCACCTGTACCTGAGTGTCATTTACTGATTTTATAAAAATAAATATAATATTCTATAGTCCACAATAATAAAAAACTGAGCTGCACCAAATGCAGGACAGGACCGTGAAGTCTTTCCCATTTGTTTGAAGTGGATTAAAGGCCCATGTCTTAATACACTGTCAGAATTGAATTCTTTTTTTCAGTGGTATTGCTGCCATAAAAGAATTAAATGAAAAAGGGATCCATCCTATTATAAAGGTCCCATTTACAGGATTATTTTTAACTTTGGCACTGATTTTGTAAACACTCATACACATACTTGCCCCATTGAAGTGAAAGGAACTGACCAGTTCTTTAGAGATAAGTGCCTTGCAATCAGGGACTATAGTTGTATTGTAAATAGGGTATGGTGCCTAGCTGTTATTTTTTATTGTGTTGAAGTGAACATTTATTTATTCATTATGCTAGAAAATTTGCAAAAGTCAACTTTTTATTAATTTCTTTCTTTATGGAAAAACTCATGCCATGTATATCTTTATTTGACTTTAAAATTCTGTATGCCACAACCTGACCTACAAAAATGAACTTAATTGCAAATTAACTTTGGATGTAATTAGCTCCTTAGCAGGCTATCTGCAGTGACAGTGATCAGCACAGTAAGATTTGTTCTTTCACTGTATTTCCAGACCTATGAAGAGTTAATAACTCGGCCTTTTGTACAGCTGTTGCTGGATACGAATTGGAAGATCAAAAGCAACCTTGAGACTCTTCCTACTATACCAGCTAGCTGGTCATATAATGGAAGTGCTCTGCATATACAAGCACTGAGTTGGAGCTTCAGCAGAGTTTTATAGTTAGTTGATTTAGGATGAATTAGCAGTGCTGTGGTATGAAATGATTTCAAAGTCTAAGTGTGTATCAAATCTTAAAAGTGAATTCATTGTCAGGTCTTTTGGCTCTGTAAGATACAAACTCCGCTGACAAATACTAGGAAGAGATTGGTTTATATGGAAGAGTCCATTATTTGATAACACAGGTAACTTTATAGAAGCAGAAATAGGTTCCCATTCATAACCCTTTTATAAGGCAAAAGGAGTCTATTTTATAAAGATTAAACCTCATACTCAGTATCTGTTAAAAATGCTTTAGCTGCAAGTTGAAGGTGGTATTTATGAAAGAATAATTTTGCAGAAGTTAATATAGCATAAACAACAAACAACTGGTATATATAGATACCTGGGGTCTGATGTACAAACTAAATAGTTCTGACAATATAAAACACTTTTTCTTTAATATCCTATTTTAATTATTAATTATTTTAACTCTCTTTGCAAAAATTTACACTGTATACATAAATATACTACTTTAAAGTAATATTTGAAAGTTATTTGAAAGCAGAATTTGTATTTGTAGTATTTGACTATAGCTTCTCAAAATGTATTATACTGTTTTTGCAGAACTGGAGAAATGAATATGCCCTGATTTCTTCTAAACTTAAATAAAAGAAGTCTACTCTTGAATGAACACAGCAAGTTCTTAGCTACCTGTCTCTGCTGTGTCTGGGCCGGACATGGTAGGAATGCTTCGTACATTAGTTATTCCTAGTTACCCTAAATTAAGCCATCCATGGGACTGTGGTAGTTCAAGACTGAAGGCCCCATCTTCTTTCAGGATTATAAGGCTTGTAACTACTGTGAAGCCTTCTTTTTCTTTTACACAGAAGGCTGCTTGGGTGAACCCAAGAAACTGGTCCATTAGGTACAAATCATAAATAGGAAGTAATGCTGTTTCACTGTTAGAGATCTGTCTGGAAAGCTTGGTTAGATTTTCAGCTGTGGTGAATAATTAGAGCAAAGTTTTCCTATTATTTTATTCTAACAAGTTGCAATGGATAATGTCACTCAACAACAGTTGTTAGGTAGGGAAGATAGGCACGAGGCATTTTCTCAACTTGCATTCCACAGAGATCACAGTTCTATTAATAAAAGCCATATAAGACCTCTCCTAGCTTCCTGGATACAATAGAGATTCATTTAGTAATGATAGGAATATTGTATGGCATACCTATTCACCATACCACTTGGTGTAAGGCACCACATTTAGCATTTGTTTTTTTATATGCAGCACGTAAGCTAATGGTGTAAAAATGCTTAAGCTAGTGTGAATGTTCTTTTTTGAAAGTTCAGAAGGGAGATTTTTTTATAGAGCTGGTCACCTTCTCTTATATGCTAAATAACTTTGCCCAGTATGACAACTGCCAAAGAAGAGTCATACTTCAAAATAAATTTCAGTAAAACACTTGCTTAGAATCAAGCAAATGACACCACATATCACCAAGATACCAGAACCTTTCCCCTCTGAAAAATATAAAGAGATGATGCAACGAGACTGGCGTGGCCAGAGCCATGCTGTTTCTATTCGCAGCAACAAAAACCAAGCACATCTGTTGGCAAGCACTGACTTTTTCCTCACCTTGAAGAAAATCTCTGAGGCTACAGAAACTTCTAGTGAATATATCTGCTGGAGCCTGTTTGCATGCTTGC
This sequence comes from Hemiprocne comata, assembly GCA_020745705.1. Taxonomy (NCBI): domain Eukaryota; kingdom Metazoa; phylum Chordata; class Aves; order Apodiformes; family Apodidae; genus Hemiprocne; species Hemiprocne comata. The sequence goes on from CM036589.1 coordinate 38,859,099, forward strand.
TTCCCTGAAAGAAACTGCGATATCCTATCATGTGGATTCCTTAGCGGTTTTTTCACTCCTACCTGTATCTGTGTATCAGGACCTTCCTGAGAATACCACTGCCACACACTGTATTTTATGGTCTCTGCCTCCTTGAAATGTGTCAAACTTAACTTGTCACCAACCTAGGTCCTGTTGGCTTGCTTGATGCGCACAGTCTTAAGTTAACTTGCATAGAAATCCTCTTCATCAGTTTATTTCTTTTTTTTTTTCTGGATGAAATTAATAATAAGCTTTTGCACCACAAACAAGTACAAAATGAAACATTATGATCTCGATGTAGCTCAAAACCTGGGTTTTTAAAGGTGCATAGTGGTAAGACCGAAAGATAATCCTGGAGCAATCAGCCTGCAAGGCCTTAAAACAACAGTTGTTACAGAAAAGCCGTTAAAAACGTCTGGTACTGGACTGAGGCAAGCTCAAACATACCATCTGCACTGGTCCTTTTTGCAGCAGTGGGACTTAAGACAACAGGGGAAGATGACCAAAATAGCATAGCTCCCTGAAGGTGATGTTCCTTCCCTCAGTCATAGACCTGTTTATGGCCAGGGTTCTGCTATTCACGCTGCTCTCTTGTAGGGGATGTTCTCAAACGTTTGCAATGCGGGCAAGCTACGAGTGAACTCCTGCCAGGGTTAGATGATGATGGCTTTGGGGGAATGCATTACGTGCCTAAGCACTGACCTCTATTCATGAGTGCAGCAATACTGGCTGGTTGGTCATAAATCCACTATGGCATGCTGCATCTGTTGCACTAGTGGATGTACTCTTTGGTATGTCTGGAGTCTTTTTGGCAACAGATATGATCTGTCTCTTTATGATTCTTCTTTCATGGTAATTGGCTGCAGATTCACTCTGTGGGGCTCTATAACACTCATGCCAGCTACTCAGGCCTTGTGTCTTTCTTCTCCGTAAATATCTGAAGCCCAGGCCTGCTTGGTAACTGATTTGGCTAGATTCACCAGCATGACTGGTGGAATTTTTTTTACTTTAGCCCACGTTAGCAAATATTCTGTGCTACCTCTGCCTGTCTGCATGAAGAGGTCTGGCAGGCACCCACTGAAAATCCACAAGCCAAGAAATGTAGAAATGTATAATTGTTCCATTTTTTACTTCTGTGGGGGCTGAGACAGAGCTTTTATCATATCAGAATTTTAAATCTTTTCTCAATCTTTCACTCTAATTCCCAGCATCCAAGGATACAAGGCCTAACAACTGTAAAAATCTCAGGAGAAGAGGTAGGAAAATTACTAGCCATCCATGCTGTTACTACAATAATAATATTAATAATAATAATAATAATTTGGATTTCCAGCTAAGAGACAGTGATGATACTGGATAAAGGGCAGGAGTGTGTAATAGCCTTTTTATTGCTTATAGTGGTGTAGAGAAATGTCATTTTATGCTTAAATAATAATGACCATTTAAGCATTATCTGCATATTTGCTGGTATATTGTCGAGATATGTATTTGGTATTTGTCGAGATGTGGAGGACAGAAGGCTGGTTGGTGACACCTAAGCTTCTGGTTGACTGCTAATGACTTATAATATTATTGTATTGCCTTGATGCAAGAATCTGTTTAAGAAAAAAAGAGTTTTTCCAGTCCTTTCCCTGTTCTGCTGTTAGAAATTTATCACTGCTTTTATGGTGTATTTAAGTTCCTTGGCATTGAGCTGGCACTGCAGGATGTAACAGTGGCCACTGTGGCCTTTTAGGATGCTATGCTTTTGTTGGTAACCGCTGTCGCAGTTTGACTCAGGATTGGCAATTAAACCAGCGATAGCAATGCTCTCCATCGCCTCCCACCCAGGTAGGGAAGGAGAGAGAGAATGAGGGAGAGAGACTTTCTGGATTGAAAACTAAACTAGTCAGCTTTAATTAAACACTAATGATAAAAGAAAATATGTACAATTATATACAAGTATGTTCAGGAATGTGCAAAACCCTGTTGCCTTCCCCCACCCCCAGCAACTCCCACGTCACTCTCCTGAGCTGTGAGCAGTCCTGAAATGTCCTGGACCACTGCTGGAGATAATGGCAAAGCAGACAGGAGCTGAGGGGAGAGTTACGAGGGTCAGGAACACACGAGCCTAGGGGTCGACAGTGATGGACAGATGGAGTCCTCCCCAGATGCCAGCCATGGGCGGAAAAGAAGGGAAGAAGAAGCAGGAAGTCATCTTCCATGATCTCTGACCTTACACTGAGCTCACATAGATATATGGACTGGAATATCTCTGGCCAATTTTGCTGTCCATCTAGTTACATATATGACTCTTCTGCTCCTGGCAGCATCTGTGGCTGCAAATTCACTAGGTAGAACAAACTGACCTTAGCATCTCAGTAGTAACATAAACATGCCAGTGTTATCAGTCCACTAGCTGGAACACTCACTGCTAGTTAAAAGAGAGCTTACTGAAGGAAAACAAAAAATCAGTAAAAGGAAAATTGTCTTCATCCTGGCTCAAACCAGGACAACTGCGTTCAGTAATTATTTCTAAAACTTGCTTCATCTTGGCTTATCCTGCAGGGAGGAATGTTCAAGATCTCTGCTGATTTGTTTCTGGCAATGTCAAATGATAGCCAACTCTTGGAGTATTGGCACTGAGATCAAGGGAGACTTCTCTATCATCTCAGTTTCATGGTTTCAGTCCATGGATCACATCAGCAGGAAGAGGCAGTTTCTAGATCTGTTGCAGAATTTAGTGTGGCTGGTTCTGTGCGGTCTTTGTGATCCCGTAATAAACCTGGTCACAAAAGTAGAGTGAATCTGAGTACAGAACCATTTGGGAAGTGAGGTACCTTATCCATTGGCTTGCTTCAAGAGTGTTGCACAGAAAACGCTGATCTGTGACATTGAAAGTAGTGCCATTTTGTCCAAATTTTCCTAAGATAAATTGTTGTTATGGATTTAGAACTGTATTGCAGCAGGCTGCATTATGTGTTGAAAGGTATGGGTTTGGTTTTTCTTTGTTGTTGTTTTTATTAACACTTTTTTGTGTGTGTGTTACCACAGTTGTATTTTTATTGCCTTAAGAACAGTCTTTCAATGGGGAACTTACTCTATTTTAAAGGGAGGAACAAAAATTGCTCTCAGTTTTCATTCCCACCTATTAAAAACTGCTGCTTCTGTAGAGTAAACTCAGAGCTATTTGATGCCATGTTGAAACTGTAGTGACATTTCTTTTTCTAAAAATCTGGATGAAAAAGATTGCAAATAAAATAACTCAAAAGTTTCTTTAAGAGTTCTTCCCCTCAGTTTAAAAGTTGACTAGAACTAATTGTTACTGAAATGCAACATAGTGGTTTAGTGTCATGGTTTGGCACCGAGTTGGAACACTCTCGATTCACCCCCCTCCCCCTCCTCCCCCTAGGTAGGGAAAGAGGGAGAAAAATGAGAAAGAGAGGCTCTTAAAGTTGAAAAGTGAAACAGATTGATTTTAATTATTATTGATAAGGGAATATATATATATATTTGTAAAGGGATGTGCAACACCCGATCCCCTCCCTCCTCCCCCAGCGACTCTCACAGCAACTCTTCTCCCTGGTGACTCCCAGCTGAAGGGGGCAGTGTCCGGGCGCACGGACGGGCTCCTCAGGTGTCGGCTGGGAAGAAAAATGGGAAAAAAGAGAGAGAGCCAAAGAGAGGGTGATAGAAGCAACAGTAAGCAGAAAAGTGAGTGGAAAAGGAAAAAGAAAGGCTTGACCTCCGTGATGTCTTAACCTATACTGAAAGCCAAATAGAGAAAATGTTATGAGAAGGGAATATTCTGATTTGCTGATTCTGTCTTTGGTCTAATCTGCTCCCCCGTAGGGGGGGAGGCTGCAGACAGTCAGAAGTGACCTTGGTTATTATCAGTCCATTGGTGCTGCTAAAAAGTTCACTGAAAGAAAAAAAAAAATCAGCAAAGAGCTTCACCCTGGCTCAAACCGAAACACTCCACCCCTAGTTAAAGCTTGTCTGCTAAATTAAGTCAGAATCCTGAACTCGTCAGTAAAATCCTCAAGTTTCCTTACTCTCAGACTGCAGTGTCTGCCCTGTCCTCTGGCTGCTTTCACGCATGTATCTGTATTCCTTCCAAGAGTAACTATAATCTAAATACTGTCCCTAATTGCTTGTTTGCCAAGGGAGGGAAAGTAATGGCCGACTGTATTTTCTACACACTTGGATATCTACTGAGATTCCTGTTACAGGTTTTCTGGCAGATTTTGGAAATGTTTTAGTGTCTTCTATGGAGAAAAATCTCAATAACACAATCTGAGTACCAAGCTTCAGTAGTTTCAAATATTAATAGTTTTATTACCTAATGAAGTCAAGAGATACAGATTTTTATTTTGTAGCTAATGTAAACCAGTGTATGGATGGCTGACTGGAGGAGGATCCCATAGCAATTCCATGTCACAGATGGAAGTGAAATAGCAAGTTCATCAGTTCTTCCTACTCCACAGTTTTACCTGTATGTTCATCCCCTATTTATATCAACAACTGAAGTATTATTTTTAGTACATTTCCAGTTGATTTCTGATGTAGTCTAGCTTTCACTTTTTTCTTTTTTTTTAAAAAAAAGAAACAACTCGTATTTATGTACTGTTTTAATAGGACTTTTTAATGGCTTTTGCCTGGAGAGTGAATGGTTGTGCCTAGCAGAATTTAGTTAAAAGCTTTTTCTACAGTCCTGAGTGGGATAAGCTTTGTTGTCTTCAAAGCGTGAAAAAAGATGAAAAAAGTGCATGGTTTTTATACATTGCATTCTGATGTCCTCCATTGCATTCTGTAATGAGTGGCAACTGTCTATGGAATAGAGACACTTTTCCTAGTACCCTTGCTTTGAAGGTGGCAATTGTTTGGGGTAGTCAAACTTGCTTGGTAGCTCATTGCTTCCTCTGCAGTTCTTTGGATGGGAGTGAGCAGGGGCTGCTGGTGCCCCTGGGGGTCTTCCTCTTTGAGGCCATGGCAGCTTTCTGTGTATCTGCTGGTTTCTTTGCTCCTGCAAGTCACACCTCTGAGACTAGCGAGAGAGAACGAGGGCTGGAATATCTGTGGAAAGCAAGTTTTATGAAGTACTTCCAGGTTTGTACCACTTCTCTAGAGGGATTCAACTTCATTCTCAGCTGACAACCTCACCCACAGAACTCCTACAAAAACATGTAGGTCTTCTGACTTCCCAGCCCTCTGTCAATCCCTGATCTGCAGTGCCACATGCTTTGTTTGATCCTGATCCTCACCACCTTCTCCTTAAAGTCCTGGGATTTCAATCCAAATGGAAAGGAAGTGTAAAACTGAGATGAGCCTCAGAGCCATGGCAAATACAGAAATTCTCATTGGTTATTTCTCACCTGGAGAATAGTGCTGGCATCTTGCTAACACAGACACATGTATACATGTCCACAGTAAGCTTTCCTGCTCATTCATCTTCTTGTATTTATCTCCTTGAAGAAAACACTACAATTTAACAAGTAATTCCAGTATTAAAATTATCTATTTGTAATGTGCCCTTTTATAATAAGCACTTTTGCAAAAGCTCTGTGCAGGACTTACTTGAATAATCAGATTGCGGGGTGTATAGAAGTGTTTATTTCAGTCTCTGAGCTATTCTGGTTCATTCATCTAGATAAAACTTGAAAAAAAATAACTTTCTGAAAGTAGCATGATGTCTGGGAGAGGGCAGTTTTGGTCTCTCTTGCGAAACTCCTGGGAGCCCACCTGCTCCTGTTCTGTAAAGAGTGTATCGCCATTCCACTAGGGCAGTTCTCATCTGTTGTAATTTCAAGGTGAAATTTGCAGGTGCTCCTTCTTCTTCCCCTTATCCTACCTATCTTGCTTCTGATAAGAAAAACAAGAGGGGATATAGAAAATTTCATTAAATACCTGTGTATTATTTCAAAATCATAGGGATTAAATTTACCATGGATTGCTTCTCCCTGCAGTTTCTGTTGTATTCTATCAGTGTGATACATAGTAACAAACAAACAAAAAAAATCTGCTTTTAGTTGGTTGTCTTTTTTGTGGTTATAATTTTTAAAAAATACTGACTTGTGCTCCTTCTGACAAGACTAAAGCATTACTTTTACCATGGGATCCGATTTTAAAAATAACCAGTGAAATTTATTTTTTTTTGGTTGTCAGACCATGCTTTTAATTATTCAGGATGCACGTTCTAGTTGACATCTGTAGAAATCCTTGTTCCCCATTTAAAGAAAACAAAACCAAACAAACCAGAAAAAAACAGAAGTACTTCATAGTTTTATGGATTCTTCTGAATTCCAAAACCTCTTTTAACTGCAAGTTACATGTGAGTAAAGCCTGATGCAGTAATATTGTTTCTATTATTAAAAGAATTGTCATTGCAATAAAACAGGTTTAGTTTTTCTGTTTTAGGTTGCTTGTTATTCAAGCAACAAAGCGTTGAATACTTAAGCTTTAAAAATCTGCTTCTGTTTTGGCTAAGTGATAAAAAAATTAACACCTTTTTCCCATTTAAATCATGTAAATAGTTAAGACTCATGCTGTAGCTAAGCTGATTCTTTCTCTGTTTTAAAAATAGAAAATGCTCGAGCAGTCCTTCCCTTCCCCCACTATGTATTCACTAGTCCAAGCTAGTAAATGTTGCTGAATGGATTTCAGTGTTGTAGCCATTCTACAGTAAGTACAGCAAGATCCTTTGTGAAAAAGCGAAAGGAGGGGAAAAAAAAGGTAGCAGAAAACCATTTCTGGATGTTCGTCAGACCAGACTACCTGCACCAATGACAGACAGGCTTTCCTCGAGAAACAAATAATGACAACAAATACTGCTCTTCAGAGGAGCCAGAATCTCCCCAAAAGACGCCTAGAAAGTATAGGGGAGTGTCCTGCGAAAAGAAAAGCTAGCTGGGGTATTCTGACCAGCCAAGGTTAGTATAGCAGCCATTTCAGAAACTGTGCACTGAAATAGGCTAAGCTGACCCAATTTATGATGTTCTAGCTCTAAACTGCTTTTTTGGTGGGTTTTTTTAGCTGTAATATAAATGCATGCTTCTGTTAGTGGCACTTCATTGTCTTGCATGGGTTAACAGAAGAGTGTTGAAGCTATTTTTGTTGTTTCTGCGCACTTATCAGCTGATCTAAAATACCTTTTCATGTTTATCTGCCCTATTTGTTTTATGCAAGTGTTTAAGGCTTGACTTACCCTGACTTTTGCTGTCCTGTCACAAGGTAACTGGATACTGAAGGCTAATTGTTTACAAGAGGGAACTGGGGAATGAAAGGAGGGGGAGGAGTAAACTTTACATATAACTTTATATTGAAGGAGAAGTTTATAGGTAGATGAAATAGGACGTAATGGAGGAACTACAGGTGACAGAACTATTGTGCTGTACTAAGACACTAAAGACAAAGATAATTGTAAGGGTTTGCATAGATAAGTACTTAGGAGGCATTTAAGTTGTTGGACACTGACGTTTTCAGCAATGAGGAACAAACTGTATTATAAAAAGTGTTTTGGACTGCTATTGTCTGTGCCCTATTTTCCTAATTTTTCCATAATACAAGTGTGTAAAAGGGAGCTTTGAGAAACTGCAAGAGTCTAATAAGAATTTCTTGAAAGAGTGATCATAATTCTAAAAACTATTGACTATCATAAGGCTTAGAGTGAAACAAAAAGAAAATAAGGAAATCCAACTTGCAATTCTTGATAATATGATCTCAATAAACTGGAGATGAGAAAATAGTCAAGGAAAAGAGGAGACAGAGAAGAGATTTGATATATTGTGCATAAAAATAATTATTAATTTACCATGTAAAATGTAGCTATATGTTATAGAAATCAGAGTTATTCTTAAAATACCTTTGCTAATTTCCAGTACTGCCAGTTTTAGAATTAAGCAACATCAATAATTTAAGCAACAGTTACTATAGCTTCCTAAGTAACTGTTTGAATGCAATGGTACTGTAAGGTTATATTTATTAACCATTTTTAATATGCAGTGTATCTTTTACACTCATATTGTTCACTGTTTGGGCTATAGTAGTTTTATTTATGAACATGTCAGCTAGTTAGGTCAGCATTTCCCAAAAAACTAGGACTTTCTCCCTTAAACTGGAAAGAAATTTTACAGAAGTTTATCAGAGCTAGCACTAGCCACTCCTTGATGTGGTTCAGAGTTAGGCTCTTTTGCTAGTTTTCTAAAAAAATAAACACAGTTAGTCAAGTTTTGGAAATTTTAAAAATCACAGTAATTTATGGAAAGTAAATTTTTCTGACAAATCCATCTTAACATAATCCAGCTACTTACAGCCTCTTTGTGATTGCCAGACTGGGCTTATATATTTATTGATGGACATTTTGAATTACTGAGAGACTTATATTGCCGTCGAGGCTTCTGTTTGTTGCACTTCACTTGAATAACAGCTTTGTCTAATATAAAAGCTGAAGGAAGCTCTTTTCTTCCATCCCCAGAGGTATCGAAACCTGACTTAGTTCTTCAGGCACACTAGCAGAGCAAAGGAAAAGAAAGTAATACTGCGATGCAGTATGTAATTAAACATGCAGCTTGGAAAATGGACTGAGAGTGATGCAGAGGGTAGAATATGTCGTGATAAGATTCGCTAGAAGGGTGAAAGGGTAGAGTCAGGCTAGGAAAAGGTCTTCAGCCTACTGGCTTGGGAGTCCACACCAAGCTATTTTACTAAAATCTTCTGGATGTGGAAAAATCAGCACACTAGGCCCACCTTTGCTGCCCACCTGGGTACTGCCTTCAAGGCTAGAGTTAGGCCATGTGCTGCATTCACTCTCTAGCAGGCTGGGAAAATACGAAGAGTTCTGAGAACAGCTTGGGGAAAATTGCTTGCAGTTTGGATTAAGGCTGAGACTGCATTTAAGAATCAAAATTATTCCAGGCAGAAGTTCTCCAAAGTCTGAACTCGGAATGTCTGTATGTCTTTTCTATCACCTTCTAGTTGTGAAGGCCACTGAAAACCCTTGCTTTGTTTTTGTGACTTGTCCAAGGAAATAGTAGCAGCCTGAGAGTGCTACCATCTGCTCCACGTACTCAAATCAAATCTGATGTGGGTCTAACAGATGACTCAATTTAAATTGTGATTTTATACCTTGGTGCTCTAGGTATGGCACACAGAGATAGCAAGCTATGTTCAGCTAGAAAAATATCCAACTAATTGTTGATCTTCCAAGAAGAAAGGAAAAACAAACTGTGCCTGAGCAATGGAGAGGGGAGTTGTGCTGAGCTTTAGTGTGACAGGAGAAGGGGCCTGACACACGTCTTCCTGCGTGTGCAAGGCCCAGCACAGGGCCAGCAGCAACCGCCGCTGCCACCACCATCCCGTTGCCTTCATGTAGCATGACGTTGCTTCTGTTGGGAACCAAACGAGCTATGGTTGGATATTGCTGTTGTGTTTTTTAGGATTTTCTATGCAGTTTACTGGCTCATGTTTCTGTGTGAGAAGGATATTAAATTGCAATGCTGAAGCACTCAAGATTTAGGAATTGTTAACAGTAATGTTGCCTGTGCCAGACCTATTTGACCCTTTAATGCATTAAAACCCCATATTTGGCAACGTAGTCTCATGCTGTACTTTTCCAGAAACTCCTTGCTTCATTTGATGTGCAAGATGGATGATGTTCTGAGAATGCTTTAGGTTTATACTCAGAAAAAATACACCCTAAAAATACACCCTATATTTTCTGGATGTTGCAAAGACTAGTAGTGAATGGAAGGAAAAAACGGTTAACTTTTTAATGTCCCTAAAACCAAATTCTTTTCTTGTCTTTGCTGTGGCACTTACATGTTTTAAGACCAATCCTCTAACCTAAAAGTTTATTGGCTGATCATGGTTATTATTATCTAAGGCTGAAATTTCAGAAGCTCAAAGCTCTCATAACCGTAATTAAACTATGCTTTCAGTGTACATTCTAATGCTTAAGTACTCTGGAGAAACGAAGCAATTAGATTGGTTTTACAATTTAAGCATGAAAACTCTTTGTCTTTTAGTTCCTTTGTTTATAAAATAGTATGAATGAATGATACAGTGAAGATAGACTCAGCTTTTTTTTCATTTTTTGTATGCATCCGCTTATATATTTATGTGTGCATATATTTATATATTTTTATACAATTTTCAGTCAAATGAAAACAAATATTATTTTAAATATTGAAATAGAATATTTAAATGCCACTTGAGCTACATCTTCTCTCTCAGATGTATTTTAATAATCTCTAGCCTATATTCTGATTCTTTTGGAGTCCTTCAGTGTTGATTGATGGAATTTCATTTTTTAAAAAGAAGTGGCTTCCGGTTTGCTGGTCATATTTAATCATAGTTAAGCACCAGAGATGCATTTCTTAACTTTTAAGACCTTGACTTAGTATTTTCAATAGTATTTTAACATTAAATATAAATTAAGTAGTTGACACACTTCCTTATCTTGCAAGGGCTTTAGACAAGTGGGTAGTTTTACAGTGCCACAGTAAAAATCTGTTTGACCTTAATTACAGTTTTAATAACTGCAGTGAAGTGAGTCTGTTGATTCTTGGGACTATAATGTTACAGAGTTTTCCTGTTTTTGTTTTTGAACCCATCTGTTGCTTCAGTTGCCACAAACTGAAATATTCAGAATACATCTTAAGGAGTAAAAGGTAGCAGCAATGAACTTAATCTATAGCATTTGTTACTTTTGCAGAAATACATTTTAGCCACAATACTTTCCAAATAGTCCATGTTTCTCATCTCCCAATAGTGAACTGTGGCAGGCCTGTATTTTCAGTTCTTCTCTGATGATACCACTTCTTCTGAGGACTGGGACACCATCTGTTTACTCTTAGAGCAGTATTTTTCTGAAGTGCTGAGCCCTGGCATAAATCTTCTCCCAGTCCCATCAGTGAGAAGATATCAATTAAATTCCTCCTTGATTTACTTTTTAATCTACCTCTTACACTGTTTTGTTTTGCTTTTAAGAGTACACAAATTTTTAGAAATAAAAACAAAAAGATGGGATGACTGAAGTTAATGACTTCTACGAAAATGTTTTTACCTGGTATTTTAATACTATGATCATAACTGCAGGAATGACTCACAGGTAATTGCAAGTACATGTAGAGGAGTGAAGTCTGTAGGAAAACTTGAAGAAGATAATATTAACTTAGAAATGGACCAAATTCAGAACAGCAAATAACCATTTTAGGTTTTTTTCACTGCTGAGGATAGTTATCAAAACCCCAATTTATCAACCAAGGAATTGTTTAGAAGATAATTGAGGCAATAGTGAACTGCTACAAAAAACCCACATAGTTCAGTGGACAGCCTAAATAGCATTTGAAACGTGTTCAGAATATCTTTGCTTATTTCTTTTCTAAGTATATTATCAGTAAGTAGTAGAACAACATATGACCATTTGGCAGTGCTTCCCTTACAAAATCTATGTACTAATACTGATATTTGGGGATACAAAATTATGCGCCTCACTGCATAAAGTTAAAAAAGGAGTTTGTACTGCAGTTCTAAATCAGCTCAGGGTTCTCGTGATTTCACTATGAGTTTCTCTTGTGTTCAAATTCCAGTTAATCTGTCTTGGAAAGCAAATGCACAAATACTGGCACTTTGAAAAGTTGTTATGTTAAAAAAAGTAATGTGAAAAATGAACAAAAAGGGCCAATGCCCTTCAGCATAAGAAAATAAACTGGCAACTTGCATACACTTATATCTTCAAAGCTGTGTTTACTGAAGGGTGAAAGTTCATATTACAGTGAGCTGCTGATCTTCCAAACACAGATGCAGTGTATTAAGAACAGGCCCAACTAGCAAAACCAGTGTGGGGTTCTTTTATTATTTCTATTTTTTATTTTCCAGATTGAAAGAAATGAGTAGGATTTATAATTGCAATTGTCTGGAAGTGCCATGGGGAGATGGAGATTTAGGTATTGTATAATACTTTGTAATTTTTGTTTAACTTCTCCTGCTAATACAGTGAATATATTTCTTTCTTCTTGTTAGTGTTTACAAAGCAATGTAGGCTGTCCTTCCTAGTAAACTATACACCAGAGAACTTGGAACTAATGTGGCTTCTAAATATAGTCAGAGATACTTTGTATTCAGCATCTGTGAGAGAAGACATCAGTAGGGAATTAATGCATTAACAGTTTTGGAATAGACTGTTTGCTAATACTGCAGTTACAGACAACAGTGAATGAAAAGCTGCCCTCATTTACTTTATTGTTAATGCTTTCTAAAGTGGGAGTCATAGCAAGTTTGTAGATTAGCAAAAGGCAACAATCAATTTATTTTGACACATTTTATGTTTATGAAACATACTTATTTTGAACATATTCGTACTCCTGCGATATTTAATGATGAATTATTATGGTTATCAAGAAATCAGTTGGAATGTGAAAGTTTTTTTCCAGACTTGGTTTGCACAAAATATTCTGCAGCATTTTGCTTATAGATCTTATCTCTAGTAGAGATGATCAAGCGCTTTTGTATTTAATGGATTTAGCAGAAACAGCTAGCTGCTAGCTGTCTCTACATGAAGACAGGGATATAAGGGGGGCCTAGGTGTAAAACAGAGCTCACAGTAGGATCTGGCATAATTTGATTCTCAAATGTCACTGAAGTAATGACATGAACAGACATTCTTTTGAGCAATTCAAGAGGGAAGGTGAAGGAAAGAAAGGTGGAAAAAATGTTGCTTTCAGATCCTACCAGTGTCTTTGTTGTGGTTAAGAGTTATATACAGCTACAAAAATGTCCAAAGTGTGAGTTCATTTAATATCCATTAAAACTTCATGACACATAAACTTGTATTAGATGTTTTTCTATATAATAGGTAAGTGGTTTCTTTTTCCTCCTGTTAATTTAGGAGTAGGATAAACTGTCAAGACAGAGAAGTTCTTATCTGTAGAGAGAGGGGGACAAAATTTCAACACGTCTGAACACAGCTTTAAATTCTTTGCAGCTGCCAGCAGGAGAACTTAATGGATATAATTCATTTGAATTAGAACAACTCAAGTGCTGGTTCAGATGCTACTACAAAAAACACTGGTCAAAATTCTCATGGTGATTGCACACATCTGACCTACAGTAGGATAAATATGTCTGAGTTTATTTGGATGACAGAGCAAATACTGGTGTTTTGTCAAAATCAGGTCACTTTCATATTTCTGGGCTCAGTTTTTGTCATATAATGCCCCTTAAAATCCCAATCACTTTGTGTATGGCGTTTTTTTAGCTGTTATTCTGACTAGCAAAAAGAATTGCAAAATATTACGTTTAATAAACCTTAAGTAAAAAGTATAGGGAAGGATGTGTGTGCATGTACATGAAGATGCTTAGTGCAAATAATTGTGAAAGTGTATTGGAAGCTGGATCTTGCCTATGTTTTATCAACTCCCACAGATGAAGGAGTGCAAGGAGCTTCACAGATACTGGATACTCTGACATAATAGAAATCTCCATGCTTTTTTAAGATTAGGTTTACAAAGCTTTAATCTCCTATTTTTTTTTTTAATGTCTGCTATCATCTTTATATAATCTTATAATAATTTAAATACTGAGCTGTTCTTTCGTTTTGCTAAGGTTTTTGATCTCAATAGCATCCAGTAGTGCTGACTTCCACAGTGTAGTCCTATGTTCTGTGAGAAGATACAGTCTTACATCTGACTAAGTTTTAGTTTCATTCACTAAGACCTCTAGGAAAATGGAGGTTTTATCTCAATTTCCATATTGTACACTATTTTGTATGTGTATGCATTGGAGATTCATCTGCCATTGTTACCAGTTCATCATACTTAGATAGTTCTCTCTCTGTTTCTTCAAGGATTTTGGGGGGCTTGATATAACTCTCGTGAGTGACTGTAGTAGCATTTTACAGTTCCAGTGATTTTCTTACAGGAATAAAGATTGATAATTCATAATATATTTTGAAGATGGTCCTTCATTGCACCATCTCTCAAATCTTAATTTGAAAAAATTCATACAATAAATTGGTATCCACTATGCCTGCAATCCTGCCCATGGCCAGCCTTCCAAGAGGAAAGGCAAATTCCAAGGGCCACAGGATGACTCTGGGATCTGTGTTGGTAGTTCAGGAGGCTAATGTGTGTGAAAGCTGGGTTGTTGTTGGGTTTTTTTCCCTTTCTTTTTTGGGTGTGATAAATAAATGAAAATAAATGCCAAATCATTACATATTAAGCATATTTAACTATTTTTATCCCTAATAGCCTATTAGAATGAGAACTTAGACTTAATATTGTATTTCTACTATAATGATTTTTTTGTGTGTGATTTTCACTGTATTTCTCTCCTTGCTCTTGTGTAGTAGATCAATCTCATAATACATAAGGATTTCTGTATTGTTTTTCATATACATTGGCTTTTTCAGGATTTTTTCAGGCAGGTTTCTGTCTGTTTTAAGTTCAAATATCAATTTGCTGAAGTCTGTAAATTTCTATATGCCAGGTGCAAAAATATTACATTATTTTAAAAAAATAAATGAATAGTGCAAAGGTAGAAGTGGGAGATATGGTAATTGATGAATTTATTATATCAGATTACTAGAGTAAATAGATCAGTATTTTGTTCTCTGTACCACATAATAATTTATTAGACATGTTTACAGTTAATAATAGAGCAGTTTTTATTGACTAGGAACTGATCATTTGAAGTATAGTTTCTAAAGAGGATAAATTAATTTCATAGGATAGCTGACTTCATTTTGTGCATTATACTTTCTGGTTTGCTCTATACATTCCAAAATCCTTCTAATTCATATGGTTTGCTCAATAAATGTTGTTATTATATAGGTTCTTGGGCAGATCGCTCACCTCTGCATGAGGCAGCCAGTCAAGGACGTCTTCTTTCTCTCAAGACTCTACTGTCACAGGTGAAGGCTGTGTTCTTAAAATTGCTTTCATTTTTAATGTTACTTACTTTCTCAGCATAGATTATTCATGCAGTTTGAGTATGCTTTGCCTTGCTTTGCTTTTTTCACTTGAATTTTTCAGAGCAATACACCTTTTGGGTGTTTTTATATGACAAGATATAATATAAGATATAAGGTTTTAAAACTTACCCCCCCCCAATTGTTGTAACTAAATGGATATTAGTCCTTCCCTCTGTAGTTCCACTGCTTTAAGTCCTCATGTAAATAGAACTAGTAAGATACTTCTTGAGGGGAAGAATCACTGAAAGGCTGAGTTTTTTGCATAGTTGTGATTTAAAAAACAACAACATGTATTTCGTTAATAGCAAAGGGAGATGGTAAACTGCTAAATTTTAATATTACAGTATTGTCATATTAGCTACTACAATACTGAAAAATTATACTACAGCATAAATTTGGTGAGTGCCAATAGATGCAATTATTAGTTCCTAAGAAATAAACATCCACTGCAGAAAAATTCAAGGGCTTGATGATTTTATCAATTCAGGAAGTGTTTTCCTTGCTAAAATTCACAGCTTAGATATTTCAGACCTTATGTCAGAGAATCATAGAATCACAGGATAGTCTAGACTCAGGGTTATTGGGTTTTAAAGATCACCAAGAGTGGAGATGCACCAACCTCTCTGCACCTGTTCCAGGGTTTCACTGTCCCTACAGTGAATTTTTTTTTGTGTATAACTAATTGGAATTTACAATGTTCTGACTTGTATGTGTTGCCTTGTGTCCTATCACCGTGCATCTCAGCAATCTGTTTCCATCTTCTTTATGCTGTTTTTCCTATTGCTATTTCTGATTTAAAAAAACAAGAAGTGCCAACTTTTAGTCTGTTATATAGATTGATGGAGGAAATATTCTTTTTATGCTCATTGAAGATTTTTTATTGCAAGTAGAGTTTTAAGCCTATTTATATTATTGTAAGCTATTCATTTGAACAGTAGTGTGAGAAAATGACTCCTAAGAGCTTTTGTATGATCTTTATATGGCATTCATGTCTTTTTTAGGGGTACAATGTAGACACACTAACAATTGACCAAGTAACACCACTTCATGAAGCCTGCCTAGGAGATCATGTAGGATGTGCCAGAATCCTTCTTGAAGCAGGAGCAAATGTAAGAATGTTTCTTTTTTTCAATATTTCTCTCTACTCACGTTATTGATTGTGTTGATCTCATTTTAATTACAATAAGCTGCCATCTGAAAGCTAGCAAAGGAAAGAGATGGGTCAAAGAAACAACATCAGAGACATGTTAGGTTACAAGAAAAAAACCCAACAAACAACAACCAAACAAACCACATAATATATGTGTATGAGTAGATACCAAACAGAACAGTAACAGGGAAGATATATGGTAGCTGGGCAGACATTGAGACAGATTAATGAATTGGAGAGAATATGCTAGCAGTATGTCACCAGCCTTATTTCCTCTCTGAATTTCATTACATGATTTCTCTTCTAAAATATGGAAGGTGTCCTTCTCCTTTACTGGTTTCCTCTAGCTCTGAGTGGCTTGCAGGAGACTGTTCTTTATACCTCCAGAACATCTTCTGTCACACTGTACCTGTGTCCCCTTCAGCTTCTTTGGTCTGAGGACACAATAAGCGCTGCCTCTCTTCTTTTCTCCTGACACAGGCTGGAGTTATCTGTTACCCCAAAACAAAAATGGGACTTTATAGACCACTTTCACTACAGTCTTTGCTGACATAAGGGTTCAAAAGTATTGTTTCCCAAATCTCTAATCTTTGTGTTGGAAATATTTATTGTCTTCACAATTCAGTTTTGAGAACCATGAAGAATATGTCTATGTTATTACAGACAAAGAAAAAACTACATAGATGTTTCCAAAACCAATTTCTCTCCACATCAGTTAGCACAAGGATTTTAAAGATACAAAACTGTATGTAATATAGACAAAACTATAACAACAAATTTCATTTCCCTATCTGAATGTTTTTAGTATTTTTAATTGTTTTGGTGGGCTTGAGGAGGTACATGGAAGAGGGTAGGCCAGGGTCCTGGAAGAAGCCCTCTCCTAATACCTGTGCCACTTCCTTTGGTATTTTTAGCCCTCACAAATTTTCCTAGTTTCTTACTTCATTCTATCACACTGGGAATATTAGCTTTGCCTCTATCATGAGAAATATCACTCCAACCTGGAGAATAAAATCACAAAAGAAAATGGCACATAATTCTTACATTTAATATGGAGTTTGCATTTGTGACAGAGCTGCGGAGAGAAGGTCCCCATTATCCCATTACTACACATATTTTCTGTATCAAACTAAGTGCAATGACTTTTGAAAATTATTTACTGCCCAGATGTTAATGTGTGCGTTTAGTATTCCAAGTGTATTTTGGTTTATTCAACATAGTTGAACAAGAATAATAGTAAACTAATTTCAACTGAGGAATGTGGTGAGAGGAAGAGAGTAGCACAGGGACTGATCAGTTAAGCTGTATTGTTCAAACCAGTAAGTTTTTTGGGTTTTCAATGCAATTTCTTACCATATACTGTTAAAAAAAATGTATTTATTTCAGTCCTGTTCTTAAATAGATCTTATATATCCTAGGTAAATGCTACAACAATTGATGGAGTGACACCTTTATTTAATGCATGCTCAAGAGGCAGTGCGGCATGTGCAGAGCTCCTGTTAGAGTATGGTGCCAAAGCTCAGTGGGAGTCCTGTCTTCCATCACCAACTCATGAAGCAGCCAGCAGAGGTAAGAAATTACCTGCTGAGCAAACGTGGAGCAGTTGATGACTGTTTTAGAGTGTTAAGTATAAGATGACAATAAGACTGTTAGGAAATGTGTCTAGTTTTGTCTATGACAGCTTACTGAAGTCAAGCGAACTCTGTCATCCTTTGTACTGACAGGTCACAGTGAATGTCTGGAGGTACTGATATCCTGGGGTATAGATGTTGATCAAGATCTTCCTCATTTAGGAACACCTCTCTATGTAGCATGTGTTTCACAGCAGATCCATTGTATTCGAAAGCTTCTTTATGCAGGTATGTAATGATTTAAATAAATATATTACTCGTTTGTAAAATGAGTGTCCTGTATTCACCTTTGAAGTGAGCTGTGCTCAATCAGTGAAACTAGAACTCTTGCTTGCAGGGCTCTAAGTTTATTCATGTTGATCTGATTTTTTTCATATTTTATTGGTTTATGAGAATGTATTAGAAGTTGAAAAGCAAACAGACAATGAAATAGACAAGAATGATACTGTAGAAGTATTCTCAAATTTTTCATACTAAGAACAGTGAGTTATTCAGACTGTCATATTATTAAATTAATTCACTCAAATGGGAATTATGAAGGCAAAAATTGTTGATTCAGGGAAAAAGTTGGTACAGAATCCAATTTTGGTCTCACAAGATCAATAAAGGTCTTTTAAGAAGTCTGGGTTTTTCTTCCGCTAGAATAATCTAGAAAACTGTTGGGGCAAACCCGGTTTTAGGTGGACTAACAGTTTGCCTAGAAGGGAAATTCTTCCATACTTGCTAGTTATGTTTAACTCTTGCATGGATAATTTTTTTCTTGAATATGAATGCATTAATGCAAATTAATTTAATTTAGTCTGTTTTAATTTAAGATAGCAATGCCTTATTAATGCAAAAGTGTAATAATTAAAATTCTGTGGATTGGGACAATTAATGGTTTGGGGTTTTTTTACCTATTAGCTTTCTTGACTGTGTACCCCACCCTAATTAAAATTAAGTCCTCTATACATAAGTCCTTGATAAAGGTTGGATGGGATGGGGATCGATTTCAAAGCCTTTGCTAGCTTCAATACATGAAAAACTATAATGTGTACAAGTTAGATTCCTTCTTGAGTTGGTGTACTTAGCAAAACTACTGAACTTCAATATAGTGATTAATCTTAAAGACTTAAGTAAGGAAAGTATATTTTTATGTAGAGCTAATTTTCTTAAATGTGTACAAAATATATTTCTTTATAATTCAGGCAACAATGATGCTCACATGACCTAATTTGATTTTTCTTTTCTTTATTTTTATAAAGTATTTTCCTTTAGAGTTTAGTTATGCTTATGTAATAAAACCTAGGATAAGTATATGAGTTTAAAAAAACCCAGAACACTGATATGATTAGGTATAGTGCTACGTAATGAAATTAATGAAGTGGCTAAATTCACTGTTGCATTCTAGGACAGTGGAGTTCGTTGGTTTCTTTGTTTAGTAATACCATCCTTTACTCAATTACAGTTTTAACTGATTTTTTCTTATATCTATGTGCATCTACCTGCCAGGTGCCAATGTGCAGAAAGGAAAGCATTTGGAAACTCCACTCCATGCTGCTGCCCAACATTCTAGTACAGAGATTGTAAACTTACTCCTTGAGTTTGGGGCAGACATAAATGCCAAAAATACAGATTCTGAGAGGCCTGTTGATCTAGCTGCTCCAAGCAGTTTAGTGGAGAGAATGCTGCTCCTTCATGAAGGTAAGTTTTATATGTGTTTTTTTACAACCATAACTTGTATTCTTAAAAAAATAACAACCCACCTCCTCAAAAAGAAACTCCCAACAGCCCAAACAATCCATGTTATAGAAACTAAAATTGTGCTTTATGAAATGTGTACGTTAAAATTCAAGTTGATTCCTTTCTAAGTATAAAAAAAAACGGTAATACTTAGTGTCAGGCCAGAACCTGTTGACCAAGCAGCATCAGAATTTATACAAGTTGAAAAAGTAGTATCTTATGTTTATTGGGTGTTTACAGAATTAGATGTTAAAGCTACATTTTTATTGGCTGTTAGAGACCTTGTTAAAAAAAAAACAGAATATTTCCATTTCAGATTAAAAATATATTTAGTTTTGACCAGATGTCCCAATATTTTTAAAAATATATTTTTAAATGCATATAAAGCACTTTATTTTTATTGTAGGCAAGAATTATATTAAGTTTCATGTTTTAAATTTTCTTTACTGAATTGTATCTTCCTGAGAAATAGGAGTCAACACTTAGGAGTTCTTTAAAACTCTTAAAGGTCTATTGCCTTAGAAAGAGAGAGAATATCCCAAAGGGAACAGGATTTGTTCAGACTGACCTATGTACAGTGTAAAAATAAACCACAAGACAAGGTAGGAAATAAGAAGAAAAACCATTGCAATAACCAAGTGCATCTCTTTAAAGGTGAACTGACAAGTAGGATTGATTAATGTTTTTCTCCAGAAAACATCTCTGTAATCTGAATGCTGTTTAAAAAACCCTCTAAAAACAGTTGGTTATCTCAAAATTACCAAGGCTAGCAGGATTTCTAAAAGCCACAGCAAAGATGTAAAAACAATAAAATTAATTTGCATGAAACATACATAGTTTTATTTCCCAGAGAAACACAGTAATGTGTTCATTTTGAGGGGCTGGGGCTTAGAGGGACAACGGCCTTACCACGAGCTGGTAAGACCACTGAACATGGTCCAGGATCTGGGGGTATTTTGCCTGCTTATTCTTGTTGTAGTGAGGAAGTGCAGCTTGTAATGCCACAGCACGTATTTCATCTGTCCTATGAACATAAAAAAACCCCAAACTGCAGTTTTTAAAGTTGTTGACGTCAGATAATTTATGGCAGCAGGTTTTACATTTAAAAGCAGAAATTACTTGCTGACCTGACCTTGCTTTTTTGAGTATTCCTCTAATTATTAATAAGGTTTCAGCAGCCACAGTCTTTATCTTTGAGGGCAAAAAGGCAATGAAGGAAAAGGAAGGAAAGGACAAATTTGCAAAATGTGAATTGTTTTAGGAATCCTGTTATTGTGCAAGACTGTTGTAAAACAAAGTACCAGCTTAAGTTGTATAATTAAACTCTTTTATTTTTTGTTTGCAGCCACACCACCTTCTCTTTGTCAGCTCTGCCGACTATGTATCCGAAATTACATAGGAAGAGCTAGGCTGCATCTTGTCCCACAACTCCAGCTGCCAACAATACTGAAGAATTTCTTACAGTATAGATAATTTAGTAACTAACCTTTAGAAACTTGAATAACAAGTACTTTTCCTTCTGTTTATTGTACGTTTTACCTGAAGAACTGCTGGGCGGAAAAAAAAATAGCCTTTTGCATATTACCTAAAAAAAATAAATCTTTGACACCTGGTGTTGGTATAGAGTAATAATTGGGAGCCATTCAGCAACTGGTACCAAGGTGCTAATATGGCTGAATTGAGTAAGTGTGCTGATACTCTGTGAAATGATTGTATAGCTTTAGCTTAACACTTACTGAATAGCTGTAGTGCTGTTAATTGTAATTGTATTCATACTCTTAAATTCTGTTTGACACACTTGAACCACAAAGAGTTTCTTCATTATTATTTGTTAAGTTTGTCCATTTGGAGTAATTATTTTATGTGTTTTTAAATTTCTATTGCTTATGTACCTAAAAATACTTGGCGATAGGTACACTATATACATTGATAAAAATAAAACAAGTATAAGTAAATTTTTTTAATTTTCCTTTATATAGACAATTGATTAATGACAGTGAGAAACTTCCTTTATTCTTTCTCACTGCCTGTGCTGTGAATTGGAATTATGCTGCTGTGAACATAATGTCAATTTTTTCAGCCATACACAGTTCTTAGGGTCTCTGTTTATTAACGCAATTAATAACTTTTAAAATTCCAGAAGAATAGTCTTCAAAAGCTTTAATTCTGAGATACTTTTGATCTCTTCTTGTAAAACAGAATTATCTGGGCTCTTCCCTTATATTTTCATAACAGTGCTGCATCATGGGCATATTCAGTAATTATTTGCTTCAGAGAAAGGCTTATATTATTGTATAGTATCTGTGAGGTTTCTAAAGGCGTATCATGGAGATGTGGATATGGAATCCTCAACCTCAAGGTGGATCGAAGACTCCAGAAATACATCAGTTCTCTGTATCAGGACAGGTATCATTCTGAAAAGGACATTATTTCCCTTGCTAATTTATAAACAATTACATAGCTCCAAAAACCATGTTGCAGAATGCTCTAGCAAGCATTTCTATGATCAGACTGAGCTCTTATTGTACAGTTCCAAGAGACATGACAAAACCTAAAGGATTTCTGCCTTGCTCATGCCCTTGCATGGTGACAATTTCCAGTCATGACTGACTACTCCATTGAAATACAGCGCTCCTTCTTAGCCTTTTTCTTTGCTCTTCCTTTGAGAACAGATTACATCCCCAGTGACCAATACTTAATTCCTGCAAACCAAAGCATGAGACACCTAAAAAATTTGCCACTTGTCCTTGGTGATTCATCCTCCTCCATTCCTTTTCAGTGACTCCTTTTGGTATTTATGTTCCTACTGGAAAGAAGCTAAGTGAGGAACTAACTATAGAGAAGTGCCAAACCAACCATGGCACTGTTGAAATTTTTTTATGTAGAATGAGATCATTTAGACTCTCACCTCCAGGTATGCACAATGCTTTTGACTCAGGAAAATATCATTTAAAAAAGCTTTAATGTTCTATACAATCAGATTACTTTTCAGCAAGCATGGCTATTCTGCAAAACACCTGTTTGAAACAAAACCAGATGATATTAAAAGTTTTGCTGAGAGCCACATCAGAGTCCAAGCCACCTTATCACAAATAGGTGTATGTTCATGCTCCCGTGGCATTTGCAAAGTCTATTCCCACTAATCCTTGCTGTCATCAAAAGAGAAAACAAGACCATTTTAAGATGAATTTACACATATTCAGTACTACTTTAAGTCTGTAGAATGGTAGATTAGCCATAAAAGTAATCCAGAACTAGTTTACAGTAATATTATTACTTCAATCTCGGGTGAT
Organism: Hemiprocne comata; assembly: GCA_020745705.1. NCBI lineage: Eukaryota > Metazoa > Chordata > Aves > Apodiformes > Apodidae > Hemiprocne > Hemiprocne comata. The sequence goes on from CM036589.1 coordinate 38,881,863, forward strand.
ATGCGGCTCTCAATCTTTGATCTTTTGCTACCAGATAATTAGATTAAAATAGAGTCACTTTGGCAAGCTGAGCCGGGTTGGATGTGGCAACACTTCTGTTACTATGTGACAGGACAAACAAAATAAGGAATGGACATTGTTAACCTGGCAGGACTACGTACTGGAACAGGCCTCTGGCAGATCAGACCACACTAATGCCGCATACCAAAAATACATAGTAATGGCATACCTGACATTAGTGTTTGGTAAAATTCTTTCCAAAAAATGATCCCTTGTTGAGCAAGAAATGAAAGAGGCTTGTTATTGGTCTCACTGGGGCTCTGCTGGGCTGAATTCTTCATATGAAACAAATGTTAAGTAATGTATTAAAATGTTAAGAAACGGGATCTGAAGCAAACACTGAACCATGTCAGAGCACTGTTAAACACTACCACAGCACACCCAACTTTAGAAAGAGCCTTCTTTACTAGATGAAGTATCTCTTACTAGATAATTATTGTATTGGCAAAAAAAGTACCTTAAGTCATTTTCAGAAAAAAAAAAAATTGCATTGTAGTAACTTAATTCTTCAAAGAACTTCAACTGTGAAATCCTGCAGGCTTGCTGAAAAAGCACTCGAAGAGACATACAAACGGTACCACACTGGCGTTTCAGAAAACATTCGGAACACGCGGTATTTCGGCGTTTACCGCCGGGGCTGGTAAACCCCGGGGCAGCCCCGCCCGGCCAGCCGAACCCCTTTCCGCTTCGCTCCGGCCGCTGCCGGCTGGGTCGCCGCTCGCCAAGCTCCGCACCAGCTCCCGGCGGCGGCGCGGGGCTGCGCGCGCACCGGCCGGTAGGGCGCCGCCGCCATAGAGACTGTCAGTTTGAGATCGCACTCCAGAATGAAGTGTACGAAATGTAAATACCTAAGCTAAGCAGTTGCTTTCAGCAATATTTGGCTTAGTTTTGTATTTGTACAAATTAGGTCTTAGTGCTGAAAGCCTCTTTGGGCGAATTAAAGGATTTTTGTGGGCAACAAGAAATCTCATTTTACATAACAAAACCGTACAGGCATCATCTTCACACCTGCTCATGCATGAAACTTTTCTTTCCTGTTGCATAAAGCAGCAGACCTTTGCCCAGGGAACAAGTCACTGTAGGCCAGGAGAAGCAGCAGCAGCTCTGACATGGGACATTGAAGTGATGCTAAGGGTGAGTTGGTGAGGCCTATAGGCTGTTTTTTCACAGTTCATCACTAGCAGAGACCTGTTACTCAATATTTTTCATATTTTATCCTGATTTGGCAAGAGGTAGCACAGCTATAAATGAAAAATGTGTTTTAATGTAAAATTTGACTATGGAAGAAGAGTTTGAGACGCTTTGATCTCACTGATTGAACTCACAGGCCTGGATATCAACTGCTGCTTGATTTCCCTTCAGCTTGACCAAATAACTAAGTTGGGGGGGGAGGGAAGTAACTGCAAATAAACTAGAGAACTGAACACTGATTAATCAGATGCTTAACATACTGCTGAAATGAACAGCTTGTGATTTTTGCTTTAAAGTGCTGTTTGACATTAAACCAAGTTTGGGAGAACGTGCAGGTCACCATTTTTGTTGATCCACATCCTCTGAGAACGTAGTTCATATCCCAAAGGTAGAACTGTTTGCCACATAACGTAAGTTTTTCACATTACACAAGTCTTCATTTTAATATTTTCAGATTGTAACGCTGTGTGGTTTTCATTCACTTTTGCTGTAAAGGCAACAAAGAGGTGTGTTGTATTTAAAATTTGAAGACATCAGATACAACCTCTGAGAAAAGAGGAAGTTTGGAGGGGGTTACCAGTATTTTTTAACACAAAATTGCTTTGAGCTTTTCCCTGGCATGGCATCTTTAGAAATTATGTTAATATTCAAAAGTGCTTCTCTTACCTTCCTCAGAGCTTTGATTTATCCCAGATACTTTCACCACACTGAAATAAGTTTTCTTCCCTCCAATTATGTAATGGAGATCTTAATTTAGTTGATGAATGTGTGATTGGGTCAGTGCTCCTGTCCTTACTTAAGCAGTAATTCCTACAGCACTGAAAGCCATCATGACTGGATAGGGAACTGTAGGACATGGTGCAGAAAAAGGGGGACATGAACAGTTAGCTCTGTAGCAAGCTAGAGTCCTGTTTGTAGGCAGCTGCTGAACCACATGATGGCCCTACCCAAATTGATGCCAACATGTTTGGCTGATTTTGACTAGCAATAGTTTCAAACTGATGAGTCAGATAAATTTTCAGGTTCTTTGTATATATTTTGCCCTTTTCCCACCACCAACAGTCTACACTGGTTCAAATAATCATACCCTCAGAAGATAGTAGTGCTTTGGTTTTACGTATATCTAGGGCTAAAATACTGTCTTCACATAGGGGAAAATGAGGCCTTCTTTCATTGTTTAACTGCAAAATTGGACACTAGATTTAAACTGAAAGGTGATTAAAACAGCATTGTTGACAGATCCTTTTACAATGGATGCTTGGGACTTCCCAGGAAACCACTGAAAGGCTTACCTCTGATTACAGTAGTGTTTCCTGCATAATCAACAAAAATAAAGTTTACTGTCTGTTAGGGAACAAAGCCTCTTTCAAATAATCAAGTTCTAAAATACAGCTTTCATTATTATTTCTTAATTTCTGCAATACTGTAATTTACTTGTTTTTATAACATTCTGTAGCTTCCTGTTCAGCTTCATTTCTTCCTAGTCAGTGTTTTTTTCTGACACAGATGTTACTGATGGAACATTATAAGCCACAAGGTATAATGGTTGCCTGTGAAATTTTCACTAAATCTGTAAGTGTACTTCATGTCTTCACAGGTTGTGCAAATGCATATTGGTCTTCACAACTGCTTTTCTAAATCTATGCTCTGTACTGTTTTTAGTAAGTTTTTCTAGAGCAAAGGTAACCATGGATTTAATTACCTTTCTACATAAATGTGTAAGTTTCAAGTTTAAAAAAAAAAACTAATGCCTATTCTGAAAGAGGTATCTAGACTCAGTAGTTTAGTTTTGTTTTCTGTGTAAAGAATGGAGTTTTTTGCATTGGTGTCATCTTAAATTGTTGCAATTCTGGATTTGAATCATATTACCCAATGAAAAAATTCAACAACGTGGACCCATATCTCATTTTAAGGGCGGTCTTTGCAACAGAAGAGTTTGTAGCTTCAGACTTCTAATATTGTTTTGGAACCCACCTAGGAAAGTCTCAAAGAAGCTTAGAAACACATCAGTAGTGTTGGTCAAATTCTTTCAGTAAAACAATGAATTTAATTTTGTAGGGATAAAGTGATGTTGAACTTAACTGGGATTTAATAGTAACTGGAAAGCACTAGCTGTATAGCTTGATAAATTTATTTATTCAAATAGAGGGATGACTTTTACAGAAGAGTCAATCATTTGAAGACAAAGGATTCTTTAATATTAAGGGGAAATATCTGTATTTGACTAGATGTGCCAGACAATGAGTTCACACATTAGCAAACAATCTGAAATTATTTTTTTAAATGATGAATCTGTAGTTTGACAGTTGCAACAACAATTACAGCAGTAGACATAATTACAACCTTTTCTGCATGTTCCACTCACTCATCACATGACATACAACCACCTTAAAGAAAATGCAACCTCATTTTATTCACAATGACTGTTACCTGTTGAGTTCCCGATATAGAAAGTGCCCTTTGACTTAATTTTTTGTATTTCAGCAATGGAAGAGATCTTAACCCTCACTCTTTAATTTAAAGATGCAATAGATTTGTCTAAGATTCCATGTTAAGGCACAATCTATGCACAACAAGTTGATGCAGTTACATTACATATTGTTAGATATTTAAACTGTGAAATATCAGTAAAAATCCTTAGGACACAGCAAAAGATCTAAAATATAGTAGAGTGGCAGTTAAGTCAATTATCAGTCATTGGGCCACATGTTCAGTTCCAACCTTTGCTCTCCAGCTCTGTATGAACAGCTTTTTATGTATAAGGTTGTACAATTTATGTGCTAAAACATAACTAGTCTTTCATTTGACAGAAGCAAACCATCAGATATGGACTGTTAGAAAATTCTTTCAAAAACTACGATTTTTTTAATTCTGAAATCCAACTCTCATTCCTCAGACTGGTTAAACAAGGGAAAACATTTTCCAAACAATATCTGCGAAACTGAGACATTCTTTTCCAGCATCCAAGTATGTACAAAAATGTTTTTGTATTTGTTACAAAACAGTTAACCTTCCCCACCCCCCCCAATACATTCTTCCACCAGAAACCCTGTAATAATACTCTAGAACACTGACAGAATATAATTTTAACTTTTTAAAGAGGAAAAAAAAAAAGGGAATTTTTATTTCCAATCTCCATCCCACCTTTCCTGCATGGTGGCATTATTATTTCTAGTCAAATAAGGGCATTGCTTAGCTGTAAATTGAGGACTTTGTTGGGATGGGGTCTGCTAATAGACACCTTGTCTTATTTCCAGTTTTATTACAGTTTCTCTTGAAATAGTTCTGTTAATTTTTAATTGCAACTTCTTTACATTTTATGTAATTATTAGGATTTTAAAATTTATTCTAAAGCAGAAGCAAAAAATATTACAACAGATAAAGTAGATTTCTATTTGTGTGCCATCAATTAAGCTAATAAACAACACTATAACCAAGGCATCTTTTCTACAGGTAATCCTGACTATTAGAATTATTAATAAGCATAATTATTGATAAGAATAGGTATAAGATTTGCCTTATGATTACATTCTATACTAGACACAGCTTTAACATTTAAATAATGTTAATATTCTATTACCATAGTTTTCTTTCCATTTGAACACAGCTTTAGTAAATAAAAATATATGCACAAATATTTCCTTCTGGTCTGTCATACTAATATGCATATATATAACTAATACAAAATGTAAAAAGAAAACGAGTATTTTAAATGTACATAACATTTAAATAATTTAAATATATTTGCTGTGTGTTCCTTACAAACCCTTTATTTAAAAAAACAAATTTTATAAATATATTTTAGCTTTCAGTGAAAGTATAAGAGGGGCAGTTGCCAAAGATGAACTTATTAGAAAATAGAATTTTATAATCCAGATATTCAAACCTAAACAAAACATTAGTAAACATATTTGTACTGTTCTTAAATCCCAATAACTAATGGATGAAAAAAATAATCTAAGCACTTTTTAAATTTTATTTTTGCTATAGAATCCTGGGTGTAAAAATTAGTTACAAAGGGGGACAGACTGTGTGAAACAACTGCAGGATTCCAGTCATTCTAAAAACAAGCTGCAGTGGCTATCAGCAAAGTAATTAGATTATTATGTATTTGCTAGTGTGTTTATGGATTTCACAGTTTGTTGTCCATATTTTGATAACATGCAGATAGTTGCTTACTTCCTTTACAAGGCATCAGTTTACACAGAGTTGACTGAAATATGTCTGTATTGTCTGGCAACACTGTTCTTACTTAAAAAAACACACATGGCTGCCTATGAAGTTAGGACTTTTTTTTTTTCTTTGGATTCTCAAATAACTTTTTTCTTTGGATGACCGACAAATATTTGTATAGAAATCCTTTTCTTGTTCTCTTTTTAAAATTTTCAATATCCAAGTAATTGCCCTTCAGGAGGAATCAACTGCCATCTTTCTGTCCTTTGACAATCAAGGTTAAATCAGTATTAATCCCCACAGTGTTAGCTTGAGCACTACAAGGTACAGAGGAAAACACCTCATCAAAATGGGTTAAGTCGTATTCCTGTTCCAAGTGGTGAAAAAGGATTCACTTTGGCCCACATCAAAGCATCATTCAGTGAAATAGCAGATTTTCCATCTTCAAGGAAGAACACCGGACCCTGTACAGCAAAAATATTTGGGTAGGGAAAGAAATGTACATATGTATGTATTGTCTAAAGGCTACCACAACAGAGAGCACATTTTATTCTAGGAAGGAAATAAAACCCGATTGACGGCTATCAGCTATGTTCGTGCAAAAATTAACCCACCAACTTAAAGCTGTGATGATACTTACGCGTTATAAATTGAATGAAGTCATTATGTTCCGAAATCTGGAGACCAAATTTTTAATAATCCTGAAATTTTTTGTTTACTTTTTAATAATTGTGATATTTTATGTATGTTTGTCAGTTGAACTTAGCCTGAATTAGAGTCTGAAGTAACAAGTTGTTTTTTTTTCTTCAGAAGACTGTATGTATTTAATTGTGTCTGTCTTATCTGTGCTGATCTGTGTGTTTCCCCATCTACACAAAAATACACTATAATGCCTCCATGATTTGTTTGAAAACACACAGTCTACAGAATAATTTCAGATGTTCACTATGAAAAGCACGAAGGAAAAAATACTAATTTATTTGACGGAAGAGGTATTTGCTTATTTCTTCATTTGAAAAAATATGATCTCAAAGATGCAATTCGGGTTAAGTTCCTTCTTGAGGAGTCATGCTCTTGGAACTCTCAACTTAGCACTTGTAAACCAAATCAGTTAAGCTATGATACTTTAGTATTAACTACGTGGTATGTGAGCTGCTCTGCAGGCCTAAAGCAATGACTCCTATTGTTCACTAATCCAGATATAAGGATATTGCAGATGATGAGGTGGTGACACACTAATTCATTTTCTAATTCATGCTATTCATGTTGAATGGATTGTAACAGCGGCAGCTTTACCTGGCTGTCAGCAAATGTTGAGAGTACAGCCATAGTCAGAGACCAGTGGTGGGATGTGGGAGTGCTGGCAGCAAGCTTTTTTAGACTCGGTGTGCAGTTGTGAATTCTCTTTACCTCAAAAATCCTGCTAGCAGTTTGCAATCTCCAATTTCTAATGCAAAACTAGCTGTTATAGTACCTGAACAAACCTGTTACTTTTTGGATTGGCATCTTGCACTACACAGAAGACACAGACTCAGGCTACTTAGAGTAAATTCACAGTGAGGCACTGTCTGGAGACAGGGACCTGAGAGTAGTGTTTTCAGGCTCTGTCACTTTTTCCTTTATGGAAATAACAACATATACCAAAGAGATGTTACAAGGCATAGTATGTTTTGATCATAAAGCTCTAGATGAGTGATGAATACATAGTCTTCCACTATCCAGTTTTAATTAATCATGAATTACAAGTTTGATAACATACATTTCCATAACACTAAATATTAACAATTGAATAACACTAGTATATGGTTCCATATATTTTCCTGATTTTTATTCAAACTGTGGTGAGGTGGTAGGCAGTAAGTTACATGCATTTTAGACAGAACATTTGGCAAAGGAAATCTCTCTTTCCCATGGAAATGAAAATGTTTCAGATTGGGAAACTGGGCAATTATTTGATTGGATAATTCTTCCTTATATAGCCTTTTTTATATAGATGTCAGCACTTGGCCTCTTCAACTTCTGCTACTGTGACAACACTCCCAAATGATGGGAGTGACCTTAGATTTATGGCAACTTCACAGAAGAACACTTCAGCTCTCTGAAACCATACCTGTATCCTTAGCCCTGTCAAACAAGAGATGTGAAGATCGGAATGACTAGGAAGATTTGATCCAGTGACATAGTCTGGCCCAACCATTCCTTTCAGAGGTTCCTCTTGTATTCGTGATATGAGTATTGAATACACTGTTCTCTGCGATTCAGATGGTGAGGTGCATGGCAATTCATCAGCAGGCCTATGAAATAAGACACTTGTTTTTCAATTTCTACTACAAGTTGTATAGTTAAGAGCCACAAAGTACTATTTTTTTACATTCATATTCAGATTTTACAAAGGAAATAAATACTGTATTTACAACTAAAAATTTAAAGACTAATAGTCTAATTCATGGTAATTTTATATTTTTCTACTTACTTGTTTAATTGAGTGCAAGCTCTCCATGCATCTAGTTCCTCAGAAAGCTGTTCAATTTTCAAAGGTACAGATACTTCCCGTCTTTTTAAAAGCTGACTAAAAAGGAATGCACGTAATTAATGTCCAAATTAGTTATAACAATGAATACTTAAAATAAAACAGTAGTAACATAAAACTATTTTTGACTGGATATGGAAAGAACTTTATGGAAATAAACTGATCTTTCATGATAATCACTATACTAACCTTAGAAATATTAAATTATTAGATATAAAGGTGTACCTTTTAAGTTTGATTTAGACATTCCTATTTAAGCTTGTCTTTAATTAGCTCTATTTTTTCTTTGTATTTTAAGGCTTTATACATTCTTATTTCTTAATAATGACAACTCTGGGAGAGCCCTGTTCCACCTGATTACTTGTGGAAAACAGTTTCAAAACCCTTGAAAAGAATGCATTTTTTAAAAGTCAAAATATAATACAAGGGACAGTATTTATCTGACCTAATTCAGCAAACTTCCATTTGTGTTGGAATGTGTAAAAAATGTCCAGCTTAAGTATGTAACTGTCCAGTTTAAGATGGGCTGGAATCTAAAAATCTATGAATCCCTGAAAATATTGGGCAATCTGAGAAAAAAATTAGAGCAGTATTGTTCTGTGTTTCTTTAAATCCCAAAATCTGGCTCAAGAGCCAAAGTATCACAAACTGAATCTCAAAGATGGCTTGTTACTATAATGAATAATAATTAATTAATAGCTATTAATTAATTTCCATATCAGAATTGCCCTTCTGTAAAAGCTTATATTTCGATTTGTCAATTTCCATATGTAAGTCTGGTGGCTCAGAAAAGAGAAAAAAACGCAACAACCCACAACAGTCCTTGTCCCTTTTCCCCATCCTCTCACCAAGTTTCAGAGATGAGGACAGCTCAGTGGAAAGGAGTGCTGTTGAGACATCTGATGGAGAGGGGTCAAAGAAAAGGGGCAAACACACAGCTCTAAGACATGTTAAATTGATGTTAATTATCCTTGGTAGGTAATTTTGATAAAATATCAGGAGGTATAGGAAAGCTCACAATTCTAGTAAGGTATGAAAGGAGTGGACAACATATATGCAACATTTATTCTTGGTGAAGACATAAATGAGCTGAATTTGTTAGCAAAGCTACAGTGGTCAGAGCGGCTAGTGGAGGTGAGGTTAAGTCAAGTCAATTAGGTCAGGCTGAGCTGGTTCAAGGTAAGTCTAGTCAAGTGGGCCCAGTCAGATGGCCTAGTCAGGTCAGGTCAAGTCAGGTGACTGACTGGGGTTGAGCTGGGCCAACTGAGCAGGACCAGGCCAGGTCGGATCAAGTGGGCTAGGTCAAGTGTACTAATGCTTGGAAATATTAGCTCACTGAGTATCAGAGGGTCAGGCGAAGTTTCTTGGTGGGAATCAAGCTACTGCCCAGTCATGAACTTGAAATTCAAAGCTTGTCCTTCTTGCTACTGAACAAGTCTTGGAAAATGGTCTTCACAGAGATACAAAATTAGAACTGTTACGTGTAATCATGCATGCAGGTAATGCTGAATACTTATCTACCTTTAAGAATTGTTTTTCTTACAGAACTAAGTGCTTGACTGAAATCCTGGATTCACAACTTGTTACATTACCTCAGAAACTCCTGCTTGTACAATGCATAAAGAAAGTAAAGAACTTTCTATATGTAGGCTTGGTTACATCCTAATAACTTTCTAACAGAACTGGGAACTCAATAGTATCTTTTTTTTTTTTTTTTTTTTTTGGGGGGGGGGCGGTGAAGAAGGGCAGGAATTGAGGACAACATATCACATACATCATAATAAAGACTGAGATTTCCCAGTGTTACCTTGTATACTCATAAAGTGCAGGTACAATGCTATTGTACTGTCTTCTGATAGCAAGTAAAGCACCAGTGTAACCACACAAAATCAGCAACTCATTCCGAAATCTATAAATAGACAGGTATTAATCATGAACAATAACAAGCATTTGCAAAAATATTAAACAAATTCATATTCAAATTACACTTTTAAAACCTAAATTATCCATCCATCCATCTTTTGTGGAGAATATATGCTTGCTGATTATGCTTACTTTCTGTATGGTTTAATTGTTAAAACAGATTCCACCTGCTTTATATTGATCTCAATTATTAAACTGTAAATAGCATGTACAACCCATAGTTATTAAGCAAAATCTTATGAATTTACAAAAACAATGTCACTCAGATCTTCTAATGTGATAAAACTCTAAGTGAATAATTTTCCCCCATATATTAGTGTGGACTTCACTTATGAGTTAAATTTTTTGTTCCTTTTAGTTCTTTACATGTGCACCTCTGCAGGTACTCAGACCTAGCTGCAGCCACCTTTCATAAAGGTGAACCACAGCTATCCAATTATTTTAGAGTTAACTCTGAGTGACAGTTCAAACTTCTTTAACACTTTGACATAGAAAGCCATATTATGTGTGTTACCACTGCTCTTTTTATGCAGGAAACTGAAACCAGAGCTAATCAAAGTGAGATTCTTCAAATAAGACCAGCACTGATTCATCCATTGTAAATACCCCACAGAGAAAGAAGCAGTAAAGTGTCTTTTTCTTCTTCCTAAACCTTGAAAATTTAGGAATATTCCACATTCTGTTCTCCAGATTGAGAACTTACCTGCTTCTTGCAATTTTTTTGTACTCTTCTAGTAAACAAAAAATGATACTAACAATGTACAACTATGTATTTTTTTAATTCCAAAAGTTTCTTTTAATTAAACTTCCACTTTCATAAGTAAGGGAAAAATACTCACTCACTACATTTATGCAGCACTAATCTTTCAGTGCGTATGTAACTTAGAAGATCAAGATACGGACAGACTGAATCTAAAGTCCAATCTGAGCCACAAAGTTGTTCTGTTGAAAAACAGAAAGAAAAATATCTCAAGAGACAACCCATACAAATGAATTTTCTTTAAAAGCTTTTTTTCATCCAGGTACCTACCTTTTACATACTGAATGCCAATAGGGAGAGCCTTTTCGGGTTCTGTGCTTAACAGATAATACTTTATAGTTTCTAATACATCCCCATCTGCCTGAACTGTCTCTGCCAAACGCAGACATTCTTCTACATCAGGAAGATTACACTGAAAAACAGTGATTTTGCCAAAGAATTATTCTAATTGTTCTAATTATTCTAAATGTTCAAACAATTCTCTAGGATGCCAAGAAATACTGAACTTTGCAGATAACAATTAGATCAGACTCTTTCTGAAGTCATTGTTTGAAGGACATACTCAAATATGATATGCATTCAGAAAACCATCCAGACCAGAGAATTACATAGGAGGAGAACGTTCTGTAAGTTTAATTTAAGCAGTATCAGCTTCTGTTCCTAATGTTTTTGTGAACTTTTTTTACTATGGCCTAATAGATGTGCAGTCTGGGTTGAACATTAAAGGAGCTAGTGGAGCAGAACCTTTTGCTGCTGAAGAGGAAAGGGAGTATTCCAGATTACAGACAGAAGATGTAAACCAATTCAAGATAGTGCACAAAGCTGATCTAATAAGCCATGATGAGGCTGCACTTCAGTGATGAGGTTACAAGTCATAGTGATAGGTAATTCTGAAGATCATAAGCTACTTCAGGAAGCAACCCATGTCATGGAAAACTAGAGGCAGAGTAGAACCCAAAGAACCAAAGTTCATCTTGTGCAATGCTGAAAAATAAAGTCTATGAAGACTAAAAACTGGTATGTAACATTTAAGGCTGTTAATAAAAAATTTATCCAACATATTTATTTCACCTCATATTTTCTGAAATTAGAAATTCTGGCTCAACTCAGGACATTAACAAATCAGTAGATAACCCCTTGTTAGCATTCAGATGAATTCTTTTTCATCATACCTTTTCATGCAGGTCATTTATTTCTGCTACACATCCAGGATAAAAAGCACATAGTTTTACTAAGTGCAGTTTATTATCAGGAATCATCATAAGAAGATCAGCTGCTAAATCCCTGCACAGACAGAAGATGACATGTAGTTACTCTTGCTGGTTTGTAATAGGAGGAAACTCCATTTTCTCTTTTGCGTTCCTTTTATAATGAAGAGTTTACTAAAAACATAATTGTTCTAGAGAAGAGCAGAAGCAACCTCAGTTTCTAAGACTAGTCTGGTGCAATAAATGAAGCTTAATCCATTAATTTTTTGAGGGAAGTCACGTGTTAATTTTCTGTTGCTTTTGTTGGTTAAACTAGACACCTGTGCAATCCTCAAGCATCTGAACCACCTCAAAGTGAGATGGGATAGGAAGGGAGAGTAGGACCTATCCAATTTGAAAGAAGGAAAGATGTTAATGTGGCTCTGTGTCATGAAGCCACCCTCAAACTTCCAGCTTTCTTGAGCTCAGTGACATCAACATAAAAGATCTCTCAATCATCCAGAATGGCAGGTGCTTCTGTGCCATTACAAAAGGGAGACTGTGAAGAAAATAATGTGATACCTACTTTCATCCTTCAGAAAGGAAAATTGTATTTTAGCAAACTAACTTTCCTGAGATATTTTAACTTGTTACCATTTGTTACCCCCTCCTCAATGCAACAAGCAGCTGGAGAGAATACATGTAAATATTATTATTTTGAAACAATTATTCTATTGAGCTTTTAATAACTGATTATTCTTGTGGTTTTGTGACTCTTGTATTCATGTAGACTTATTATCTCCTGTGACCTACAAGACTGACTTGCCCCTATGTAAGGCAAACACTCCTACTACTAAGTTCCCCTGGATTTTCAGAATGCAGTCCTTGGCTTAAAGTTCAAGAAAGCTACTGTCCGATATTTGCAACTGCTTTCTCTGTCACTTTCAAGATCCCAATTTAAAAATTTGAGTACTTAGTTTAAGCTTATTTTTAGCATAAGCAAAGTCACAGACTTTCCAAGTCTCTCTTTCTATAGACAAGCAAAATACCTGTATCCAAGTGATGGAAAGCTAAAAGGAAGACATTGAAACTGCAATGAACAAAACTTTGGTTTGCATTCTTACTTTACAGAGGAAAAATATAATAGAAAATAATTAAAATACAACAGCAAATCTAAGGGTCAGGTTAAATGACTTTAACGGCAAAAAATCCCACCTTTTCAATGCCTTTTGACAACCTAAAGAAGCTAGCTAATGCAAAAGGTCTTTGGAAAGTCTGTTACGCTACTACCATGCAAAAGCCACTTCGTGTATTCCCAATACCAATATGAAGTAATTCCTCAGCTTCTTCAGTTTTTATATTTTTCAAGCAAATACTTTAAAATCACAGATCCTACTTAAGCTTCTGTTCCTTTTGACTTTATAATTCAAATCTACCCTTACTGTGTCTGAAGCATTTATTTTTACTCAGTGCAGATTAGGACTTACCATGCTACCTACTGCACAAGTATCTAGGTTTTTCCAGCAGGTTTCATACCCTGTTTGACAACGACTCTTCTCTCATTTGCAATGCATATGCAATTCGTTTTGAGAATAATGAATTTGCAAACTCTGTGCTTTAAAGATCTAATACAGCAATTCTTACTCAAGCAGCAATTCTTATTCTACCTTAAATGGTGGTCATGTGTCTATAAAAGTTTCAGAATGAAACACCTTTATTGTTTCGGTAGGGGCAGGGCATGGGGGGCAGGGAATAAAAAAATCTTTGGATTAAGAAATTCTTACCATGTTGTTACTGTCATACATTTTCTTGCTAGTAATTCTAGGGCATAATGTGTTGCTTGTGCTGCACTTTCTCCTAAGACAGTACCCACACTGATTGCCAACTCCAGTTCATTTCCACGAATCAGGTTTGCCATCGCAAGCTTGCTCAATGAAAAAATTGTATCATTAAGGAACACAAGCATTTTTGGGGATTCACCATGTTGAGCATGTAACATTCATTTATAAGACGGCTTTTACAGGACAAAATATGCATTAATTAAAGCAATTTTATATATAATTTGGATATCTTGAATGAGCCAATAATTTTGCACCATCTTAATGAGTTTTTAAATAACCAAATAGATTACCATTAGCACAATCTTCCTTTATTTAAACAAAGAGATTACACATATATAAAAAGCATGATAGCAATTATTTCTAGTCTTAAGTAAGGACACTAGCTTGCAGAGTACAGATTTCCCCCTTTTGATGAGACTCAGAAAAAAGAAAAAGAAAAACCAGAACTGGAAAGCTCTCCTGTTTACCCTCTCTGGGCAACTAGAGTTGCTGATAGGCATGGAAGAGTATTGAACAGTAAGAAACTACACAGCAACTTGAAACATGTATTTTGAAACACGGGCACTAAGTGATTATTGTTTGCTCTCTGAATAGCTAATTAAGACAGAATTTTACTTATTTTGGGGGATAGAGGTAAAAGAACATGTTGGGTCAGCAACAACAAAAAACAGAGAATGAGGACAAGAAACCATTTGTAAAATTACAAACAAAATTAAAATCTAATAAAATGTTACATCTCAGCCTTATTTTTGTGCTGAGAGGTAAGGGTTTTTCCCCTAATTATTTCACCATTTAGACTGCAAATTCTTCAAGGCAGAGACACACATATACACACACACATATATAAAAGGCACTTAGGTACCTTATATTTTCTGATATGACAATATACAGTGTATATGAAAATACAATTAAATAATACCATACTACTTTTTGTGTATGAGAGAAATCAGGGGAGTTTTTCTACTACCTTCAATAATGCAAGACTGAAACTCTCTCTATGAATATATACAAAGCAAATGCCAAGCATAAGTAATGCCTTTTAGAATGTGGCATATACATTTTAAAAAACAGTTTACATGGAGACATAAAAAGGAAGTAAATGTTGGCCTTTCCATAGTTAAAAAAAAATAAAAAATTACCTCTATATTTTCAACAGCCAGATGGCAACATGCTGCAAGCACTGCATGGCCATCCTGGAAATACCATTCTGCCAGTTCTTTACTGACCTTGTGCAGAAGCCTGCAAGAACAAAATATGATTTTTGTAAGGTCACTTAAAGGTTGGAAATCTTTGGCTCTTAATTTATACAAATGTCGCCACATTTGTTTCTGTACCCTAGAATTTCTGTATCTGACTTAGAGATAATGAAACCACTAGCTTTCAAAAATGCAGTTCGAACTTCATCCACAACTTATGGTGGTGCACATTCAGGTGGATCAGTTTCTCAAAATCTACACCAATATGGAAATTGAGATTGACAGAAGAAAAACCCAAGATTTGGATATTCATTCTGTACCTGTGAACTCTACATAAATATCTCTCTAACTGCTCAAAAACTGCACATGTAAATGAAGCACCTATACAGCCTCCAAGCTGACTTTGTTACTATGAATATAACTTGATAATGTGATTTAGGTTTTTGAAAACTATTCTAAATCAAGGAGAGATGGTTTCTTTTATGGGCACACAAAATGAAAATATGGTCATTAGTGTACATCATCAGAAACATGACTGATAATAAACAATGAAGCTTCAGGAGCTGAAGATGCATAAAACAGAATCTCACAGATACTTGTTAATGCTAAATCTTACTCTACTTACCAAACTGTCTAAGTTAAAATGCTACATATGTAAACATACTTAAGTGCATATGAATACACCTTAAAGACCAAGCTAATGAAAAGCATATTGATAATTATATACATATGAAAAATCGATTTGGTGCTAGAAGGAGGCACAATGGGGGAATCATTCAGCGTAACATCAGTTAGTAACTCTATCAACTAAGTACTTAAAGATGCAGAATTTTTTCTTAAAGTCTACATTGCTGATGTCAAATAGTAACCACTAAGGTTTATCTCTGATGACTTGACAAACTGTGTGGAAATGAGGCTTTAGATACAAACTAGAACAACTTACTCATTATAATAATCTGTATTGTTTCCATCAGAATTTGAAGATCCAGTTGTTGTGGAGAGTGGTGACATTTGTATATTTCCCTCACAAGCTGCCTAGAATTGAATAAAAAGTGATTACACTAACCAAAATGAGGATGTGATTTTTCAACAACAATAAAATAATCTAAGATCAAAAAACCTTCTAAAGCCTAGTTATAACAAAGGCAATGTTTAAATCAATTAACTTACTCATAGGTAAATCTTAGCCTACTGTTAACCAGCCATACAAGAAATTCTACAGAAGCAAGAGACCCCCTCCTTCCTATGAATTTGTACTGGATTTTTCCAGCATTTGAATATGTTTAAAAGGGACAGTGAGGGCTACATCCTTGATTAGTACAGCCCCAGGAGCAAGTGGCTGTGAGTGAAGGATGAATACCATACATATTTCTTAGTAGGTATACCAGCCAATCTGGAAAGGTTTGTAGTGGCATAATATGAACCTTTTTAAAGTCTGGCAATAAATTATATCTAACATTAAATGAGATCAGTGTGGAATAAAAGGAAATTCTTTCATGAGCTTTAAGGTGTAGCTGGGATAACATTAAAACTCAGGGCTCATGAAAAAGTGAAAAAAGTTCTGTTACGTTATTGTTTAATATTGTCTGATTAAACCTTTCAGATAAAGACACTTCTTTGATTTGTAATGAAAGCAACCCCTGCCATGTCTCTCTTACAAGAAAAATGAAATCTTTCTAAAGCTTTAAGGTGCTTTATGGTTCAGACATTACAACTTGTTAAATTTAAGCATAGCTCAATGATCCATTTTGTGGACTATTTAGTTACTATTAGAAGAACGACATACAGAGAGACAATTTCCAAAGTATCAGTTCACATGCATTATTACAATTCCTATCTCTGAGGTAACTGAATGTTCAAGTACAGGTAGGGATAAGAGAATGTACAAATCTTGACAGTTTGTTTCAGAAACTATATAAGTATGCAGAAATTACTCAAAAATAATAAAGGAATGGTGAGAAAGAATGACACAAAGTATCAGCCTTCCAAGTTTTTTGCACCCTTTAACTTGCGTTTACATTAGGAAGCAGGAGGGGCATACATAATTTCAGTAATTTCTTGTACTGCTTTTTGCATTAATTGAAAAGTTTGATTCCTTGTATTGATCACTACTGCAAATGAGCAGTTTCTCCTGAAGAGTCTAACCAAGCAGTATAACCAAGAGCTCAGTAGAAATACAAGAGAAATCCAACACGTCTGAGATGTCAAGGGCAATACTGAGTGCTGAAAATCAGGTTAATTTTCTACTTCCATCAAAAATGAATACATAGGTTTTCATTAAGGGCATCTGATGGCAATTTAGAAGAATCAGGCTTAAAATCTGTAAGCGTAAGATACCTTTTTATTGTTTCTGTGAAAAAACTGGCCAACAGGATGAAAGTAAAGAGTAGGGTACCATTATTTAGCCATTTTGCAGAAGTGAACAGAGCTACTCTATTAAATATGCTTGTCATCTTCAGAGTGAGAAACAAACAGCTAAATACATCTCCCACACTGTTATACATAATATTACCTGTGCAACAAGCAGAGCTTCTTTAAGCTGGCCTCTTGAAGTAAAGAAAGAAACTAGCTTCTTCACATCTCCGATAGCTATACAGTATGGGATGACATCATCATTTTCTTCCTGAATTAACTGATCAGCTCTTCTAATTAAACAGATGAATACATAAACAAGAAAGATCTACATATATAACTGATAAATAAACTTATTTCTATGGTAGAAATGTTATTATATAATGAAATTATATAAAGTTATCCAAAACCCATCTGCCTTTCCACACCTCAGAAGATTTGCAAACTGTGGATACTGCACTAAAGAGTTTCCAGTTAAGCTTTCAATTTATTTTCAAACTTTAACTTTATTCACAGAATCATAGAATCTTAGGGGTTGGAAGGGACCTCGAAGATCATCTAGTCCAACCCCCCTGCCAGGCAGGGTCACCTAGAGTACATCACACAGGAACTTGTCCAGGCGGGTTTTGAATCTCTCCAGCAAAGGAGACTCCACAACCTCTCTGGGCAGCCTGTTCCAGTGCTCTGTCACTCTCACAGTAAAGAAGTTTTTTCTGATATTTACGTGGAACTTCCTATGCTCCAGTTTGCACCCATTGCCCCTTATCACTGGACATCACTGAAAAAAGCCTGGCTCCATCCTCCTGACACTCCCCCTTAACATATTTGTAAACTTTGATGAGATCACCCCTCAGCCTCCTCTTCTCCAAGCTAAAGAGGCCCAGCTCCCTCAGCCTTTCCTCATGAGGGAGATGTTCCACTCCCTTAATCATCTTTGTAGCTCTGTGCTGGACTCTTTCAAGCAGTTCCATGTCCTTCTTGAACTTTGGGGCCCAGAACTGGACACAATACTCCAGATGCGGCCTCACCAATGCAGAATAGAGGGGGAGGAGAACCTCTCTTGACCGACTAACCACACCCTTTCTAATGCACCCCAGGATGCCATTGGCCGTCTTGGCCACAAGGGCACATTCCTGTACACAAAATCATAGTTGAAAACCCTGACAGTTCCATCCCAAAGCTTACTGAACAAAACGCAACATAATTAGAATGCTGTAACAAAAGCCAAGTGCAACTATTGTTAGTATCCATCCTTCCTACTTGTCTGTGTCCTTTTATGGACACAACCTACAGTTGAGTATCATAATTTTATTACCTTACCTTTGCATTAAGTTCCTCCAATATTTCATCGATACACCAGGTGCAACTGAGAGAGCTTTGTCCCACTAGAAGAAAGCAACAATGCATTTAACCTGATCATTTTATTTTGAGAAACAGGGGTATTTTTAGCTATTATACTATTTCTTCCATTAAAAATAAGTTTGTCAAGAGGTTAAAGAAAGAATGAGCTATGCATTAGACTGCCTATGTTAAAAAGAATGTAATTGAAGCAAGATTATACTTTTCAGGATTTACGCCCCATTTTGTTGTTACTTAATCTTTGGCAGGGTAGCTGGTTTTCAGAAACCTTCATATTTTATTATTCTTCAATAACATTCTGATATTTTACCTCTCCAAGTTCTACCATTAGTTCACAATATCGCTGAATTTGTCCTAATCTTAAATGTATTTCTGCAGCTTCTTTAAGCCTCTCCTCTTTGCTTGGTGCACCAATACCACCTCCAAACTTGGACATTTTTACTGTTGTCAGTTCTTGTGCCTTGGACTGAGGGGGGAAAAAAAAAGTTAAAAATAATAATAATTAAAAGAAAGTACAGTTTTCTGTGATGAAAACAGGCTTTAAGAATGAACCACAGTCAAACATTACAATGGAATATAAAGGCTATCATTTAAGAAAAAAATCCTTTTGAGGAAAGGGTAGTTGGAAGAGTTGACAATGAGATTACAGAGAACTATTTATATTGTCAAAATAACTGTGTTAGTGTTTTGTTGCACACATAGTTTTCCTTGATTATCTTCCCTTAATCTCTTTTATATGATTTTTTTTATTCCCAACCATTTTCTCATATATAATAGTAATTTACCCAGAAGTCCATCATAAAAGTCTCGATATTTTTGAAATTTAAAAAAATATTTGTGAACACAATAAATGATGCAGTCAGAAATAGTACTTCTAGCCATTATAAGGATGTCTTAATAAAGAAAGAAGACAGACAGTAGGCTCAACCTGTGTCCTGATCTGTCATATGCCATTAACCACATAACCAATAAATTATTTATATTCTAAATCTCTGCGTTTTTATATTAGTTGAAGAAATAAGACCTAAATTTCCTCATCTGGCAGAGTCTGAGAAACAAACAACAACAGCATCACATTTAACTAAAAAAAAAAAGCAAAAGGAGCTTCACTTGATATTTCAAGAGTTCTCAGTTTAACTCTCTAACATCAATGCACATGAGATGGTGTGTGGCTATTCATGGCTTTACAATACCATGTATGGAGGATGGAGAACAAGTTTTGAGCATTCTCCACCAAAGTAAACTCAATGTAGACCAATGGCAGCTGCTGAGAAAGGCAAAGGATCTGTTTTTTAAAAGTAAACTATGTTACTTTTTTATGTTGCACCTCTCCCATTTTCATGCTGAAGTCTCCAATATATCCTCTCTGTTTGCTAGAAACAGAAAAAAAAATACACTTGCTCTTGGTCCCTACTTCATTCTGAAATGTATTGGTGTTGCAATTCCCTTATTCAGTTTCCCAGGGAAAAGATGTTATTAGCAGCCATATACAAGCAGCCAGCATCATCCTACCCCTACTTTCTCTTAAAGCAATCAAGCAATATTCTGAGTCAGCGAAAAGGGGACAAAGTGCTTTTAATTCATGCAAACACTTAATCCAGATCCACAGAATGATCAGCAATTACTGTAGTTACTCTAGGTCACCTGAGTTATAAATGCATAAAATGATGTTGGAGGGATAAAGAGACAGCTTGCACTGCATGAATCGAGAATTCATTTCTTCTTTTCAGGCTAACTGGCTGAGAAAACTGTTTTTTGCACACACAGGAACATGCACAAACACACACCAAGCTTCATAGTATTAGCAGAGTAGCTGCCATTATTACAGTTAATGTCACCAATAGAAAACTTCCATCACTTAAGAGTCATAAGGTATACAGGAGACTCTTAAAATGTGTGATTTTGCAAAAGAGACAGCCTGCAACAGCTAACCAGGTGCCAGCTAGCAGGTATTTAGCCCTGGGAGTGGCAGGTGGGGAGTTACGCGTTTTCTGATCCATACGAATAGGTATCTTTCTTCTACTTCCAATCTAGTCATTAAAGTATGAGATTATTTATTATCCCTAAGGTATCTTCATATTCCGCACAAATTGTATGTCTGGTTGCATATTCATACATGCAGCTACTAATTAATTGGTGGCCTAGTACTTGAATGTCACATTCACATCTGAGTCACTCTTCAGCTGCCTTTCTGTATTAACGACAGGTTCTTGTTTTTCCACTCCTTCTTCCAGACAGCTATAGAGCATATTTCTGCTGACTCTCCTCCATTTTCAGGCATCAATTTCTCTGTCCCTGCATCAGAGCATAACTACAAACTTCATGTTTAAACAACCAAATATTTTGACTTTACTGAATATAAAATTATGCTATATATAATAAGGAATACCATCTTGCTTCATAACTCAAGCAGTAGTGATGCTTGCTTTGCAATTTCTTTTACTTCTTTTGAAAACTGCTTTTCTAGTTAAAAACATTGTAAAACATTAAAGATTTAAATGCTATATGGATTATCAGCCATTTTCACATTCCATTTATGATTCACTTACCATTCTAAATCTAATGAGGTGTTTCATATGCATAATTCCTTTGCAGTAGTTTTGTGGAAGCAAACTGTCATCCTGTCCTTTTATTACAGCAACTAAATCCCATAAATTTTTGCTGCCTCCTGGAGGCTAAAATTGTTAGGTAAGAAAAGAGTTGTATTACAGTAATGTTCACAAGAGAAACTTGAACTTATAAAGACATTGGAAAGCATTTGTCAGTTCCAAGAAACAGAATTTCACATCATTTCAATATCAGCTTTACTGTGAAGACATGAACTAGCTCAAAATACTACAACTCCTTCAGTCATCTTCAAGGCTGTAAAGGTACACAAAGATGCATAAACGTAATTGTTTGGTTATGTGTGGACATAACTGACAGCTCACCATTAGAGTTTTCCCTTTTGTTCCCAAGCTGTCTGGTGGCTACTGCTGGCATAAAACATTCAGCTGCTTGGATTCAAGAGCTGACGCAGTAATTGATTAACATTTTCTGCAAACCAAAGGTGTGGGCCAGGTAAAAAACAACTTAAGGGCTTGACTGCCTCTGTCTGGTTTACTATCTTAATATTAAATCTTAAAATAGACACATATAGTGTAACTGTTTATGCACAAATTGTTGAAGGCCATCAATTTATTTTTTAAATAAATTATAAACTTTTTTTTTGCTCTAACATTTGAATTGATCCTTCTGTGGATCCAGGACAATGGTTTAACATTCAGTGTGGTCTAAAAGATATTGAATAATATTTAGAAAAATAATCATTAAACTTTTGACCTGAAGGAGCTTTTCTAAGACTAACAGGATTACAAGTTTAGAAGTCCAGGAATTTCTGAGCTGGTGAAAAGCAAATGATCCTAGTAGGAAAGAAAAAAACAACAACAAAAAAAACCAACAAAGAAACCCCTCAACCCGAATGCAGTTTTTGCTCCTGGAAAATTCTAATATTCTTGTAACAGTTTTACTGTTAAATCAACATAGGACATCAAAATGTATAACTTCTGTAAACCAAGGAATTCCATAAAAAGAATTTTTAATAAAACAGGAAATTTCAGTATTTGTAATTGAGGAATATTGTTTCAGCATTTCCAAATCATACACTTCAATTTAGCTAGAAATCAAAACAAATGTTTTGGACTAACTAAGTCATTGTAGATCAGTATATTGACTTAAATTACAACAGTGTTTGACACACACTGTGGTTCTAGGTAATTTTTGTCCTTATTCTACCTCAAGTTCAGCACCTATGCATGTAAGCACTCCCAGGGACCCCGTAGTTTACATTTTTAACTCAATTGCACAGACAGGCTGCAGTGACTTATAGGAAACATAACTGTGCAATGGAGCAATGGCAATAGATGGATTCTGGGGCACGGCATACTTCTACAGCTCCTAAAAGATAATACAGCAGTTCTGGAACAGGCACTTGGGCAGTACAAACCTTATCTGTAGTGAGGGGGTCCCTTTGATGGACTAATATTGAAAACTCTGATGTAGTTTGACAACATCTTTTCATTTTCTTCAACAGAAAATTCTTGTCAAATCAAACTTTTTTTATGGAAAATTAAATTATCCCACCTATTCCACTTTGTTAAAAATTGGTGCTCACAACTAGCAAACAGTTCAGTCATGGACATGTTTGCAAGCAGAACTCTTAAGAGACAGAATAGATTTCTGTGTATTTTTTGAGCTCCCTTTAAGGAAGAGAGAAAAAAAAATGGTAGAGAAGAAAGAAATTTCAGTTCTGCAGATTGACTTCAGAAGAGAAAGTCATGCACGCTGACAAAATCCTTAAGTGTGCAGAATACTTACTGAAAAACATTCTGAAAACCACCTTAGCTTTTTCCCTCGAGGATTTCTGGTCAATTTTTCCACTTCTTGTTTAATATCCCTGGAAACTTTACCACACAGCAAAGGAGGAGCACCAGATTCCACAGCACGATCTAAAATACACAAAGATTTATACATAATAACTAAAAAAAGTTTAAAAAAAAAGTAAAAAAATTATAGTAGCGTACAGAAAATTAAAAAATTATATATACAATTTACGTACCTGTATTACCTATAATCTCATCCCAACATCTATCTGCTAAGATATTTATTTGTAGAGGGTTTATAAGAGGTGTCAGTGACCAGAGTCTCACAGTGGAGTCACGAGAGCAAGATGCCATAGTAAATGGACGACTAGGATGACATGTTAATCCTAAAAGGGAGGACATTTAAAATTGTAGACAAAGAATTAAGTTTATCTAATAAGCAGTTTGATTAAACTATTTTATAAATTTAAAAATATTTTAAAATGCATTTCAATTCAGAAATAAAACAAAATTTTAAAATATTACCATATACATCTGCACCATGATCATAAGCTGTGTCCAAACATGTTCCATCTCTTGTGTCCCAGACTCGAATTGTGTAGTCCCAGCTGCCAGATATTAGAAGGTAAGGAATTTCAGGATTCCACAACAGTCCCCGTACTGGAGCTGTATGTCCACTAAGAACATTTATACAAGCGTCCTGTGTATAATCCCATATTCGAACAGTACTGCAACAGGATAAAAAAGACCTATGTTCATCAAATCACCTACTGAAATATGATTATCTCCTCATATTATATGATTATCACTTCAGCAATATTCTAAACTTCATCAGAATATTTATTTGAATATGTTTATAGAAGTTGTAATAGGAGAGCTTGAAGGCAATGCCCTTCATGTTTAGGATGGGGTACAAAATACACCAAAGACAGTTCACCACAGTAAGAAACTTCCATCTACTGCATAGTCTTTCAAAATCTCACATTCACCATTATCTTACATGTCAGTGAGAGAAAAGAAGCTTGCCCTTATTCCTGCATGTGTATTAAATTTGTCTGTTAGAGGACTCCCATGGAGAAAAAATGAACAACAAAAACAAAGCAAAATTAAGATCTATCTTTAACAACACACTGACAGACCCAGGAAACTACAGACTTGTTAGCCTAACCTCAGCTCCTGGAAAAATTATGGAGATGATCATAATGGGTACTACTGAAAGGTATTTAAAGAATAATGCAATAATTTGGCACAGTCAACATGGGTTCACAACGGGAATTCCTGTTCAACAAATTTGATATCCTTCTATGATAAGTTCACCCACCTAGTGGATGAAGGGAAGGTTGTGGATGTAGCTTTTCTGGATTTTAGTAAGGCTTTTGATACTGTGTCTCATAGCATCCTTCTGGACAAGTTTTCCAGCTGTGGGATGAGCAGGTTCATGGTGTGCTGGGTGAAGAGCTGGCTGAAGGGCAGAGCTCCAAGGGTTGTAGTGAATACAGCTACATCTGGCTGGCGACCGGTCACCAGTGGTGTCCCTGCTGGGTTCAATTCTAGGGCCAGTTTGGTTCAACGTGTTTGTCAATGATCTAGATGTAGGAGTGGAATGCACCCCTAGGTTTTTGGTGATGATACCAAACTGAGAGGTGCTGTTGGCTCTCTCGAGGCACAAGAGGCCTTGTGGAGCAATCTAGATAGATTGGAGCATTGGGCAGTAATTATTGGGATGAAATTTAACGAGTCCTAAAGTTGGATTCTGCACCTAGGATGGAGTAACACCAAGCAAAAGTATCAACTGGGAGAGGGGTGGCTGTACAGCAGCCCTGCAGAGAGGGATCTGGGGGTGCTGGCTGACAGCAGGATCAATATGAGTCAGATGTGTGCCCTGGCAACCAGGAGGGCAACCTGCACCCTGGGTGCATCAAACACAGTAGAACCAGCCAGCCAAAAGAGGTGATTCTCCTGCTGTATTCAGTGCTCCTTTGGCCTCACCTTAAGTGCTGTGTGTAGTTCTGGGCAACACAATTCAAAAAGGATGTGAAGGTCCTTAAATGTAGAGAGCAATAGAGCTGGTGAAAGGCCTGGAAGGCATGTCCTATGAGGAGTGGCTGAGGACTTCAGACTTGTCTAGTTTGAGAAAAGGAGGCTGAGAGGCAACCGCATTGCTCTCCACAGCTTCCTGAGGGGAACAAGTGCTGATCTCTTCTCGATGGGATCCAATGATAGGAAGCATGGGAATGGTTCAAAGCTGCATCAGGGGAGGTTGAGACTTCACATTAGGAAGCTTTTTTTTTTTACCAAGAGGGTGGTCAAACACTAGAACAGGCTTCCTACCAAGGCGGTTGATGCCCCAAGCTTGTCAGTGTTTAAGAGGCATTTTGACAGCACCCTTAAAAATATGCTTTAACTTTTTGGTCAGCCCTGAAGTGCTCAGGGAGTTAGACTAGATGACCACTGTAGGTCCTTTTCAGTGGAAATATTCTATTCTACTCTACTCTATTCATTTGACTGTGGCATTGGTCACATGGCAGAAGTGGACACCACTCTATCTTAAATTTTGAAACTCCCACCACAATTACACAAGTAATGAGGAAGAACTCAAACCAGCCTTCTTACTATTTTTTAGTTGCCTTTTAACCAAGTAAACGTCCATCATTTCCTTGTATTTTCTGTAGTTGATATCACTGGATACAGCTGACTGAGTAGACTACAGAATTAGGAAGTTAAAAGTTCAGTTTCTTGAAAAGATAATTAATAAAATTAAGCCAGAATTACAATTATCAGATACATTACCAAAGCTCACAGATGGCAGCAAAGGCATTTATTACAGTTTCTTCAGTGCTGCAAAAAGGGCAATTTGATGGGCCTTGCATCACAAAGTAGAACACGTATGTTAGAAAGGCATTTTATATATTTACATATATATTGTCCTACAGCAATATGTGTTCATGTGTGACCCTTGTATACTGCTCCTTAGCACTATGTAAGCTTAGGTGCTAAACAGGTCATCTGATACAGCTGATAGAGGTTGACTATGAACAGGAGTGTTACCAAGTACAATAAACTCAAAAGGCTACTTCCTTCCTGTGTTACCTGGGATAACTATCCCTTTCCCTCAAGATGAAAGTGTGACTGTACTCTGGAAATTCCACCGTAATCATGACTTGTTACATAGCCCTGATTACTAATAAAATCAGAGTATCTCACAATGACACCATGACAGAATTTTGGATTCACTACTTGTCATGTGAAATAGAAAGGATTTACAGATAAAAGGTTTGGTGTCAAGTTGTTTTCTTTCATAAAACATTACCCTGTGAACTAATAGATTTTGCTGCAACCATAGACATCTAATGAATGTTATTGGAAAAAGCACTAGATCCATACTTGTGATCCTTTTCAGAAATGTTTTGTATCTGCAGGGAAATGGCTTAGAATGGTAGAAAAATCCTTCCTCCCGCTTACCATAGACTGATGCACTCTCCCTCAAAGAAAGTAATAAAAAGCAACAAAACAGAAGTATCCAGCACCCATTAAAAATTTCCACAGATTCTACTTAATTTTACTTTGAAAGACATTAAATAAGCAGGTCTTGCACTTCTATCTTTAGACATGATGTAAGCGTGTGGTATCCTTGTATCATTACTGGAAGTAACAGGTTTCCAGTTACTGATTCTACACTTGGGAAAGGATTCAGAAACTGGCATTGCTACAGCAGTTGTGACTATTTTAGAAAATTACCCTGCTGCCTATATACTATAGTAAGCTAACAGCAAAGCTACAGCTTGAATCTAAACAAGGCAGAGATTTAGATTATTATATTATTGACAGAATTTTTGAAGGTGTCAGCACCAGTACAACCCAAGATCTTAAGTTTATCTATTAGTCTTGCTTGAGGTTTTTAGTTTTCTAATGATTCAGAAATACACACCCATCATCAGAGCCACTGCAGAGGATTCCTTCTCTCA
The DNA here is from genome assembly GCA_020745705.1 of Hemiprocne comata. Lineage (NCBI taxonomy): Eukaryota > Metazoa > Chordata > Aves > Apodiformes > Apodidae > Hemiprocne > Hemiprocne comata. Next base: position 38,908,761 of record CM036589.1, read on the forward strand.
GGGGAGACCATCGTACATGAAACACCTTTGCAGTATGCCCTGTAAAAACTTTCAGTGGCTGATCTGAGCTGGTTGCCAAGTAGTAAACACGAACATTTTTATCCTCACAGCCAGTAGCTATCATATCTCTGCAAAACAGAAATAGTAAAATCCTTGGTCACTGGAATAATAAAAGCAGTTATGTTTTTTAGTTTAAAAATAAGTATGATGCATATTTTGCAATTTACTTCAAAAAATAGCTTATTTTTGCTTGTCCTTTGTCTCTTCATGAAGCAAGTATTGAGAACTCAAATATACAAAATCAGAAAAAAACCTGATAATGATCCATTAGTTGCAACAGGGAACAGTATTTGTACTGCAGTCTGACCAACCATGCAACACAACCATTAATAGATTGAATTACTGTATAATTGGTTTTTGACAAAAAGTTATCATGTTATTAGGAATTATCTGCAAAATTAACATGTACCACAGTGATTTTTAGCTGCTTGCTATGTCTTCAGCTTATCAGTTCATTGCAAGGAAACCAATTTAAACCTCCATTTCCTGGTATTGAATGTCTGCTTTCCCCCACAGTATATATTCAGCCAAAAAATTTCATATTGATGGAAGAAAAAAAAGATCCTCCTTTGAAAGTTAAGTAGTCATAGAATCATAGAATAGTTAGAGTTGGAAGGGACCTTAAAGATCATCGAGTTCCAACTCCTATGCATGAGCAGGGACACCTCCCACTAGACCAGGTTGCTCAGAGCCCCATCCAACCTGCACTTGAACGCCCCCAGGGATGGAGCCTGCACAACTTCTCTGGGCAACCTGTTCCAGTGTCTCACTACCCTCACACTGAAGAATTTCCTTCTGATCTGTAACCTAAATCTCTCCTCCTTCAGTTTCAAACCATTACCCTTTGTCCTATCACTATGTGCTCTTGTAAAAAGCCCCTCCCCAAATTTTCTGTAGGCCCCCTTCAGGTACTGGAAGGTGCTATGAGGTCCCACCAGAGCCTTCTCTTCTTCAGGCTGAACAACTCCAACTCCCTCAGCCTTTCTTCATAAGAGAGGTGCTCCAGCCCTTGAATCATTTTTGTGGCCCTCCTCTGGACACACTTCAGCAGGTCCACGTCTTTCCTGTGTTGCGGGCTCCAGATCTGGACACAGTATTCCAGGTGAGGTCTCACCAGGGCAGTGTAGAGGGGCAGAATCACCTCTCTTGATCTGCTGGCCACACTTCTTTTGATACAGCCCAGGATGTGGTTGGCCCTCTGGGCTGCAGTTGCACATTGGTGGCTAATGTCCAGCTTTGGATCCACTAGTACCCCCAAGTCTTTTTCCACAGGGCTGCTCTCTAGCATGTCTTCCCCCAGCCTGTATTGATGTCTCTGGTTGCCCCGGCCCAGGTGCAGGACCCTGCACTTGGCTTTGTTGAACCTCATGAGGTTCACTTGGGCCCACTTCTCCAGTTTGTCCTATTTAACATGTTGGCAATAAAATACACGACTGGGAATACAGAGCTGCTATAGACATATCCTATTGTGGAATAGAAACAATTTCAGTGCTCTAACATCACAGTAAATAACACATTCTAAATAACTTTGTGTTATTTTATTGGTAATCAATTTAAACTGGTGATCAATTTGAGTTGATATTTACTTACTTGTTGTTTTGACTCCAATCACAGCCAAACACTGCAGCTGGATGCTTGTACTTGTGAAGGACCTTGCCATCGATGGTTCGAATAATACTGAAACCAATTACAAGGCAGTATTATGAGGAAAAAAGCATGCTGAGTAGGCTATCCAAAAGTTTGATCCTGTGCAAATTAGCCAGATAGCAAAAAAGCATACAGAAAGAATATGAGAAATCTTTATTCCTGCACCCTCTCAACTACAAGGCTAACTATGTATTTCGCAACAAAACATTTAATTGGACTTCAGAGTTCATGTTCCTCCAGAGGGCCTGCAATAATGTCCACTGTAGTACCTCCCTCCCTGAAAGGATCCTTATGGCCCAAAATGTAAGGTGTAGCTAGGGATTCCTATCTTTGAAATAACAAACCTAAAAAAAAATATTAAAAAATGAAAACAAGTCAAGTGGGACAGCTTTTGAAAAGCATCCTCCATATCTATGGATAAGAAACCTAGAAGAATAGTGTTGGCTAAATAAAAATCAATACTCAGTTTCACTATCACAATGTCTTAGACACTATACCTTTTGTAAACATTTCCTTTATTGTTTTCTTAAAATCATCAAAACTTTACCCTAACAAGTACAGAAATTAATATAATCCAAGTTTTGGCCAGTAAGAACATTTTTTAAATTAATCACTGATCATACTGTCAAAGTTTATTCACTTGAGAAGTACATTTAATAATTTTTTTTTCTTCCAGTAACACTCACCAAAATCCATCACTGCTGCAGGTTGCTATTCTTTTGGAATCTTTATGACTCCAGGCAATGCAGAAGATTCCATTCTTTCCATGCTTCAAAAAATGCAAAATACCTATCAATAAGAAATAATTCACCCCTTTTTTCTCTCATCTACTGACTCATCTTTTTTATTTTATTCTCCTATGGGCTTCAGCCATTTTCTCCTAGCAAAGTATACTGCACAAAACCACATTAGAATGAGTCCCCAGTATAGCTGGGATATTTGAGAATCCAAGTCTAAAAAACGAGGACTGAGAAGAGACAAAACTGGGTGAAGTTGAAGAATGAGCAACCCATAACAATATGAGCCTGCAGCTTGAATAAAGGTTAGGTGCTTGTTGGAATGCTGAAGATAGTGGGCATGAATTATTGTGGTATGTAAAAACTTAAGTGGGACGTGTATCAGGTCGAGTGTTTGAGAAAAGATGTTTAGTAGCACATGTGCAAATCTTCTGTGTGCTAGAATTCAGGAGCTCATGAATGTGTATTCATTTTCTGCCCAGCCCCCTCCCCCATATCTGTCTTCTTAAAGAGCATCCTTTGTCCTCTGATAGAGATGCTACAGTGAATTATGTCTGTGCAATCTGAAGATAATCTGAAGATTACAGCTATATAATAAGAATACACAAAAGAGTATAGAATACTACAACATTATATTAAATAGCTCTTTCTGCCAATAATAATTATGCTACTTTTTCAGGACTTGCAGATGCCTGTGGAGATTTCAGGTAATAATACATGGCAAGAGTCGAACTGAGGCATCCTGTTTAGTGTGCTGCAAAATGCAGCTTTATTGCTCTAGACGTCTGGGCCTTATGGCTGAAAACACAGAACATAATTTTACATTTTGATGCCCAGTTTAAAGTTTATATGGCCACATACATTTACATGTTTAAGAAAGAATCAGCTATGCTTCCACTGTGTATCACTACAGGACCAATTGTAAGATAATGGAGATGATTGGTGCTTCATCATTCTCATGTCACAAACCCAGTCAGAGGAAGTAAAAATACAACTGCCTCAGAGATAAACTGTCACCTACATAATTCTTTCTGTAGGATTTCATATTACAGCACTTTTTAAAAACATATGAACTTAGACCCATCTTAATTTACTGACACTAAAGGGAACACCTAACTTACATTTCATGTAGACAAAAACAAGATGTAATCTCATCTTACCTCGCTGAATCTGGTTATCATTTTGCCTTTGCGAACATCCCAGATGAAGGCACCATTTCTGGATGTTGCACCAGCTATGCAGTTCAGGTCTCCTTTACAGAAAGATATTTTTAAGATCTCACAAAAAATATAACAATATTGTTTCACTAATATATTTCTACTTTAAAGTCAAGGTATGTAATATAAAAAAAAAATACATCAATGGCACATAAACAAGAGTTTTTCATAGGTTAAGGCCAGCATTTGATATGAAGTCACAAATACCAGTTTCAACAAAAGCCTAACCTGCTTCTCTACATTCTTATTTTGGTGAAAGGGCAAAATAGAAGTTGTATTGTTGCAAAAAGTATTCTCAACACCTGCTGAAAGGTGGCATTAAGGTGACAAGGAAATAATGTCCATGATGCAGAACTCAAACTGAAAGAGAGATACATCTCAATGTTTCAAGTTGTAGCAACTACAGCATTTTCTTTTAAAGCTCCCTGTGTACTAAGACAAATCAGGAAGAATGCAACAGAACATAAAACCGTACTTTTTTTTCTTAATCTTGCACCATGGCAGCACTTTAGCCCATTAAGAATGTCCTTGAATCTGTAACCATGCTCTACAGGGCAGAAAATCTGAATCTGTAACTCCAGAATGAGAACCTGAAAATTGAATTCAAGCCTAACACAAAAGCCTCCAAATTCCCCTCACCACAGTGACCTTCTATCCCAATATAGCTATACTTTTCCTAAATAGATACATGGACATTTATTTGTATGTTTTGACTGTTATTTTCTACCACACTTCAGAGGAAGAAAAGGCAACCTATGCAGCAATCTGGAAAAGTACATGTGTAAGATGGAAAGAGATTCTCAGATAGGAAAATGATAGAGCAAAAAAGGGGAAAAAATGTAATTACTATGTTCAAAGGTCTTCTGAGACTAAATACAAATGGTGGCAGTAATTGGACTATATATTAGGAATAAAAATAAATGATAGTACAAGGTGGAGAGGAACTCTCTAGGAGTAAGGGATGTTAAAGAAGCAGGAAAAGTTCTGTCTGGGATGGACAAAAACTTTTGGACAGGATGGTAAGGAGCTGAAGTTGAAGTACATGCTTCCAACTAGCTTAAATTTACTTTTTAAAAAAAGGTAATGAAAATACAAGATTTCAAAACCACCTGCCTAGTAAACAAACTGTTATCTCAGTTTAATGTGAGAAACTACTACAAACTGAGTTTAAATTTCAAAACAACATAACACAAAATAAACCACCATATTTCATATTGCCATAATTTCCATATAACAAGACAAATTATCTGTAAAGAGAAAAAAGGTGCAAGAGACTCTCTGAAATGAAAAAAGTGCAAAACAATTTCTTATATGCAAACTATATTAAGCTTCCCATTACAGTATTTTTTCCTGACAGCTATTATTTCTTAGTTTAAAAGTATAGAAGAGAAAGGCAGTGAGCTGAATTATTTACACTTTTTAAAAAATGCTATCCAAAGAATTAAAACACAACATGAAAGCCTACCTATCATCACTTAGTGACATTATTAACTATCTGAATTGTACTCCCAGGTTCACCTAAGTGGGTTGCACAATAGTTTTAAGATGAAAATTTCCCACTGAATTCAGTGACTTCTCTAAGAAAAAGTAGACACTTTGTAGAAAAGATACTCTGTATTCTAAAAAGTAAAAACAGAGCTCTTCAGTGATTAGAATCCTACACAATGAAGGAAGAGAAAGAAACACACCTATTCCACTTTTCAGCACTAAATAGAATCTGAATTATTTTAACCGGCTGCCTCCCATGCAAAGAAAGCCTTTTTAATATCTGCATAATGTAATACTAGAAAGGCTCTGGAGATTTTTCTCCCTCTTTTCAGTCTCATTTCAGTATGAAATATTGAGATAACTCCTCATTAGGGTAAGCATCAACAAGGTCTGAAGCACTGAATTCTACAGGTTTCACAGATAAAAGTTATGTTTAAACCTTGTAAGATACCCTTCCAGCTAAAACTAGTACCTTTATAACACAAATTGCTACTAGTTAGTGCTAATTCTAAGAACATTTAGACCTAATGCAAAACATTCTTACCTGGAGCCCAAGAAAGGGAATAAATAACACCCTCATTACCAGGAGATGTGTAAACTGCTGTTAAAGTATTTATGTCCCAAACTTTTATTGTGCCATCAAACGAAGCTGTAGCAAGAAGATCAGGGTTATCAGGTTTGAATTTGCAATCAAAGATGGTCTCAACATGTCCCTTAAATGAAACAAATATTTAATCCATTTTTATTACATTTTATTTTTTTCAGAAGTCCAACTCTAGATCAAACTCTAGAATACATTGTATTATAACCTGTCAAAAAACTGGCTCATCAGTCCAAATTAAAAGGCATAAAATAGCTTGGACTATAACACTCCTCACATATCATTATTAAAAGACAGAAAAATTCTTTCCTGAAACAACAGAGTGATGCAATGCCAGGAACTTGTCAGCATTTTCCATTGGAACCGAGTTACTAAAAAACAGAATTAAAAAACTTAAGCTAAAAAAAACAACCAAGAAAAAATATTTTTTTAAAAACATAAATAATTTTGCACTTTAGGTAAAAACTACCTGAATGAAAAAATAGAGATGAAACATACCAAATCTCTAAGGAAATCCCACTTCCTGGCTCCCATGTCATAAAGCCCCACTCCACCATCCATGAAGCAACAGACTGCGTGACCAGGAGGAAGTGAAAATGCTTGGTTTTGGGATAAAGTTGGAGGAGGAACAGCCTCACTTGTTGAGGATGTATGGTGATTTTTAGTAGGATATTGTGATGAACATGCTTAATGAAAAAAAGGAAAAAATACATATAGACAAGATGATTTTTTATTTTTTCATTTAATAAGTAACTGTTAGAAAGAGTAAAATGCTTTGTATTCCAATGAGAATAAAAACAAAAGCCTGGACTATTAAAGAAGGACCTTATAAAGTGCTTGATCCTTTACACATTTTTCTAGTCCACTGGCACCAAAGGATACTTCATTTAATTAAGAACTACAGAGCCAACATGAACTTAGAGAGATCAACTTGGATATAACAAAATACACGAACAAGATTTTCTTAACTTGCAGCCATTGCAATGAATAACAATAACAATTACACTTACACTTTTTCTTTGGAGGAGAACTTAGCACATGCAAACCATGGAAACCAGTTTTCTTCAATCTAAAATTATCTACAGGTGTTGTACGTGAAACATTCCAAATACGTAATACACCAACCTGAGAATCTGAGGGTTAAAAAAAAAAATTTAAAACCATTTATTTTAAAAGCTTTATTGTTATCTTTTTACTGTACACAGACTGTATGCAGTCTAAGGACTGGTTTAATCAAAAATACACTATGAATTAAACTTAGAATCCTAAGAAGAGTTCTGTAAGCAGGCACTGTCATTTCCATGGTAGTATCATTATTAATAAAATACTTATTAGCTTTAGTTATTTAAACTTCAGCAGAGAAGCTCTATGGAACCTCACTCATTATAAATTACTTTCATAGCCTCAGTTTTCTTACTCATTAGTCCTTCAACCTGAGCACTAATGTCTATGATGTAGAAAAGAGGCAAGAAATAGACTGATTTTTTAAAAAAAAAATCCTTCTAAAAATAGAGAAATAAGACCTGGGAGCAAGACGTGATATCCACTAGAACTATGCATTTTTATTCCTACTCCCAGAGTAACTCATATTTGCTGTTCAAGTGTGCATGAAGAAAACATTATTTAGTCTAAAAAGCAAAGTCACTTGTTTATGTACGAACAAATACAAAAAAACCCAAATAGAAAACCTACTCAGTGTAGTTTCTGTTCTTTTCTATAATTATATGGTTCTACAGTTACATGGGGTTTTTTGCACAATGCATGTATGGTTTTATTTGTAGAAATTTTAAGAAACAGAAAGATCAAACAAAGCATCAGTTTTGAAGGCTTAGCCCTATATTTACTACCTTTGTATAAATCAAATAAAAGGCTTACCTCCAGTTACAAACATTCCAGGTGCACTAGGAACCCAAGCTAAACACTGAACAGATGCTGCTGCACTGGGAAAATTGAAAGTTGTGATACAGGACAGAGATTCAGAGTCAACTAGTCGAATACCATTATGTAAATTAGCTACAAGAAGGTAGTCAGTTGACAAAGGGTCCCACTCCAGTGCTGTAACTGGATCCTCTTCATCTGTTCCTTCAAGAGACTCTGGTCTTAAGACATGTTTCTGATTTTTAGAACCTTTAAGAGCATAAGAAAACAGATTATTTCAATATGAAATCAAATATATCCTTTCAGTAGTTAAAAGTTTTGCAAACATCATTTTGTCTCTCCCTGAAATTTTTAGTAGCCTGCTCTACTGTCTGCACCAGTGAAATTAAGAGTAAGCTATCAAGGGTATTAACATAATTTTATACTAAAGAAAAGTACGTTAAATCACACACATTGTCCTAAAAACTCCCATGAGTAAAAGCCTGCAGCCCAGCTTAAAGTACAAGTTACAGGTCAAGAATACAAGAACAGGTGATTAAATATCTAATTCAACACCTATATAGTGCAAAGTAGAAACCCGCTGTTCGTAAAATAGGTAATTTGGATAAGCCTACATTTTCAGTTAGATCTGAATGTTAGGACACATATTAAGGTAGTTTTGAAAGTATAACCACAATCATGGTACTTAGATTGTATCACTGTAATAAAATATATGTTTCAACATTACTTAATTTTGAAACATATTTTAATGAATCTATCTGTTCATCAAAATTTTCATGATCTATTCTTAAACACATCTATGTTTTTATCTAAACAAATTATTCGTCTTTTTCTAATAGCATAAAGAAAGCAAGTTAAAAGAAAACGATTATTGGTCTGTGTTCTTTCAAAGTCATTATGATCACACAAATGTCACTGCCTTAGTTACAAGAATACAATCCTTTGACTTAAAATATTCAGATTTCTTATTGCATGCAAGTCTGGGCCTTGAATGGCAGCTCTACGACAAAAAAAAACAAACTACTCAGTTCTGACAGTTGTTTTGTAGGTAGATCTTTGCAGTTCTGTGATTTTTTGGTTACAGAAAGTAAAATAAAAATCCTATTTGACTAAAAAGCTTTTTACATTCATTTCATTTAAAGAGTGTGTTCAAATTTAAAGAACACTTCATATGACCCAACAGAAAGTATACTACTATTCTTGAATAATTCTGTGAAAGTGAAATTCTAAACACTTTAAAAAGAAAAACCTGAAAAGTTCATTTTTAAAAGCCAAAGTGCAACATTTTCTTTTCAATTATTAAGTAGAATTAAACTCCACTACTTAAATCCAGAATATTCAGTGAAAGAATTCTGACTAATTTTCACCCAACTGTGTATAAACTTACAACTCCTTATTTCTTGGTTGCAAACCAATTTCTTGGTTTGCAAACAACAATGTTATATGTTAAGAAAAGGAAACAAATTTTATGGTTAATTCATTTTTATTTTGAATTACCTTGATGAGTATGTATCGTATTACAATAATGATAAAAACTGTCCTCAATGCAGAGACAGGCAAAATTTCTGTGATAATCTAAACTGAATTTCAAGCTGATGTAAGTAGTTTTTTCCCCAGCAGTAATGGGTTTTTCAACAAAGAACATAGGTGTGACATATACAAAACTGCTGCTAATGCTAGTTTTTTAGCCGATACATTTGCATTTGCAGAACGTAATTTTGACATTTTAAATCCTTTTCCTATTATTTCTGTTTTGATATTAAAATCATTCCAGACAAACTTCATTAAATGTCTTGGATACATACTTAGAGGTTATAATATTAAAATATATTTTCTTTTCCCAATGCCGGTACTAATTCTGCCAGTGCTACTGAAACAAGGGAATCTGTTCTTTGAGTGACAACTTACTGGAGTGACCTGAAGGAGAGTACTTTTTGCCTAATAGTATGTAAAATTAACATATTATTGAAAGAATAATTTTTCTCACAATGTTGAAAATCACTTCTTACTGGAGGAAAAAGAAGTAGCCACAAAAACAATTTCAAATGGTCTACCTAATACTGATATATCTCTTTGTAGAAAGCTATTTATTAAAGAGAGCTAAATTTTACCTTCAGAGGAACTTATCAACAAGACACCCTCATTAGCAGAGCATTGTACTATTTATGAAGTATGATTCTATTAAATGAGCTTGGTGGATTTCAGACATAAAGGGAGAAATATTTTCCCATGTAGTCTTTGACAGAATCATGAAGATAATATAAAGTGTTAACATGAGATTCTACAAATGTACCTACGAAAATGCAGAGGTGTTTAGAACATGAAACAGAGGACTCTAGATCAACTGCAAGCAAAGTAAGAGACTAAGCAAAAGATTCAAGTTAGTCAATTCAGCAGAACAAACTTGCTGGGAAATACAGTTCTGCAGAAGATCACAGATGTTATCATTCCCTAAAAAAGAACCCCATTTATTGTACTTATTGAAAATTGCAACATTATCTGGGTCATAAAAGGGAGCAGATACAAAGAAAATGCTCTGTTCTTTACCTAAGAAAACAATTTTTTGTCATATTGAAGGAGCAGGAATACTATGAACTAAGAACAAGTTTTATATATGTGCATACATTATAAAACCTAAATGAAAAATGTACAGAATTACACACATATACAGAGACAAAAATAATAGATATATAAATCAATGTTTTATTGTATTACCTGGCTGAAAAATAGATAGGCTTCCATCAGTATGTCCAAATACTATTTTTCCTTTTTTCTTTGGATGCCACCTAAACAGACTGATATCTGACAAGAAACTATGTGCTTCTCTGTGGACAGTTACCCCACTGTCAGGTCCTGAGATAGTCCAAATGTACAATGGACCTCTGTGGGACACAAATGCAACGGCATCCCCTGCATTCCAGCACCAGCTAAGTGACGCAGGAATTCCTGAAACATACAGGTAAACCTTGTAAGAACCAGGATATGAAATTCAGTGCATTAATGCTTGACCCAGTATCAGCAATTGTCTTGAAAAGCTGTAAAAATAATTATTCTCCTACATAAAAATTATTAGACTGAAATTTACACAACTGTGTGAACATTTTATGGTGTAAAAGTGAACTACACACATCCATAGGCAGCAAGAGAACTATTTCCCAAACTGTTTTAATTCTACTTTGATGGTCTGTGTTTTATGATACTTACACTTTTATGATACTTCATTAGTGGCAAAGACAATCACACATATGGAAGTGGATAAGCCTCACAATTCCATTCACCATTATATTTTACAGTAAACTATCTGCTACTAGGCTGATAAAATACTGAACACTTTAAGATGTCTTTTTTTTTGCAACACACAATTAAATTTAATAAAGAGGTAAGTATAACAGAGGCAGATATTTGTGATGAAATTGGAAACCTAGCTCTGTAATGAAAGGGAACTCTTGATACCTTCCTTCAGTATGTATCAGTTTTAATTCAGTTGCCTAACACCTAACTGTAGGCATTCCAGTTGAAGAATTTTGACCTTAGTATCTCCAACCCTACTTATCCTCGTAATTTAATAGCATGTGAAGGATTAAATGACAGTAAGACAAACTGCTCAAGCTAAAAATTCAAAGATGTTATTAGACACTTTAATGTGGCAGTGTCAAAGAAAGTAAAAGTAGCATCAACAGGAGGTTTAAACATATTATCCTAAAAATAAATTAGCTTTAAAAAAGTTTAAAATAATAACACTTCTTTCACATGTACTCATTGGGCTGAAGTAGTTTTTTAAACAAGGAATGAATTGAAAAATAAGTATCGGGTTTTACCTTAATGCATAATCTGATACTGTATTCCATTTAGAATAGATCAAATCAATGTGGGTTTTTTCCTACTTATTCCTTTTGCAGGATATGCAAGATATACAAGATTTTCAGAGGTATCCTAAGTGCTCTGGAAAGAAGACAGTAAGGAGTCCAGAAATGTCTCTGAAGATCCTGAAATACTGACTGGTCTTGGGTTGCACCTTTATGCAAATGTAGGAGTCAAGGACACCTGACAGAGGTTGACTGTAAGAACAGAAATACAGGTACTGGTTTTGTCTGAAAGGAATGAGCCAGAATGGGGGAGCAAAACGTGGCGAACACAGACTTTTAACCCCCTAAACTTCTACTACAATCTTTTAATTGGCAGTTCCAAGTTCTGAGAGAACATGCAGGCAAACAAGCATCAGAATATTTAAACAAAAATGTTTTCCAAGTTCACTGATAAATTACACTTGTTTTTGTTCAAGGCTACATCTTATTAGCTTTCACTTGCGTAAAGTTATCATTAAAACGCACAAGGTTTTAAATTTAATTGTTTAACCTTCAATACTGCAATGGAAAACAGTTGGTTTTTTTTTCCTGCTCAACAAGGAATCAATGGCAAACTAAATTCTTGAATTGGTCAAGTACTTTAGAAAAAAGTATAAACTCTTCCTTTACCAACTACTAGATGGTTTAGAACAATTCACTCAAACACTCTCTCATTATTTTCTAAAATTAACTGCAACAAATCTGATAATAATATTGTGTTATGCAATTGTTAAACCTCTGGTCTACCAACTACTTAAAATTTACTCTATATCAATTATTCCTGGAGCCAGCGGATGACAAAGCTGTATGGATCAAATAGATCTCAATGTCTGAAATACCTTTTGTATTGTCCAGCTTGGCCACAACTTTCTGTTCAGTCACATTCCAAATAATCACTAAACTATCTGCACTGGCACTTGCGAACATGTCAGGATTGTGGGGACACCAAGATATGGCTGTGATTGTCTTCTTATGCTCAGACATAATTGCCCGGAGCTTGAATTCATTATATCGACGATCCAGCTAAACAAAAAGCAAAATTCATTTTAGACATACATATTTTGTAAATTCACTTTAAGTAATGTTAGGTTGGAGAATAGTTCATATAAAAGTATTAAAGATGAAATTATAGTGGGTCTGACAATTGTCAGTACCTGATATCTTAACAAATCAAACTCTCATGCATTTAACTTGGACAGAAAACTTGTTAAATATTTAATTAACCCAATCAGTATTAATACAGTCTATCCTCTTTTCACTTATAAACTATTATATACCATTAATAACTGCACTCAAACACAATCCTAAAATGCTTTACTTATAGGTATGGTAGCAATAATTTAGTTAACTGTAAAGGGTCAAACAGGATAGAATATGAAAATGTGCTTGAAATCCTCATTTCTTAAATCACTTGGTACAATTAAAAAAGAAAAAAAAATCAAACGCCCAAACCTAAAATTTTTGTTTATTTTAATCCTACTAGTGGTATAACTCATGAAGTTAAAATAAGTCCTTTATTTCCTGACTTATTTCTCAGCCTGAAAATTTCCCATCCCATTGCATTTCTATTTTGTTATGTTTGCGTATAGTAACTGCAAACTTCGAAAGACTGCGGAGATGAGCAGTTCAGAAAATGAAGAAAGTAGTAACTTTTTCCAAACCAAAGAAGGGTGGGCAACTGAAGCCAGAACTCTGTGCAGTGGATTAAACTACTTCAAAAGACTGCTGTCATGCTACAGCTTCAAAAGAAATAATGGAATTTCTTAATTTCGCACTCAGAACCCACTCTTCTATCATTGCGTGTCTTTAGTGCTTGCTGGATTGAGAGCGTGTCTCTTAAGAATAATTCTTGACACATACAATTTCAAATATAAAGTTTACATCAATCTTTTGCACTAGTTGTAGCAAGAAGAAAAAGAAATTTGGAAAGGGTATCTTGAATGGAAGATCGAGCTTTACACAGACATCTCAGCAGCAATCATACTTCCAAAAGTACTGTAGAAACATTTATTGAATGGGTTCAATGTGAGATAGATAACAATGCAAAAATGTAACTAGTCTGTTAAATAAAAGTCATCTTACCTGATAAATATAAATAGCAAGAGTAGCACAGTAGGCAAATCTGTCCCCACTAGCAGCACATACATCCTTGTTCCATGGCTGACATCCAGCAGCTAGAAGTCCCACTTGTTTAACCTGTGACATTTCTGCCTTAAAACCGAAATTTATTAGACTCAAGATGACAGAATGTTAAAGAACAGAGTAACAAATTTTTGTTCCCCAAAATAACATATACATATGTACCTTAAAAATATAGCTAGACTTTATGTTTTAAAAGCAACATCTTGTGTTTATGAGGCAGAATTGAATGTAGCCGAAATAAAGCCAAGCAGATGTTCAGAGACTTCAGTGCAACCCAAGAAAGGGATTTTAATACCATTCAGAGGAATCCATTTGGAAGAAAAAAAGGGAGGGGGGGGCAGCACATGAAAACTTGAATAGTTCTTGATTTGTACTAGCTGAAGCTATTCTTCATCACTTTCATTTTCATCTGCAATCTGGTTCAACTATATTACAGTATAATGCCCTCTCTGCTCTCCTCTTCATCCCCACAAAGACAGCTGAACAAAATAGACCATATGCTAATAATTTTAAGTAAGTTAAGCATCATTTTTAAAAAGGTTTTCAAACGACTTGCATAGAACAATTATGTATTGTTTATTACTTATTATCATGATTCTTTTTGGAGAAGCTTTCTAAATTTTCTTAATAACTACTGTTTAACAAAAAAAAGTTGAAGAAAACTGGAAAATAAAATGGAAAGCTTAGTGTAACATTACTGTATAGCAAATTATGCCTTCACTGTCCAAAATAAGTCTTAAGTTACCAGCTCTGCTCAGAATGAGGCAAGAACTGACTTTAAATACAAACACAAGTAATCCTTTGCTGGGCAAGACCAGTTATCCACCTATCCACCACATCTGATTTATGCTAATGTCAAAACGTTATGTGAAGCACATAAGCCTGGCCATTTTTCTATGATCCATTTACATGTTCTACTACACCAAGAATCCACACATTTGCAAAGGTATTGTTGAAACTAAACTTCTGGGTGGATTGTACAGGATAACCTCCAGAGGTCCCTTCTAACCTCAACCATTCTGTGATTCTGTGATTTAAGAAAACCTTCAAAATGAGCCTTGTTGCACTTAATCCAGCTGACAAGTAGGAAAGGCGATCAGTTTCAATTAGAAACTAATCATTATGTGATTCAAACATCCCAGGTTCAAGCCAACTGTCAACTGATGCACTGCCTGCTCCATCAACCTGCAGAAATAATTATGGCTTTACCACCACTATAGAAAACTCTAGAGGTCAAACAACCGCAACAGAGATTGACAAGGATCACAGCCTGCAATCGTGTGGTGATCCAAATGGCAGAACAAGGTCCAAATATCTGCAAAAAGGATTCACCACTTCTGCACGAAAGTTAAATCAATCCAGAACTTCAACTGGGCTGGCAGTTGAATCCTAACACAGGAAAACAATTGGACTTGTGTCAGTGAGAGCTCCTGCAGAAAGAATCTTGTTGCGCAGACTGGTGAAGGACAAGTCTGCTGAGTTTCACCATACCACTGAGTGCTTCAGCATGGGCTCAGGTAAGGCCTAAACATAAAAATTTACTCTTCCAACTATGTTATAGACTGTCTCATTTAAGGACACATTTTTACTCTAGACAGATTAATGGACTGAGAGACATTATGTGGAAAAACATTACATGGAGGATGGGATCTTTAGGTCAAAGATCTGAGAGTATAATCTTTAAAAGACAAGGAGAGTTATGTTCAATTTACCAAGTGTTAGATAGATTTTAAAGTCCCACAAAGGAAAAGGAATTAAAAAGAAAAAAGGAGACCTCAAATGTAATCAAGTATTTTGAGGGAGAAACTTTCAATGAAGTGCAAGGGTTGGTTAGGCAACACAATGCTGTGTTAACAGCTTTAGGAGAGATATGTTGTCTGCAGATCACTTTCCACCCACTCGATATCTACTGTATGGAGCAGGAAATATTTTTCTGAATGACATTAGTATGAAGGCACATTTAGAAAAAAAAACTTTGTGCAAGTATGGTAATGGTGACCTGTAGCACTCAAGGGAACCTATCGGGCAATACTAACAAAAAGCTTAGTTTATAAATTTATATAAATATTTAAAATTTTCTATTTGAATGGATATATACATGAGATTAAAAGGAAGTTGAATGATCAACTTTATTTTCCATTTTTCTTATCCACTTGCGGTATCTACTTGGCAGATAAATAGTAATGAATAAATACAAGAAGGAACCTTCATGAGATTGTCTCTCTCACTTTGGAAAGTGTGGAAAAAATGAAATTAGGAGAGACTTATTTTGGATGCTTCTTTAGCAGAAGATCAGGATCAGATATCACTGAAAGCAGTTACAATGTTTAAAGGCTGTGACTGAGCTCTAAATGCCTCAAGAAAATGAAACATCCATGTTTAACCTCTGAAAATTTTTGGTAAAGGAGACTGTAAAACAATAGAACAGAAATATACAGAAAAACAAGTTGAAAGATACAGCTCTGCTGCAGACTAGTGCATGGGTTATTAGACTTCCTTTCTGTCTCTGCCAACAATATTAATTCTTCAGACTTCTGCAGCAAATAAATTAGAGATTCTAGAGAACAGTTCTATAAATTCCATCACCTTGCAGTTCCTTTGCAATCCATCTCATGTTATAAATGACAGAAGAGTCCCACAGAAATAAATGTATCTTATTCTTTAAAGAATCATCAACATCACCACAAAATCACAAAAAATAGACTCCAAATTCCTGATTTTGCCATCTAGTGTTCTTTTACTGTTTAGTAAAATTGCAAATTCCAGAGGTTTCTTCTGTGCAATTGAAGTATCAGTCACATATATCCAGAAATATTTGGATACGAGGCACTCAGAACTTGCCAGTCACACTGAAAAAATAACTGGAAGCATTAAAAACTACTTTTTCTGAAAATAAAGTAATCTAGTTCATTACAAAGTAATTTACTAAAATGCAGAATAACATGTGTAACCAGATCTCTTGGCTTCCACTTTTGATTCCAGGGAAAATAATGGTTAAACTACCAGGTACGCTAGCAAACAGGTAAGAAATATTAAAAAAGACATGGTGTCATAGAAGAGAATTAGATGTACAATTTTGGATTAGCACAGGTTTAGTTTGTAGGCTTACTGCACGTAAGATTGAGTAAAAGTTAATATGTCTTTGGACACTAAAAGTGCAAAAATGTACATTTCAGAGCAATAACAGATTAGTCTCATTTTGTACAGATCCTCTTTTTTACCTTCTGATATTGGAGCTAAGAGGTTCCAGATTTGATGAAGTTTAATCTGTAGGAAATATTATCTTAAAGCTTCACTGCAGGTAAGATTGACAGTAAAGTTAAGATCTCTTACAGATGCTAAAACCGAAGTCCACAAATGTTTCTTTCAGAGTAAAAACAGATTTGTCATGTACTATTCCGCAGTAATCTGTATAAAAACAATTCCTGTTAATATACTCAACAGATCCTCTTTTTTGCCTTGACAGGAGAGAGAAGTTATGAAGTTATGAAGTGGAAATCTAGTCTATAGAAAAATACTATTCTAAGCTGCTGAGAGTAAGGATTCCAAGCCTAAGTGTTGAAATCTAGAACAAAAGAAAAAAAGTCCTCTACACTGCTTTTACAATTACCATGATCACACAAAATAGCCTAGTACTTTGGGTTTGGAGGTAGTTCCACTTCTTGCACTAGTACTTCCATATTTTCCATGTACCTGATTAACAATGAAGAGACTTACATATACATATATTTTTAACGTCATCAGGATACTTACATAATTTGGGGTATTATAAATATTTCCAAATGAATACGTCACTGTTTAGAATTCAGACTAGATTAATCATGACCAAAACTCATAGTAATCAAATGGCTATAAAATTATTTCAGCCTAGTTCTAAATGTATGTCTGTAAGCATTACTGGATATGTCATACTAAGTACTGTGTTTGAACTAGAACACATTTGTCTTCTCTTTGTTCCACATTTAAAGACAAACAGTAACTTTAATACATATTTTTGAAGAAATTCACCAATAGAAGCCTCATTCACAAGCTTAATTTAAAACTACAATTGTTTATAATGTATTATTTTTCCTGAAGTCTGATATTCAAATGAAGATGTCTCCTAAATAAGATTAATGTTTAGATGAAAAATGCTGCTTTGTGATATATCATTATTTCACTGAGTTAATTCATGCTTAAGAAGCATTATTAAACTTTGATTCTTCAGTATGGCTTTTTCCTATTTAAGTATACATAAAAAAATTACATATGTAAAATATTCTGGGCTGTATTATAGAAATTTTAGGAATTATAGGAATTTGTGCTTTCTTTACTAATACTTGCTTTTTTAAACTTGTTAATCTTTCCTGCTCCTTATATTGAGTTATATACTGTTTTACAAAACCTACTGTAATTGAAAAGAAGCATTTGCTTTGAAATTCAGTCCAATAGTACCTTGAAGAAGAAATTACAGTTGTGTGGCTTACTGACTGTTAATCTCTAAGTATCATGCATCAAAGCACTTTCCTGCAGATCTTTTCAGACATTATAGGTTTCTGTTGAACATACAGTTAAAGGAAGGAAGCAGCACTTACCAGAACAGCCTGAGTAAAATGACAGAAAAATAGAAATGCAGTATAACTAAGTAAATATATATTGTGATTTCATACACATTGCATTTTCATAAAATTTTATTTTTCATACTTTGTTAAAAAAAGCATTTTATTTCAAAAGGGACATACAAGTAATTACAGTGGAGTCTCAAGTATATAGTGAAAAAAATCGTGCATGTTAAAAACATGTGCAACACCGGGAAAGCTATCAAAGGATGCCCACAGTTTCCAAGGAGATGAAGAAAAGAGGGAGGATGAAAAAACCCCTTTCTTTTCAATTGGCAGGACCAGCTTAAGTCCTTCCTTGTTTCTAAATATAGAAAAAAAACCCAGAAACTGAAATTCTGCATACCATCGGGTTGATATTATTTGAAAATAACAACTGTATGGACTAGATACATAGACAAGGCTATACATCAATAACTTAAATATAAATGTCTAATAATCCCTACCTTAGCATAGGTATAATTTTTTGTAAAACACTTGGGGATTTCCATGTTCATTCCAATACCTTGCTGCTCCCATAAATGCAAAATCTTGCTCTGGTTGAGAGATGAAGGAACTAACCCTTGGTTTTCACAGAATAATGCAGTTACTAAAGGATGCAGGAGAAAAGACTGAGCATTGTGTCACACCACGCACAGGGAACAGCAGTGTCAGTAGCCTGGCAACTGCAGCTCTTTAACAGGCACCATTTTAATTTTAACCTAACTCCTTTTTCTCTGCTTCAGCTACTCAGTGTATTTCATTGCTCACTGTATTTCCCAATTGTACTACAACAATATTTACAGAATAATGGCTCTCTAAATCCATCACTTGTTACCCTTTATTTATCAAGAGATGTGCTTGCATGTATTCACAAATTTATAACCATCAAGCACACCCAATAATACATGCTTATATTGTTAGCAATTGCGGTCCATACGGTGTACGACCTGTCCAAATAAGTACATACACAATATGCATTAATTAATATGCTTCTGTACAGATAAACCCCTAGTTTTTGAACAGCTATATGCAGTAAAGGGTTAGTGGCATCTGCTTCTGTTAATTCTATTGTCTGTATCTTCCAATGTTTTCTAATGTGGAAAGCTTGCTGTCACTCTATGTTTGACATGTAAAACTGTTATATCTCATCAAGACTATTGTCCCCAGGTACCAGTATTTTTGTCAATATGCCTATGATAATGTAATAATTAAATATTTTCTTTAGCGATATGAAAGTGATATCTCCTTCAAGACACTGGGTATATTTACCCATCTTTGTGGGAAAATCCACTGGAGATGAAAATGTGACCTGTGAACCATAGAGTTTCAAATTCATTACCCTATCCAAAGCGACCAGTTTGAAGGCCTAGATAATGTACAATGAATTAAACTTTTTAAAAACATGAAGGTTTTCAAACCTAGGAAGAAATCTCAGTGTGTCTGCAAGACAGGGCAGATATCGAGCTCTTCCTGAATGTGCCTGCCACAACAGCATGAAGTCTCATGCAAGAACATAAGCATAATAAGTACAAGCCCTCTGCCAATGGCGCTGGAAAACACACAGCACACTATAGCCATGTTAAGAAATTAAATTATTATGTCCAGACCCATGAAATAAAGGATAACTGGAAATACTCTGCTACATATGCAACTTAAAAACCAGAAGACAAATTAAATTTACTAAGAGTAAGCAGAGCAATGAAATTTCCAAAAACTGCTTCTGGAAGGAGCATTTAAGTAGTATATTTTCTAAATTCTATTCTATGCTACCTATCCATTACATGTATTTATATTCATTTATGAATCTGGGAAAACTCAAAAGTAAAAGTAAGCACATCAGAACATGATGTATACATACCCAATACGTACATTGTCAAAGACCAGCTGTCATGGAAAAACATGTTAGAAACAAAGAGTCCAGAGGAGGGCCGTGAAGACAATCAGAAGGTTGTAGAACCTCTCCTTTGAAGCCAGGCTGAAAGAGTTGGGCTTGTTGAGCCTGGAGAAGAGAAGGCTCCAGGGAGACCTTATAATGGCTTTCCAGTACCTGAAGAGGGTCTGCAGGAAAACTGGGGAGGGACTTTTTAAAAGGGCATGTAGTGATAGGACAAGGGCTAAGGGTTTTAAGCTGGAAGACGGTAGATTTAGATTAGATGTTAGGAAGAAATTATTTCCTGTGAGTGTGGTGAGACACTGGTACAGGCTGCTCAGAGAAGCTGTGGATGCCCCCTCCCTGAAGTGTTCAGCGCCAGGTTGGCTAGGGCTTTGAGCAACTTGGTCTAGTGGAAGGTGTTCATGCCCAAGGCAAAGGGGGTTGGAACCAGATGACCCATAAGGTCCCTTCCAACCCTAGCCATTCTATGAGCCTATGAAATAGATGGCAGTGTCATTTTTCAGTTATAATTTCTTAAGGACCAGATATCTCAATATCAGATGAGCTACTCCCTTTAAACAAAAATTCTTCCTACTTTGCGTGGAGTACCACAAAATCCTAAAGAACTTTCAGTTCTTGATGTGGACAATCAAACTGCAGTTATTAATGTAGGTCTCTAAATAGCTGAAACTGTACACACACTACTTCAAGCAACTGCTTCTGGACAAAAGATAAGCAAAGGCTGTCTACATTATTCACGACGCTCACAATGTAGAATAATATAGAATAATTATGTGGGTTTCCCTTTACAAGGGAAGAAGTCCTAAAAATGTTGCAGACTTCTGGCTGAAGTTTGGAAAAAGTCTGGATTTGAAATCACAGCCTGAGATGGCATTTTACAGAAACAAACATTATTTGAAATTAAAAACAAGTATATTAATCCAAGATAGATACCCTGCTTAGAAAACCTAAGGACAGCAATTTAACATTTAAAAAATCATAACTTGAGTTAAGTCTTACAAAGGAGTGTTTTTTACTGTCTTGACTACACTACTTATACGGTTTAACTAGAATATCTATTATGCAACTTTAGGAAGATAAAGAGTAATACTAGGGTTTGAAACAGAGCACAGAGAAATGCTGATATTTCTAATAGTACATCACTAGGAATGTTGAACTACATACCTAATCAACTGGAGATATCATACATAGCAGTGGTAACAAAACCATAATCTCTAGAATAGTGGTTAGTAATATGGTAGTTTTCAGATACTGTATGTATGACAAAGAAATACATACAGCCATGTCTGATCTCAGTATAAAGTATCTGAGACCCTCCAGAAGAATTTTGTTCTCATCTTCCAACCCAGAGACACCACAATCACCAGAAGATTACTTTCCTGCTGGCAAGTTGTAAAGATGACAATTCTCATTTCAGATAGTTACTTCTTGACACATCTCACACCTGAATCCCTGATGAGCAGCTATTAAAAGAGAACTCCACATCTGAAACATTCATGAGTGACATGTAAAATGAGAACAGTGGGAAGGCATTAAAATCTGCAAGCTTTGAATACTTATGAGCCTATAACTGGCATTACCAACACACAATAATAAAACTAAAGCAGCTGTTGGCCCTTATGTTTCAGTGGCATTCTCTGCATTCTGATTCAATAACTGAGAATATACTATCAAAATTGGAACCAGAAACTACAAAAATACATGGTTACATAAAGGAGCTTGATACAGTGAAAGAAATGTGACTTATATTAAAATCCCACCATAAATCTATGAAAGCAGCAGATCAAGCTTGCCCAAGACTTGCAGTTACAAAAAAATCCAAGATACCCTGCAAATGTTACTATAGTAACAAGTCCTCCTCCTTACAAAAATGTTAATAAAAATATACAAGTAGCCAAGGAACAACTTTGAAATTACCCTAGTTGAATTAATATCTCCCAAATATTTTTGTTTTACTCAATTACTGCTTATAGTTATATTTTGGTTTACTCCATGCACAGTATATTAATTCCTCTTAATACAATAAAGTTAAAGGCTTGATTGCTATCTCATTGCATATTAAAAAATTACTAGCATTAAACTATGCAACCTAAAAAATGCAAGTAGGTGGCCACAAAACCTCCAATATCTTTTATCCAGCTAGTAAGATTAATTTTGAAAAAACTTATTTTAGATGTGCTTATCTATGATTCAAGTTCTCATTAAAACTACTAAAAATCCCTTCTTAGTACCACTATGGGAATATTACTTTCAGTACCAGTAATATAATACACAGCAGCTTAAAGAAGGAAAATATTAAGGAAGTAAAAGAGAAAATATTAATTTAAATAATTCTTACTCGTTGTTGTCCTTCATACCAATCATCTTCATCAAACCAGTGCGAAATATAAGTCATCCAAGCCATGACAGAAGGCACAGTTGAAATAAAAAACACAGAACCTGAACACATGTAAGTACGATGAGTCCTGTGAGAAAATTCACTCAAAATTACAAGCTACCCAAAGATCAGAGCTGAACTCTGTGTTATGATTCTACATTATATATTTATGAATGTAAAGCTTATTAATCTGAAATATTTTTAGCAGCAATTTAAATGCTGTATATACTGGATTCTGAACCAGAAAACAAAAATCATCACTAAAACAATTACTAGATTATATTTTCCAGTATTTTAAATTAAAGCAAGTTAGTGATTCAAGCTTGATTTTACAGTACTTCTGAGCTCTGGAAATCAGATGCTGTTCGAATAATTCTTATTTGTCTCCTAAAAAATTATTTTCCTTTTTTTCAAATGTACTGTCTGTAAGAAATGTGGTTAAGTGCACAAAAGCTTGTATTGAAATGTGAAATATCTTCAGAATCATGGGGAGTGATATGTTTTGATTATGTAGGGAGTGGTTTCAACTGGCACAGTAGGAGGGGCCACGATTATTGCAAGAGCCAAGCATCTTATATTTAATGTTATTTTTTAAAAGGGAAAAAAAGAAATAAAAAGAGGATCTGCATCTCCGTTGTTCACAGCCAGCAGAACCTGAAAGGCTCAACTACCACAACCAGCACTGGCTGGGGAATTTAGAAAGCCTAATTGTCACTAATTTATCAGAATGCATCTGCTGCTTTTCTCTCCCTCGGGAGAGTTTCACGTATCTGACTGCATTTATTCTTCTGCAGCTAATTATCCTTTTTTGGTATGCTCTCAAGTTTCACAACAGATTTCACTGTGCATTATACCAACAAAAACAAGAGGTAAAAAGCTGTATCGTTCACACCACAATTCAGAACTGCAGCAGCACACTTCATCAGCTGTGCTGTTTAGCACACGTTATCATAAAAATCTTCCAACTGCATGGATGCAGCGACTATCAGATCCTCAACAGAGATTATGGGGACCTAAAAAACCCCAGTTTCTTATGAAATCTAGAAGTCAGACCAACTCTACCTTTCTACACTGAATTAACAAGCTGTTTCCCAAAATTTGTAATATAACTGCAAAAGCTAGACTGTAATGTCAGTTGTTCAATCAAGAAATAAACAAAGTGAAGTAGGAAAAGAACAGCTGGAAGTACCAGATACTAACCTGGAGTTAGTAATCAACATTACTGACCATTTCCAAAGAGCAGTTCAGTCCTACTTTAGCAGACACAGTTTCCATGAAGGCTCTTGTATAAGCAAGCTCTGTTCTCAGATACACAGCAGGGAAATAAAGAAAAGCTTTCCAACCACTTACTCAGAAATTATGATGCCCAAGGGAAAAAAACCAACCCAAACCACACAGACAAAATAATTAAAATGAAATCAAGACCCTCGCCGTATTTATAAGAAGCAGCAATGCCGGATTAGCAGATTTTTTTTATTGTACAGTCCTCCAGACAAATGTATACATACAGAGGAACGTCCCACCATCATGGAATCATAGAATGCCAGGTTGGAAGGCACCTCAAGGATCATCTGGTCCAACCTTTCTAGGTACTACTATAGCTTACATGAGATGGCTCAGCACCATGTCAAGCTAAGACAGAACTGACTGATGGGGGTTAAATCTACCACCTCCCTTGGGAAACTATTCCAATGTTTGATTGTCCTCCCGGTGAAAAATTAACCTCTTGTGTCCAATCAGAATCTCCCCAGGAGCAACTTGTGCCCATTACCCCTTGTCTTTGCCATGTGACTCCTTGTAAACAGGGAGTCTCCATCTTCTTGGTAGCCACCCTTTAAGTACTGGAACATGGTAATGTAGTCTCTCCTAAGCCTTCTTTTCTCCAGGCTGAACAAAACCAGTTTTCTCAGCCTCTCCTCCTATGGCAGGTCCTCCAGTCCTCTGACCATCCTTGTGGCCCTTCTCTGGACCCTCTCCAGCCTGTCCACATCCTTTTTGTAGAGAGGCAACCAAAACTGAATGCAATACTCCAGCTGTGGTCTGACAAGTGCTGAGTAGAGCAGGATGATGACTTCTTGATCTCTGATCTCAGGGTGATGGCCCTGTTGATGCAGCCCAGCATTCTGTTGGCTTTCTTTGCTGCTGCAGCACACTGTTCCCTCATGTGGAGCCTGTTATCCACCAAGACCCCCAGGTCCCTTTCCACAGGGCTACTCTTCAGCCAGGTGGATCCCAGTCTGAACTGCACTCCTGGGCTATATGTTCCCAGTTGCAAGACCTTGCTCTTCTCCCCATTTAACTTCATAAGGTTCCTGCTAGCCCACTCCTCCAGCCTGTCTAGGTCATCCTGGAGGCTGGCTCTCCCTTCCAGAGTGTCAACCTCTCCACTCATCTTGGTGCCATCAGCAAACTTCATCAGGGTGCTCTTGATGCCAACATCCAGGTCACTTATGAAGATGTTAAACAGCACTGGGCCCAATATCAATCCCTGGGAGACCCCACTTGTGACTGGTTGCCAGTTTGAGGAGGAACTATTTCCTATGGCTACAGTTGGAAAGGACCTTAAAGATCATATCGATCTAACCCCTCTTCATTAGCAGGGGACACTTCCCACTAGATCAGGTTGCTCAGAGCTCCATCCAACCTGGCCTTGAACACTTCCAGGGAGGGGACATCCACAGCTTCTCTGGCCATTGTTTCATCACCCTCAAAGTGAAAAATTCCTCCTAATGTCTAATCTAAATCTTCCCTCTTCAAATTTTAATCCATTACCCCTCATCCTATCACTACATGCCCTTGTAAACAGTCCCTCCCCAGCTTTCTTGTAGGCCTCCTTCAGATACTGGAAGGCTGCTATAAAGTCTCCCTGATGCCTTCTCTTCCCCAGGCTGAATAACCCCAACTATCTCAGTCTGTCTTCATAACACAGGTGCTCCAGCTCTCTGAGCATCTTTGTCCCTCCTCTGGAGTCGCTCCAACCGCTCCATGTCCTTCTTATTTTGAGGGCCCCAGAACTGGACACAGTACTCCAGGTGGGGTCTCACAAGAGCAGAGTTGTCCTGGTTTGAGCCAGGATGAAGCAAATTTTTCTTTTACTGATTTTTTTTTTTTTTCAGTGAACTCACTTTTAAGCAGCACACTTCCTGAAAGTAGCAGCAAATTTTCTAGCTGCTGGACCGATAACATCTGAATGTTTATAGTTACTGCTGAGAGGCCAAGGACACCTTGCTCTGCTTGTTGGATTTGCTGCTTCAGACATTAAAAGGAGCAGAAGAGTCATATCTGCAACCCTCCTGTAGGGAGGAGTGGACTAGACAGATGGCAAAATTGGCCAGAGATATCTATACATATATTTACATGGCTCTCAATATAAATTCAGGGATCACAGAAGACAACTCCCTTCTCCTTCCTCTTCTCTTTTGCCTGTGGTTGGCATCTGGGAAGGACTCCATCCATCCATCTCCTTTGATTCCTAGGCCCTTGCATTCCTGACCCTCACAACTCTGCCCTCAGCTCCTGTCTATTCTGCTGCTATCTCCGGAAGAGGTCCATGACTTTACAGAACTGCTCACATATAAGGAGAGTGTCGTGGGAGTTGCTGGGGGTGGGGAGAGGCAATAGGGTTTTGCTGTCTAGTTTAATTTTCAATCCAGAAAGTCTCTCTCCTTATTCTCTCTCTCCTTTCGCTATCTGGGTGGGAGGGGGAGAGGACTGAGAGCATTGTTGTCATTGGTTTAATTGCTGAACCTGAGTCAAACTGTGACAAGAGTAAAGAGGGAGGCTCAAATTTATACAATGCAAAGCACACAGAATTTCATGGCAAACAAGATTAATTCAGACACCTCTATTCATATGGCTGAAGAAATCACTATGACTAAATGATAAAAATTACTGACGTACCACTTACATAAACAAAAATTTTACAGCTTACTAAAAAATGATATCCACAATATTGCTGCCTTCTGTTGGCCAGATAAGTTGTGGATGCTCCCTCCCTGGAAGTGTTCACGGTCAGGTTGGATGAGGCAACCTGGTCAAGTGGGAGGTGTCGCTGCCAATGGCAGGGGGCTTGGAACTAGATGATCTTTAAGGTTCCTTCCAACCCAAACTGCTCTATGATTCTACGATTCACACCCCAAATCATACTACTGCATTTAGGAAAACCTTTGCTTAATAAGAGCACATTGAGCAAGTTATTACATGTAGTTCAACAGTAATAAATTTGTTTCTGTTTTACACCTATAGCTGTTACACAACGTACATTAACTTAATTTTCTAATCTTAATACTAACCTCTTAGAATTACGAGTGTCTCAAGAAAGACTAACACTCTGGTTCACATTTAGTTTTAAGATCATCAGGGAAGCATGGGCTAAATGAATATGGATACTGTATTGTCGTTTCAATACACTGGTTATCTTCAGTGCAAAGGTACAGATGCAATTAAAATCTTCACAGGATAATGGATGGGAACTTCAACTGCTAAAACGATCTGTTACAATTACCTGTAAATAAAGTAAAAAGTTTTATGCTAAATTATACTTGAAAAGTAAAGACTAGGAAGACTAGTAGGTGCAAATGCAAGTGTCCATTATATTTGTTTGCATCATTCATCCCAAATGCTAGAAAAACTGTTATGCTATATCTATAATACTCCAGTGGAGAATGACTGAAACTTCATGTACTAAATATTATGATAAAAATATTACAAATCTCAAAGTATTCCATCCCTTAAAATTTTGCAATTAAGGTTCACCTTATTAAATGTTTTATAAATAACTTATTTTATAAATAATTTAGCATGCACTTAACCTAAAGTTCACTTGGTATGCGTTCTTTGTTCTCACTTTTAAAGACAACAAAATGTACTACACAAGGAAATGGAATGAAGCTGCATCAGGAGAAGTTCAGGTTTGACATTAGGAAAAGGTTCTTCAGCGAGAGGGTGGTCAGTCACTGGAACAGGCTCCACAGGGAAGTGGTCACAGCACCACGCCTGTCAGAGTCCAAGGATTGTTTGGACAACGCTCTTAGTCATATGGTTTAGTTTTAGGTAGTCCTGCAAGGAGCAGGGAGTTGGACTCCATGATCCTTATGAGTCCCTCTCAAGTAGGACATTCTATGATTCTATGATCAAGCCTCTGCAATAAACATTTCACAACCATCCCTTTGGAACTAGGTACTCTCATTTCAGGGGGTGATAAAATAATTTTACACTTAAAAGGGTCGGGACTTAACTCCTAGGTGGAAAGGTTCTGGTTAAGTAACTACATTTTAGAAACTAAAGTTGTTATGCACATGTTATAACTAATATGTAAATATATGACAAGAATAATAATATCAATATATGTTATAAGTCAAAAAAGGTCTGTTACTATTTAGCACTCACAAACATTAACTTCTCATCATTTGAGGTGGAAACTGCAATAGCTATCAATGCTATAATATAAGGCTTCTAGAAAAACAGATATAATTACAGGAACATACTTAAAGAATCTCAAGATATCTTGCCAGGCTCAGCACTTCAGCTTTTTCCTATTGCCATGTACATTGTAAAAGACAAGTGAGATACACAAAATAACTCAACCAAAAGCATACAAAAATAGCATTCTAGATTTGATGCTGTTCTGTGTCATTTCACAATGCTTATCACCTCCTGCATCCACAGTCATATTAGCACATTTTCAAGTGCATTGTCCAGTCTGTCATTAGTGCTCACCAAGTCCCACTGTCATGCTGAGGTTGTGTATTGGGGCTATGAGTAAGTCAGTGTGCTCAGGAGAAGGCCAGCTCCTACAACTCCATACAGGCAGAACAATACAGGACCATGGACTCTGTTCTCTCCCCTCCACGTAACTGTGCAGTCTTTATTCAGGTGTGACCTCTCTCATGAGAGGTACAGTAGAGGTCCAGTGCAGGTAACCTGGTATAACTGATAGTCCAGTCATCATCAGACAAGTTCACAGTGCCAAAGACTCTGAGATCCAGAGAGGAAGTCAGCAAGGCACAGTCAGGAGCAGCACTGTGTTAAGGCCAGGCACAGTGTGGCTATGGCACAGTTCAGGCAAAGAACAAGACAAGTGCCTGAGTTCCAACGCATGTCTAGAGCCAGAGTGCATAGATGGAGGCCCCAGACAAGGTTTCTCACAGCTCCCAACTTGACTGTTTTCACAGTCTGACCCAAGGTTACACAGCTGCACTGTAGCAGAGCTTGACTTGAATACAGACAGCTAAAGTCCTAACATTGGGAAGAAAGAGGGTAAAGATGGAGATCGCAGAGCAAGAGTTATGGGCTGATCAGGCCAATAGAGCCTATGCATTGGTGGAATGGAAGATGCAGAGGAACAGCACTCTGGATGCCACAGCACCATCAGGTCAGAAAGTCTTGTAAGCTCACAAGAAGTCACTACGCTGGCTTTCTGATCAAGAAAGAGCCTCAGTTTGAATGCCTATGGCCAATTTCATCTTTTCACAGTATAACACTCAGGAGTGGGAAGAAGTGCCATTGCTGGCAGTACTACATTTGGGAATCTAACAACATTCAACTAGCCATGGGTTCCTAACACTTCCTCTGCTCACAAAGTCTCTGGTATCTTCCATCCCAACAGCATAATAAAAACCTGCATCTTGGTTACCATGACAGGAGAAGACAGAATATCTTCTTCTACAAGTCAGTTTCTCAGGTTTTTCCTGTAAAGCTCTGTTTGATAAACTTCATAACCTGAAGTGAGTTCAAGTGGGGGGACTGACGAAAGTGAAACAAAGATGGTTCTTAAGGTAAAAGCTACAGTAGAGGTGGAGAGTGACTGGGACTGGGGAGCTGGAGAGTACACCAACAGTTGCCTGGATGGTCAGTGAGCCAGGCTACATTCAGAGCCACAGCTGTGAGCTCTGAAACAGGGAGTTACAGGGACTCAAAGAAGCTTTCTGACTAGCGGAAGAGTACAAACTACATAGATGAAGGTGATGGATGAAGAACACAGTTGATTAGGTTGATGGGTCATACAGGAGGTAGGTAATGTTCATATAAGGCATTTCTACTTACACATACAAGCGACTCCTATGACGATTATAATGCATGTAGCCAGCACAATTCTAGGATCTGCTATCACATGCAGCTAGATGCTGCTGTAGAATATGGTGGCTGAAAACACTGGTTTGGGAATCTTCCACATAAGGTGTCAATACTGGGGAAAAAAATGCTTATACTCTATGCTACACATTTAGTTAATTTTTTTCCAGCTCTACCAGTTGGTAAAATGTATAGTCTCAGAGATACTGAGATTGCAGAGAAAAATGCTATTTTAATAAGCTTGTCTCCAGATTCACTACACCAAAATTCATTCTTTGTCAGTCAATATAGACATTTCATAGTATGTCCCATCATAGTACTAAAAATTATCTATCGAATAACTATTTACTAAAGATTAGAATGCTACAACTTTGCCACAAAATTCATTATAGGAATTGATGTCTTCATAACAAAAAACACACACATGAACATGAAAAAAACAATAATAAAATAGTTGAAAAACTCCTTAAACTACAGGACTATAAAAATACTTTCATAACTTGTATGGCACTATGTAAATTCATTACCTCAATATCTGTAGTAAATAAATTAAAAAGCCTCCAGTTTTATTTATTAATTAATGCTTTAAGAACTTTCACATTGAGGATATGAAGCATATAATGATCCTAACTATTCTAAAATACATCATAACATACAATGTTCACAGTGAGCAATAAGCAG
Source organism: Hemiprocne comata (assembly GCA_020745705.1). Taxonomy (NCBI): domain Eukaryota; kingdom Metazoa; phylum Chordata; class Aves; order Apodiformes; family Apodidae; genus Hemiprocne; species Hemiprocne comata. Next base: position 38,938,979 of record CM036589.1, read on the forward strand.
ATGATAATGAGACAGAAAACCTATGTCTCAGTGATCGTGGGTCATAGGAGGTCGGTTAAGAATTAGCTTTTCCCTTCTCCTCCCAGGCTACTAATGGCACAAATGGAAGCAGGGCTCTAAATGGTTGTCCTTTTTATTTTTTCCCTCATTTGCTCTTTCCCAACAAGCTGTATGGGTTTATCAGCACAAGATTACATAAAGGATAGCCAGGCCACCTTGCAGTGATTAGAATAAGCTGTTAGTAACAGACATGCAACACCATCGTCACCAGATCTTCAGTGGTATGAGACTATAGAACAACCTTCCTGCAAGAACACAAGGACAAAAACGTAGCTACTTTTAAGGTTGAGCTTTATCAGTTTACGGAGGAGATTAGGCTCTAGCTGCCAACAATAGCAGTGGATTGGACTTGATCACATATCTTCCTAAGGATGTTCCATAATTGGATCTCGAAAAATAAATTCAATTAAACTTTTATAGCCTTTCTTTCAAGAAAAAAATCTTTAATCTCTCAAGAAAATAATAAAAATTATGTTTAGACATACCGTACCACTGTTACTATGGCTTAGCAGATGCTTCCACTCAAATTCTCTGAAGAATACATAAAACATTTAAGAACAGGGAAAGTTAAATATCTCTTTGCTATTTAAATTCCTTGGTTAAAAAAGACAAAAAGGGCATGCTATGTATATATGGAGAAAAATTATAACCTTGTTCATAAATCTATGTCTATACTGAAATACTTGTCTCCGTTTCATAACCAGTACACATATAAATTTGGATATACTCAAATCTGAAGTGTCCCAGTTTCTGAAAAAAAAAAAAATAAAAAAAATTGTTCAGTCTGTCAGTAAACAGTTAATATGGCAAGAAAGATGTTGCTTTTATTTTTTTGTATCATGGTCATAGCATCTATCTATGTCTAGCTAGATTGTAAGCAATTCCATTCTGACATGTTCCTCAGAAAAATGTTAGATTATAACCAATTTAGATTGTAATAGTGCAAATCCCTGTCTGAAATGATAATGAACACATTTCAAAGTAAACATTTTGCTAATAATATTTTTGTAAACTATATTTTACTGATTTGGATGTTAAGCTAATAGTCTATGTAATTTAATTTATATTTAAATACATTTCTATAGCACATGTAAGAAGTAACAAAAACACTGCCTCAGTATATTTAACTCAACATACCAAGAAGTTCCCTTAGCACAAAAAATGTCAGCATCTGAAGCACAAAGAAGCCAACAGAGAACCTGACTTTAAAGCAGGAAAAAAAAAAAAAAAGAATTACACTATCTGTGAAGATCAAGGTAATATTTAAAATCCCTTGATCTTGGTCATGTCCCTGTGCTATTCATAATCTGTATGTATTTCTTAATGGATTTGGTGAGCTAAGAGAGGTTGCATAGCCAAAGTGTGGATAACATCCAGCAGTATATAGGATCACAGAATCCTCTTAGACCTTGATCTGCCTATGTGGGGGGAAAAAATATCTATACAAATCAACTCTAGCATAAAACCTCCAATTCATTTTCATTTTTTCATTTGCTTCATTTATCAGATTGAAAAAGAGAATAAAGAAGGTCAAAAACAGAGGGATTAGGGTTCAGACTGTCAATAAATTAGGCAATTTATGTCTCAAAAAGAAAGAGGCTACTGAGTAAGAGGACAGAGGAGGCTGTCTCATGGCACAAGTAAATGCAAATGATTACATCTAAGACAAAAAAAACATTAGAGATCTCAAAACATATAAATTGAAGGGATAGATAAACTATCTCGCTAAAAAACCTGCAAGTAGAGATGATTGGTTTCATGAGACCATGAAATTGAGTAAAAACTACAAAACTATAGTACAACAAAAGAGAGGAAAAAACCCTTACAAGAATCAAACATTGGATGTGATAAACCATGGGAGAAGCAGGAGCCATCAACAAGATACGGCCATGAGAAAAATAGATGTACAATGCCTTAGGAAAGCTCTTTTCAACACAGAAGGAAGCTTAACACCATTATGCCAGGGCCTCATGCTCTGGTATAACATTTCAGATACAGTGTTTTAAAAATTGATGGAAGGAGGTGGTAATTAGCAGAGATATGGAAGTGTTATTGAAATCAAGATACCACACAGGTTAAGCACCTGGGTTCAAATGGCCCACAGAGGCTGGAAAGTAGATGAAGCTTCTCATCTCTGAACCAAATTTACAGTCAGTAGAAGCATTAAGCATATAATATACAGCCCAAGGAAAAAAGTTTACTTTAATACTTTTCCACTCCAGTAACTGCTTCTGACTGTTGGGGTTCCCTGGCATTAAATGGGAAATTAGACACTGAACAGAACGATTAATCATGGATGAAGATTTTAGAAATTACTAATTATCAACTTGTCTGCTTACAAACAGCTTCCCACATAAAACTTAAAGTAGTGCAAGTAAAAAATCTATGGAGGAGCCTTAGCAGAGACAACAGTGCAGTCAAGGTCATCACCACAAATGAAACCACTACCAAATGACAGAAAGAACTGGAAGAAACGAGTTCCCACGCTTCATGACAAGTCTGTCCTAAGAGCTCTTAGTATATGATAGTTAACAACATAAAAATAGTCAGCAAACCTGAACAAGCCTTTACTGCTAATCTAGTGAATCCCACACGTAGCAGCAAAACCCAGTTCTCCAACCTGTGCTAGAACAGAATAAGGAACGGATTCAGCTAAGGTGTACTTACTATAGGACTTAAATGGAGAAAATAATACTGTGACAAGCTTCTGTCCTTCACCAGTGCCCAGTGTACAGCTCAGCTGCTACCATAAATAACTGCTAGCCTAAACAACACTGCGTCACTGAATTGCCTATACCGTAACAGGTGAATTCTCAGTTCTCATAGCCAGCTACTATAATTCACATTTTATATTGATATTTACTTCTCTTCTTGCGCTGCGTATCTTTTGCCTTATATAACAAAATATGTGAGTTACACAATATTTTCACCAGGATTTGCTATAGGAACTCTTATTGTCCACATCAACTCTGACTCAGACTGCAGGAAGAGGAAATCCTGCTTTCCCTAAGTTTCCCCCTCGTGTTACCACTGCTAGAACTCCCACTGAGTTAAATGGACCATTAGTCAAACTCGGTGAGAACTTCCTTATGTTACTCTTGTTACGTGGATGTTTTCCTCATAGAAGATGACCAAATTACAAGTTTTTCATTGTGTTATGGGTCCTTTAAATAGCCTAAGCTACTCAATAAGTCCAAGATTTGGTGTAATAGAATGCAGTATGACACTTGAGTTGAAACAGAAAGATGGAAGAAGTAATGAGTTATTAGAAAACCAGAAAGTAAAACAATAATTCCAAGATTTTTCATTTTTTGCATTATCTGTGTTACTCCATACATACTCCATATTACCTCTACAAGTTCTTTAGATCACCGTGTATCCATATAGGTTAACAATTCGCCAAAGATTACTACAGTCTTCTGAAGCTTTGGAACAGTTCTGATATGCAAAACATAAATAACGATAACATAAAGTTAGCTTGACTGATTTGTGCAAGGCACTTGTACTCTAACAGAAACTTTAACATATATCAGTTGTGCCTTTACTCAGGAAAGAATTTATTTGCAAATGACATCAGTGAATTTCCCTGATTTTAGGACTACAAAACATTAGAAATTGCAAAGGTTAGCAACTTTAAAACAATGGGAAATATACTTTGCTAAAGTTTGAAGAACATCTGATTGTTCACTGTATGTGTTTATCATCTGATTTCTTCCCCCCAAATGCTCTTATGACTAGCAGGAAACTGCATCATGTCATAACAAAATTTTTAAATTAGGAATAAAAGCAGAAAGCTCTACGCTCCTAACACAGAAGTGACTTCAACTCCACAATTAGTTAGAAAGAGACACAATGGACTTCCCAGCCCATTATGTTTTTGAAAGACTCAGAGCATGGTCATCACAAAGATACTCTTGAAACAACCAGTTTTGGGGTTTGAAATGGAAATTTCCAATTATTTATGTTCTAGATCATGCAGTGATTAAGCCAATGATTAAGAAAACTGTGATGTTCATTGATTTTAAAATATAGGATTATGATATTTAGAAAAACACGTCAAATAATTAAAGGTCTTACTCAGACTTTGATTTCACACCTGCCATTTTCAAGCCTTCAAAAACAGTTTCTCAAATTGTCGTGTGCCCATTTCTAGGTAATGCAACATCTCTTAGGATACCAGGGGAATTAATTTAATAGAAAAATCTTTACTTATTTCTTCATTTGTGATGTCTGCTGTCTTAAACTTGTTTTCACATGTTTTGTTTGCTTAGTCTATAGTTTACTTTTGTACTTTTCTTTTTCCCCCTAAGGTTGTTTTTGCTCTCCACCTCCCGCATATGTCCCTGCTGGGAAAAGGATCTGAAGTATAAACAAGCCCAAAGCTCTACCTCCCTACGGAGAGCAAGCATTTTCCATGCACTTTGCTTCTTCTAAAGATTACTGCCTCCGCGTTTACTCGATTTTAAGTTTATGATTGCACACAAGCACGCTTGTACAGAGATACACATGCAGTACCAAAAGTCCCAAAACAACGCAAAAACCCAACAATACCATCATCCCGCTGCTGGATGCTCCAGACAACCGCCCAAAGCCCCGGAAGCTCCCCAGGGTCGCCCCGTCCCCAGGCTGCAGGTGAGCGCAGGGCGAAGTGGCCCAGCGAAGCACCACAGAACCGCCCCCCGCGGGACACCGGGCCCGCATTGGGCTCAACCGCCCGAGCCGGGCCGCCCCCCCCGCCACAGGGCAAGGCGAGAAACACTGTACCGCGCACCTCCGGCCAAGCCCGGCTGCCGAGCTCGGGGCCCGCTCCCCGGTGGCGGCCGCCAGCCCTCACCTGTCGCGAGGCCGCCAGCCCTCACCTGCCGCGCCGCCGCGCAGGGGGAAACCAGCCCCGTCGCTCGAGCAACCTGGAGGGCCCGCCCCCGCCGCGCTGGCATTGGAGGGAGACGCCGGCCGCCGGCGGACGGAAGCGGGGACCGCGCTACTTAGCAACGGGGTGGGCGGCACAGGCCCTACCCGAGAGACGCCGGGCTGGCCTGGGGAGACCCCAGCGGCGCCTCGGGCCGCAGCTGTTAACGGCAGACGCTGACGGGGCAAACAGATGGGGCTGAGGGGAGGTTTTCCAGAGCTAGCAAGCTGCCTTCTGCGTTAGTGTGAGGGGGTCAGAAACATGCATCAGGAGGGAAGGGCAGATGTTACGCGATGCGAGGATCTCCGCGGGCTGCTTGTCTCATATCCCCGGACGACGCTGTTGTTAAGCTAAGCATTTTACGGTGACATTAATTTTGAGCCATTTCGTTATGGCTGTGCCTTATTTGTAGAGACCATTGCTCCATGCTGAAGAACTCAAAAAGAACTGCAGCATATGGTGCTACACACTGACTAATCCCGTCAAATACGAGTCACAAAACACATTCCAATGGATCCAACTCCACCAGCCTGGAGTCATCAGGTACATGATGTGGGCTTTTAATCCACAGACATTATTGGACAACATCTGCTTGTTTTCTACTTTTTCCCTGCTCCAGTTGTTTGTGCAGCTGGTTGGTAACTTGCAGCACAGAATTCACTTGTTTACTGAACAACTTTTCTTCCTTGAATTATTTTCCAGACAGAACAATTGCCTGGTTTTACTCACTACATCAGCATTATAGTGTCTATGTCAGTGCAATGGAAATAGTGGGGAGGCAGCCCATGAATGGTGGAAATAAAACTCCAAGATAGTTTTCTTGATTTCTCTCATTAAAGCTGACCCCACCACCCTCTGTGGCTGGTATCTATGCATGCTCAAACAAGAAAAAATGTCTTCCTATTTCTCTGGATACAATAACAGCAGAAAAAGTATAACAGAAAATGTTTTCATACTTTTTCACCTGTTAAGGATAGAAACCTTTTATTTAAATAGGTCTACTCCCATTTGAGTGCATAAAGTTGTCTTTTTCTCTGGATGCTCTGGATTCTGTGGTTATCTTTAGCTCTATTTATGCTATGAGATTACATTTAGCAATGTATGCTATGTTGTGTTTTATTTTAGTTAGTCAGAAAGGTAATACAATTTTTACTATGAGAAGTCTTGATTAATCTAGGCATATATAATGAATCATTTATGCAAGGTGTCCAGCACTACCACACTAGTTACCATTACTGTAGGTTTTTGCAGAATTGTTTCTTGTTCTTGCTTAGTCTCTGAAAGCTAAACTGAAGTTTATTTAGCTAGTTGTTTCTTTTTCTTACCAGATCCCTGTAATTTCTCTTGCACTCATATTATTAAAGCAGGATACATTTATCCCATCTATTAATAATACAATAAAACAAGTAGAAATAAAACTTTAAATTGGGTAAAAAAAATGGAGTTTTAACTTCTATCATATGTAGAAACAATTAGTACTTAGAATTTTGGTAACTTTAATTTTATTCCTATGATGTGACTGACCTCTGGTGGGAGTCAGCAAATATTATTTTAATTCTCACTAAAAATGTCTTTTTCCACAAGTAATTTTATACTACTATTAGCCTGCTGCCTGGCAGGGATTGTATGCTTTTCTACCTCACGTTAACTGTCAAATTACATCTAGCAAAGTATTTCATGTAGGACTCAGGCTGATGATTATTTTTCTCCATTCTTACTGAGAAGTGCTTACTGACAGGTGTCAAAAGAAGAAAACACTTGAAAAATATTTAATTTGTTATGCTTAGTTCATGCAGGTGTTTTATTAGATGCATAAAGTGTCAGGCGTAGCTAAAATCAATAGCTTTTAGAAAGCTCTGTGGAGGAACTGCCACCTTGGCAGTGCCGTTGATGTTGTCTGTTGGTAGTTACAGCATTAGGATTGCCTAGATTTCATTTTCTGAAATGAAATATCTATCAGAGTCCAACATTTGCAAATGAGATCAGACCAAATCAGCAAGTCTCACTGGCCGGAAGTGATTGTACAGGGTAGATTTTGAACACAGATGTCCTGAAAGACCCAAGGAAGTGCAAAATGATAGACTTTTGCCCAGACATTTACTAGCAACAGAATTTTAGCCTCCATAATGCCACCCTCCTGTAGTCATCCTGACCATTAGACCATTGCATATCACAGAGCTACTGGCTGTGAGAAGGTGCAGACCTGTGCTGCACATCACACCTGGCTCTCAGGCCTGTGGTAGACACAGAATCTATGGCTGTAGAACAAACTCAGCCAGCTCATTCTAACGGAGGAGGCTGCAAGGCTGTTCTCACTTGGTACCGATGATTGCACCACCTGTGTGGCCTTGCCTTTATATAAACGTGCAGCAGGAAGTTTTTCTGTGAATATCCTTCCTGTGTAACAGTAGAAATGATGAATAGAATTGTTTTCTTGTAAGAAAACCCTGTAGTAGTTCAAATAACCAACATGGGGTAATGTTCTACAGGTAGGGTCTTCACAGAGTGCTGCATGCTGATCAGAGGCCCATTTGATGCTGTGCTTTTGGGGTCCCAGCATTTCAAGGGAGGTAAGGTTATCTGTATTACTCTCTTTCTTTATAGTGTTAGCTCTAATAAATAGCATTTTAAATTGTACTTTACGGAGTCTGAGTGCCTAACTGGGATCATAATGGACCAGCATCTCCTGGAGCAAAACACCTCCTTTTCTGATATTTTTTTTCTTTTTTCAGAAATACTGGTGGGCTTTCTAGCCTACTGCAAAGAAGTAACTTTAAGGGCATATTAATGCTAGTTAAAACAAATATTTTAGAATAAAAAAAATGTTGAGGCTGATTGTGTTCCCTTCTCCAGGTATTGTACAGCTCCAGTTGGCTTGGCACAATTCCTTCAAGGTGAAAAAAGCACAGAGCTGGCAGATGTAGTTGTGTTACTCATTTGATCATAGACCAGAATAGATAAATTTTATAGACAGCAATAGAGGTTCACTGAGAGCATTATGCTCTTACAAATCTGTATAAAAATGAGCTCTAACAAACAGTACATACAAGTCATTTTTTTAAAGGCAGTGCATGCTAATGTCATGATATATGCTCAGGTCATATAGCAGTAACTCATGTCCATGTATGGGTCTCTACAGCCTAGGCCTACAATTAAACTATTGAGAGTCCGTTTGAAGTAATTATCTCCTTGTAACAAAGTCTTCTGCAGTGGCTTACTACAGCATGTTGCATAATAAATACCAAATACAAAAACATAAGGTCATAAATGTGAGAACTGACATTTCTAACTCTTCTGGGTTTTACAGAACATGTACTCAATGCAACCTATTGATTTAAAAGTACATTGAATTTTCCCTCTTGCTTGCCTCCTTCCTCTCCTCCATAGCCACCTTCATAGAGATAAAGGGAGAGATGGGTATAAACTGTCCTATCATTCAATCCTGCTAACTTTTCTTATTTCACAGTAGCAATCATATTTTCTGTCCAGGGTTTTATTTCATATGCTTCTAATTAAACTTGAACTAATTATTCTCATCTTACATTTAGGGTTAAAGTAAATCCTGTGAAATAGACATCTTTCTTTTTTTTTTATCTTGGCACTAATTTGAACTAATACATTAAGCTATCATAAACATTTTTATTTTTTTTTAGTCAGAAGGTATGAGTTGCTTATAGTTTATGATGACTAGGCACTCTTTTTTTTTTTTTAGTTTCAGATAACTGCAGAAATCAGGATAAATTTAACATCTTTAATGTAGACAACTTTTCTAATAAATTTCAGTAACCTTTTTACTGGTAAAAAGGCAGAAAATTATATTGCCAGCTCTTTTACAACTATTTTAGATTGGTTTACTTTTATCCTTACTCATGCTGCAAACTCTTAAGACTTAAAATGAATTTTGGTAACCTAACCTGGGGACACAAGAAAACAAGGCTAGAGATGCTATGGAAGAGGATGAGATGTCACAGGCCAGGATGAGGTGTAGTGATGCTTGGTGAGGTGAAGCAAGTCCCAGCAGTGGTGTAAACAGCTGGAGGGGAGAGAGAAGTCATGGTGGGGGAACCACTGGGGACAAACTCCTCTGGATTCTTTCAAGGGCTAAGCCTCTTCTGTGGCAGGCAAGAGCAGGACCAGCTGTGCCCTTACAGACTGTCACCATGGTTCCCCTCAAGCTGCTGCACGAGGCCATGGCTGGCATATGAATGGGATGGTGTTTGCTCCAGACTAGTGTTAGGCTCAGGAGAAAAGGTCTGGCCATTACCAAAAACACTGCAGAGGCACCTATTTGTTTTTGAAATCTTACTTTTAACACGCACTCCTTATGCAATATGGTTTCTGAGTGCTTCTTTCTGGGTGTTTGTAAAGATTGAACCTGCACATCTTTTAATATCAGGATGTGAGAAACATGCTTGCACAGGGTGCCCTGTTTCCAGGGCTAAGTACTCCAGTACTGCTAAGGCCCAGGTCTGCCAACTTAAAGATGCAAAGACCGAAATCACTCCTCTGGTTAGTAAAGTCTTTCAGTTACGCTCTAACAAGCCTGTCTGGGTCTGGATATAGTGGGATTGGGTGAGTTCAAACACAGTGCCATGTCCAGTGCCAATGGGTGTGCGGGCCGTGGAACTCTCACTCCCTGGGGTGTGCAGTGCAATGGGGCTGTGGGCAGGAGCTACTCAATGGTGCTGCATGCTGCTGCTACAGAGTGCATGGCACCTGTGGGGGCAGACCTCACCACTCTTGGAGAAGGAGACTGGAGATTGCCTCGAGTCAGAGTTTTCTGTTCGTGCTGGTACTCCTTTTTTTGAGGTAGCCTTATTTACTGTTGGTACAGTAGATTGTAGAGCTACAGTTGAATCTCTTCTCTTGTGGATCTGTGAAATCATCTCTTTATTTCTTTTACTGTGTTCTCCATGAACTTCTGTCCTCCCTCCTGTTCCGCCTGCTTCTTACTAGCTTCCTACTAGTTTCAGTTTCTTGTCTGCATCTTTTATCCTTGAGTAGCCTTTCAGGGACCAGGTGCATAGCTAATTACTTGCTTCTAGCCCTCTTCCTTTACTGCGTTTTTCTCAGTGTTTAAATCTACCTTATTGTAGCTTCTCCTTGGCAGGAGTTCTCTCTGCTTTTCTTTCACTTTCTCCTATCATTATCTCTTGATTACTAGTTGCAATGTGTCAGCTTTTAAGTAAGGGATAGTAATTTAGTCAATACTTAGTAACATGATGTCAGGCTGTGACAAGTCTGTTGAAGAATTAAAAGAATCCGTAGTTCACACACACTTCTTGTTTGTTGTAAGATGTTATGAGTATTAATCCTTCATATGCAGAGAATGGAAGACTAAAGAACAATTCCACTTAATTCACAATCCTTTGCATCTTCTTCCCTGTCCCTGAGCCCCCCTTGCTGCCACTCAGAGCCTTCAAGTTTCATTGAATAAAATAGGGTATTGTATTTCTTTTCAGGTACTTTAATGCAGGAATAATTTATTCATGCTTGCTTACTCATCTCTGGAGGCCAAATCAGTGGTTTTCAGGAAAGCAACATAGTGGATGTTAGTGGAGCGGGACCAAGTTCTGGAACTGAGATCTTGTTGCATTCAAATTTGGAAAATTGTGGCTTCTACATAAAAGAAAGAGTTCTGTAATTATTTATGAATTTAAAAAGTCTGCCTTTTTGAGAACTTTATATTAGTAAGATCCAGGGGTACTGAATTTTGCCCTTCATTATATCAAGCAAAAGTTTTGTCACTGATTTCAGGGTGGACAAGATTTTGCTTTGACATACCTGAGATGGAAAGTTGTGGTCAGTTTGGAAGGCACTGTCACTATATAGAATTTACTGAAACATCAAACATCCTGTTAGGGAAGTACAGTGGAACTACTGCTGTGGATAAATGCATTGTACTGTTTTGACATAAAAAATGTTGGAAACAACTGCCAATTTTTGAGCTCTAATTAATGAACTCTACTTTTGACAACTGCTGCAGTGGCTCAGATTTATAGAAATCTAGACAAATACGTCTGATATTGCTGTCTTGATCTGTCATGTAATTTTTTATATCTAAAGCGGAGGAAGGAAAAGGCAAAATTTGTTCGGAACTTTTTTGTCAAAAGCTAGTTGCTGTATATGTGTGTTTAAGTTCTTATATATTGAATGGTTTTGGTTGTGTATAAGCATATCCTAGGTTGGTGTACAGCAAACCTAGAGGAATTGCTAATAGGTTGATTTTGAGCATTATGTAGCTATATTAATTTCCTTTATGTAGTCATCAAAAGTTTTTGGATTTTTTAGGTGCAGTGCTAAACTTCTAAAGAATGTGATTATAAATTACTTAAGTAAAAGGCAAGAGAAATACATGACAGTTCAGACTGACACATTAATCATCAATATTAGAGATCATCTTTTAACTTACCACTGGCTTTCATAAAAATCTGAAACCTTCAAAAGCATAGGAAGCCTATATTCTTTTACATATATTCTTTCTTCTCTTGCAAAAGTCTTGTCTGCTTCTAGACTTCTATGGTTTTACAGTGAAATGTTGCTTTAATCTGAAATATTTTATTTAAATGAGGAAACAAAAATCAGTTGATTGTAGACCGTATGTACCCTGTCTCTCCCTAATAATATCTACAAATTCAGTCTTATGCATTCATTGGTACAAATGAAAATGACAATTAATGTATTACTGGAAATAGACTTTTAAAAATAGTTTGTTTGACATACTAATTAAAAATACTTAGCATTAGATCTTAATTAGTTCATGGGTGTAATAGTATGCCAAGAATGTGAATTTCCTTCAGTCTGCACATGCTTCATTGATGAAGCATGACTTTTCATTTTACTCCTTTTGAGATGCTTCTTTCTATTGCACTTTGTAACTTCAGCACCTATGTTTTGAGTAATCATTTCTAATGCTTATAGCTTCAAGTAAAATTAAATTTCCAGGAAAAAATTAGAAAATAAAACATAAACTGAATTTATTGTAGTGACTGGGAAAACCACACCTCAGAAAGATGTGAATGTTTCAAACTATACAACATAAAATTGGGGGGTAGAAGGGAAAGGAAAGAATTGCACTGGTTTGCTATTAACTTCCTCTGTTAACTGGAACAAGGAGAAATAATCTTTGTCCCACTCGCCCCTGGGAAAACTGCAAATGTGATTGTCCTAATTATAGGCCTTTGGATATTCATCCTGGTCTAAACCCTTTTGGAAACAAATGGAAGCAAACCAGAACATGTGTGCAATTATTAAATGACAGTCACTTAGCAATGAGTTTTAGAGTTAATACCCATTTATTATCCTTGAAAAGTATGTTGTTCCATAATTTATTAAAATTATCAATATGCTAATTTCTAATAATAACTTCACTAGACGTTCTACTAGCATCTGATGCTGGTATATATCAATGTTTCAGAGCCAGCGCTTGATGTATAACTGTCATAGTTAAAGCCTTTGGTAATAATAAGAATTTGTCTGGGGGACAGAAAGTGTTCAAATAGCTTTCTTCTTGGGCCTTCATGCTGTCTTCTGTCAAGGGGATTAATGGAAAAAGTGATCTAAAACAGTGACTTCTCATCAGATGCCTTCCAACTAGATGCCCCTTCTAGAAAATACAAGTTTTTAATCATCTTCTGCACTGACCAAAGCAGGCATCTGTTTCTGCTGAAATGCGTGAAACTGAACATCTCTGACAGGAAAACAGCTCCTTAAAATGAACCAGTTTCCTATGGAAACACTGTCTTGTTTTTTCACTGGTGGAATTTGTATTGTAAAATTTTGATAGCTTGCTTGGAATGTTTAAAGAATAACACCTACCTATTGCTGCGATTTAGTAAAAAAATACATTAATTTTGACCTAGTTAGTGTCGTGCATTTTTTTTTGGAGAGTTGATCAGTTTTTGGAATAGCAATTCAAGTTAATAATTAATTTGCTGGTGAATGCTAGTTGTTTGCATTATTCACTATCTTAAATATGTTAGTGCAACAATGGAAATCTGCTTCTATGGGTTTCAGATGAAGCATGACAGTAGCTTTCTGTAGCCTGTAGTATATAGATTTGAATTTGCCTGGTATGCTGTAAACAGATTGCTAATTGGCACACTTGGCAGTCTAGTAGCTTTGAAGATGTGTTTTATATTCTGTGGCTTGGTCTTGCTCAGATGACTGAGGTGTTTAAAGAATCATGGTGATCTGCCTACATTCTGGAATTTATAAGCAAGAAAATGTATTTGTGTAAATACAATAAAAGAATCTGAAAGGCAATAATAGGATTTTTCTTTAACTCAATTGCTGGTGATTCATAAAATGTAATGAAATACTGAAAAAGGGTCAACACCTTTTTTTTTTTTTTTTTTTGCTTGCTACACTTGTTAAATCATGACACGTATGTGCTTGACTTACCTAAATGAGTAATGCACTCTTCAACAAAATAACTAATTTTACCTTTCATAATGTTGAACATTTTATAACCTAGTGTCAGTGGATACTCCATTACTTTCAACAGGAGCTAATTCTAGTAACTTATTCTGTACCAGATGATTTATCAACTCTGAAATCATTAAAATGTCCCCTTTCCCACATAACTGAAGCTTAAGAGGCAAGTCAGGGCAGTGTTCTGATTTTCCCCGTTCTCTCGAAGTAGTTAAGGGTATTTTTCGATTCCTTGCTATTTGTTGCACAACACAGAGGTAATTTACATTTGGATTGCAGCGTTTGCTAGTGACATCTCCCATCTGGCACTGCTGAATAATGTGAGTTGATGGTTGTCTAACGAGGAGTGTTCCTTTAAGGCTTTCTCTAAAATCTTGTAATGTTCTGTAGTATAAAAATGAATAATAACAAAATTTATCAGGGCAGCTATTTCAAAGCCATACAAAAAAAAAAAAAAAAGAGCAGGGTGAAAACCTGTTGTAATATTATGGAAGTTAGTATATAGAAGCTGCATCTATGCTGTGACTGCTGTGCAAAGCCGAGATCAAAATCCATCCCTGCCAACACAGGAATGTGGCAAATGTTCTTATCTGCTCTCTATCACTCTAAGGTTTTGAGACTCCTCCACATATGAAGTGACTTCAGAGTGCTGCCTGGGGAGCCCTGCACTGAGGCACGGGTTATGTTGGCATCCTGCATGGACAACATGTGCATGGCCAGCCCCCCTTTTATCAGAAGAGCTAGTCAAAAACGAGTGTATCTTCGGAGACACTCATTCCTAATACACACCTCCCATATTTTCTCTGCAACAGCAGACATCATATTGAAAGGGCTCATCCAGACGCAGACCCTGCTAGCCCGGGTGCTGAGCCTGCCGGCAGAGGCGCCCGCCCCCCCGCGCCGGGGCGGTGGCAGCGCGGCCCATCAGGGGGCGGTGCCAGCCGGCGGCGGGCGGGGGGATGTGCCTGGCTTAGAGTCGTAAACCTTTCGTTAGGCTGCGTCTTGTCACTTTCTGCCTCCTTTTAAACGTAACTTCGCCGAGAATTTATGAAGAGCAGAGCACAATTTTTAGCTAGACGGCATTTAAAAACGGTGGAATAGAATGAAAGGGAGAACATGATCTGGAATAATTTTGTCTCAGCATCCTGCTTTCTCTTTACTAATTTCTGTCTTTCCAGTAGCCTGTAGTATTTACTCTGTTCTTTTAAAAGAGAAAAAGAAAAGAAAAAGGCAGTGACTACGTCATGTGCTTTTAAAGTGAGCGGAAATCTCTTTTCTTTGAGGAGGAGAGTGAAGCAGGGTTGATAATGTTTTTCTCCCAGCAGGATATGCTGACTGTGGGTGCATCAGTCTACCTGCAGGTGGAGAACTGGAGGGTATGTTAAGGACTGATGGAGAGTACGTCATGGGGGAGGACGGAAGGCGACGCAGTTCCTCATCTTAGACGGGAATTTCTCGAAGTCAGAATTGTCGATATTGACTCAGGTTACTGTCCCATTATAAAACTAGCCACTTTTTTCTCTTTGATTAGAACTGATTTGGTTTACAGAGGAATGCAGTTTGTATCGAAGTCAATGCATATCACGCCAGTGCTAGGTAAGTAAGGGCAATGTAAAGCAGCGACCAGGAAGGCATGTGAGAGGTAGGAGCACTGTGTTGGCTGACCTTGTTTTGTGGAACGTCACCCTGGAAAAATAATCACCCTCAGCGTCTCTGAAAAGAAAATAAATTGTGCCCAAGCTTTTTAAAATAGCCTTTCCAACAGGACTTCATTAATTGCAACAGGCTGAGTTAAAATTCCAGGGGCTTTCAGAAAAACATTAACAGAATTGGCTCATAGCATTTCTCAAAAACCAGGGAAACTAAATCAAATCATCTGGGCACTATATGCATAATCTATCTCTGCTTAGAGGTGGAAAACTAAATTATACATTTCAGGGGTACGAAGAGGGAGGAGAAAGGAGAAAGCTGGGGAGAGGAGAGCAAAAAAGCATATAATCCCTCACCTGTCTTCCAGTTTGGCTCCAATGCAAGTTAATGAAGCTCTACAACATAATACAGTTTAGACTTGCAGGTTGGGATCCTCAAAGGATTTGTGAATGATACTGAAAGATGAGTTCTGTCCTTTGGTTGTTTTTACAAGTTGTTCTGTATTAGCTTTTGCTTTTCAAGAGGGGAAAAATGGAGGGATCTAGAGAGACTGCAGTAACATCTGTGCAATGGAAGGGAGACTTCGTGTATAGTTTTCTGCCCTCTTCAAAAGATTTTTGTTTTACCAGATCTGCAAACGGTAGCATTGTGCTATGCTGTCTGCTGACCTGCAGTACAGGTTGGTTATCCAAATACCTGTGGATAACCAAGTGAACGGGATATTATCTCTCGGTAGACCTTATAAAGGCCCTTATTATGTCCTGCTCAGTTTCTCTTATTTCCCAGCAAATCTTTTGAAGCACTTCAGATCCTCAGTCTCAGTCCCATATAAAACCTCCAGGAGGGACTGCTTTTTTCTCTTGGTCTTCAGGTCAGCGCACTTAGATAGAGGCTTAGGAAGGCCAAGTGCAAGGTCCTGCACCTGATTTGGCACAATCCCAAGCACAAATACAGGTTGGGTGGAGAATGGATTGAAAACAGCCCTGAGGAAAAAGACTTGGGGGTGTTGGTTGAGGAGAAGCTCAATGTGAGCTCCCTACTTACAAGGAGTCACATGGAAAAGACAAGGAGTAATGGGCACAAGTTGTTCCTGGGGAGATTCTGATCGGACACGAAGTAAATTTTTCACCATGAGGACAATCAAACATTGGAATAGTCTCTGAAAGGAAGTGGTAGATTCCCCACATTGGACAGTTTTAAGTCTCAGCTTGACAGGGTGCTGAGCCATCTCATACAAACTATAGTAGTACCTAGAAAAGTTGGACCAGATGATCCTTGAGGTCCCTTCCAACCCGGCATTCTATGATTCTGTGAGCCAGCAATGTCACTTACAACCCAGAAAGTCAATTGTATCCTGGGCTGCATCAAAAGTGTGGCCAGCAGGTCAAGGGAGGTGATTTTACCCCGCTACTCTGCTCTTATGAGACCCCATCTGGATTACTGTGTCCAGTTCTGAAGCCTCCAACACAAGAAGGACATGAAACTGTTGGAGCGAGTCCAGAGGAGAGCCACAAAGACTATCAGAGGGCTGGAGCATCTCTGCTATGAAGACAGGCTGAGAGAGATGTGGTTGTTCAGCCTGGAGAAGAGAAGTCTCTGCAGAGACCTTGCAGCCACCTTCCAGTATCTGAAGGAGGCCTACAGGAAAGCTGGGGAGGGACTTTTTACAAGGGCATGTAGTGATGAAATGAGGGGTAACAGTTCAAAACTAAGAGAGTAGAGATTCTGATTAGATATTAGGAAGAAGTTCTTCACTCATAGTATGGTGAGACACTGGAACAGGTTGCCCAGGAAAGGTGTGGATGCCCCATCCCTGGAGGTGTTCAAGGCCAGGTTAGATGGGACTTTGAGCAACTTGGTCTAGTGGGAGGTGTCCCTGCCCTGCCTGGACATAATCCTTTGCAGCCTTCTCTAGGTGAACTTGTGTTAGCAAGGTGGTTGGAACTAGATTAGCATTAAGGTCCCTTCCAATGCAAACCTTCCATTATTCTGTTAAGCCTTTATGGTATCATGCTTAGCATAAAAAGTAGGTAAATGTAGGGAATTTTTATCCTACGGGCAGTAACTGTGGTACAGCATAAGATTTTGATGCAGACTGTGATCTGGTAATCAACCTGGGTAAAAATACAAGATTTTGATAAATGAAGATTGGTTATAATGTTACAACTTTATTTCCCAATCAAGATATTGCTAATTGCAGTTTGTTTTGGAAACACTGTGTGGTAAGCTGGAGCTTGTAAACTGTGGTCTGTGATCTTATTGAGGAATAGCTCATATACCTGCTCAAGGAAACAGAGTGAAAAATCTGTCACTGTCAGAGCTCTCAAACTTAATTCATCTAAAAAAAATAATGTGTAATAGTACACAACATAAGGGTTCTTCCTGTTCTGAAATCCTTTCCTTATAATGAAGGAATAGCAAAGGTGTTATTGATGTCACATCTGGGCTTTTTTTAATTTTAAGTGCAATCTCTTTGGTATTCTCTGCTTCTCAGACTAAAATCTTATTAATTGATTTATTTTATGTAGATCTGTTTGTGCCACTGTGAGCCATCATGTGCTGAAAGTTGCAAAATGCCAGTATGTACTCTCTATTGAATAGAAACAGATCTAAAATGTGAAAGTGATTTGTGCAGTACTTTAAACTTGAACATAGTCCCATTAATTTGTGCATGTTCCTATTATCAGTCATCATGCTCTGCATATAGGATGATAATCCTGTGTAAGAACACTGGTTTTTAAATTGCCACCTGTATAATATTCCTTTTCCTGTTTTTAGTAATTTGTTTGCTCATAGTTCTTAGTAAAAACACAGCCATGGTAAAGGTGATACAAATCTTACTGGTGATACTTGCTATTCTGACCAGAACTGGCTGCAGGTAAATAATAATGACTGATGGTAGGTGCTGATGGCATCACACCAACTCACCTGGATTATTGCCAGGAGGAATATTGATTTAGCCCTGATAGGTGATTGTTTCTGTCTTTCTAAGTATCTGAAGCAGTCCAGCAGTTGCTTCAGATGTTGAGGTGCGTAGGCAGTGGCTCAACAAAGTTGTAGTAATAAATTTTCTGTAAAAGAAAATAAAATATACTTCTAGTAGTGAGTGGGAGGAAGCATGTTGGAGAAGGCTGGTTCCAAAACGTTGCTTGTGAAATATGCAATGTGTTGGTGATCTTTGAAAAGAGAAATACTCTTGAGAGTGCAAAAAAGCCACCCCTTTTTTGATATATTTTTGAATAATTTTGACTTGTGGTAAGAATCCTGTTGTTAATACCGAAACTAGTCCAGGTATTGTCAGGTATGTCTTGATACTGTATGAGAAAGCTAGTGTAATCATTGAAGTTCTTAGGGGAAAGAGAGTATGATAATAACATAAATGAATGAAGGGACTGATGCTGGTGTAGGAAAAAACAGTGAATATTTTGCTGTTGATTTGTATGTTTAGGACTTCTCACTTTTTTCAGAGAAGAGGTAAAATTTCACAGGTATCTTAACTAACCATGATTTCTTTTTCCTGGATACTAATTAATTTTGCTGGAGCTTTTTTGTTTCCTTTTTTCCCCAAGCCCACTTCAATTCATTGGCAACATCCTTTTACTCTGAGAGGCAAAATTTTTCAACTGACTTCTAAAACTGTAATCATTCCAATAGCATAGTAAAGATATTACTGGAGGTTTTCCCTCATCTTTTAGTGCAAAAGTTGTATAGTTGAGAGAAATAGTTACATAGTTGAGAGAAATGAACATGGCTGATCAGCATGTTTTTGTACATACGGACTTTTACATTCTCTTTCAGTAGTAAAAATACAGCAAACCCAACCCAGTTTTACATTTGTAGCATTTTAGGTTTCTTTTCAAAGTTGGGAAAAATTATTACCTACCTCTACTGATGAAGGTGTGGCTTCAAATGCAGAAGGAAAATGTTCAATGCAGTCACTGTGCAGGTTACAGGTTTTGAATTTAAAGATAAATATAAAGAAAGTTTTCCTTATTCAAGTGGTGCTGATATGATGAATGTTGATGAGGTCCTGTCAAAACTGCTGGTTCTACTAGATTTCCTTCCTTTAGCACAGAGGTACAGAGCTGTTAGTTCTTGTGAATAGAGGAGATAGAATAGTAGGAAACGCTTTTTGAAACAAAAACCCCAGGCAGAAGTAGCAGGAAAAAATAAAGATGTCTGTGTCCTTCAAAGTGTTACTCTACATATTTTGTTCTGTGAATGTATAGAAGTCAACTATGGTAATTGTGGTAGCCCTATTGAATGCCTCTTGGTCAGAGTCAGAGGGGTTGTCTCCAAGGGTGACCTTACAGTAGGCTTCTGTTACCGACCCCCAAACCAAGACAATGTGACCACTGAAGCGATACTCGAGTCGCTCAGACAAGCTTTGGGTCAACAAAACCTGGTCCTTATGGGAGACTTTAACTACCCAGACATTTGCTGGAAGAACAACACTGCAGCTCACCTGACATCCATCAAGTTCTTGGAATGTGTAGAAGACTGCTTCCTCACACAAATGTTGAATGTGCCAACCAGGAACAGGGCACAGCTGGACTTACTACTCACTAACCAAGAAAACCTGCTCTGTAATATCTCTGTTAGTGACAGACTTGGCTGCAGTGACCACAATATTGTGGAGTTTGGGATTCTGCTGAGCACGATGACAATTAATTCCAGGGTAAAGGTTTTAGATTTTAGAAGAGCAAACTTCAGCTCACTCCAGGCTCAGTTGGAAGGGATCCTGTGGGAAGCTTCCATGGAGGGTAGAGGAGCTAGTGAATGCTGGGAGTTTTGCAAGAACGTTCTCCTAGATAAGCAAACCTAGTTCACCCCCTCTAAAGGCGAGGCAAGTAGGCAGAGCAGGAGACCCCCTTGGCTTAACTGAGCTTCTGGGTCTGCTCAGAACCAAAAAGGAAATGTATCAGAGGTGGAAAAGTGGAACATTACCAGTTGAAAATTACAAGGGCATTGCCAGAGTATGCAGAGATGGAGTTAGGAAAGCAAAAGCTGAGCTTCAGCTGACATTGGCCAAAGATGTCAAAAACTTCAAAAAGGGGTTCTTCAGATATGCTAACCACAAGCAGAAACAGAGGAATAATATTGGCCCACTCAGGAGAGGTGAACCGGTCACCAACAATGCTGAAAAGGCAGAGGTCCTCCCCTCTGTCTTTACCAGTGCTGTTGGATCCCAGGCCATAGGAACAAAGTCCAGGTTGATGTAGGCACCAACCTGCAACCAGTGAAGGAAGAGTTGGTGTGTCAACTATTACAAGAGCTTGACCCACACAAATCGATGGGCCTGTATGCCATCCACCCTGAGGTGTTTAGAGAGCTGGCTGATGTTGTTGCAAAGCTGCTCTGCATAATCTTTGAGAAGTTGTGGAGATTGGGAGACGTCCCTAAAGACTGGAGGAAGGCTAATGTCACTCCTGTGTATAAGAAGGGTTCAGAGAAGGACCGTGGTAAATATAGACCCATTAGCCTCACTTCAGTCCCTAGAAAAGTCATCGAGTAAATCCTCCTGGGGACAGTCACAAGTCAATTGAAGTGTTTGATTGGGAAAAACCAACATGGATTTACCAAGGGCAAATCATGCTTGACAAACCGGATTGCCTTCTACGACAAAGTCACCTGTTTGGTTGATACAGGGTGAGCAGTGGACATAGCCTACCTGGACTTCACCAAGGCTTTTGATACAGTTCTTCACAGCCTCCTCCTGGAGAAACTGCCTCGTTACGGCCTTGACAAGTGGTCTGTGTGGTGGGTGGGGAACTGGTTGACAGACCGTGCCCAGAGGGCAATAGTTAATAGTTCCTCCTCAAACTGGCAACCAGTCACAAGTGGGGTCCCCCAGGGATTGATATTGGGCCCAGTGCTGTTTAACATCTTCATAAGTGACCTGGATGTTGGCATCAAGAGCACCCTAATGAATTTTGCTGATGACACCAAGATGAGTGGAGAGGTTGCACTCAGGAAGGGAGAGCCACCCTCCAGGATGACCTAGACAGGCTGGAGGAGTGAGCTACCAGGAACCTTATGAAGTTAAATGGGAAGAAGAGCAAGGTCTTGCACCTGGGAACACATAGCCCAGGAGTGCAGTTCAGACTGGGATCCACCTGGCTGAAGAGTAGCCCTGTGGAAAGGGACCTGGGGGTCTTGGTGGATAACAGGCTCCACATGAGGGAACAGTGCTCTGCAGCAGCAAAGAAAGCCAACCGAATGCTCGGCTGCATCAACAGGGGCATCACCAGCAGAGATCAAGAGGTCATCATCCTGCTCTACTCAGCACTTGTCAGACCACATCTGGAGTATTGCATTCAGTTTTGGTTGCCACTCTACAAAAAGGATGTGGACAGGCTGGAGAGGGTCCAGAGAAGGGCCACAAGGATGGTCAGAGGACTGGAGGACCTGCCATATGAGGAGAGGCTGAGAAAACTGGTTTTGTTCAGCCTGGAGAAAAGAAGGCTTAGGGGAGACTTCATTACCATGTTCCAGTACTTAAAGAGTGGCTACCAAGGAGATGGACACTCTCTATTTACAAGGAGTCACATGGCAAAGACAAGGGGTAATGGGCACAAGTTGCTTCTGAGAGATTCTGATTGGACACAAGAGGCTCATTTTTCACCAGGAGGACAATCAAACATTGGAATAGTCTCCCAAGGCAAGTGGTAGATTCCCCCACATTGGATAGTTTTAAGTATCAGGACCAGATGATCCTTGAGGTCCCTTTAAACTTGGCATTCTATGAATATTTGCATTGTTGATGGGAAGCAGCAGGAGTAGCCCAGGAAAGTGATTAACTGAGAATGATGAAATTGAACTTTTTTTGACTCTTGAAAAGAGACTTGGAAGTGTAAGATATATGTGCTTTTGTATTAATATTTTGGCAGTTAGGAAAAAAGATTTTAGTTTGTTCGTATGATTTTTTCATCTCAAAACATGATCCCAATCAACAGTGAAATCTTGTCTGACCATGTCAATGTCAGATCTTTCATACCAGAAAACCACTTAAGTCTGTCTGAAGGTAATGATATTAAATGTCGTAACTGAAATGTTGATTCATCATTTGCCACAGCACAGAGAATGGCATATATTTGGACCAGATCCCCTGCCACAGGCTTCTTCTAAGAAAAGTGTGTTTTCTGAACAGTTCTCTTAAATTTGTGGCCCATTAATGTACCAGATATTGGCACTGAGTGGCATACATAGTCCCTTTGTGAAGGCAGGTACTGTTTGTGAATCTGTAATATAGCAAATATACCTAATGTTTGGTTTTTTTTTTTCTTTTCAAGATTTGAAAGTCTTAAAGTGCTCTCTTTGGGCCTCTGGTCACTAGCCTCACAGACCTCTGTGTCTACTGAGAGAGTTTTGGGGAGAGAAATGCTACTTATATTAGAGGAAGATGGAGTTAAGAGTCCATGTAAGCAAACTGAGACTGCTGGATTTGCATCCAATGTTACTGTTATTGTGAGGGGGCTGTTCTCCACCTTTCTGAAAGCTTGTGATGGTTACAAGACGTCTCCAGTGACTGGAGTAAGGTAAGTAACATGCCCATATTCAAGAGGGAAAAGAAGGATATTCAGGGAACTCTGCAAAGGATAGTCTCCTTTTAGTTCCTGGGAAGATTATGGAATAAATCTTCCTGGAAGCCATTGCCAGGCACAGGAAAGTAAATAAGGTAGTTG
Organism: Hemiprocne comata; assembly: GCA_020745705.1. Classification (NCBI taxonomy): domain Eukaryota; kingdom Metazoa; phylum Chordata; class Aves; order Apodiformes; family Apodidae; genus Hemiprocne; species Hemiprocne comata. Next base: position 38,961,716 of record CM036589.1, read on the forward strand.
AGAACAGCTAGCATGGCTTACCAAGGGCAGATCACATCTGACTAACGTGATTACATTCTGTAATGAGGCAGCTGGCTCTGCACACAAGGAGAGAACAGGTAAACAGTGATGTTTACCTTGACTTAATCAAGTACTTAACGTAATTTCTTACATCATTATAGCCTGGTGGCCACAGTGTGGATGGGAAAGCAGCTGTCTCAAAGAGCAGAGGTGAACAGCTTGAAGCCTAATTAGTGGCTGCTTACAAGTGATGCTCTTTAGAGACTGATATTGGTGCAAATATTCCTTAGCATTTTCATGGTTGACCTGGACAATGGGATGGAAGTTTCCCTTATGTTTTTGACTGACAGTGAAATGGGTGAGGGAGGGAGGCAGTCAATATGCTGGGCTATATGTGTGGCACACATTCAAAGGGACCTCAACAGGAGTGGACCAAAAGGTGCCTGTGAAATTTGGTAAGAACAGACGCAAAGTCTTGGAGCTGGACTGGTGTAACCCCATGTAACAGCATAAGCTGGTGGACCACAAAGCTCTTTAGAAAAGGACCTGGGGATGAATGAGAATTTAAATGAGTCAGCATTGTGTGATGGAAGATGTTTGCATGCTTAGTGACCACAGTATGTGTAGCCAGTATAGCAAGGGAAGTGATTCTTCCCCTTCACGCAGCACTTGAGATTGCATAAGTGAGTACTGCATGGAGATCCTTCCCCCTGATCCATAAGGAGATCTATAAACTGGAGTATGTTCAGCAGATGCTATGAGAATTAAAGGGATAGAGCCCAGTGGCAATTTTATACTTTTGAAACCGCAGAGTTCTCATTTTATAATGGGAGAAATATATACAATTATTTAATACAAAATGGACTGTTAAAATTGTGTGTTTTTAACACCTGAGATTGTGTGGGCTGAGAAGTTTTCATGTGAAAACAAAATCTGACACATTTGCTGGGAAGCAGTTGGTAAAGAATACTGTTCTTTCCAAATATACGAAGGTTAAGAAAAATAATGTAATGTCTACCCTTAGTATTCCAATTTGCATTATGGAGAAGATTAAAAATAAACAGATTAAAGGAGTTTTATGATTGGCTTATTCAGTGTTCTCCTTTTACACTTATTCTAGTCTGCTTTGGTTTCCATAGTTACTAGTTTAATCATGATGCACAGAGCTATTTCTAATTAAAGTATATGCCAGTATAAAATTAATTCTTTGGGTATCTTAAGTAACAAACAGCTTGCAGCTTGTTCTTTGGCATTTTATTACCACAAATCCTGAAGTAGCACATTAGCACATCATACTTAATCTGTTCAATTTTATTAAAAGGAATATAGGTGTACAAATATATACCTACTTAGATCTGTGTCAAGGGTAACACATTAAAGAACTGATGTTTTGTACCAAGGTACATTCATTTCAAATGATATAGCACTTGTAAATGATCAATGGCTGTTATAGAAAAGACTTGTCATATTGAACATCCAATAGAATCTAGGTTTGTTCTTTAATTTTCATCAGTGTGAAGTCTCTGACGTCTTTAAATTCTCCTTTGGCAAATGCACGTTTTACCTTACAAAATAAATGGAATGAATTAGATATATTTTCTGTCCTGAAGAACTTGCAATATGCAGGATGCAGGTTCTACAATTGAGTGCAGGTGAAACAGACATAGTTCAGTGAAAAGTTATTCAAGTGCAGTGATTGCAGGGTAGGTCATAAACAAAAAAAGGCTGGATTTTCCAAGAAGCGCTAAATATTAACAGTAGATAAGTCAGTGGTAGCTGATGACCAGTGCTGTCAAAATGCATGCTAATACTTCCTGACATTTTTGTCTTATTTCATCTTTTTAGTGTACAATCTTATCTTATGTAAAATAATATTCGTTTGTTTTCTTATTCAACTGTCTTCCACCTCTGAAGCCCCAGCTATACTAACACATTATCTTCCCAAATATGTTTCTGCAGTGTAAAGTAGAAAGAACAGAATCAGAACTTTTTGCATAATGATTGTTGTCTGACAATAATAGCATCTTAATTAAAGTGACTGTTAATAATCTGTGTTGCCAGGAATCCAAAATAGTTTTTCCTTAAATGCTTAGGATAAAGGTAGGGATTTGTAGAGATTTGAACTGGAGTTAACATTTACGTGTTGTTTTTTTAATACAAAATTTTGAAATATATATAAACAAAACTATTCAGCTGTTGCTATACAGGTCATCCATTTATCAAGCCTGGAGTGAAGTGTGAAATACAGACTTCGTGTTTGCTCTGTAGTGAGTGTTCTGGCCGTTTACTACTTTTTATATTGTTTCATTGACTCAGCTGAACAGTGGAGTAGTCTGTGTTAAGAAGAAATATGGTTCATACAAAAAGCTAATTTAAATCTAAAATTATCAAGATAATCATAATTCAAACTGGTGTACAGGTGGTTTATTGAATGTATTTAATCGATGCACATTTTTTTTTTACTCTTGCTTCTGACTTGAGACTAATGTCTATCTTTCTTCTGAGCTGCTTCTAATTAGCAGAAAAGAATATGTTTCTGTTAGGGGTGACGTTCTGCTTCCCATGTGGAAAACATCAGTAGAACTTGTTTAAAACCCAAACTGCTACACAAGGAATGTTTTTGATATTCATCTTCCCTTTGACTTCAGTAAGTCTTTCTGTGATGTGAACTGGGATCTGAATAAATTTATGAGAAAGATCTGAAATTTTAACCTTTTAAGATTTATACACTGACTTTGCTTGATTTATAGATATTAACTATGTTTTATGAGTATGGAAAGCTTACGCTCATATTTCAACAGTATTTGGACCATGGAATAGACAGAAGAACCACTGTCTTTCCCATTTGCTTCTTCCATAAATGTCCTGGATATGTCCTATAGTGAACTCTTTTTATACAATGTGTAGTATATGCTTGCAGTTCCTAAAAAGCTTTGCCAACCTTTATTGATGCAATCACTTCTAGATTAGTTTTCACACATACATCAAAAGATGCAACACTCAGTGTAAGATAATAATTAATCTCTCATTTGTCACTTGGAACATTATTTGCAGACTAGTATTTTTCATGAGTTTTTTTATGTTAAATCTTTCTTCATCTTTAGCCTTCATCTCCAAACTTCTTAAGATTTCTTAAGTAGAAATCTACCTGCGTGAGGTGACTGGTCTACCAGACCTTAAAGGTGCTTTTTTACATTTTTAAATATATGCTTTTTTTAGGGACCTTATTTTTGGTCTTGCATTAAATAAATCATAATATGCTTTTAACTGAAAAACTTAAAACTACTTCACTTTCTCATCTGTAATGTATTCTTTAAGAAGATTAAATATTTATGTGGTTAAAAACATAGTTTTATGAGCACTGTGTAGAAATTCCTCTCTTGCCAGTACTGGTAGAGCTACTAAACTAAATTGACCTGGCTAGGAAAGGAACAAAGTTGATAATAAACCTAAACCAACAAAACAAAAAAACCCAAACAAAACAACTCCCAAACAACAGCAACAAAAAAGTAAATTTGCTAAGTTTGATGCAGAATCCTTGGAATGTTTCTTTGAATGCTCTCAGCTGTTGGGTACTCACATCAAAAAGTGCTGTTGTAATAAATCAGAGAGTATAATCAATAGAAGATGGCAGAGCACACTCAAAATCCAACCTAAAAAATCCCACAATTCTTGATATTCTTTTATATTCCTCTGAACAATGTTCTGAAAGTTCAATTAAGTAGGCAAATACTGATTTCAAAAACTATGGGGCTGTACTGATACATAATCACTTGCTTCTCTCATTAGAATTAAGTGAAATTCCTTGATGAAGTTTCCAAATGGGTTGTGGGTTCTTGCTTCAAAATATATTGACATTTTCAAGTAGATTGGCAACTTATTGGAACAGAGTGGTTGGTCATCATTTATTATGGGCAGATGGGAGTGATATCTGTGTTATGGTTTATAGTCAACACAAACCTTGTTCTGTCCTTAATTCTTCAAGCCTGATGGATATAGCATAGAGGACTGGTTACATCCATTTGTTTCAAATATATTGACAATTTGCTCTTTTATTTCACTTGTAACAAGACCACTAAATGATCTTGTAGCTATCCTAGTATGTTTGAACAAAAAATAATAGCTAGATAATTCTCTGAACTGAGGAGGGAGAAAAAGTTATAGAAGAGACACAAGACCAATGTATCATATGAGACTGTATTTTTCCTCATATTTAGTGGTAGAGGAAGTCTGAATTGAGCTTACCGAAGTTAATATGGGCCAGTTCAGGGTTAAAATAATGTGCCTGTTTCCAGACAGTCTGTAGCCAGGCTATTTCCTAGTGGGCACACAGATGTATACACACACACAACAGGCACAGCCAACCTTTGTGGACACCTACATAAACGCACATAGAGCCCATGAACATGAACAGCATGAGCCAGACAAGCATACTGACCAGAATCTTGCTTACATTTGTCAGGTCTCTTTTGTTCCCTGCCTCCTTTCCATTTTGCCGGTCTTGTTCCTTGTTGAAGCTCCTTGGTCACTCCTAATCTTGTCTTCCCAAAATTAACAACTTGCATATAATTACTTCTGCCCCATGGGTCCCAGTTTTACCCAGGTACCACTAGCTTTGCAAGAGTCAGCTCCCCAAAAGGTACCCATTACTCCCCTTCAGTTATCTGTGAGGTTTGGCCATTTCTATCCTGACTCTCCCTTGACTGCCTCTGAAACCTGGGCATTCCTATCAAGTGTGATTTGCAACTTTTGTGACATTCTCACTCTGTTATTCAGTATGTCCAGCAATTTCTCATATCATATTCAATAGTTAGCTGCCTGAATGCAAGATAAACACAATACCAAAACTTGGTCATCTGCTCACATACCCTAACAACACTAACACAGAACAAACACTTAAGTAAAACACTCAGACAAACATAATCTGTTTATGAAATACTGCAACATTTTTCACAGGCAATTCAATATGGTGTCCTATTTAGTGAGACCTTATTCCAGGCTTTTTTCTCCTGAAGTTTTTGGGTGGGTTTTGTTTTGTGTGGGTTCTTTTTGTTGTTAATTTTGGTTTTTTAGTTTCTCAACAGTTTTGTACATGTGATAGAATCCAGAGTCTTCAAAATAATTACTGGGTTCAACTGTGGTATTTCTTTGCACACGGGTTTTGTACATACAAAAAACTTGCATATGCCCAGGAACAGGTCTATGAAAATTGTGCCTGCATGAAGGAAGATTCTTTTTATTAAAGCTGCACTTAGGTGGCCATGAGCTTGTTAGATTTGTAGGAAATCGTGGGTGCTGAGCAGCTAAGGGTTATTATCTAGCTGTTATGCAGTCTGTTCAAGATGTCTTTTGAAAAAAATAATACATTCTTAAGAAAAGTGTGACCTGTTGAAGTGCCATAGATCTTAGTCTTGCTTTTCTCTGTCTCTGAAAACATGATCCTTCTGGGGCAAAATAAGATCTTGAACAGAACAATTTGACTGAATTTTCTTGATATATGATCTGCCATTAAGTTGGCATTTTTCGAGTAAACTCTAAATTATTTGAGTTTTAAAGGGTTTTTTGAGTTGTGTGTTTTTTTTTTTGTTGTTGTTGATTGATTGATTGATTGATTTAGAATGCTCATGGTTAAATTCTTGTGGTTTAGATTAGCATTATCAACAACAGCAATGGGAGGCAAACTGTGAGCTGTAATGCTGTAATAATTTATTAGATGCTGCTTTTACTTCAAGTTATATTAAAATGGTTACTGAAACCATATAAAAACTTCTATGAAGACTTCCTGACTATACTTTTCTGTAGTTCTTTTCTAGGAGGCATTTTTGAGGCTTGCAGACATGTTTATATTTCTGGAAAAGATGTAACATTTATATATTATAATAGGTTTATTATAATAAAGGTAATTTCTTGTGTCACACAATACCTGCTGTCTTACTTTCAGTGAAGTCAAAGATAATTTTTAAAACTTAGACTTCGTAGTGCCTTATAAGGAGGTTTGTATTTCTGCAGGATGTAGGTGACCTCAGTGTTGGGACATGCCAGGCTACTTATATATGTAGAGATTGTAGTCACTGTTGAAAATATATAAACGTGGATTTGATTTGGAAGTACCCTGTTTCTGAAAGTGGCTGTAAAAGTATAATAGTTTCCATCTACAGTATGAGCTGCATTATGATAACACTTTACTAAAGTAAGACCATTTGGTTCACCAAATCCAACCACCTATCTGTATTATTTTGTCTAAAATGGTGTGTGTGTGGTTGTTGTTGGAGGAGGAGGAAATAGGCCTTTGCCTCAACAATGGAAACAGATTTTGATAACAAGATTGTTCATAGTATTTTAGTTCATGTTATATCAGAGCTTTAATGGGAAACATTGGTTAAAAATCTTACTTCATTCTAGAAGGCTTAAAAATATTATCTGTGACATTCAGGGGTTTTGGTTTTGTTCTGTGTAAACTACTATACTGTGATTTTTGTAATACTTGTTGGCTTTGAAATACTGTGTATATAAGCAAAGAAATTTGCACTGTTGAAAAAGCATGAAATGTAGATATTTAGCATTATGCAAAGTGCTTATTTTCACTGCATGAATGTTCTAACGGATGATGATGCAGACATTTGGATTTCATAAATGGTAACTTTTCAGAGTTGCTGGTAATGGAACTGAAAAAATAACAGTATCTCTTGATTTTAGCCTTGAGCAGTACACAAGACCTAGTTTGAGATGCAGTTATGATGAGTAGTTCTGTGAGGAGTTTTATATGTGGTAATGGTAATACAGTTAAATTAAAAAACTTTGCAGGAATAGTACACATTTAGATTAGTAGTGGCTATGTACAGATCAACATTTTTTAAGAGGGAATTAAAAAGGGCAAATAGTTAAAATGCTCACAGATAGCAGGGAATATTTTAGAGCATGAGGAAAAAAAAATCTAACATTCCTAAGCAGACTCCTGTTGTAAGGAAAAGTATTTTGGAAAGTGAAAATGGTGTCTAAACACAGAAACAAAAGAAGGTGTTGTGGTACTGTGTTTAATTGAAAAGAGGTTTGAGCAGCAATTTACTATGGGCACAATCCTCCCACCCCCCAAATCTTCTTTAATTCATAGAAATGCCACCCAAGGAGAACTGATAGACCACTTGAGTTACAAAATTTGAACTCAAGATAGGTACAGCCATAACACACAAAGCTAAATAATTGTGATTGTTCACTGTATTGTTACTTAATATACAGGAGCTAGATTCCACCTAATGAGGAGCAAAACTCATAGCCTCAGATGATGTGCAGTGGAAGAGGTATTTACTCAGGAAGGCAGAAATCAATTGCCAGAATCAAATAGATCTCATCTGAGACTAATGAGAGAAACCTGAAATTGCTTAATTCCTAATCTACAACTTAAACCAGCCTTGCAGATGGCAAAGGAATGTACTTTTTTTTTTTCTTCTTTTAAAAGGAGGCAAGGGGGCTCCCAGGAATTTCCTAGAGTGCTACAGATGGAGTTGGTTTAAATAATGAGGTTGAGTAGAACAAACTGACCTTGGAGTCTCAGCAGTAACATAAACATTCCAGTGTTATCAGTCCACTAACTGCAACACTTGTTGCTAGTTAAAAGAGAGCTTACTGAAGGAAAAAAATCAGTAAAAGGAAAATTAGCTTCATCCTGGCTCAAACCAGGACAAAAAGCTTCTGAAAGTGTCTATTGATGAACCTTTTTTTGAAAGCTGAGTATTGAGCTAGTGAGATGTTTTGGTCTGATCCACTAGGGCTGTTTCAAGTGGCCTTGTGTTTTATTATGCTGGTGGAATTTTGACAAAGCTTTTCAGTTTGTGGTTGGAAAGTCATTTTAAATATTCAAAGAGCCTATCAAAAGCTAGACTTGAAAGGGATGTGTCTAATTTTCCCTAAAATGTGCCCACTAACTACTGGTGAATTCATATTGTATCATGGTTCCCAGCATGTGTATCTTTATACTACTTCAGGAGGTCCCTTATGGTCTATATAGTAAGCTAAATAAGAGTTGTGAAAGAATATTAAAATATGTGAGGAGGAAACTAATTTCTAGTTTTGGAACTTAAATATTTGAAGTAGCAAGAAGGCATTGATGTTCAAAACTGTGATTTTACAATCCACTGGATGGATGTAAGAGGAAAGTAACACAAAAAAAACTCTTGACTTGGCCAAGGAGGTCATGAGAGGGGATCATTGAGTACAGAAGTACAGGGTATCAAAAGCACAGCAGTTGAGTCACTGATCTGCTTAGGGAAAAGTCAGAGAACAGGGACCAGAATAAGCTTTGGGTATTTGGTAGGCTTTGGAGTGTGGGTGAGGTGGGGTGTTTTGTTATTTTCTTAACATTAGATGGGAGGAATGAAGACTGTTCTAACCAGAGAAGGCTACAATTTGATGATGAGGATGTGTCATTAAAGCTGTACTTGAATTTTCTCAGGCAGAAAAGGCAAGTGAATTTGCATCTTTCATTTCACAGGTGAGTGTTCTTGGATTGTACTTTGGTGTAAAATCCATTTTATTTCTTCTCCATCTGTATTTTACAATAGAATCTTTATCTCCTAATTATTGAAAGAAAAGCAGTTGGCACTTTCCCTCATTCTGATACCTCCTTCACTGAAGGTATGCCAGGAAAGGGATGGATTAGTATGTGATTTGCTTTTCTTAGTCTTCCTGTTGGTTATTCCTATGCAACTTCCTGATTGATGTGCAAGATATTTTTATACCACTTAAAAAGTCTACCCTTGTCCCTGTCATCGGATCCTAACTTTCAGACTTGGGACTAAGCAGATGAAAGGTAACTTGTAGAGGCCCAAGTCTTTTATTACATTTAATTCCTAGCAAAGTATTGAAAAGATTTGAAAACATAGATGAAAATTTAACTGCACACTGATCTCAAATCAGTGAGAAGTAGGAGACATGGCATTTGTGTAAACAGTTTTTTCTTATTCTAATGCTGTTTTCATGGAATCTATTCAAGCTTCAAAGGAAACTAGTAACAATCCTTTGGTTACAACTGCCAATGAGCACTCACACACTTCCATGAATTAACTTACTAACTAGGCCAATATTTTTCTTTCCTTTTTTTTTTTTTTAAACATTGATTTTCCCATGAGGTTTATTTAGAGATTATTAGATGGTGTTGAGTAAATTCTAGAAAATCAATCTTCATCTATAACATCAGTTGGATCTCGATGCATGAGATCTGTTTGATCCTCAACACATTGTTAGAGATTTTAATTGCTGTTGTATCCCTTTCTTGGACTGACAAATGTGGAACTTGCTTCTGAGTCATTTCTGCACAGAGCACACAGACTATTATGCTGAACACACACCAGCCATGTGACTGAGAAGTCTGATACATGATTTAGCTTGAATCATACCTTGCTATTTTTCTGGAACAAAAAAAAATATATTTGCAACAGCTAGGAGCATAGCAAACTTCACTGGCTTTCTAAATACTATTGAGACAGACATTGCAGTAAGGTCTTTAAAAGGGTAGAAAAGTTAAAGCTTATCCTACCTTGTGCCAGGAAATGTAGACTGTATTCCCAATTCTATTTATTGTCTTTTTACTTTATATGCAGGGACAACTTAGCCTCCATTGTTGTTTCACACACATTTTCTTTGCTGGATGTGTCTGTGCTTTTGACTGCATAATCCAAATATTGCTTATTTATAAAGTAATCTGTGACTCTGAGCCACAAAAGATGCAAAATCATTACAGTCTTATGGTACAAAGCCTCCTTTGAGTTATGGAGGCAAATTTAATTTCTTTTTCCCTAACCTTTGGGGAAGAGTAAATCCATCTTCCCTGTCTTTGTAGGTAAGTTCTGGAGTGGTCCCTGGATAAAGAGGAATGCTGTCCAGAGTGTCTAGCTTTGCTATGCCTTAGGAAGTGAGCTTAGGTACTTCAAAGGGGTGAATAGTCTATAGTTATTACTATAAATATATAGCAATTTAAAAAGTCTGTAGCAACATCTTTCAGGTGACTTAAAGGTTTTTTTTGTAGAGACATTTTCTATTTTTTCTTTTTATTTACAGACTAACAAATTTTTTAGAATCCTGAGTGCTTCATTCTTTAAATAGAGATTTTGAAAATTATTATACCTGTCACTAGAACAGTACTGTAAACAGAAAGTAGTCGTACTGCCAAGTGACAGTGAATGCAAGAGTTGCCTATGAAACTTAATGGAGCTCTTTTGGTGTAGCTCATAATGTGAAATGTTTTTAAATGTTATGTACTTTTCCACATTATATAAATGGAAATAATAGTATGTGAAAATAGACAGCTTTAAAATAAACAGTATGTTTACATGTAGATTTTACATTGTGTGCCCCAGAGTGCAATAAGGTTTTCCCCCCCCTAGTGAATTTGAGTAAGTGTTGAATGGGAATTGTATTTCTAGTGGAAAATCTATTTCAGAAACTACTTGTCTCAAAAGAATAAGCATGTTAATTTTAACTAGTCACAGTCAGCTAAGTTTATTCCAAAATTAAATAGAAAATTTTCTATATTAATGTGCTATCTACTGCCTTCCAGGCAAAGTTAAATAATTATGTTCCTTTCTAGTACGTGTATTATGGAATTGCCACTACTGTTGCATTCTAAATCCTAATAAAGTCTACAAAGAGATTTAGTCTAACACCAATTCAGTCACTATTTGAAAATACTAACATATATTTATGCTATTTTTAAGGAAGGAAGATGAAATGGTTTTAGCATGCAGTGGTTCATACTGTGGTATCTTATGTTTGCATGTTATGACTTGGTCTGAACTGAATTAAAGGATTAGTTGATATATTTGACTGGAAATATGTAAAAATTATTATTTGCTTTTAAAATATATAGTTGGACAAATTCTTTGGAGCAATAGGCTGATCTGGATGCTAGCAAATGTTTATTTTGCTTTTTTGTGTGTGTGAATAGCAAGAACATCATGTTTGGTATTTATATCTGATCCACACTGGCAAAGCTATTTTGTTTAAATGTTAAAGTATTCCTTTCTGTCTCTGCATTGCCCATAGAACTGTTAGCAGCAGAATGCAGTATATTCTGATATTTTTAATTCACTCTACAATGGATATCTGAAAGAAAAAATTATTCCAACATCAGTAATATCAAAGATGCTGATGTGGCAAGTCTAATTAACGTAAATATGTAAGTGATTGTTTTTAAGATTTTACTACTCTGGAGTTTATCAAAAGCATGTTTCTTCATTCCCCCTTGAATAACACTTAGCTTTCTTAGAAACTTGGAAAAAATTTAGAAACTTAGGTTGTTTAGGCTGGATATTAGAAAGTATTTCTTTACTGAAAGAGTGGTTGGACAGGGAGGTGGTGGAGTCACCATCCCTGGAAGTGTTTAAAAGAAATATAGATGTGGTGCTTAGGGACATGATTTAAGCATTGAATGGGTAGATAAAGGTTATGGTGGGTGGATTTAGGTTATGGTTGGACTTGAAGATCTTCGAGGTCTTTTCCAACCAGGATGATTCTGTGAAACATCTTAAATGTTGCAGTGCTTCTTCCAGTTGTTTTTTATTGTTTTTAAACAGTAAAAACTAGATACAGTGTTTCCATTTAAATTGTAATTTCTCCTGTACCTAAATAAGAGCAGAATTAGTTTGTCAGGTACGTGGACATCTGGAATTTTCTGTAGCCTTCCTACTGGGTAATAACACATGAAGGTCTGCTCTTTATAAAGCTGTAGTCTTTTGCCCTTGATGGAGTTCTTTGATCTAATAGCACCTATTCAGAACTATAAAATAAATTATTATTTATTTAATTTTACTGCTATATTTATGCTTTACATATTCACATGGGTGGTCTGAAAGCTGGAAACCTTTTTCAGGAGTTGAACCTGAATGAAAAATACCCAAATTTCACAATTTGATGAATATACAGACCTGACAGTCTGTTGTCAGAAGGTCTAACTTTCAGGCTATGCTATGTTCTCTGTCCTTCCTGGTGGTATGGTATAAGAACAACTTAAAATAGGTGCTAGATGAATTGAATAATATAAAACTTTGTGGCAAGAGTGGTATGAAGAAGGTACTGGGTGCTGACAGGCACTCAGTAGTTGTAGTGGCGATAACCAAAGGGAAGCAAGTAAAGCAGTGTGTTCTGCTGGGGCTTCTCAATACAGATGTTCCCCTTAACTTTGACAATACTGTTAAACAAAACCTGTCCTTGCTTCAAACTGGATATCTAATGATGATTTCTGCCAAGTGTGGTACCTGTGTGAGTTTTGTTTCTTGTCTTGATTTTTTTTTTTCCCTTGCATTATTGATTTGCTATTAGTTTCCATTAGGTATTTCAATTTCTGGCTGTATGCTATAGTATCATAACATCCCTAAGGCTATTGCATATCAATCTCTTCAGCTTTCTCATAATATGAGATACATATAGCTACCAGAATATGAGAGCAAAATCATAATCTACTTTAGATATCTTCTACATATAAATACTGATTTAAAAGTCATAAGCAAAACCCTGACCATCTCCAAACCCCCTTTGCTAAGGAGAGCTCCTTTTTAAAATATGGCAGGCCAAATTTTTGTCTTCATTGCTTGACTAGAGTTCTAGCATCTGTATCATTGGCCTGAAGGCCTTATTTCCAGGAACAGTTTTCAAGACTATAGCTGCTTTGGGTATCTGGATTAGGTTGAAACAGGTGGCTGGTTCCAAAAGGGAATATAAAAATGCATAGAAATACTCTAAATGTTCTATTGCTTCTCATCTTGATTAACTCAAAGTCTTTTTGTGACTTTCTTACTCCAATCCTTGCTGAAGATGAAAATGTGCCGTGAGTTGTAAAACTCTTAATTCCCCACCCTTAATGGCCTGATGAAAGAATGAATAATCCTTATGCAAGTTAGAACATTAACATGAAGTCCACAGAGGCAGAAGGAAACTAGGAAGGCCTAAAAAAAGAAAGATCAACAACTTCTGATTAAAGGATATGTGATTTTCATTCTGTCTTGACTTAGTGGATGAGTTCAAATCAGTGGATTTAAAAAAAATAAATCTGTGCTGCTCAGTTCGAGTAGCATGTGCCTGATGCAGGTCAATATTTAGCATAGAAGTTTATCATCCCAGGAAGCTGTTTGCTAGTTTGGGGTGACCCAGCTTTGTTGATCCTTAAGGGCCAGAGTTCCTACTTTTAATGAGCTTGAAGATCTTTATGCTTAATTGATTTGGTAGATTTTTAAAGTAGTACTGCATGAATTGCTGAGCTTGGGAGGTTATTTCTGTCTGGTCCAGTGTGTTTTCCAGTATAACCATGAAGAATGCAGAACTTTTTAGTCTAATAGCATTTTATTTTTTAACTTTTCCTCGATAATCATCTAATGTTTTATCCCTGGGCTTTCTGATCTATTATTATTTTAAAATATTAGTGTTCAGGAATGTTCAAAAGCCTCTTGCCTCCCCCCCACCCCCGACACTCTCCTTAGCTGTGAGCAGTCCTGAAATCTCTCAGCCCGCAGGCAGGAGATAAGGCAGAGCAGACAGGGGCTAAGGGGAGAGTTATGAGCTTCCTGAGCCTGGGGTCGACAGGGATGGATGGATGGAGTCCCCCCCGGATGCCGGCCATGGACAGAAGAGAAGGGAAGAAGAAGCAGGAAGGAAGTTGTCTTCTGTGATCTCTGACCTTCCTCGGACCTTACGTAGATCTATGGAATGGAATACCTTTGGTCAGTTCTGCTGTCTGTCTAGTCCAGCTCCCCTATGGGGGGGTCACAGATACAATTCTCCTGCCCCAGTAGCCTCTGTAGCAGCAGAGCTAAGAAGCGACCTTGGAGTCTCAGCACAAACATAAACATTCCAGTGTTATCAGTCCACTAGCTGGAACACTTTTTGCTAGTTAAAAGAAAGCTTACTGAAGGAAAAAAAATCAGTAAAAGGAAAATTAGCTTCATCCTGGTTCAACCCAGGACAACTAGTCTGATGGATTATTTGCATGTTAGACTATCTTCCAAAGGTGAATCAGTGGAAGACTGATGAACCCAGTGTTGCACTGAATATAGTAAAATGCATTTTCTACTAGTAATACTTACTCCTCACTATCAGGTAGTGTGCTTAGCATCTCATCTAATATCTGTGCATCTCCTGCTATATTCACCTAAGAATACTTCACAGTCTATGGTGTTCCACAATATTGGTATTTTTTTTCTTTAAGACCTTGGTAATTGCATCAGCAGTTTGTATTAGACAGACTTCTACTGTTTCATGCGGTATGGAAAGTGAGGCAAAATGAGGAACTTCCATTGTGGTGGATTTCACTTGGTTTTGAGGGTCAGCTGCCTCTCAAGTTTGAATTCTATATTTGAGATTGAAGATAGTGAATATTGATATTTTGCTCTGCGGTCCAGGGAATAAAGTGAAATGGTTGTCTTACCTGACCTGCTCCAGTTGAACAGTGACTAGCCTTATTGAAATCTGTGAGGTTAGAGTGGTATAAAAAGAGTGCTGAGTGTGTGTCAGAGTAAAGTTCAATACTACTTAGAACTGAACCTTATTGGTGTTACTTCTATAGCCTGTCACCTGGAGCATCATTGCAGTCTCCATGAAGCACTCTGTCAGAGCTCTATGCCGGCTAAATACTAACTAAATAATTTTGAGAAGCAGTTGACAGAAAATACTAAATAATTTTGAGAAGTTGACAAATCCTTGTTCATAACCCCTAACCCGATGTGCTATAACCAAAGCTATGAATAACCTGCCTTCTCTCTGTCTGCCTGCTGGAATGTTCGCAGAAGCAGAATTTCTTTCTTAACTACTGTAATGTCTTTTATGTAATGTGGATAATGAAGAGAAGGCTATTAAGTTGTATTTATAGTCATTGTTAGTTTAAATTTTTTTCAAATTTCCATAATGGTGTAAATTTGAGAAATTTTTTCTTGAACACCAGGTAAGTGGTGGTGTTGCTTCAAAATAATGTTTTACTTAGAAATAAATATTTCTAAGACAGTAGCTGTCTGTTGCCAGTAAGATCACTGCAAAAGGCACTAAAACGTTATTGAGACTTTTTCAAGATTGTGTTTTAATATTTTATTTATTTTCTTGTGATCCTAGAAATTACGAAGCAGCATTTACAGAGAGCTCTTTGAGCACCTGGATTGGTAGATTAAATGCCAAACTAGGTTATGCTTTCTAAGGAGGCTCAAGGAATGGGTCAAATGTATCTCGTAAGACTGCTGTTTGAGCCTATAGCTTCATTGATCTAATACTGCTCTAGAATATAACAATCCTGTTTAGTAGAGAAAAAGAAATTACTTTCCCAGAGCCTGTGGGCAATTTGCTCGTTGCAAACGATTTATTCTACTTTAAGATCTGCTAGATACTCTGGAAAATATAGTTTGAAGATTTCAAATTTTAAAAGAATGACTCTTGGGATGGAATTTTTGAAAATCTGTCCAGATCTCTATGGTCTTTAGAGAAAACTGAAGATCAACCCATCCTCACTCAATTTATGTATAATAGCTGATACTGTTGGTTAGCATGTGTACCTATTCTGAAAGAACTCAAGATTAACTCAAGGAACATGTCCTCGAGCTCCAGAGTCGTCTTGTAACCTCTAGACTTGGTATGTGTGCTATTGATTTTCACTTCTGTAAATCATTAATTTCTTTACATATTATATCTAAATTCTTCCTAATACCAATGTCCTTATGCTTTGAGGAAGTGTAATGAAGGAAGGGAGACTAGTTACTTTAGTTTGTTGAGAAGGATATTCTTAAAGACAAGAAAAACATGAAATTCCTGACTTGTCAAACATCATATTTTCCATCATGATGTTTTAATGATGAAATTTCTTTAGGGGTTCTACGAAGTGAAAATGCTTTAAGGACTTTGGGAAGTGTAATCCAGTCTTTAATTTTTAATATTGTGATCAAGTATTTGCTGTGATCAAGTTGCTCGTAGTGGAGCAGAGGTAGAGATGCTTGTGCACATCAGTAAAGCTCCTGGGATATTAGGAAAAGAAAGGGGCTGTAATTCCCTTCAAGGGAAGAAAAAAGGGATTTTATAGCAATCCTTAAATGGAAGCTTCTGCCCAAAGATATGTTAAATTGCAGTGAATGCTTTGTAGGCGAGAATCTTTACTGATAGATAACTCTTTCAGGCGTATCTGTATATTCACCAAGTTGCTATAGGAACATGATTTTAGACAGACTTAAGTAGAGAATAAACTGAGAACTTAATGTACAGTACTTTCTGATGAATGAGTTATCCTTTAATGCCTCACATCTTGATGCCATCTGGACTATAGTTCATTATTATTCCACTATGCTATATAGGTTTCTTCTAAAATACACTTTTAATTATGCTTCAGCAATAAATGCTGAGTATAATAAACTATTTGAGTGCTGAAAGAAGGTGAAGTACTACTCTGCAGGAGATGGGTCATTCACAACAATAAGCAGAAGGCTTAATAATGGAATTAATGAAAACTGTTTAGTTGCATTAGGGGGAGGTTTGGATATAAAAGACAAGGTAACAGAAAAAATTTAACTGGGAGGTTTCCAGATAGCCTGGAAAGAATTTAGTGCTGAAAGGAAATAAAAGAGAACTGTTTTACAAGAAGGATGGCTTCTGGCACAGCAGAGAGCATGCTACCTCCTTCTCTTAGCTGTGTTATATCTGGCAGGCATACAGTGTGCTAAAAAGAATCTATGAGAAGATGGGAGTTAGGAGAAGAAAGGGCCACATATAAGAAAAACTAGCAAGCATCTCCACACAACCCCACTAAAAAAAAAATAAATTTAAGAGCCTTTGACTTGCCATCCTGAGAGATGGGCTGATTGACTGGAGCCAAAATACAAAATCCCAGACCTAATGGTAAAGCTAAGAGACTAAATATCTCTTGGTGAAATTTTAGTCAAATAATGGGAACGTCCAAAGGATTGACTTGAGGTTTATATGGGATGTACCAAGCATATCTGTAGGAATCGTTCCTAATTGAAGAATTGCTAATGGGAATAGCTTAGATTTGACTCTGAGGAGTAGAAAGGAGGACTTTGTTGAATGGAAAAAAAACTGAGTGAGAATTAAGATTAAAATCAACATAAATCAAATTCATGATTCTTTTTTTTTTTTTTAAAAAAAAAAGGCTGAATGCATGTAAAAAAGTAGAGTTAAACAAACTTGAGGAACTTAGGGAAGGCCATCTGCAGGAAAACAATAATGCAGAAGATCTGGCTGTTAATAAAAAGTTGTGAACTGCACCTATTGTCATGTGGAGAAATGACAGGGAAATAATAATAGATTTCTCTGTATGAGATTTTAAGAGGAGAAGTCAAACGCAAATGAAAATAGCAGAATAGATGTTGCTATCACAGGAAAAGCAACTGTAACATTGGGGGATACTGAAGAAAGGATTGCATGAAGATACTGAATGTGATTATTTGTCTTTAATGTTCCAGGTGTTGTATTAGATAGCCTATGTCAAGTTTTGGCCATTACTGGTGGAGTGATTTACACAAAATGTTGAGGTTTAAAAGGAAGGGAAAAGTAATAATAAGAGGTTTGGATAGAAAGGCTTGAAAAACTCATTTCTTCAGTCCTTTCATGTGACAGAAAAAGGAGAGTGATGGAGAAATTAAATATAGTTTATTAGAACAATTGTGTCCTAGGTTGAGCCGGGTTTAAGCTCTCGATCCCCTGCCCCTCCCACCCAGGTAGGGAAGGAGAGAGAGAATTAGGAGAGAGACTTAGCTGGATTGAAAACTAAATTAGGCAGCTTTAATTATATGTACAATTATAGACAAGTGTTTTCAGGAACGTGCAAAAGCCTCTTGCTTCCCCCCCACCCCCAGCAACTCTCCAGCACTCTCCTTAGCTGTGAGCAGTCCCCAAAAGTTTTCAGTCCACTGTCTGAGATAACAGCAGAGCAGACAGGGCTGTGGGGAGAGTTATGAGGGTCAGGGCTGAGCCTGGGGCCGACGGTGATGGATGGATGGAGTCCTCCCTGGACGCCAGCCGTGGACGGAAGAGAAGGGAAGAAGAAGCAGGAAGGAAGTTGTCTTCTGTGATCTCTGACCTTCCTTGGAGCTTATGTAGATATATGGAATGGAATACCTTTGGTCAGTTCTGCTGTCTGTCTAGTCCAGCTCCCCTATGGGGGGGTCACAGATACAATTCTGCCCCGGTAGCCTCTGTAGCAGCAGAGCTAAGAAGCAACCTTGGAGTCTCAGCAGAAACATAAACATTCCAGTGTTATCAGTCCACTAGCTGGAACACTTTTTGCTAGTTAAAAGAAAGCTTACTGAAGGAAAAAAAAAAATCAGTAAAAGGAAAATTAGCCTAAACCTCGCTCAACCTAGGAGAAATGGTTGTAATGAAGTTTTCTCCAAATCTACTCCCTGCCAATGTGACATTAAGTCCCAGAAGGAAAGAAGAATATGCAGAAAACTTCATGAATTATAGAATTAGAAAAATGTGGACATTAAATAGTCAAGTCTTTTCAAAGTGAAGTTGTAAATATTTTACCTTAACTGTACTTTTAGTTTGCATCAGAAAGGCTTGATACATTTTGGATCAAATTTCTGTAACCACTTGTTCTCTGAAAAATTATAATTTAATCTGATTATTTGAAACAATTTTCATCATAAAATTGATTTTACTTGGAACTATATTTTTACATTTCATGAGGATGCTCAGTGCAAAATTAGATGAAATTAGATGAAAAGATGCATGATTTCAGAATATAGGACAAGTATCTTACAAATAATTATATATAATCATTCACTTATTTAATTGAACATGTCTGTTCTGCAGAAGTATAACTCAGGTTAATATAAGAATGTTTTCGGTGTGAAGAATTTATTTTTTTTTTTTCAGGAAAGTAGACATGACATTCTATTTGGCTTCCAGTAATAGAAGATAAGTGAAATATAAGAATTTATTCTACTTAGTAATGGAATGGTATTTAATCAAACATTCTACACTTACATTACAATAAAAATCCATATTCTTCTCCATTATTTGAAATGATACATTAGAATAAAAATCCATATTCTTCTTCATTATTTGAAATGATCTATTTATACCCTTCATCGTGGACAGTAAAAATACAACTTTTTATACAATCCTGTTTTCAATTATTTGAATAAATTTCTTTTGTATCCTGTTGCATGAAAACTTGCATAGTAAGTGCAGGGTATAGTGTAAGAATAGAGAACTTTATTACCTGGCTTGTTTTCAATATGAATAATTAAGAGAGTCAAACTTACTTCTGTGTGGCAGTGCCTTTTCAGGAATGTTGTGACTATCTATTATTGATCGAGCACTCATAAGTTTTCAAATGGCCATCAGCTACTTGTTTAAGAATTTATTTCCGATCTTACCTATGTGAAGATATGGTGCCATGATAACCTTGTATTGGGTATGGGATTGTAACAGGAACCTGAGTTTTCCAGAATGATTGAGTGCATTTGTCTAAATATTCTTCTATATTGAGTCTACTTACTGTATAGAGAAATAAAGTGTTTGTTTTGTTGTTTTTTTTCCTAACCCACAAAAGTCAGGATTTATAAGAATAAAAATAAAATAAGTACCTTCTTTAATATAGAAAAGTTGAAGTGATTATGTTGGGAAGAGAAGTAATAAAGGGGAGTTTACATCTGCCCACAGTGCCTGGCATGTGGAGTCTTACTTCAAGTTCAGTGACTTTCTGGCCTGCAGGAAAAATTCTGTGGACTTCTCTCTTGTATGTGGGATGTTTTTTGTCCTAGACTTGTCTGCTTCACATGCTGCTCAGCAGTGATCTTATTCTGTTTGATTAAGCTGCATCTTGAAGCTCTTCAGTGCAATTCTTACTTCCTCCTTTGCCTGCTACCCGTTGCAAAGTAGCTCCACCATAAGTGCTCAGCTGCTCCTTGGAGAAAGAGCAGTCTTCCCCTGCCATCCATTTCTATTTTTTTTCCAAGGGGTCTTACCTGAGCTAGGTAGTCAGTTAAAGGCTCATAGGAGAAAGGAAGAACAAACCGATAAACCAGTATCTGCTACATACATGGATATTATTTTAATGTCAGTATTTTAAAAGGATCATTTTATGAATCTTACCAGTAAACAGAATAGCAGCCTTCTGCAGCAGTTCCTTAGGGACTTTAGTGTAACATCATAAAACAAGTAACATGAAAACCCTTTTAGCTATAATGAAACCAAAATAATTTTTTAAACTTTTATGGAGTAAGCTGATCTCAAACTGAAATAACCTGAATGGGTATTCTAGCTACATCTGGTTATGTAATAATAACATCGGAGCAGAAATCTTACCCCTTGGTATTAGAAGGGTAGTGTGTGGGGGGAATTTTGCTTATAAAAGCATGTCTCCTAAGTTTCCCTTCAAGTTTGTTGTTCTGCTATTTCTCCTCTAATTTGCTTCTCTGATTCATTTATTCTTTTCATGAATTTCTTTGAGCTCTTCTTTTACAGAAGAGGGCATTAGAGAAGAGATTGCCTGGAGCTGTTTCAGAGGAGGATGTTTTACTTATTTTGTGGTGTTTCTCACTCTGCATTTTATTCACTTTCTCAGCTAGTCTAGGCGTTATAGCCACTGTTTCCTTCCTTCCTGGTGGCTTTTTATCACATACCTGCCTATTTAGTCTGCAGTGATTCTGTCCACTTTGGATAGAGAGGCAGATAAAGCAGCTGTTACTTAGCCAAACTGTGAAATAAGGATTAGGCCTTAATCCTTGCATGACAATCAGGGCTAAAGCAAGTCCAGTCTTTTGATGAGAGAGACTGAGATTTGCATTTTAAAGATTTAATTGAACTAGGAGTTTCAAAGGCACTCAGCACTGACCTGGTTAATTTTATTTTTTTTTGTGGACTTCTTCTCATTCCCTTGTTGGAAGTGTTGGTGGTAACTTTCTAGGTATAGGAGGTGAACCCTAAAATACAGTGTTTTTCATGGCCTTTTTCTCATGGTAATACAGAAGACAGTAAGTTGTCCTCTTCTGTGTTCCATTGATCTTCTGTGGATCTTTTCTATATCTAACTTCTTAAAATGTGAAATTCCCCTGTAGAGCTGCTTTCTTTTGCAGAAGACTGATGGTGGAAGAGGGTAGTGCCAGTCTGGATTGCCATAGGTAAGTACTGTAGCTGGAGAAAACATGAGTTGCTGCTTCCTGGTAGGTCTGTGTTGCAGAGGAGATAAGGTGCTGAGATAAGGAACTAGTATGTTCACTCAGTTATATTGCACAAAAACAAATGAAGTGATGATCTGTAAAGACCTGACAATAGCTTCACTTTTATTTCAAGTCTGAAGCTGGCAAGCCAAGAATATGTACCTATGCTTTGTCCTAAAACCTAAATACGGCCTCTGGGAACGTCATGGAAGTTGAATACATAGCAAAAGATTGCACAGTATGCACCAGATATAAAAGCAAATGCTGTAGATTTGTAGAAATAAAATACCCTTATCTTTCTAATACTATCCCCAGACAGTGATCTGCATTACATAAGAAGTGTCACTGGATGCTTCTGTGGCTTAGTTCAACCCTAACAAAAATTTTGGAAGTTGAAGATGTCTTATGCAAATGTTATCCATTGTGTTATATGGAGCATCCTGAAATGCACTATAATTTTGCTTTCAGAAAATTGATTGATATTATCAATATTTAAGTCACACCCTATTGTGTATTATAGGATACTTTGCTATGGATTCATGCATCAGAGTAAGTCTTGCATGCAATTTTGGCTTGTACTTTTTTCACATTGTCAGGTGACAGGTTGCATAAAGATCAATCAAATAACGTTAGTTGGATGAATAACATTAATCTAGTTCCTAATAGCTCTTGAAAATATTTCTGGCTTCTGGAACCATTCCGTTATTTTCTTTGGCAGAGAATGTCTTAATGAAAATTAAAATTATAAAGGGTATACTTCTGTTCTTACCCAGTTCCTTTAGTGCTTTCTGCAAGCTGTGGTTCCAAGAATTGCTTTACTGTTAGCTCTTTATTGTATTACTGGACTTATACATAAGTGATATTTCTATTAAAAGAACTGACATTAGAAAGAACTGTGCTCATGCTTGTCAGGATCATATATGTACATGTGTGTATGTATGTGTATAATAAATATATAAAATTAATTACATACATTTGAATAAGTTAAAGATCTGTTTTTCAAGATTTTATTTTAAATCCTGTCATTTTGCTTGCTACATGTAATCTTTACAATTCTGCTTCCCACTTTTTAATATGTTACCTCTATTCCTCTCTTCCCATTACAGTGTCTAAGCATCCAGGTAATTACAGTAACATTATTGATTGTTTTGGTCCCTAGAGTTTGATGTCCTTTATGTGCCAAAGTCTACTGATAATCATCAGTTTAGTAGCAGGGATAAAGACATAGGCATCATAGCTTTTCACTATTATTCTTGATCCAATAGCAGAGTAGTTGGCTAAATTTGAATTTTTTTTGTATTTAGCAAAACTAATAAGTAGGATTTTGGTACTAGTGAATCAGGAATGTTGTTAACTGCTGGTCACTTTCAGAAGAACTCTAGAAACTGCAATGATAACCCAGTTGGAAACTGAAGACTTGAAGATGCATCAAGGTGCATACATAAATGTTATCATAATTCCATGTAGCAGTTGAAACTGACATCATAATTTAAGATCTATCTTACACAATTAATTATTTTACATGTGTTAAGAGCACTGAATATTGCAAAAAAAATGAGTATGCAGTAGCATCTCAGAAGTTGCCATAAATTTGACAGAAAGTTGCACCTGGTAACTTCTGGATGTGAGCTGATTGCTTTTCCCAGTACTGATAAACAGCAATCGAAGTGAATCAGTAGCTAGACACATAATTAAAGCATCTAACTTAGGGATTAACAGTAAAATGCTGTTTTCAGATATTCACCAAAGCAAGCTTTACTAGATTAATAATAAACTGTCCAAATAATAGAGGAATTAAAATAAGAATAAACATAAACACAACTAATGTTAATTATGGAACTGTTAATTATATCTTTTGCTGTATCAACTAAAATATCCTAATTCAGGGATAACTTCATCATCTTGGGTAGAACTAAAACAATAGCCCACACTGAATTAGTACAGATAATTGCTTGCTGCAATAGTAACGAAGTTGTGGTTACGTAGGGTTCATATTGGTTGTTAGAACTATAACAATATCTTGTTTTGTATTAGAGCTTTATTTGACTCTTTCAAAAAGTTTTATGTTTAAGCTTACCAAAGGCATGAAGTGAAAAAGGAATTCAGCAAGCTGCAAAAAGCTACAATTCACATTGCAGACATAATTTGTCTTGATTAATTGTTTTATAGTTTCTTTAGTTCAGAATTTGCAGGATCCTATAGAAAGAGTAAATTAGATAGAAATCCTCATTCAGAAGATGATGTGGATTAATCTGTCTCCTGCACTGTGGCACACTGACATCTACCTTGAACATGAGGACTTTTTTTCAGTCTGAAGTTTCATTTCACTAATTAAATCTCTAGATCTTACTTTGATTCTTTGGCTTTTGTAATGTCAGAGTTCAAGTAAGTGGTCTTTTCAGGTTTGAGAAACATGGGAAAACTTGCTGTTGCTGAGGGAGAGTGTTCAACACATGAGAATTCTTGTTGCATAATAGTTGTGATTTTTAGAAATAGTGAAGTTGAAACCGAATGATACACATTTTGTAGAAATTTACATATTTTTAAAAAACTTGGCAATATGGTACAGCTTATAGAAATTTTAAGGGTAGAAGGATGAGTGAAGTGTGCAACTGTTTGAATCTCTAGATTTTCTGTATTAGCAGTAAGGGCTTGTGTTCATCACATCAACACAAAAAAAGTTGTATCTAATATAACTAGTATTAAGGACATACCACTTTTGAGAGGCAATAGAATGACAAATATCTAGTCAGGTGACATAATTCTTGTTATAATTTATGGGAGAAAATTCCTCAGATGGTTCTACTTAATATAGATATATAAGGAAATAAGGATTGGGAGCTTATAATTTCAGTGTTTTTTTTTTTGTAGTAGCTAGCCTAGCTACTCACCAAATCACAAATGAATGTAGCTCAAGGTGTAACAACTCCAATTAACACCACAGCAAGTGTTTAAGTCCAGATAATTTGCTTGATGATTGCAGAAGGTGTGGAAGATGAAAAGGATTTGGACAAGCAGTAATTCTTCAGTGATTAGGTGCAGTAATTTATCTTGAAAACAGAGATGCAAATAAATAACAAAAATGACTGAGCTTTTGTGTTGCACTGAGTTTTGTGTTATAGTGCCAGTGTGTTCTGAAGTCTAAAAGCTCACCAAATGGCTAAGTATTATATTAAAATTATGAATATCAAACCTCTGCTCCTAATCCTTAGACATTTTTCTAATCCTTCTGCCCTTCTCACCCCTCTCTTGCACTGAAGCCCCCTCCCTCTGTTTAGCCTTTTATTTTTAGGAGTATTTCAGATTATATGTAAATGGATTGCTGTTCTGCTTTTTGTGAGAGGATTTGTATAATACTGTATCAGGACTTTCAGGAAAAAGATCAATTAAATAGT
The DNA here is from genome assembly GCA_020745705.1 of Hemiprocne comata. Taxonomy (NCBI): domain Eukaryota; kingdom Metazoa; phylum Chordata; class Aves; order Apodiformes; family Apodidae; genus Hemiprocne; species Hemiprocne comata. The sequence continues at coordinate 38,986,254 of CM036589.1, forward strand.
ATGGTACGTCTATCAATATTTATTATAGAAAGTTGCACATATGCTCAAGTACATATGCTACATATGTACATATGTTACATATACTGAAAGTGGGATCATCAAGTTCTGTTAATTAGTAGACAACGTGCTGCTCACATTACAGTTTCATCAAAATGAAAATTTTGAGGGTTTTTTTTTTCACAGGTTATGCCATCTGGCTTCACTTTTATTCAGTGCACGATATGCATTAACTTTTAATTCTTTTCATGTACAAACTTCCTAAATTAACTCCTTTATTTCCTGTATCTTGTAAATTGTTAGCCTAATTTAGAGCTCAGTTAGCAGAACACTGCATGTTAATCACATGGCCTCTTTTAAGAACATGGTAATTTATTATGATAACACTGTAACACTTCAAGAAATGAAATGTCCATAGTGTTTCTGTTCATAATATCTGAATTCTCAGAATTATCAGCACGTATAATCATCCAGCATTCTTACTGAGATAAATGTGACATCAGTGCTCAGTGATTGAAATACAATTTTCTTCATGGTAATATTACTTTCAGTCTGTCTTCTTTTAGGAAGTGTCAGCTGCATAATATTACATAGGACATCCTTCAGAAAGAGGACTTCGTATTATTTTGTGGTTTAGTATGTCGTTTTACTTGAGGAATTATGAGTGTGTATGTATGTATTTTTGAAACTTAATTCAAAACCACAAAAGCCTCTCAGGTTTGTAAGAACAATCATCTATACAATTAATTTACTTTTAATCTGTGTTTTGTTTGTTTAGTTTACTATTGCAGATGATACTGGAAGTATGTGATTTTAAAAAACAGCATTATCAAGAGCAACATTTATTGCATTATTAATTCAGTAGAATGGTCACAAAGTCTGTTTTTTCTCTCCATTGTGTCTCCAACTCAGTAAGATCATGTGATGGTGTGAATTCAATGGTTCTGCCAAAAGTAATTGGCCTAACCATGTACTCAAACAAAGAGATATGCTTTAAATACCTTCTTATTTTGAGACTAATTTCTACATATTGAATTTAAGTTGTCAGGAAAGCCAAGTAATTGCACTGAGCGAACATAATGCAACTTTGGAATGGTGGAGTAGATCCTGAGAGTTTGTAAATTTTACTTGACAGCAGGGTTGGTGTCACAGATTATGCTATACTTTATGGAGTCAAATCTCTCTGAAAACCAAACATTTTGCCTTAACTTTCATATACTAGCAAAACTGTATATTTTAGTTGATGTTTCAGTAGTCTCTGCAAAAGGTGCTTTTTTCAAACTATATTAATAAATTTCAGCTTTCATGGATTCATTCTATGATTCTAGTCTTATTCTCCATGCTTGGAAGAGGCAATGCTTAGAGGCCCTCTAACTGTCAAAACACGCAGTCTATTTATGTGCCTTTTATCATTTCTCTCTTATCCTGAAGAGATAAAAAAGCAGCCCACAAAAGCCTTTCAATTTCAAGAACGAGCTTTTTAGGTTTTGTAAAAAAAACCCCAACTTGTAAACCAGAAGTAGTAGCTCCTGAAAATTGGCATAACAGGTCCAATAATGGAAAAGAATAGGGTTTGTTTGTTTGGGGCTTTTTTTTTAGTACTTGACATTTTGATTAAGAATAGATGTGGTACAAGTTTAAAATGATACACTTTAGAGTAGAAGTTGACTGATAGCTCCAAAATTAATTCTGAAAGTGGAATAGGCATGTGTGTGCTGTGTTTTAAGTAGGAACTTGAAGGGATTGATTATAAGCTGTTTGACTTCTTTTAGAGATCTGAAGCAAAATATAAAATAAATTGTTAAAATACTCAGAGAATGCAGTGCATCATTTAGATACAATGAACAAGTTCTGAGATAGGCACATGCTGAAGTATGATATGATAAACAGAAGTTTGACACTAGAAAGCTATTTCATCTAGTCAATAAAACATAGCAGATCCAAGCGCTGAAAGTAAAAACTATTCTTCAGTTTACCATTTTGACTAGGAAGAACTTTGTAGTTGCAGACAGTCTTGTGTTGGAACCACTTCTGAGTGGGTATTGTGCTGGTTCTCTGACCTTTCAGTGATGCAACCTGCATGGATGGGTATGCGTAACTGGGATTACACAGCAGGAAAATCTGATGATTGTAAAAACTTTAAAAAAGTTGAGACTTGTCAATGCTTTATTAGCTTGCTGTGCATTTATGCTGTAAAGCTGATATGAGTTGAAAATCTAGTTGACATGTCTAGTATATTGGAATCCTAACTTTCAGGATTTTGTAAGAGCTATGACTTTACTTTCTGTTACCATGTCTATTCTGGCATAAAATGCTTGCAAAGAAAATAACTACTTTTCTTGCACTCTTTTCCCCTCCCCCATTTATAAGGCTCTTCTGTTTTCTAAATGTAACACTCTCTTACACCTATATTCTGGAACTGAAAAATCTAGAGGAATGAAAAGGAAAGTTCTAGGAGTCTCTGGCATTTGGATTATTATTCCTATTTTATTAGATTTTCAAGCTGTGCATTACAGCTAATAACTTTGTAAGACAAAAGAATGAAAGTGCCTATGAATGTGAATTTTCAAATAACTCATAGCAGCAGTTACAAAGCTTGCTGAATTCAAAATACGTTTTACCCGAATAGTTTAACAACTTTGATACACCAAGGACCATATGGTTAATCTAGTCTGAATAATAATCTAGAACTGAATATTTACCACAATAAGGATTAGAATTTTCAGACTGTGGAACAAATTTTCGGTTTACTTTGCTTATCTCCCATGCAATATCTTCTTGATACATGGGAATTAATGGATGTCTAATGCCCAATTGACATGATTGACTTTAGGCCCTTTACTGCTTATGGGGAAGAGAGAAAAGACAGAAAAGTAAGTATTCTTCTACAGCACATATGTTCTATGGTTTCGGTTATATGACTGACAGAAACACCTCATTGCAAGGAATCAAATACTTTGTTTTGTGATAAACATTATGATAAACAGATTGGTTATAGGAGTGAGGTGAGCAAAGGTGCTTTAGATACTTTAAAGTGTGCAGATTGGTTCTGATTTAAGACATTAATTTTGCTCCTAGACAATTCGCTAGTCTTCACTTAATGCAAACCTGCAGCACCATTTTTAAGTCTTAGCCCCTAGCAGTTCTCATAGCAATTCAGTCCATTAAACTTTGTTACTTCTGATTTACAAGTAGACGGAAGAAGTAGGGGAGAGAGAGAGACAAGGTCTTCTACTTCTCTAACCGCATTTCCAATAGGCATTTACCTAAACAGTTTGTCTTTTTGAGTGCCACGTAATGAAAAAGCTACATTCTTATTCTGTGAAATGCAGTTAAATAGATCACAGCTATATCATGTAGCTAGACAGATTGTCCATGTGTCCTGGTTTGAGCCAGGATGAAGTTGATTTTCCTTTTACTGATTTTTTTTTTTTTTTTTTTTTTTTTGCCTTCCGTGAGCTCTCTTTTAACTAGCAGCAAGTTTTCTAGCTAGTTGACTGATGACACTGGAATGTTTATGACACCATGCTTGATGGAACTCAGACTTGGGAAGATAAATCCGTGAAGATGGGGTTATTGCTCTATCATTATCATCGCATCACTGTAGAAGCAGCTAGCAGCATTTAACTGGCTATAGCAAGGGTATTATGAGTACCACTACTCAAGGTTTTTTATTCTTTTATTATTTATTTACTATTACTTACTTTATTATTTATTATTATATTATTAATTATTACTTATTTATTTATTTTAAAAATCAAGATTTTTAGTCTATTCAGTCTTTAATAGGAGTGAACTGTTCTCTACATTTGCTTTAAATCAATTTCAGTGTCCACTAGAGAGACTAAGTATTAGTAGGAGAAAAAAATTGCAGGAAAGGTGTATGACAGTTAAACCTGCAGCTCAGACAAATGTGTAACACAGAAACTGCAGAGAATAAATGAGATTTCTTCAGCTTGAATTATTTAAGGTTGTTCGGTTTTTTGGTTGGTTTGGTGGGTCTTTTTCCTTCACAGTTTACCTGATATCAGTTACCTGGAAAGCAAACACCGAGTGAGATAAAGTTAGAGAGTATGTACTCTGTTGGGCAGCTTATATTGACAAAATTTGAATCAGAGATCTGATCTCTTAGAGTTTTGGGCATATTACCATGGCTAGAAAGATGTCTATACTAGGAATGCAAGCTGTATTTTATCTAGGTGAGTTTCATGAGATGGAGAGTGCTCTGCATATGTGGCCGAAAATGTGAAAACCTGTGGAGCTTCAAAGCATAAGCCAGCCGCTGCGTCAGCCTCTGCAGCACTGTTGTCGCTGGGCAATCCCAGCCATGTGTTTTATCTTATAGTAGTTTTGTGTGCAATAACAGCATAGTGTTAGCAAGTTGTTTCTGGATACGTTGTTCTGGAAATGTTCAGCAGCCGTTGAAGAGTCTCCGTGGGAATTAAAAATGTTTTAAAATATTTCTCAAGCTTGAATTGTCCCTTGTTTCATCTGTTACCTCTCTTCCCACTGCACAAGGATTATACCACCATAGATTACCATCAAAGAAAGCTTGGAGGTCCCTAGAAATGTAGCTTTTGTAATGATGCCTCTCTGGTTCCTCCAGAAGGATCATTTCTATCACCAACTTCCCCAGCTTTAGTGTGGATGAGTCTTGAAACCTATCTTGTTCTGAGATCCCAGAGGACACAGCGTTTTTCTCTTCACTATAAGGGCTCTGCAGCATTAGGCGAGAGTTACCTAGGTGGTGTTTTAAAAACCTTACCTCTTACTGTCTTATTTGTGGCAGTGTGCTTCTCCAAGAGCTAATACAGAAAAATTATACCAGATTAAAAAATTAGGTGTAAATTTATTTTGGAGGAATTATCCTTGAGATCTGACATGTATGCTACACTGAGTAAGGGTATAGGTAAATGTAATTAATATCTGTGCAATTTTGCAACTGATAAGGCAGTGAAAAATCAGATTTAGAAACAGATAAACACACATCTAATTGATACTGTGAAAATAAATTGGTCATTATATCGACTACAGTTAAATTTTCAAGCCAGTACCACATCTATAGAAAGCAATTTTTTCACTAATGCAATATTACCTTCCTTTTTGACATGATCCATCTATTACAGAGTCTCAACATCTTGAATTTATTAATTAAAGTTAACATTCATCATGTCCTTAAGGTCATACAGAAAATAGATGTTAATTCTCTTAGAATTGTGTGAGTACTTTGGGGAATTTACTGTGAGAGTGACAGAGCACTGGAACAGGCTGCCCAGAGAGGTTGTGGAGTCTCCTTCGCTGGAGACATTCAAAACCTGCCTGGACAAATTCCTGTGTGATGTGCTCTAGGTGACCCTGCCTGGCAGGAGGGTTGGACTAGATGATCTTTCGAGATCCCTTCCAACATCTAGGATTCTGTGATTCTGTGAATTTTTGTTTTGTTTTTTTTTGGTGTTGTTTTTTTTTTTTTAGCATATTGTCTTGGACTACTACACACCCAAGTAAACAGTTGACTCGTGACATTTGGGTCAGAAGGCTGGAATGAGGCCTAATAATTCTGTCTCTAAAAGAGTTAGAGGGCAGTCTGACTTTGAAGCAAGAGTTATGTGTCCATTATACATAACACTGGTGAAGAATAGGATAGCTGTGAGTCCGGATTAGAATCCAGCTGTGTTTCTACAGAGCTTTTCACTTTAGTGTGCAACTTGTGTCCACTTCCCTTTCTAACTCCTGTTTGAAAGTGGGAAGGAGTGAAAGGATATTTATTCATTTCTCTCAGCAATGCACCCAAACACAGGTCTTCAGGGTTAAGTTTCTTTTTAAAGTAGCAATTGACAAAGCTTCAGGAGTTATGTTTCAGTGTATTTTCAAGCTGTTACACAGCATTTAGTGGTACTTTTCCCTTCATGGTGGAAGTATACCAGAAAATGTTAGTATCCATACTGTATGATATTACTGAAAGGAAATAGTTAGCAGGGCAATGACAGGACTGTGGGCAATGGTCATCCACCCTGGCAGTCCCTTGTTTAATTCAGATTTTTGTTGTTGTTAAAGGTTAGACATATAATCTGCTATTCCCTTTAATGTTAACTTTAAGGAAAAAAACATTTTGAGAGTTTCCATCCTTTCCTAGTTAGCTAAATGTCTTGGTTTGGATCCTGTTGCAACTCCTAGAATTGCTGGATTTGATGTTGCCTTATGTAGCAGGTAGAAAAAAAAGATGTTGTAATAAGCTATTAGTAGTAGAATTGCTCCCAAATATGATAAATCATTATTATTTAAGAACCGAAATAATTCTTACACAACATACTTGAAATACTTATTTTTTGTTTGATGCTCAGTAAGAAAACCAGACAAATATTTGTCTTGAAAATATTCTACAGCTGTGTTTTTTGTTTTTGGTTTGTTTTTTTTGTTCCTCCAACTGTCCTATTCTCTTCCCCACTTCTTGCAGGTGGATGTGTGTGTGAATTCAGGCATTACTTGAATGTGGGAGACTGGGAGATGTTTGGATTCCATACTCTAATTTTATTTGTTTGACAGGACTTTGTCAGAACGTGACTTCCTTAAAGCAGGTACACCTAACAGCTTTATAAATTTAAAGATATGATTTATTGGGACAAAAGCTAAAATGAGGTTGCTTTTGAAATAGAAATTCAGATCTCTTGGGAGTTAAAGGTTAGAGTAATGGATCCTTTCCTCCTGTTTCTAGTTCAACATCTTTCACTGGTATTCGTGGTTGCAGTGAACGATGTAGTCCTTGCTGGTTTCCCTGAACTAAGTTTGTGTGGTTTTCATGTGTGGTGTGGTCCTTTGTTTTTTTCCTCTTTTCTTCCCCCCCCCCCAGTTACCTCTAAGGTCTGTTTGGGGCTATCACAGACTCAGTAGGTAGGGGTTTGAAGGGACCTCAGGAGATCATCTAGGCCAACCCTGCTGCTAAAGCAGGTTCACCTAGAGCAAGCTGTGCGGCATTGTGCCCAGGTGGGTTTTGGATATCTCCAGAGGAGGAGACTCCACAACCTCTCTGGGCAGCCTGTTCCAGTGCTCTGTCACCCTTAAAGAAGTTTTTCTCTATGTTCAGTATGCTCCCTCTCCTTTTCAGGACCTTCCATTGTACACAGCTGCAGGTTTGCTGCCTGCCTTCTGTAAGCTTTTGCCAAATCAAGTTGTGCAGTTGCTTTCTGAAACAATCTTTATGCACTCTAAAAGCCTGCATTTGTCCCCATTAGCAGCAGCAAACCCAAGGCAAATAGGCAGCCCTTCATCTGCAGCTCAGCCAGACTCACGAAATACAGCTTAGAGATAGTAAGTGGTGAACTAATAAATGAAACAGGAGCTGTCCATCCCAGTTCATGATGTTGTCTTAAACAGGACGGAAGCCTCAGGAATAGGATGTCATTTGGCCCAATAGCAGATTATTGGGAATGAACAAGTGCTTAGAAACATCAGAATTCTGGATATGGAGCATGCAGAGAGAGGCTTGCTCTAGAGGAAAGCCAGGCTGGACTGTTAGCAAAAGAAATTTGCTACTAAAATTATACTGCCATGAACATTTTACAAAAACCTGCTTTGGAAAGAGGCTTTTCAGAGTCAACAGATTATAGTTTGTTTTGAGAATTGTTTAGCAAAGGTAGCTGCAGGCACTGTGCTACTCAGTCCAGGAAATTGGGACTGTGTTTTGGAAGAAAAATGGAAGATATTGGGTTGTCAGTACAAATGTGAAGCAAAAAAAAAACATACCCTGAAGATACTCTCATAATTCACTTACACAAACATTTTAAATAATGGAGAGTAAAGAAGAAGCCTCATAGTTTCTTTGGGCTTGATTTATAACTAGTCTGGTTGCAATTGTGTAAAAGAAAAAACAAACAAACGTGAACATAAAAGAATCTGGTAAAAAGTAGAATTAGAGGAATAGATACTTAAAGAAATATAAATCAGCTTTGCAAAATTTGTGAGAAGACTTAAACAATTATGAAAGCCTTGCATATATCTGTTAAATTAGCTCCAGGAGTAATTTTCATACAGTAAATTCTAGCTGCCATCCTATGAGATGCTCAGTTTTTCTGGTTGGGGATCCAATTCCTCAGCAACTCTACATCTGCAGGTTGTCTTTATGGAAGAGTATGTGGATTTGAACATGTAGTCCTTTTATTATGTTCCAAAACCATTTTAGATTAATAATCAGTTTCAAATATACTTGTTTCCATTCCCCTCCTTTCTCTTCAACTCTCTATGTCTGAAGCTCTTAGGTTATAATTTAGTTAGGAAGCTATTTCAGTCTTTCTTTTATTGTAGCATTGCTTATCCTCCCTTGCTCAGGGTCCATTTAGAAAGATGAGTTTGCTGTCATTGCTGGTCTAGTGGTTCATTCTCCTTTTCCAATCTGAATAAAAATCGTATTCTTTCTGTGCAACTTAAATTTTTCTGTACTACTATTATGCATGATATATTACAAAATTACAGCAAGAGTACCTTGGACTTTGACTGCATTTCCTGAGTCAAGGATGTGATGTAGTATACAGTCTGGCAAGGAATTTTGAAGGAAATCCATCCATGTCAGGCACTACTTAGGTGAATCTGAGTGACCAATTTCCTTTATGGAATTGTTAAAACTAGCACACTTTTTAAACAAGTTCATATATTTTACTTTGTTCAGTCTCAGAAGTATGTGCATACCCTCAAACGGGTGAAAATGCCACCACTGAATGCACCAACTGCTAGTCATCCAGTTATGCACGTCTAAGTATTTCATTTAAATAACATTTGAATAGATGTTCAGTCCTGGTGTTGTTCCAGCTATGTCTGGCCTCAGCATTTCTTCCTATTGCTGAAAGAGTTTCTGTGGTCCAGAGTCTTACTTCATGCCCTTTCCATATCACATGGGAGCTTAAATAAACTTCCTAGTTGATACTAATTCTTCTCCGTCATGGTAGTTAACCCAATCAATGAAATATATGTATATTATCTATTGCAAGGTGTCCTGGTTTGAGCCAGGATGAAGCTAATTTTCCTTTTACTGATTTTTTTTTTTTTTTTTTTTTGCCTCCCCCCACCCCCAGCTACTCCTCCGTCACTCTCCTTAGCTGTGAGTAGTCCCGAAATGTCTCAGCCCACAGGGTGGAAAGACATTGCAGCTCAGGTAGAGAAACTGGTTGTAAAAGTACTTCATGTAGATCACATAACCACAGAATCACCAAGGCTGGAAAAGACCTTTAAGATCATAAAGTCCAGCCTATGACCAACACCACCACACCATCTAGACCATGGCACTAAGTGCCACATCCAGCCTTTCCTTGAACACATCCAGGGACGGTGCCTCCACCACTTCCCTGGGAAGCCCATTCCAATGTCTAATCACCCTCTCCGTGAGGAAGTGCTTCCTCATATCCAACCTAAACCTCCCTTGGAGCAACTTCAGGCTATGCCCTCTTGTTCTGTCACTAGTTGCCTGGGAGAAGAGCCCAGCCCCCACCTGACTACAACCTCCCTTCAGGTAGCTGAAGAGAGTGATGAGGTCCCCCCTGAGTCTCCTCTTCTCCAGGCTAAACAACCCCAGCATCCTCAACCTCTCCCTATAAGACTTTCCCTCTAGTCCTTTCACCAGCCTTGTTGACTCCTCTGGACCCGCTCCAGCACCTCAGCGTCCTCCTTGAAGTGAGGGGCCCAGAACTGGACACAGTACTCAAGGTGAGGCCTCACCAGTGCTGAGTACAGGGGGAGAATTACATCCCTACTCCTGCTGGCCACACTATTCCTGATACAAGCCAGGATGCCATTGGCCTTCCGGGCCACCTGGGCACACTGCTGGCTCATGTTCAACCGGCTGTCCACCAGCACTCCCAGGTCCCTCTCTGCCAGGCTGCTCTCCAGCCACTCTTCCCCCAGCCTGTAGCGCTGCCTGGGGTTATTGTGGCCAAAGTGCGGGACCCTGTACTTGGTCTTGTTGAGTTTCATGCTGTTGGCCTCGGCCCATCGATCCAGCCTGTCCAGGTCTTCCTGCAGCCTCTTCCTATCCTCTGGCAGATCAACACTCCCCCCAGCTTGGTGTCATCTGCGAATTTACTGAGGGTGGACTCAATCCCTACATCCAGGTCGTCAATAAAGATGTTGAATAGGACTGGGCCCAGTACTGATCCCTGTGGGACACTGCTGGTCACCGGACGCCAGCTGGATGCAGCTCCAGTCACCATCACTCTCTGGTACACACATGTACCTCTGAGTCGAGCCACTGAGGAACATTGACACAACCAACGAGCAGATGAGGCTGCTCAAGTGTTCCAAGTAGACTCAGACTGGGAACATAAGGGTGAACTCTTTTTAGCTTGATGGGCCCATGACACTTCAGGTCATCAGGGCAGAGATGCAACATACAGATGGGCTCGTGACCGAGGGGTGATCGGTGGCATGACGGATAGGAGAAAGGTTACTCCGGAACACGAAGCTCAGTACTGGTAATCTGGGTGCCAGAAGGAGCTGCCCAGATGGCAGCGCCCACTGTGGAAGTTTTAGAGATGTCTGCTGTTTTACAGTGAGTAGTTTCTTTTTTGGATTATGAGTATATGTGTTGGTCAGTTCATCTTTATTTGTTTAGTCTTTGATATTTGCCATTGCAATGAACATAGTAGAGACACTATTACTACTTCATGAAATCTGTATTGTATATAGTGACAAGCAGTGGTGTTAGGCAATCTAGCTGCTGATGGTTACAAATATCTCAGAATCCAGCATTTGAAATGTAATAGCATAATGATATATTCTAAGAATGTAGCAATAACATGATTCATTTCTGAAAGTTTTCATGTATCAATTAGTTGTTGATTATCTATGCAAGTGAAGCATGGTAACAGCTTTGACCTATGGTATGTAGTTTTTCATCTTAGCAGCACAATTTCCTAGCTTTTTTTTTAAATGCCTGCATTTTATCGTCATCTATTAGTATTTTAGAGTAGTTGAAGTAGTAAATTTTATAGTTTACAACAGGACAAAATAAAAGAAGGGGGAAAAAGTGGTAACCTTGCATAGCAGATATAGAAATTCTAGAAATACTAGTTGATATGCTAGAAAGTGGAAGACATTAAAAAGATGTGAAATTGAGGTTTTTTGGGGGAATGACATTGATAAGATAAAAAGAGGTATTGGCAACGCTGGACTGGGTCCTTAAAAGATGTTAGTAGAAAGATACCGAAAAGCTTGTGTCCAGTAAATGATGTTGACCAGCTAAGGAACCTCATACATAGCTGAAATTCTGGAATTTTTTTTCTGGAAGAAACTGGGGAGAATAACAAGATGGAAATAGTGTTAAGAAGAGGGTGATTTATTTTTTTTAAACACTGTAAAGAAAGGCATTATGTGTTTCAATAATGAAAGCTGAAATGATGTTTTTTGTTCAGAAGAGAGATTTCCGTAAAAGGACAGCATAGATACAGTTCTAATGATATTAGAAGGCTGATACAGTTTCCTTTGTTAGGAAAGACTGATTGTGTTTCTTTGTCTTTACAACATAAATGTGTGCTTAAATGGGTAGAACATTGGGGCTGCTGTGAAAAGATGGTGGCTGCTTATATATAATGGACATAAAGGAAGCAAATTTATATGTCTGTAAATAATAATGTAGAACACTCTCTTAATAGCAAAACTGTATGGACTTGTTTTTAAAATGAACATTATAAAACCACCTTGAATGAGTGTGTCCTGGTTTGAGCCAGGTTTAAGCTAATTTTCCTTTTACTGATTTTTTTTTTTTTTTTTTTTCCTTCAGTAAGCTTTCTTTTAACCAGCAAAAAGTGTTCCAGCTAGTGGGCTGGTAACACTGGAATGTTTATGTTACTGCTGAGACTCCAAGGTCGCTTCTTAGCTCTTCTGCTACAGAGGCTACCGGGGCAGGAGAATTGTATCTGTGACCCCCCTGTAGGGGAGCTGGACTAGACAGACAGCAGAACTGACCAAAGGTATTCCATTCCATATGTCTACATAAGCTCTGAGGAAGGTCAGAGATCACAGGAGACAACTTCCTTCCTTTTTCTTCTTCCCTTCTCTTCCGTCCATGGCTGGTGTCCAGGGAGGACTCCACCCATCACCATCAACCCCAGGCTCAGCCCTGACCCTCATAACTCTCCCCACAGCCCTGTCTGCTCTGCTGTTATCTCAGACAGCGGTCCGAGAGTTTTTGGGACTGCTCACAGCTAAGGAGAGTGCCGGGAGAGTTGCTGGGGGTGAGGGGAGGCAAGAGGCTTTTGCTCATTCCTGAAAACACTTGTCTATAATTGTACATGTAATTAAAGCTGTCTAATTTAGTTTTCAATCCAGCTAAGTCTCTCTCCTAATTCTCTCTCTCCTTCCCTACCTGGGTGGGAGGGGCAGGGGATCGAGAGCTTGTTGTCTCTGGTTTAATTGCCGATCCTGAGTCAAACCTTGACAGAGCGTATGAGAATTTTGTAGCATTTATATAGTTTTATAACTAATCTGTGGGTTTACTTCAGAGACCAATGTATTCAGAATTGCTCACAATTACTTTATTTCTGAAGTACTGTGCAATGAGGTTGTCTTGCTTACATATAAAAATATATAATTTGTCATGTGTTCCTTTACCAGTTTGATTATGGAAAGACTCCAGTGGAAGTTTTTTTAAAAAAAATCATTCAGTAATTGTACAGTATGTTAGAGAAAACAAATTCTTCTGAAGTATACTGGCCCTTAATGATCTGCTTCTGTTGTCATGGAAATGGGGATTTTTTTTTCAAGTAGGTTTATTTGTTCTACTTTTGCTTTTTATAGTCCTCCCTTGATAAGTTTAGTTTTGTACTGGCATTGTTGTGCTTCATGAAAGAATAGCCATACTTTCTTAATCATCCTTCTATTTCTCTTTTATGTCTATTAGAATTTGATCTCTAAAAGACCGAAGAAGAAACAAATATCAGCAGATACCAGGCATGCTTCACCACATACAAACTGCCTCAGTGTGGCAGGAGAAAGAAAGCTTTGTTGTAATGAAACATGTATTTTTAAAAGGTTAAAAATTGCATTGGACCAAATAATAGATATTGTTAACACTTCCCTTTTCCCACACACGTGTAAATTGAAGACTTAAGGTACTGATGGAGGCCATTAAAACATTCCAATTCTTATTGTGTCTGTTCTGTGTCATTGTCTGAACAGGAGATTTGCTGCTAAAAATAGGTTTTGTGCTTAATGACAGTTTCAAGTCCTTTACAGTTCTTTCATACTTGTTTTTTCTGAATCTTGGTAAGAAAAATGACTCAAACATATATGTGATTAAATGCTATTTACTGAATAATCAGAAAATGAGAGTAATGAGTTACTTCTATGTCACTTTGGATGCTGGGACCCCTGAGGCGTGTCAGCATCAGACAGACCTCTTCAAGGTGTCAGTGACACACGCTGCACAGAATCCCCATCCATGGTGAGGTTTTGTAGTCTTCTTCCTCACCATTACATTTATCAGTTAGAGATGGTCTTCTTCCTCACAGTAAAACCATTAATTTGTCATCTAAAGAGTGTGAAATCTCCATGAAGGAGAGGTCATACATGTTAGAACATTAGGCAGGACCATCTGTACATCCTTATGTAACATCTGTACATCCTCCTCTAAAACCTGCAAACTAGCATGTCAGGACAGTGTGGGGTCATTTACCAGCCATCTAAGCTAACATATGGGTAGGAAGGCTAGTTGGGTCAGTGTATATCTCAAGATCACTAATTCCTCATTGTGTCTTCAGACGTAGTTCCCACTGTAACAGTTTTTCTGTATGTATATGTTAAAAAGAGTTGAAGCATTGTAAGCATGTTATCTGTAAAAATAAGCAAATAAACATTTATGTACTGATTCAGAGAGAAAAAGCATAGTTCAGAAAGCATTTGAGCCTCTGCTCTGAGGCTATGTGCTACTTGCTTCTGATAAAAGGAGGGAAAGGTTAAGAGATCCTACTTTAGAAGCAATCTGTAGGATGTCTCCTCTTTCATGGGAGACTCTTCCTATTCCATCTACCATTGGTTTTGCTCTGATATGGTAGCTTGTCGTTACTTCCAAAGTTCATATTATAATGAAATATGGATGTAGTGAATAACAATGGCAGCCGAGTTCCCAAGAGGTAGATCTTCCAAACTTGAAATTGTAAGTTACTATACACTGTTTAGGGGATTGAAATTGTGTTTATCCATGCCAGCTTCCACCCTTTCCAAACTCTTGATATTAGGTGCATGCTGTGCTTCCAGTATCGTAAATTTCAGGAGTCTTTATGCCTTTTGTGATGATTTATTTTTTTTAGCTGTTCCCTTCATTTCTTTTTAACAAGTTTACTTATTTTTACACAGATCCCATTTGAACGTTAGTAAAACAATGGGTGAAATTATTTGTTCTTTCTCTGTCTTGTCATAGCTTTTCCTGTGTATTGCTGTATATTCGGAAACCTAGCATTGCAGTGTCTCACATTGTTTTCCTTCCATACTGATATGCTTAGTTTATCAATGTTGTCACTTAAGACAAAAGTGTATTTACATTTGTATATATATAAATCCCCTTTCTGTTTAAAAATACACAAAACGCTCAAAGCTATGATATTTTCGTTCTATTATTATTGCAGGTATAATAAATAATAATTGAATGAAATATTTTCTTAATGTGGGGTAATTAAAAAAGGCACACTAGCAAATTAGTATTTTATTAAAGTTATCCTTTAAAAAATTTTATGCATGTGATTATTTGACAGGTGAACATCTCAGAATACTTCTTTTAGGTACTGTATGATAAGTATACAAAATACCTGCGAGATACTTAGAAAATTGTTTTTGAAGTAGATGTGCACTTCTGATTTACAATATTAGCAGAAAGACTAACAGTATCTTCATATTTATAATGCTTTGCACAATTAAAGAGTGTTCAAGTCACTGTGACCCACACCTGAATGGATCAACCTTAGTGGTAAAATAAAATCCAAATTTTTTTGTGCTAAATTGGATGTCATGAGCATAATAACATAAAATATTCCTGATTTTGTTCAGCCAGGATTTTCCATTATAATTATGCTTTGGACCATAGTTTTAGAAGCAGATGGGTAAACTTTAGAATCTCTCATCAGAGTAAGTGCTGGCTTTAAAATTATTGTATTTATCTAAGGATTAGTGGGAAAAATATTTTGTGAGACTTCTGTTTGGTGAAATTTCTACAATGTAGAGTGCAATTCCTCCCTTTTTAAAACAGTAGATTTTAATAGATGCTAAGAAGGCTTTAGAGGTGTTTGACACCTAAAACACAAAAACTTTACCTATGCTAGAGTAAAGATGATAATTCAGGAAGTTTGTTTTGCTGTGTTTTAATGTTTCAATCTCTCTTTCTGGGAATTTTTTTTTTTTGTCATCTGAAAACTGATCTGCAATCCATTTATGTGATTTAGTTTTCCAGATTAGGAAGATCCTCTAATCATGTTGTATTAGGAGACTGCAATTAAAGTTTGTAAAGGAATTTTAGCTTGAATACCAGCCAAAAGGTGCCACTTTTAAAATAAAATTTTAAAAAATAAATTGTTAAATAAATCTTTATTTTCCCCAGCCTATCCTGTTAATATGTTGTTGTGTAATAAGGATATTGTCTGCTACTTTGATCCTTTCAAAGGCACTAAGTATATAACAGAGATTAAAAAAGGGATTACAGGATCCAGGGAGTTTGCTGGAGTAGCACCATTAAACCAGTGCTCATGGAAGATATTTATAAACTGTTCTTTTGTAGCCTGTGATTGAACAGTCAATTTCAGTTATGGCTTTTAAATCTTTTTCTCTGATTTTTAGGAATGATAAGGGGGTGGGGTGAGGGATACAATGCAGCACTCAGGATATGTTCTGTTGGGACGTGATTTACATGCCTTTTCTTGCTAGGCATTCATATTGCAGAAAGGTCTCATTTGTTGGACATTTTGCAACTGAATAGAACTGCATAGGTATATATATGTGTAGATATGTGTGTGTGCTTTATTTGTATGCATCTACATATGTATATACATACACATGTATAGTGATATATGCACATGTGCTTTGTATATATATATAGGTGCACTTCATCCCTGTAATTTCTCTCTCTCTCTTCTAACAGAAGTATGCAATTTGTTTTTTCCAATTAATTTTTTTTCTCAGAAAAAAAGTTAAGAGTTTGGGGTTTTTTGTGGCTTGGTTGGGTTTTTTGTTTGTTTTGGTTTTTTTTTGTCATGACAGTTATTCTAAGAGAATGACAGTGATGCCTCTTTTACATTCCTTACATTGGTCACATGTAGGCCATCAGAGACAGTGAGGCATTGCTCATTAGGACTTATACCAAGAAGTAAAAAGCTTTCTGATAAATTGTTATAAGCACAGCTTAACTTTCATTATTTTATAAATGAAATATTTATGGTCTCTCCAGTTCTAACAAATAGACACAGACAACTAAACTTGACCTTAAAGTAAGCATTAAACATTTATGATTTTGTCAGCTTCATGGTTCTCCAAAAGACTTTAGCTTTCTGTGCCAATGGGAGGACCCATCCAGCAGCCATTTGTTTATTTCTCTTTTTACCTCTACTCCTAATCTCCCTTTTTTGGCTCTTTCTTCTACCTTATGCCCTTCAGAGCTTGGATTAAATGGATACAGTTGGAGAAAAGGCCAGTGGTTGCAATAGTGTAGCTGGCATCTACACAAAGAATCTAGTGTAGTTGCTCCCCAACCAGACCTTGAAGAAAAGAGTCCACAGTGGGGCATCTTAACTCTTTAGTAAGCAAATATTTACTGCCATTGCAAGGACATCTTGTTTGTTATACTATTTTTTTTTCTCTAACTTCTTATATTCCATAAATCTTAGCTGAAGCTTTCATAATATTCTACTTTAGATGACATAAAAATTCTCTGAAGTAAAATGACCTCCTCAGCACCCTGCCTGTGCCTGCCATGCACTTTACGATGTGTGGATGGTCTTAGATGCATAATTTTCTTTAATGTTTCCATGTGGCTAACAAGAAGCTATAATGTGCTGCTCTTCTCATGAGAGAATATTGCCATAAATTAGACAGTCCCCAAATTGATTTTATTCTTTCTTTTGAAATTTATATGGTAATGTGTTGATTTTACAGTTCTACAAAATAGTTTAAAAAATAGAGCACTTTTCATGTCTGTGTTTTCTGAGTTTCTACTGAGAGTAAATAACACCTTCCATTTTATGTAAGATCAGTAGAATTTTTTTCCATGGACTTTTGTTTTAAAATCTGTCATGTATCATTCATACACTTATATTTTGCATTAATTTGATTTCATGACTTTTCATTCCATAGTGTGTAACACTAAGCATTAGTAGTTCCTAATTATTTTTCTTATGTCTTGTGATGTCTGAAAGTCTTCACTGCAGAGTCTGTTCCATGTCAAAGTGTGAACAAAGACAATGTCTAAACTACAACTTGTAGACTATTGGAGAGAGAACTTGTAAGTTACCTGGCTTGGGTATTGCAGGTAGTCTACTGGGTAGCTTACTGTTCTGTGTTTTGTGTGCTGAACATGTGCAGTAACTTGTCTGTTCCTTCTATGTTGTGATTCATGTGGAGAAACTCTAGAACCTGAAGTGGAAAGCAGAAGAAATGGATGAGTTTATGGAGCTGCCCTATTAATAAGTGTAAATCAACTCCTTCATCTGAATCTTGCAGGCAAGGTTCATAGAATCATAGGGGTTGGAAGGGACCTCTGAAGATCATCGAGTCCAACCCCCCTGCTGCAGCAGGAACACCTAGGGCAGATCACACAGGAACGTGTCCAGATGGGTCTAGAGAAGGAGACTCCACAAACTCTCCAGGCAGCCTGTTCCAGTGCTCCATCACCCTCACAGTAAAGAAGTTTTTCCTCATGTTGAGGTGGAACTTCTTGAGTTGTATCTTGGTGCCGTTTCCCCTCATCCTATCACAGGACACCACTGAAAAGATATTGGCCCATTCTTGACATCCACCCTTTAGATATTTATACACATTAATAAGGTCACCTCTCAGTCTTCTTTTCTCAAGACTAAACCAGCCCCAGGTCTCTCAGCCTTTCCTCATAAGACAGGTGTTCCAGTCCCTTAATCATCCTTGTAGTACTCTGTTGGACTCTTTCTAGCATATCCCTATCCCTCTTGAACTGGGGAGCCCAGAACTGAACACAATACTCAAGATGTGGTCTTACCAGGGTAGAGTAGAGGGGGAGGAGAACCTCCCTTGACCTGCTGGCCGCACTGTTAGTAATGCATCACAGGATACTATTGTCTCTCTTGGCCATGAGGGTACATTGCTTTCCCATGGATAACTTCTTGTTCACCAGGACCCCAAGGCCCTTCTCTGTGGGGCTGCTTTCTAGCAGGTCAACCCCTAATCTGTATCAGTGCATGGTATTTTTTCTCCCCAGGTGCAGGACTCTACACTTATTCTTGTTTAACCTCATTAGGTTCATCTTTGCCCAGCTCTCCAGTCTGTCTAGATCTTGCTGAATAGCTGCACAGCCTTTGGGTGTATCAGCCAATACTCCCAGTTTCGTATCATCAGCAGAGTTGCTGAGGATACACTGTCCCCTCATCCAGGTCGTTGATGAAGATGTTGAATAAGACTAGGCCCAGTATTGACCCTTGGGGAATGCCACTAGTCACAGGTCTCCAACTGGACTCTGCACCAAGCCTCTGGGCTCTATTGTTTAGCCAGTTCTTGATCCATCTCACTGTCCACTCTTCTAATTCACACTTGGTGAGCTTATCCACAAAGATAAGTTATAGGAGACAGCATCAAAGGCTTGCTAAAGTCAAGGAAGACAACACCCACTGTTCTCCCTGCATCTATCCATTCTGTCACACCATCATAGAAGGCTATCAGATTAGTCAGACATGATTTCCCTTTGGTGAATCCATGCTGGCTACTCCTAGTAACCTTTTTTTTTTTTTTTTCCATGTGCTTAGAGTTGACCTCCAGAATAAGCTTCTCCATCCTTTTTCCAGGGATGGAGTTGAGGCTGACCAGCTGGTAATTAGCCAGGTCCTGTTTCTTGTCCTTCTTGAAGACTGGAGTGACATTAGCTTTCCTCCAGTCCTCAGGCACGTCACCTGTTTTTCAGGACTTTTCAAAGATGATGGAGAGCGGTCTAGCAATGACTTCTGCCAGCTCCCTCAGCACACATGGGTGCAACTATTCAGGGCCCATGGATTTGTAGATGTCCAGTTTCCTTAATTGATCTTTAACCCAATCCTCTTTAATCAAGGTAAAGTCTTCCTAACTCCTGGCTTCTTCTGTGGTCTGGAAGGTTTGGGAATCCTGAGACTCTGCCTTAGCAATAAAGACCGAGGCAAAGAAGGCATCAAGTAACTCCACCTTATCTGTGTCCTCTGTCACCAGGGCACCTGCTTCATTCAGCCATGGGCCCACGTTTCCTCTGGTCTTCCCTTTACTTCCAATGTACTTGAAGAAGCCTTTCTTGTTGTCCTTGACTTCCCTTGCCAGTTTTAATTCTAAGGAGGCCTTGGCTTTCCTTGTTCCATCCCTATACCCTCTGATCATATTCTTGTATTCTTCCCAAATGGTCAACCCCTTCACCAGCAGTGAACCTTGAGGTAAGATTTAAAGGATAATAGTGTTCTAATGCTCTCTTGAATTTTGCTGCTTACACTGGAACACGCTGAACTGTGATAGAAGTGAGGGAGCATGAGTTCAGTTGTAAAAATGTGGTGCTTGGTTTCCCTGTGAAGCAGTATCTCCTATGGGAAGATGCAGTTTCCCAATGGGAATGGTCAAAGTCTTTTTTCTCTCTGATAAGCAGAAGCAAGAAAAGACTGATATAATTTTGAAAAAAAAAAAAAAAAAAAGGTGCATTCTTGTCTGTGCATCTTTGTCTCCCCCACCTTTGTTCTTTCCATACTGTTAGGTTTATTTATTCTTGTTACTTTAATTGTGTGGTTTGTGTGTGTGTTGCATATTCTGCTGTGTCTAGCTGCCTTCTCAGCTCCTAACTTAGAGGTAAATGTAGTTCTTGTCAAGAGAAATGGCTTGACAAGGTAAAACCTTTTGCAATCATCAAAAGGTGTTTTCAGAAATTTCCTAAACTTTGAGCACAAGAGAGAGACTTTACAGAGCCAAAGAGAAACTCGAATGCTTTAATAGACTGATACCATGAATAGAACAGAGGCACACAGGGGAATACACATACTGTTGTTGCATGTGGGGCAAATAAAGTCTGTAATCACAGTGTGTCAGCACCCTACTCCAAAGGACTAGTGGGAAGGGAAGAAAAAGCAAAGGTGTTGGCTGAAACTAATTCTTACATATATCAGACCTCTAAATTTTGAAGCTATTGGAATGAACAAAGTATAGAAAGACCACAGAAGTCAAGGGAATCTCAGAGGACATTAAGATATGCAATCTGTCAGCAAACATAATTACAGCTTTAATTAATTAAGTGATTAAAAAAACAGAAGGGACCATTGTGGTCATCTAGTCCAAACTACTGCATAATGCAGGAATTAATCAGAGAATTCCTGTGGCCTAATTCAACTAAAGTAGAACTAGGAAAAGATCAGATCTTGATTTAATTTTTGTGTGTTCAAGACTTTAATTTCATTTCTGAATGTTTTTCTATTTTCAAATTCCAGCAATATTGACCTAACTTGAGCAGCTTTTAATTAGATCTGTGTTCTTGTAGATACTTTGCTGTGATGTAGATGCTTCTTAATTTTTGGGTTCATTTTACTGTCTAGCATTCATGTACAGCTGACTGTCCTCCATTATTACTATTTTTTAGTTTTTACTCTTTACTATTATTTAGACATTAGGAAGAAATTAATTAGTGTGAGGGTGGTGAGACACTGGAACAGGTTGCCCAGGAAAGTTATGGATGCCCCCTCCCTGGAAGTGCTGAAGGCCAGGTTGGATGGGGTTTTGAGTGAACTGATATAGTGGGAGGTGTCCCTGCCAATGAAGGGGGGCTGAAACTAGGTTATCTTTAAGGTCCCTTCCAGTGCAAACCATTCTATGATTCTGTGATTGCCTCCACTGTCAATGTATTTTCAGAGTTAAAGCTTACCAGATGAGTAACAGTATCCTTGGCAATGTGCCCAATTACTTTTGTTCCCAAGGCATTAATTCACACTTGGCCTGTTAAAAAAGGTATAATTTTCTTATTTTCAGTTACCAAAATGATTCAAGTTCTTCAGAATTTTAGTGCAAGCAATGTAAACTATTTTGAATCTGGAAAATTTTACTTACTTTCAAAAGTAAAACATTACTGAGGATAATTATGGAATATATTCTGTCAGATTGAAATTATAGATAATATTTAAAATAGCTACAGAGAATAGTCTGGAAGTATATTAAAACTGGTATTCTGAAACAGATGTCCTATTAATCAGTTCTTTATTATCTTTCTCCTCTTGATTGATGCAGTGTATATGAAATATATATTTGAGTATTGAGAGGAACAAATTTTAACCTGTTGTGTTTTAAGGCTGGATATCTTATGCAGTGGTGAAAGATTTTCTCTAAAGACCTTTTTTAAGCAGATGAGAACTTCATGAAGGGGTTAATTTTATGAACATGACAGTGATGTCAGTGCTTATTTATATAGAACATAATGAAGCTATATGTAAGAAGATCCCCTTCACACTCTCCTCTTCAATAAAATATCTATTGCTACAAATGTTAGATTACAGAAGGATGAAGAAAGAAATGAGAATAAATTAATATTGTTGAAAAGAGGATGTCCATTACACTTCTGTCAGATGCAACATCCAGACTTGAGCACAAATAGAATTGTAATAACCTCTCAAAATGCTTTTTTTTATGTGTGTTCTGTGTTTGTATATAATTTTTTTTTCTCTGTTCAGCAAACAATGATTGATATTATTGGAATGCAAACATCATCTACATAGTGAAAGACTAACTTATGTTGGGTAAAGGCCTGTTCTGAGATGTCTTTAGGTTATATGGCCATCCTGCTATTTCTTTGATAACTGCCTGTTTTAATCTGGTACTTTGTTCCTCTAGAAGAATGCGATTTCTTCAGAAAAATATTTTTTTGGAATTAGTAGAACTATACACAATGCCATCATTAGGATGAGCAACAATATTCTATCAGTGTTAAATTTTACCTTCTGCTTCCTTCCTACCTCTCTTAACGTTCCATTTCCCCACTAATACTGGTAACTTTTTATGTCATTAAGCATTTCTCCTTTCCCTGGATACTTGTATAAATGTCTGACATAAATTAAACTCAGGGATGGACCATGTGCTGTTTGTTTATTTTGATAAGTATTTTGCAAAGTTGTAAATAAGAAATACACATCCTAGAGCAGTCAATTAGACACTTTTTGGAAGTCTTAAAGCTTCTCAATGCTTCCTCTACCTTACTCTCTTGGGATATTCCAAAGATGAAATATCTTGTGCCATTATGTAGTAGTTATATTTCTATTTTGAATATTAAAAAAAATATTGATTGTAGGCTAGTCGACATATAACATTTGATAATCCAATTTTAATTTTTCTGTGAGCTTGTCACAGTTTTCTATAGTCAGCTGCCTCATTTTCATAAAGTAATTACTACATGTGCATCTGTATGTTTTGGTGAGTTCAGGAGTGAGCTCTTAAAGTAAATGTCCCAGTTTTCCTCACCTGCTGTACTTCGGATTGCACAGAATATTCTCTAAGACCATAAATTGTTTTTCATATAATGAAACTGGAACATATTTTCCAGGAGTGCACCTTATGCTACTCCAACCCTTTAAGGGCAGTCAGTTTTTTCAACCTTGCTGGCATTTGTTCAAAGTGAATTCCCCTAAAACACAAAGAAAGAGTATTGCTTAACTCCCCAGATCCATCACAACTTATTCATGCAGTCCTAGGCAAAGTGCTGCAACAGAACTGAGGTAATTCGAACTGGCTTTTGATTTTTTTCTGCTCAATTATTGAGACAGTAATATTAGCAATGTAAATAACATTATGCTTTTAAATTATGTTTTCATGTGTTTATCAAGACATCATTGCACCACAACATTATCATTATTATGTAGTTGAAAATCAATAGGATTGAATGATAGAGTGGTGAACTGATTTGAAGGCCATACAAAATTAGGAGTAAAAGTCAGGTGTCTTGCCATGCTGTTTAAAGCTGTAAGTGCTTCACTACATTTCATAATACCATAATGGATACCAAGGGATCTGTTAATGTCATCAGTTTCCAATTATTCTCTTGATTAACTGTTTATTTAGTCTCATTATACAGTTGGATGTTCTGTCTTGCATTGCCATTTACAATTGGCATGTTTGTCCAATGATCACTTGCACCAATAATCTCATCTCACATCAAGAGGGAATTTTAGATAGTCATATGTAGTTCCCACTATAAAGCAGTATCCTTCTGTGCCAGAAGTGTGCCCAGAAAGAGATTAGAAGCTTGGGTAGTTTATGGCTATTGCTTTAAAGTAGCTTGTTTATCACTGGTGGTAAACATGTACAACAGTATGCTGAAGAAAGCAAGCCTCTATGCTTGCTGCTTAGAAAATCACATAAAGTTGGCATTTTCTGATTTGGTCATTACTCTTAACACTTGCAGAGCTTTTCTGTTGATTGATTTTAGGATTAACACCTATTCATATGTTCATCTTGAAAGGTCCTTCAAACAGTTTTAAAAGAAACATCTAGGAGACAGATTTCTGTTTCAATATTAAAGTGCAGCTAAACATTAAGGAAGCTGATATTAATTCTCTTTCCCATTCTCTCACTTGCACACACTCACACACAAGCTGTAAATTTATGCTCAATTAATAGCACATGAAACTACTCAGAGTCCTCTCAAGAAGGAGCTTCAACACTTGCGGAGTTTGGAGGAGTTGATGTTTAACAGGAGGAGCTGTTAGTACCTTTATGATAATAATATCTACACAGAAAAAGAGATTATTCCAAGAGGTAGATGGAAAGCTCAAAAACATAGTTTGACAATGCTACACTTTGCTTCACCAGTTACTCTGATTTCATCTTAACCTCTGACATTTGAGTGTAGGCTTTTTAGGAAGTTAAAAAGCCTATCATTAAAATTAAGATGTGTGTGAACTTGATGTGAAGATTACTTCAGTGGGGACTAGATTAAGGATTCACTCAGCCCAATATCTTACATGTTTGTGTCCAAAAGCAGACTGACTTGGAAGTACTATAAGAAAAAGATGGAACTTTTCCACAAAATATTCTCCTAATCTAGAGGTGCATCTTCATTTCCATGAATCTTTGTGATTCATATTCTCCTTGCTCTTTTGGGTTTTTTTCCCCTTTGCAAGACCCTGCTGCAACAAGTTCCACAGGTTAACCACGTGTTGTGTATTATGCTTTTGTTCTGAGCCTACTTTCTTTGCAGCCACTTCCTTTGTTTGCAGCTCTCCCTTTGTTGAACTAGTTGTTTCTTACCTTTTCGATGTCACTCATGATAGCTTTATCTTTATTGTACCCTTTCCTAAGTATCTCTTTCCAGGCCTTTTAAAAAAAAATTTTTTTTGGGGATGCTTTTTATATTTGAAACAAAGTTTGCATGATTGTTTCAACAAATAAGGTAATTTGGGTTCATAAACAAACCATAGATTCTGTTGTTGCAAACCTCACTGTTAAAGAGGTTGATTCTCTCAAATACTAGGTGCAATCAAGAAGGCAAGCTTAGAAGCAATTTCCACTCTAATTTCCCAGACACTTTTTTAAGTATAAAGTCTAAGTATGTATAAGTATGCGTATGTAAGAAAATACTTTGAAAATAAAGTACATCAGGGGAGACTTACACAGGAGATCTTCTGTATTAAAGGAAATATGCCTTTTAAAAAATCTGGCAAAGAATAATTCCTAGAAAGATAGAAGTCATTTAGATGCTGTGATGTCACAGCACTTCCATGTGTATAGGCAGTCTGAATTTGAAAAGATTAATTAGGTCTGAGAACTAAAACAGCTGATCATTGTTCTTCAGTTATTCCAGAAAACAGAGCCCTAGAAAGGTGAATTAAAACGGAAAAAAAAAAAAAGAGGTAGGAAATGCATTAGATAAAAAATACCACTTTAAAATTATATATATAAATTTAACTTTGTATACAAAAATTATTTTGGTATGAACGAGATTTGAACAGATTTTACTTTTTTTGGTAACTCAGAAGGCAGCACTAGGTCAATCTGTTTTGATAGCTTAGAGTAAATGGATGAGCTGTTTAGCATTTATATGTAGATAAGACTTTTCTCCCATAGTAGTTGTTGGTTATGGGTAAGTTTTAGTCACTTTTTTCCCAGGAGGATGAAAAATGAAAACTGTAAAGAAAAATTGGACTTGTGTTCTAACTGCACGTTTAGTGAAATAACAAAAGTCTTAAAATGATGTTACATTACACTGTAGACTAAGATACAAAAATGCTAATTTATTGCTAGACTGCAGCTTCCAATTTGCATTCCAAATCAGACTGCAGAGCTCCCCAAATGAGTAGGTGCCCTCACAGTGTATTTAACCTATGCTTTTCCTGAGCAAATTAATACTAGTATATGTGTTTGTACATGCTTCCTCACATACATAACCAGATGTGGTGCTTCACCATTTTAAGATGGTCCATTTTTTTAAGTAGGGATTTCAAGTGTACAGCTAATTCTGACTATTAGGAATCAGAAAAAGAAATGTGTGCAAGTACTGTTTTAAATCTTTGAACTGCTCCTAAATTCCTGTTTACAGTGACATTGACAATATGTAGGGTACATATAATTTGCAGAGATTTGTGTAGTGTATTAAATTGTGCTCCTATGTGTGTATAAACCTACAGTTGCATAAAAAATGGTAGTTCTAGAGATGTTTTCTAGAATATTATAAGGGTAATAGTGCATATTTGTTGTTAGTTCCAGATGATATATATATATATATATATATGAGAAGGACAGAAATGAAGAGTCATATTCTTCTTAAATGTGCTGATACAAGAGGAGGGGGAGAGGGGGAGGGAGAGCGAGAGAGAGAAAGACAAGTAATACAGCATAAAGAACCCACAGGCATCTGGGCTTTCCCACTTCAGTAGCAAATAGGGGGAATTATGGGTTGGTGGTCTGCTTCCCGTTAGGAGGACGCCCCTCCATCTGTTTGCAGTACAGCCTGCTTCCAATTTAAAGCACAGATTTCAATACAAACCTCAATTTCTTTTCTCCATTTTATATGCAAAGTAAGGCTTATGAATCAGTGTTGTTGTCATAGGGGCTCAGACCAAATTTCCCCCCAAAATTCACAGGCTGTTCATTTGAATACCTGCTTACAGTGGTACACAATGGGCAGCTTTGAGAAGAAAAATTGATAATCTTCACGGAAGAGTAATTTGAATGAAATTACGCTTGACAGCCTGTCTCCAAGCAAACAAGGAGAGTGAGGGAGCCTTAGCTAAGCTCTGAGGACTTGCCTAAGCCTCTGCTGTTGGAGCTTCCCAGAGAAAAAAAAATCCACACTTTTTCCTACATCTGACTGAAGCTTTTGATTAATTCTCTGTAGCTGTTTCTAGTGAAGAAAGGTAGCCATGGAAGAGAATATGGAAGAGGGACAAACACAGAAAGGTATTGTGATAAAATTGCTTTGTCTTTGCAAGGAGATTATTATTTTGCAGTTCCTTGTTTGCTTTAGCAGCATGCTGTAAGGTTAGTGAATATGCTTATGTGGCAGATGGGGAAAGATTTTGTGTTTTGTATCATTTACTCCATTTGTCTCTCTGCAGTAGCACCTAGCATTAATATAGGGACTGTCATCTGATATCTAGTACAAAAAGAACCTAAATAGGAATTTTACATTTATACTAATAATATGCAAGCATTTAATGCAGCCTGCTTCCCAGAGCTGTCTTTGTTAACCTTCATTTATTTCACATTTGCATGCTCGTCTAGCTGGGTCAAGGGAGCCTAGTGTGAACTGAGAGAGCTACTCACACAATATTTGGAGCCAGTTGCATTTGGATATGTAACAATGTAACCAGTATTCACACCTTGAATAAGCGTCCAAACCAAACAAAAACACGGGGTATATTTTGTATATATTTAGGCAGTATTGAAATTTCACTCTGGCTTTTTTCCACTTTCGTTTTGTGGTATGTTGAAGAAACCTTGCTATAGTTCTAGTATTTTGCATTCTACAGAATTGCGTTTTGCTGAAATTAATTTTGCTTGTTGCAGCTGAAATGGCTTTAGCAAGACACAGCATGTTCAGAGCATTTCTGTTCCACTGTTTCTGGTGAAGCTGAAAATAACTGAGCATGATAGGATGTGTTAACATTTAAAGGTGCAATTTAAAATTATTGGCAACTGTTTATTAATTTGTGAATCTCTGAGAAACAGTGTTTTTAGTATTTTCACTTAAGTGTTTTCTTTACAAGAGATATTATAGTAGTGAATGAACCAAGGTTTTTTTCATTTTACTGCAAGCACAGAGGGTAATCCTAGTGAATATTTGCCACGTTAAATCATGTATCCTTCTAGTTTTGTATTTATTCTAAGTTCACTTCCATTTTCAAGGCGGATTGTAATACAAACTGCATGCAAAGGCATATTTTCCTGCAATGATGCCACATTCTGGTTTTCAGCTCCCTGATCAATCTGCTTTCTACACGTAAATGTCATGCTTTCTCATGATAGGTGACCCATTTAGACAGAATGCAGTTCTGAATTGTTTATGGTCTTGGCTTGATCTAGATGCACAGTAGATAATAATGAGAAGACTAATGGAGGATGTGTGCCCCCTCTGTGTGTATACATACTTACGTTTATAGATAAATATATTAGTATCTGGTTGGTGATTTCAGCAGTTTCTTCAGTTGAATATTGTTATTTGCAAATGGCAGAAATAATGGAAAAGTACAAGACAGTTCAGTTTTGTGGTTTTTGTTTTTGTTTGCTTTTTTTCTGAAGGTAAAATCAATACTTTTATTGTATGGTTCAAATTTTTAGTGTTCTTTACATTTAGAAATTGAAGTCATTTTTTTTAGTCTGAAATACATTTTTTTTCCATCTTAAAACAATTGAATTTAACTGTTTGACCACTGGATCAAAGTACTTCATTATTACTGTATGATATTACCTGAAGAAACAGTGTGAAATTCAAAAACCTTAAATTCTTGTTAAAGAGAAAAATATCAGAGAAAAAAGTGAATAATTTTGTGTATTAAAATAACACGTTATTGATAAACTCCGTCCTCGTTCACATTATAAGCAGTTGGATGACCAGTAGCCACTCAAAATGGTGTGATTAATAGTGTGATTACAACAGCTAGCACTACTTACCCCCCACCTCCTATTTACAATGCCATGTGTTCAGCTTTTTTTTCCTTTAGTGCTACCCAGCTGTCATCACAGACAGTGACAGGAGAATGTTACGGCCTCACGAATTGTATGTAGTTTTTCCATAGTGGTGTGGAAGGGGATGCTGCGTAGTTGCCGTGACCGTACCTGCGAATCTTCCATGTCAGCCTGTCATATCCCACTTCAGATTATCACAACTTTTAAAAGGACTTGAGAGTTCGAAGAAAATTCACCATTAAGGAGGAAAATGAAAAAAAAAAAAAAATTTTTAAATAATTTTTGGAGGTGCTTGAATGCAGATGTTGGAATTATATTGAAGTATAGGGATTCTAATGAAATAATGGATCTCTTTAAGGTTTGCACTTTGCACTTGAAAATAGTATGACTTGATACTGCTCTTTCATAGTTCCTGGGGTTTTTTTTTTGCTTTCATTTAGCATGGTCTATCTATTATGTGTTTAACTGATATCCATAGTATAGTTCCAGGTCATCTGGACTAGTTTTTATAACTGAAGTGTCCCAGAAAATGTAATTGTAATTCATATATTCTAATTTCCATCCTCCTGACATCTTGAGTGGAACTGTTTGTTTATTTCTTTCTCCTCTGCTTTCTGCAAAATGAATGGGAGTATAAATTGTCACTATTTATCAGCTCCTGTCCTCTTCACAGCAGATGCTTTGAACCTCCCACTGAACAGCATTACGTATTGCTAGCAGCCATGATGAAAGTGAATTGTTTCATATTGCTGGATTTCATAAATACAATAAAAATAGCTCTAATAAAAGGCAATAGGATATCCATAAGTGCAAACATAATTCTTACCATAGTGGTTCCAAAAAATGACCTTTTGCCTTACACAGTCTCTGTACATTCTAGTGTTAACATTTATTATACATCTATGGCTTTATTTTGGAGAATTGTCAGCAGGGGAATATATTATATATGTTTTCTGAAAATAGTGAATTACTAGAAACTGTAGAGTTCAAAGTAAAGATTGAAAAACAGGTATGGACATCTTCTTCAACCCCCAATATTTTCTTTCTCTTGGCCTCAGAAAGGGTGGTTTCTTCTGGACATCAGTACTCTTAATATGGTAAATAGAGATAATGCTGTTGTCCATTAGTTTTCATATGTAAAGCTGTAAAAACTGAAAGCAAGAATAGTTTGTATTAATTAATTTTCTGTTCTAAAGTGTTAGAAATTTGGTCACCCGTGCCCCCTGCCCCCCCTCACTCTCCCACTCCCTTCTTTTCTTGGTGCCACATTTCCTTCACTTGCAAGCCAGTACAGGTCAGGTTAGACTGTCTCAAAAGTGTTGCTACACAGCTGGCTGTAGCTGTCCAAGAACTGAAAGCATGTAGAAATCTGGCTGAAATGGAAGTTCTATGTGAATACTAAAATATATTCTTACAGAGTAAAAAGTCGTAACATCTCAGAAAGATCAACTTGTTCACAATTTTGGTGATACTGACATTATGCTACATGCCTAGAGCTGTAACATGCTAAGAGCTTTGATTGCAAATTTGCTGTCTGGAAAACCCAGGATAACTAAAGCCTGTAATTTATTTGATTGGTTTATTTCTCAAAAACGATCAGCTCCACTTAGAAGCAGAATGTTCACTGATGTCTTTAGGGATGCATGCTAATTTTGAAAACCTTATGCATAAATTTGCATGTGTCAGTGGCAGGTCTCAACTGCCAGTGTTTGAAAGACAGTGATGTCAAACTGTTAGCTTTGCTATGTGGAAAAAGATATTGGTCCAACAAGTCTTTCCTCCATGAAGGCACTGACATTTCAACGGTGTCCCCAACCCCTGTCTTTTTTTCCCAGTAGAAAGCTGTTCAGAGGGCAGGCCCTGTAATTTGTTGCATTGTGTGGGACTTGGCACAGTGGAGTTAAGGATCATCCTTGCCACACATCTATTTCAGAAAAAAGCAACAGTGTAGCACAGGAAGATGTAGTTACACGACTGGCATTAAACTGAAGATAAATGTGCCTTTTTTAACGGTTTGTCCATATAACCTAATTTTGTAGTTTGAATCCCTTTAAAAATAAACTTAGGAATGGATGGAGCATTTGTATTTGTACATCAGCAAACATGAGGAAGAGCTAATTTTACTTAAGCTCTCTTTGCTGTACTATACCTAGCTACCATAAATATAGTTCCACTGGTAGGATAGCAAAAAAATATATCATATTATGGCGAGAAGAAATGGTTGAATACTAGAAAATAAATAAGGAGTTAGTATTTGATTTGCATTAGTGATTTAAGTGGTCTACAGTCTATTATCAATGCTTTTTTGCTTGTTCCACAGCATGTCAGTAAAAGAGAGCTTTAGGATGAGTTTTAGAGGAAAGTCATAAGGATTCTAGGATGCTATCAGTAATATGTACACACAGGCTCTGCTGCTTCAGCCATGAGAAGTTGAATTTTTTCCTTTTACTTCAGTACTTTTTGGAAAATGGGAGACTCAGAGTTGGTAGGATACTATAAACTAGATGAACGTGATGTTTTTTATTTCATATTAGGAAATAAACCAATGGCCAAATAGTCAAAACACTGCTTGCAAAAGAGAACAGTTATCCAGTTTCTCATTGGATTATTGTTAGGAAGTTGCCTAAAATAAAAATGAGCACATCTCAATATTTTGCACTTCGATTTTGTTGGATGATTATACTTGTAAATAAAGCCGTGTAACGTATATGCCACAGTAAGTGGGAGCCATGCTTGTATCTTCAGTTAGATCCTATTTATATTGTTAATGCTCTGTCTAGTCTTACAGGACCCCTGAAGTACAATCAGTTTTGTGAGAAATTTGGAAACAGTTTTTTTAATTTGGCCTTACAGGTAGGAAGTAGCAGACATTTGCTGACTGATATTCTTTATACAAAACCTGGATTAGCGATGCTTAATTCTTAAAGAAAACATGGTGGACAGATGTCAATCTCTCTTTCCTTTGGGAATAAATTTTCAATTGTACTCTTAGTTCCCAAGCTTGTGTTGAGGTTGGATTTTCAGAAGTTCTTTCAGAGTAGAATGATCTTCACTTTCATCACATTTATTGCTGCCTCTTCTTAAAAGTGAGTGTGTGTGTATAGTAAGAGTGCCAGATAAAATATTCAGTGGACAATCCCAAAGTCACTAACAGAGTTAATAATTTTCCTTCTTAATGTTAAATATGGAAGAAAATTTTAGCATCTGGCAAAGTATTTCACTGTATTTCCTGCTTAATACTCCTTAGTATTTCATTAATAAGGTTTATTAAAGAAAAATACAAAAACATTCCATATGAATTTGAAGTTAGTTATTCTAATATTGGAAGAGTTATTCTCCTTTATGTAGTAACTGCAACTTACCTTACTTAATAGTCTTACATCAGAAACACTGAGTTCTAGAGCTGTAATTTGAATATATGTTATGATTCACTATATTAGGCTTTTATTCACAGATAATGATATAAATAAATTTAGTCTTGCTTGCTTATTTAATCTTTAACATTGAAATGTCTCTGTTAATAGTAGAAAACTTGGTATTTCTTACAGGCTTAACATCATACTACTCATAGGCATGAAAATCCAGCATTAATAGTACCTAATTATACTTTTATATAAATTCTTACAGGGCAATAAATATTCCAACTGCCCTAAGGCAGATGGAATCCACAATTCAATGTGTGAGAATTTGTCTTCATGGTGATTTTGAAACTTGTATGTCAGTTTCACAATAAGCTATTTTAGAAAGAAAATAGTCTAAGTAAGAGTTGAATGCTTGGAAAATAGTCTTGAATATATTTTAGATTATTAATTTATGCTAATTCTTGAAAAAATACTGTATCAAAACAGCAATATAAATAAAAGGCTTTTTCTACCGTTTGTGAAAAGAAAGACTCACTTTAGGGGAAAATGGGTGTCTTGGATTTCTAATTACTCTGAAAAAACAAGCATTTAGTAATGACAAAACAATACTGCAGATATAGCAAAAATAAATTTGATTCAGTGTAGTGCTTGGGCTCCTTATGGAGAAGCATTGAGGTACTGATAGATCTAATATATAAAAGTTATTTATTTTATATTGTGCCTTTGCATTCACATCTGATAAGCACCTGAAACAGTTTTAGCATTGTGATTTTCAACCTGTTTGAATTGCCTGCCACTGCACTAAAATTCAAGATGGAAGAGTGGATGGAATGATGCTGGCCTCACATAATGACAATGTGTGCTTTCTTCATACAAGAGTTTTGAACTGTTAATGCTCCCTATATAAACAGGTGAGAATATGCTTTTTCCTCCTAATAGTTTTATGTGGAAGATTAAGTAAAAATAAGAAAAAAAGTACACAATTTGTGCTGTTCTGCTTCAGCTTTTGAATGATTTTATAAAAACTATGGAGTACATGCACCTGATGATCATTGAAAATCTGAATGTAAAAGAGGCAAAGGTGAATATTTTTCTTACATCAAATATTTTGTCAGTTAATGTTCTGATTGACAATTCTTTTTCAGGCGAATTTACAGCAAATGCATACAACTGAAATGCATCATTCATGCTGATATCTTATGTGACTGATTTTTGAGACAGGCCAGCAAGTCCCACACTGATGTGTGGTGACTGATCCTTTTCTTGAAGGGGGTGGGAGTTCAATTCCAGCATGTAAGGAATGAGAAATAAGTCTTGGCATTTTCTGAGCTGCAGGGAGATCAAACTCAGAACATCAAATTTGTGAGGGTCAAAGACAAGCGCCAAATAGGATTAGCTATCAGAACTGTGAATTTTTGTGCACAGACACTCTAGGGCCTTATGAAGGAAGGCCACTCACACAAAAATGGCTTAAGTATTTTGTTAGCTTATCGATACAAACTCTCGTACTACAATACACTAGTCTGAAGAAAGCTAAATTTATTTATTTCCTTCCCCTCAAAAAAATGTTCATCTTCCTACTAGTCATCATGTAGGATTTCAGTAGCCCTCCCAGAATTTATCCTGCATCCGTCTGGGCCAATATCATTCCAAATAACAGTTTTTAAAATATCACCAAATACTACTAAGTGCAAGGATTACTCTTCTCTTTACATTTATAATACCCCTGATACTTGCACTTGGACAGTTGCTGAAGAATTTTTATTAGGTTCACATAGCAAAAGTTTTAACTTTTTTTCCAGTACTGATAACAATGCAAATGTACAGCTAATAAATATCACAATAAATGTGGTATCAATTTTAACCAAAAAATCTCTCTTTATAATAGTGATGTGCATTTGCTGCAGTTCTGGTATAAAACCAGACTTCAATGAAAGATGCATTTGCTGCATTTTTGGTTTATGAGCTTTACAGGAAGATGCTACTGCCAAAGTGTAAATTAAGTTCAAGCGAAACATAGTATTTGCAGTAGCTACCCATTTGTACACAGAGTGTGTTTTGGTTTCTTTGTTAAAAAAAAAAACAAAACAGTAGCTCTTTGTGCCTGCTATCTTACTTTTTAATTTTCTGTGAAAACACTTTTATACAATCTGGAAGGCATGTAAATTGAAATTATATTCTACAACGCTTGTAAATTTTTCCTGGGAATGTGTAATATAAGGTGACAAGTGCAGCATGTTTTGTCATTAAGCCATAGCTGATCAGATTGTAGAGGACAACTTTATATAGGTAAAACTGAACATTAAAGAGGAATTTGAAGGAAGAGTTTATAGTAGCATAGTGACGTGATCAAGTGTGGGGTCCTTTTTAGAAGAGAATGGCCATGAGTACCTGGCTTTAAACTAGGCCTCACTCAATGTCCTTGAAGCATCTGTGAGAACACAGAACGGGGAAGAAAGCTGATATTGCAAGTGCAAAACAAAGAAGTAAAAAACAGAAAAAGTCCTGAGTCGTCATGATACAGGAGTGTGGTGGAGCATATGTCAGGGGGCGTGGACAGCGAGTGAAGAAAAACACATAGCCATTCATGTATGAGCTAAGAATGTATGTAACCAATAGGGTTTGTGCTGAGCACGTCTGGGGTGTGTGATTAGGAGTCAGAAGAGTATAAATTGCAGTCACTTTTGTAAATAAATGTCTTAAATTATAACTCTCATAGAGTTGTGTGAAGTCCGTTTGTGAAGCGCCTCGTCAATTAAGCAAGGATTGCTTTGCATTAGGGCACAGTGGGGAAAAAGTAGAAGTGGCAAGCAGGGCCAGGGAGGTGATTGTCCCCCTGTACTCTGCATTGGTGAGGCCCTACCTTGAATACTGTGTCCAGTTTTGGGCACCTCAGTACAGGAAAGACATTGAGGTGCTGGAGCGTGTCCAAAGAAGGGTGACCAAGCTGGTAAAAGGCCTTGAGAACAAGTCTTATAAGGAAGGGCTGAGGGAACTGGGGCTGTTTAGTCTGAAGAAAAGGAGGCTGAGGGGAGACCTCATCACCCTCTACAACTACCTGAAAGGACTTTATAAAGAGGTAGGAGTTGATCTCTTCTGACAAGTGATAGATAGGTGGGAGAACGAGAGGAAATGGCCTCAAGCTGTGCCAGGGGAGGTTTAGACTAGATGTTAGGAAGAACTTTTTCGCTGAAAGGGTTGTCAGACATTGGAACAGGTTGCCCAGGGAGGTGGTTGAGTCACCTAGATGTGGTGCTTGGGAATATGGCTTAGTGCTGGACTTGGTAGAGTAGGGTTAATGGTTGGACTTGATGATCTTAAAGGTCTTTTCCAGCCTAAGTGATTCTATGATTGTGCTGGTAGAGGTGGAAGAGAGGCAATATGAGGAAAAGAAGAAAGGAGTAAGCAATATAACTTGAAAGACCTTCAGAGAGATTTGGAAGTTTGAAATTGATATGGAAATAGAGGAAGATAATATTAGAGTTAAAAGAATGAAAGATGCTAATATTTGGTCTTTCAGAAAAGACCTATAGAGGGCATTGATGGAAATTTTAGGATTTTCTTTATAAATAAAATCTGCATTTTAAGGTAGAATGTTTTTAAATGTCTTCCAAATCTTTCCACTTTAGTGTCTCAATTAAAAAAAAAATTAAATCATTAAAATCTGTTATGGTGTCAATATAATAATATAAAGTTCAATAGTTTTAAAATTAAAAATAACCCAACCAAACTACAAGTGATCTGAATAGAGCAGTACTAGATTTATATTTGCAGGTTAATGTTGGTAAATAAAACATAAATTTTACATTAAAAGTTCTTAGAAGCTTAAATTCAGGTTATCTTTTTAAAATTGTGAACATGTAATTTAAACACATTATTTTCCCCCCAAGTAAACCAGTAACCATGCTACGTTCATGGTTACTATGGTAGTATTGTAATAGGACTATAGTAATACTGTAATTGTGGGCAGCTTCTAACTATTTTGATCCTGAGCTTCTGGTGTCAGGGATTTGGTTGGTATCTGAAGGGGTAGATGAGGAAACCTATCCAGGCCAGGCACTTCTCCCTATCCCTGGATGGCACAGAGCTCTGATCCTCACCTCTCCAGAAGAAAACCAATGCATCCATCCTGTTGTGTTGTTCTTCCATATGCCAAATTGTTTCCTCCCCATCTCTTTTACCCTTCTATTATTCATCCCACTTCAAAAAACCCTTCACCTTAAAAAGATCTTCTGATCCAATATAGTGCAAGTTACTAACAGTGCCTTGAATTCTTTGACGATTCTTATAACTTACAGGCGAGAATCTTCACACAGAAGTTGATGCTGTACCAATTTCCTCCAGTATGACAAGGAGAACCTGGAGTGTGGTAGGCAAGACATTGTGGAGGCTGCTGAGGGTTAATTCTCCAAGTCTACACTAGAGGTGGAAGGCCATGGAAAAGTTAGCACTTTTGCTAGTTCTACTGCTCCTGTTCTATCAGTAAAAAAATCCTAAGTCTTAAGACTGTTCTTTAACATGTCACATTAGTAAACATTTGCTGTCTTGGGTGGTTTTCTTTCTGATATATTTTGGATATTATGGTGGTATATAAAGCCTCAAAGAAACTTGCAGACAGTCTCTTAGTTTATAGAAAGTACACTGCAGAGATTAGTAAGGCTCCCATAATTTAGGTTTTACCTGGTCATCAATTTGGTCTTTTGGGAAAATTCAAGTAATAAATTTTCACTCATAAAGCCTAAATAGGGTGAGATTATTATGTGGAAATTTATGGAACACCTTGAATTTCATGGCATTCTAGGCATACTGCCAAAGACATCTGTACATAACCTACTGGTAGAGCCCTCTCTGAATAATTTGCATATGTTGTGGTTTGTGATAAGCCTTTGGTAATACTACAAGGAACTGCATATTCAGAGGTGTTCTTATTGGAGGAGGACAATTCAATACACAGTTCAAGTAATATCAAACAGAGCTTCTACTCTTTCTTACAAAGTAGAGGAGAATTAACATTTACTTAGACAGGTAGAAGGACATTTGTTCCAGAGGGAGGCATACTCTTGATCTTATTTGACAGAGCATTTGTAGGTTACCAAGCTAACTGTAAAGTCATTCAGTGGAGGATTTCATTGCCTGATAGTGAATGGCAATAAACAAACCAAAGTTACCTTAACCTTTCGGGTAAATTAATCCTTGCTTTATACCAGTTAAATACCATACTGCATGCTCATGTCGTATGCACAAAGTAATTTAGAGTCAGCAACTTCTTGTACTTTACTGGCCTGCTTGTTCTGTGACCTCTGGAGTGAAAACTGTATTTCCAACTACATTTTTATGCATAATTTATTTACTATGTTTATGGTGCAACTTGGAGGCTGGATCTGGTGTCTGGGATGTTTACATTTGATAAGCTTCCTTTTCAAGGGAGGAAGCCATGATCAACTGAGCAGAAGGTGCTGCTGTCACTCAAAGCAAACAAATGCTTCTATGCTGTACCTGCGTACAATATTAACCAGGTCAGGTGGCAGCAGTAAGAAGAAAGAGGATGCAGTAGCAGCTACTGGGCACAATGAGTTTGAATTCATCCTCTCTGGCTGTTGGATTAGTCCATTGTGAAAAACGAGCAGATGTCCATGAATAGATTATTACTTTTACTAATAATAATGGTGAAATCAATACCATTTTGAATTCTGTATGTGGCACAAAAGAACTAATAAACTTCTAAAGCATAGTGTTTTTCATAAAGGTTATATACCAATAAAGAGTGTGTACTTAAACTTGTAGAGATAGTAGGTTGCTGAGTCATTGTAAATAGTAACTCAATATGCATAACTGAGGATGAAAGTAGAAGTCTGAACTTGCCTCGAGAAAGGGACCATTGACTACTGGTCACTGTGGCGTTCATTAAATTATTGAATGTTATATTATTGATTTTTAAACTGAGTAGCTTTAGCGTTAAATGCTTCCCACTTAACATGCCTTTGTTCATCACTCACTGATAAACCACTCCTGAATAGAAAAAGAACTTATATTTCTAGCTGAATGACATAAATACAGTGATTTACTTTCTCATGAGATAGTCTGAGTGTGTTAGATATGTAAAATGCTTTTCCTGTTTGTTGTGATGCTTCAATATAGCAGTACAATTGTTTTCAGAGACTTTGTCAGCTTTCTAATTTCTTACTGAGAGGTTGACCGCTATTTCGGTCAACATACACTTTTAACATTATAAATAAACATAACCATTCTTTCCCCCTCTGCTACCTCTTAGTAGTAGGTTGCAGTTCCTTATGAACACCTGCAGGTTATCTTTGTGGTTCTCACGCTATTCAAAAGCATCCAATTTCCATGTTACATACCTACATGGCAAAACAGTATCTTGTTTTCCATGTGTTCATCATTAGCTTGTGATCTATTCCTCTGAGCCATAAAACTTTTATTCTGTTTAGTCTTGACTGTGTTTGCTATGTAATGCTTTCCTTTTGCTGGAAAATTCATAGTCCTAGTAGAGTATTAAGGACTACTTTCATTAATACTATGCACCAATGTTGTAGAAATTAGTAGGATTTACTTGTAAATGGATAAATTGCCCTTAATTTTAGGGTAATACAGTGCTGCTAAAATTATACGTGACAGTAACTTTAAAATCTGGAAAATCAATGACCAAGGCTCTGATCCTGTGAAGACTTATATGTATGTGAGTATGTAATTCACTGTGAGTAGTTCATTTGATTTTATACCAATTACTCAGATAAGCAAAAAGGAAGCACATTCACAGTCTTTAAGATTAAGACCTAACAATGCCATGGCATGATTTGCATGTAGCTGTCAGGTTTTTGGCAGGAAATCTGTGAAAATATATGATGAAGCAGTTTAATAGGGTCTAAGAGGAGACTGGAAAGAAGGTTGAATGGTGTTTTTTTATCAGCTGGGATTTTTGTTTGTTTTGCATGGTATTACAGAAGATTAATAAGCTTTGAGGTCTCCTGTGGCTGCTGGCAGGTTCCAAGAAACTATTATTCTTTTCTTCTTGTTTGTTTGGTTTTTTTAAGGGTTTTTGTTTCGGGTTTTCCTTTGAATTGCTAGAATTTTGATTAACTCTTGAACAGGGTAAACTGGACTTTCTAGTAGTATTGAAATATTTTGCTAGTGTGTCTTATTCATGTACATAAGCCAAGCTAGTCATCAAATTTGCTGTGCAGATGGAATTTTCCCCAAGGCGGGCTACCATTGACCTTATTTTTACCTTTTCTGTGCAACATGGTCATGGTCTGCTTTCTAATATTATCTGGGAGTTTAATTTCATTAAATTCCTGCTGCTAGTGCAAGGACTAACATTCGTGTTATCCTTCCCACTATTCTCTTGTCACGAACTATAGATGAGACTTCTGGTCTTTTACTGCAGGTCTGAAGCAGTGTGTTGGTCATTTGCTTGTGTTTTGTGGGGCAGAGTGGAGTAGATATTTGATAAGTCCTTTTGAACTGAGGATCTATTACAAGGCTTTCTGTCACTACAAAGTTCTGAACTCTGACCATGTCTAGTGTAAATGCAGAAAACGGGTGTTTGTTTCTGAGATTTTTGACCTATAAACTGTACTGTTTAAAATTTTAAAGGGAAAAAATCAACTAAGTGTAAAGTTTGCAGGTGTATCTTCTAATTTTATCGTACCATTCTATCATACAGATAAATGAAAAAGGTTCTTATTATTGTGACTATCTAGGAGTTTACTAAAACATGTATCCTACAACCACACCCACAGCATGTGGTATAAATGCCAGAAAATAAGAAGTAAATTAATTTCAGCTGTTCAACTGCATATGGAGACTGCAATTTCTCAAAGATGTCATCTTTCAAAATTATTCTAGTTTTATGAACATTGTTCACTAGTGAAAATACTGGAATAATTATACCCTAGTGGTGAGTAGGTCTTTTAGGTCAGCTGTGTTTATACTAGCAGTCCAGACAAGATATTTTTCTCCCCTATCCTCAGCTGGTACAGCCATTAAATATTTAAGACACAGGGGAACCTGTTATGGACATTTGGGGTCTCTTATTGGCTTTTTGGATGTGTTTACATATGGGGGACTTTTGCTGTTAATATTTTCTTCATTTTGATCTGTTACACATGCCCATACCATCTGTATTGCCTGTGCTTCCAGCAGATATCCTTCCATTATTACCTGCCATGTCTTCTTCTAGGAGATGAAAATGTACTTTATTATATATTTATTGATGGCCGTAACTTTAAGACCTACTTCAGGCACCTCTGCCTTTCTTGAATGTGATTGGAATATGCAGATTTCAAGACTTTAAAGTACCTGTAGCTAGCTGTGGCTGTCGTTTGTGCATATTACACAGAACCAAAGAGCTACTCCTTCCTGACAGAAGAGTCCACAGCTGGAGAGTTACCTCTAATGCACAGTTATTCCCTTATAATTTTATTTTTATTATTAACTCTAATGTAGAGTCAACTAGCTTTGATGTAGCTGCTATAATTGCTAAATCTTGTGATATCCTCTGAATTCTCATTTTTCTCCTTTGGTTTTTCTTCCCCTCACAACTCCTGATCTTTTTTTTTTTTTAAGTGCATAAAAACTCTGTACCTCAAGCTGGAAAGAGGGACTGTCTGCTACTGGAGGTACTGGAGTCTACTTTTCTCCATGCAGCCTCAGTGTGATAAGCTGTGTAGTTTAAAAGCTTCCCCACAGAAATGTGATGAGGAATAATTTGACTAGGTGTAGTAGCAGATAATATTACTGCAGAGTTTTTTCATGTAGGCATGGCTGTAAATTCTGTAATAAATTAAACTAATAAGTACTAAAATATAGAGTACTTGATTGGAATGAATGTAGTGAAAAAAATTTGCTCTTTGTAAGTGGGAAAGCATGTTAGATACCTCAACAGCAATTTGTTTATTATTGTCAGCATATGGGAAAACTTTCTGTATTTTTAATGTAATGATGTTATGTAAAAAGAGGGCAATTATTTGTGTTTGCTTTATGCAGTCCTTTTGAGTATTTGTTTTTATTCTTTGTTGATTATGACACATTTTATGAAATTATTTGGTTTTTCTTTTGTTAAGAAAAATTAAGGAAATACTAGCCTCTTTTGTAAGTGTCTTTATGGTTGTTGGGATAGAATAGCAGTAGGTCTGTCAGTGTCAGTGTTTATTTTAATCTGAATTTATTTTCTTGGTTGCTAGGCAATTCTACTTCATAGTTTTAATGGAAATGACTAATTCAGGGTGCTCTCATTTCAGAACATACAATTGTTTGCTTTAAAACTGACACTAGACTTTGCTATGACATAATGCTTGAAAAATGCTCCAGTCAGTGTACAATTTTATG
Organism: Hemiprocne comata; assembly: GCA_020745705.1. NCBI lineage: Eukaryota > Metazoa > Chordata > Aves > Apodiformes > Apodidae > Hemiprocne > Hemiprocne comata. Next base: position 39,027,269 of record CM036589.1, read on the forward strand.
ACTGTAGCTAAGAAAATATCCTCATTTCTGTTATCTAGTCCTATACTTCTTGTACATTCCAACAAAGCCATTGTAAAACTAAGGAATTCAAGAGAGGCAGAATTGGGCTTTTATGTATATGTGGAGGATAACTATCTGCTCTAATGTCTGACATTTTACAGGTTTTTACAGTCAGTTTATGGACCCAGTTATGTAGTATGTATTTGGAGCTGGTACCAGTTAAGTCTTTGCATCCTCAAGGGCAATGGTTTAATAAATGTTACATTTCTCAGTTATTCAGCCTGTAGATGTATTCAGCAGGTATTGCTTATTAGCAGTGCAGGGATGTTCAAGAATAGGTATGAATTTTCAAAGTAGTATTAACCATATTATTAAAGAAAACATCCTAACAGTCTGTTGCTCTGGAGCTGTTTTTCAAATTGGAAAAATATAATGGCTCAGGACAGCTTCTTTGAACTTCAAAATACTGTTTTCTGCTATTTCAACTGTATTTGTGTTTAAGGACAAATATAAAGGAAAAAACTGTAGATTAAATTTCATAGGTTCCTCAGTATCAGGATAGTGCAGAAATATAGGCCTTGTTCATTTTGTTGCTATCAGCTATGCTTTCATTTCTTTCAAGCTATCAGCTAGTGAAATACTGTCTTTTGGCTTGTTATCTCTTTTCCTCTCTTATATTTCCTTGCTGGTGAACTACACAACTGAGAAATGAATGCAAACCACGGTGTTTTTCAGTTGAAGGAGAAAAGCATCCTGTGGGCTGGAGTGCCAATGATGTCCCCTCTCTGAGTCCTGACACTGGATCAAGGTTTATCAGCTCAGTTTCTTTAGCCCAGAGCATCATTCTGTATGCTTAATTGCCTTTTATTTTCCTTCTCCCTAGTCTATAGTAAACTTATCTTCCTGGTAGTGGCCACCCTTTTGGTACAGTTAGTGCACTGAGGATCACAGCTGATTTGGTTGATCTGAATAATTTATTGCCATCAAAAAGTTAAATGATGAGTCTAATTTTGTCCAATTCAAAGACATAATATGTTATCAAGACAGAGCCAACTGGGAATGATATAAATTTTAATGATTTTGTACCAAGTACACAATCTTTGCAGTATCTTAAAATACCTACCCTCTGGCAAAATCTTGAAATTGCTGTTTTACATGTGTGATTACAGCTGATGTTGGTGTTAGGCAAGCAAAAATACTGTAATATTTTTGAACTTTCTAATATGATTTGAGAGAAAACAAACTTCAAAAATCACAGACTTATAAGTATTTTCAATATTTTTTCAAAAGGATATAGGGAAAAAAATAATAGATTGTTCAGCTGTATTCCTCACAGGACAATCTGCTTTTATGCAGTTGTTTATTATATATGAGCTAATAAGGTGGGTAGATAGCCAGAATGTTTGCAACTGTAATGATAATGTACAATGAAACATTTCTATTTGACTTGGGAGATGTTCTTAGTTTTTGAAAACGAGAGGTGGAATATGCAAACAAAATTCATAAGACTATATTAATGTTAGTGAGCTCTCCCAGCTCATCTTAATGTTTTTTACGACTTAAAGAAAGCAGTACTGAGATAATAGTTTTCTGTTTGTGAAACCGGGTTATGAAACTGCTGAAACAGAAGTATAAAAATGTTAATATGGGTGAAAGCAAACCTGCGGGGAAGATGAAATAGATTTCTAAATGAACATATGCCATACCCCTGGCTCTGTGAGGCAGAATACTTGGATAAACTGGTGGTAAAAACAGCTGCTTTATTGTAATAACTTTACTGAATACCAACAATTGCCTTTCAAGAAATAGGGTTAAAACAACAAAATAAAAATCCCATCAAAGACCTTCTCAAGGTAGTTCTAGTAGTGTGCAGCTTCCATAGGTACAAATGTTGGACCTTTGTCCAATATATGAATGCTCAGTAAGACTACATTGTTTGAAAAAAGGAAATGTGTCACAGCAATAATTTCCATCATGCTTGGTAATTCTGAGAAATTAAATTGTTATGAAATACTAAAGTTACTAAAAGCTGGATTAAAAAGTAGGCTCTTCTTTCAGCCAATCTGTAAGTTATAGTTTTAAATATATGGTTTTGTGAAAATTATTAGGTTATCATTTAAGATTCTGGACTGAAATATGAAAGATTTGAAACTGATTATCCATATTGTTTACCTTTTTCAATTTGACCTACAGAAATTACTACAACATTGTCTGTGCCCTTGAAAAATCTTACTGTAACTCAGTGTCTTGATTTCCAATCTGTGAAAAGCCATACACAAGCTTTCATTTTTTTCCAACCATTCTAAGACTTGTTTATTGTTTTTGTAGGTCATAGTTGTTAGACTTCTACAATGAGAATCTCATTTTAGCTGAGGCCTCTAGATACTAAGAAATAAAAGTATTCCAGAGAAAACTTACTTATTTAGAATCATAGAATCAAAGAAAAATGGCAGGTGTTGGAAGGGACCTCTGGAGATAATCTAGTCCACCCCCACTGCTAACGCAAGTTCACCTAGAGAAGCTTGTGCAGGATTGTGTCCAGGCAGATTTTGAACTTCTCCAGAGGGGACTCCACAAGCTTTCTGGGCATCCTGTTCCAGTGCTCCCTCACTGTTAAAGTAAATAAATTTTTCCTCATGTTCAGACAGAGTTTCCTTTGTTCCAGTTTGTGCCTGTTGCCCTTTTCCTGTCACAGGGCACTACTGAGAGGAGTCTGGCCTTATCCTCTTGACACCCCCCCTTTAGATATTTATAAGCATTGATAAGATCCCCTCTCAGCCTTCTCTTCTCCAGGCTAAGTAGACCCAGGTCTCTCAGCCTTTCCTCATAGGGGAGATGCTCCCTAATCATCTTTGTAGCCCACCGCTGGATTCTCTCCAGTAGTTCCTTGTTGTTTTGGTTAGAGCAAGCTCTTTGCTGACTTTTTTTTCTTCCTTTCAGTGAACTTTTTAGCAGCGCCAGTGGACTGATAATAACCAAGGTCACTTCTGACTGTCTGCAGCCTCCCTCTGCTATGGGGGAGCAGATTAGACTGAAGGCAGGATCAGCAAACCAGACTAAAACTTGTCTGTCTTGTACTGGGGAGCCCCAGAATGGACACAACACTTCAGATGTGGCCTTACAAGGGCAGAGTAGAGAGGAAAGATAACTTCCCTTGACCTGTTGGCCACATTCTCCTTGATGCACCCCAGGATGCCACTGGCCTTCTTGGCCAAAGGGGCACATTGCTGGCTCATGGTTAACTTGTCCAGCAGGACTCCAAGGCCCTTCTCAGTAGAGCTGCTTGCTGGCAGGTCAGCCTCTAACCTGTGCTGGTGCATGGGGTTATTCCCCCCTAGAAGCAGGAGTCTGCACTTGCCCTTGTTGAACTTCATTAGGTTTCTGTCTGCCAAGGTCTCTCTGAATGGCAGTAGAGCCTTCGGATGCATCAGCCACTCCTCCCAGTTTTGTATCATCAGCAAACAGGGTACACTCTGTCTCTTCATCCAGGTCATTGGTGAATATATTGAACAAGACTGGGCTCAGTACTGATCCCTGAGGAACACCACTAGCTACAGACTTCCAACCAGACTCCATGCTGCTGATTGCAGCCCTCTGAGCTCTGCCATTCAGCAAGTTCTCAATCCACCTCACTGTCCACTCATCTAATCCACACTTCCCAAGCTTACCTATGAGGCTGTTATGGGAAAGTGTCAAAAGTCTTGCTGAAGTTGAGGTAGACAACTCTCCCTCATCTACCCAGCCAGCCATATCATCATAGAAGGCTATCAGATTGGTCAAGCATGACTTCAAGTTGACTACTTCTGATAACCTTCTTTTCCCCCACTTGCTTTGAGATGTTATTCAGAATGAGTTGTTCCATCAGCTGTCTGGGGATAGAGGTGAGGCTGACTAGCCTGTAGTTTCCTGGGTCCTCCTCCTTGCCCTTTTTGAAGACTGCAGTGACATTGGCCTTCCTCCGGTCCTCGGGCACCTCTTCTGTTCTCCATGACTTTTCAAAGATGATAGAGACTGGCTTAGCAACAACATCTGCCAGCTCTGTCAGCACTTGTGGGTTGGGCGCCTCCCATCAGGGCCCGTGGATTTGTGGGTGTCCAGTCAAATGTAAATAAATAAATGAATTGCAGCTGTTAAATGTTCTTTGCTATTAAGGGGGGGATACAGGGTAATTGAAGTATCTTGTATGTCCCACTTCAGTTTCTAACCAAATATTTTATTTAAATGAGCAAAACTAAAGGAGTTGCAATCATTATGCATACGGCATATGTGTTGTTAAAATGAGGAGTTACAGACCTTTGATTTTTAGCAGTGAGATAAACTAAGGCAGAATGCTGTGGAATACATCTGGTGGATGTCTGTGTATGCCAAAGGAAGGAGAAGTTCAGAAAGTTGTTAATTTCAGCCCCTTCAAAGAACTGGATTTCTGAGTGACAATAGATGTGTGATAGGAAAATTCAGGACAGATTTGATTCTACTAGGGATCAGTGTTTCTTTTTACTTGTTTTACAAAAGTAATGCCAAATAGTGACAAATTGGCCTATGTCTAGTTGCCTATTTGTTTAAAAAAACCTCTAGAAGGTGACTGCAGCATTTTCAGCTAATGAAATGATGAAAAAGTTTATTTTGTCTTTGGCAGCAGAAAACATGAACTTCATGTTAACAGCACAAGATGGAATATAACCTGAAATACAAAGAAAATTTCAGGCTGAAGTGTGGAAGGAGATTAGCAAACCTAACTCTTAATAGAAATATACTCAAAAGACCGTGTCTTAAATGTATCTACTTCCTTTTAATACATTTGATGCAATGCCCACGCAGAAGTTCTGAGTATCTTCCCCAGTGGTGCATGGGATGTGGCCCCATCATGTCATAGGGCATCCAGTCTCTACCTGGAACGATAAGCACCACCACTATCCAATTTATCTTAGCAGAAAGACTACACTGTGGTGAGCCCTGCAGTGTTATAGAAGGATTTATTTCTCCTACTTAGGCTATCTTGTTTAAATGTTGTTTATAGATCTTTCTTTAACACTGCTGTCTGCTAAGAAGATGTATGCTTAGATAAATTGTTGAAATAGGCAGCCTTCTGCATGTCCCTCACATTGTTGCAAATCTGAAGTCCTCTTAAATAACAGCTCCTGAAGTAATGTAATGTGAAAAAAATCCCAGCAGTTGCATTAAAAAAGCAAATGTCTGAATTTCATTACTTCAAAGAAAAAGTTAATCTTAAAATTAGATGAGTAGCATGTTCTATCAATAGGATACATGTTATATGAAGGTTCTGACAGTGCTGGTTACATTTTCAGCATACACATGCCCTACCCTCATTTTCATTTGAATGCTTCCAAATAACTTGAAATGCTGTGGGGTTTATTTATTTATTTTTCTGTGGTAAATAGGAGTAGCTCTCAGGCTTTGTTATTTTTAGTTTTAGAGTCAAAGTGTGGGATGGACCTAGCCTTTGCTGCTAATGTGCTGAATAACAATGAAGAGCAGTTCTGCCCTCCTTGGGGTCTGACTGCAGACAACAAATGTCAAGATCAGAATGACTGAAAGCAATGTCAAACTATTAAAAACTACCCTAGATATAAAAATAAGAAGGAAATATTTATTATGAGTGGAACAAATGCGATCTAGGATATAAAGGTCTCTGAAACTATGGTGTCTAGTACATGGGTTGAGAAAAAGTGGATGGAACTTTATCTTCAACATCCAGTCAAGAATTATAAGAGCAGGGTAAGCTTATTAGCAAAGATTAATGATAATGCTGAGACATCAGTCCACTGAAGCACCAAAGCATGGTACTGCATCTCTCAGGAAACATGTTTTTCACATTGTGTGTGTGAGTTCTTGAACAACTCCTGCTGTTTCCTTATGCTTCGGAGAACAAACAAATGCTTTTTAAAGGCATATCTTGAAGGGGGGTCAGGGGAGGGAAGTTACAATGGGGGGGACAGGGCTGGGTGGAGGGAGTGGGAAAGGAAGAAAGAAAGGGGAAATCACATATTTTGAATTATTTATTTTTTTAAATGAGTAGTATTCAAAGGAAAGATTTGCATTAATTTTGTACAAATTTGATACCAACCTATGAAATTGCATTTATTAATTCAAGAGTATTGGAAAAAGATTATTCTTTTCAATATTTATCAATTCTTAAGGTATTTTCTTGGGAAGCCTGACAGTTTTATTCTTTTTTGCTTGATTTTTTTCATATGTATGTATAAAGTTTTCTTTATATTTTGACATGTATGCAGAACTATTTGTTCATAAGTAAACACTGCTATTCCTGGGAGACAAATACATCACTAGAAGAGGCAGTAAATAATGGCAGATTGGTTTAGCCATGAAAAGCATCTTTCTGAGTCCTGAGTAGATGCAGCTGTAGTAGTAAAGGTGTTCAGAAGATGAATGTAACGTGAGCTTGCAATCTCAAAATTTTCTGAGGGGAAAATGCATTTTGTAGAATATCTGCTTCTCTTGTGAAGCAAGCATTGGGCCATCCTATTTCAAAGCTGTGATATGAAACAGACCAGTAAGGCTTCCTGTGTTAGCAGCATGGGTAGAGCACAGTTGTATGTTGGTATTCCTTGCCAAGTGAAATTAGGAGAGAGGAAAATGAGAAGTGATTACAGCTTTCTCATGCTCCGCTGTTCAGCAAAGCCAAGTAGATCTGGGGATGAACTAGTCTGGAAGAAATAAATTATTACTGTTATTCATTACCACTGGAGAACAAAAGAACAACAAAAAAGTGAAGAGCACTTTCATCATGAGGGAATTTTAAGCATCTATGCAGTACATAAGGTGGCTGCTGCTTGGAGTTGTACAGTATGTCTTCTTAAGCTCTTATTTTAGAAAATGTTTTTTTCTGTGTCCAAGCATTCTGCAGAATGCCTTGGTGTGGGTAACAACCCCCCCCCCAAACAAAAACAAAAACAAAAACCACACAACAAAAACATCCCAAACTTGTTTTAAGTGGCACTTGCAGGCCCGGTTTTCCTATCTTTACAGTTTACGGCTATTAATGTGGTCTTATAGAGTTAATTATTTTATGATAGCAAGGCTTGTGACCCCACTGCAGCTCCTGCTTGGGTGAGAGCAGTCCTTTAGCTGTTCCTTCCACTTGAATAATGGATTTTCTGACTCCTAAAGCAGGTAATAACAGGGCTATTCAGAGTATGTAGTTGGAGGGTCTGTGTCTAGGGGTGTTGTAAAATGCAGTGGGTGGATAGAGACCGAGTATACAATGTTATGTCATTGTATCAGTTCAATAAAGACGTTAGCTTGTAGCAACTGGAAAGTGAAGTGCATCTGAGGGGTAAGAGACTGTTAGGGCTGTATGGAGTGGGAGAGTGGGTAGCTGCTGGAGTTGGCAGTGGCTGGCGAATGAGGTAACTAGATGGATTTGAGAGTGTTTAGTGTAAAGAGAGAGTTGTTAGGACAGCAGGGTGTCCTTTTATTCTGTGTCTAGGGGACGTGATATGGTATCTACATGATATTTTATTCCTGCTATGTGCTCTTGAAGCAAAAAGCAGATCGAAGAATACCCGAATAACTTTTCAGCTAGAAGGCATTTCTGCAGCAGTTACATGGGATCTGTGCAAAGCTGTGTTGGAGGTGGTATTGACACTGAGATTTTGGCCAGAGCGGAAGCCTTGAGGACTTTAGCATTTCCCCAGGCAACAACAGAAGACAGAAAATGCTATGTATGCTTCTGGATGAAGAGTTCCCATGAACTCAGCCATTATCACTGGCTACCTTGCAGTGCTGTTGTAGGTTGTGCATACTAATTTTAATAAAAAGCCTTACTTTGCTTTGAGCAGTAACTCGAAAGTATAGTCCAGTGCTAAAGCTGTTCTTCTGTGATACTTGCCAAAAGATGTGTGCAATCAATCATAAAATGTTCTTTTAGTACAAGAGAGTGAATTACCTCATTTTTACTGCCCTCAGTCTTTGGCCTTGGGAAGCGCAGCGTGGTGTCAGAAGCATTTGTTGCTGTTGAAAGTATTCTTGTGGTTGTTTCTTATGAGGAGACATTATACTGGAATCTACAGGGAGTTTTACCAGAGCTGCTAACTAGGAAGAGAGGCCAGACTTGCATAAGGGAGGACTACCTAACGGTAAAAGCAGACAGTAGAATTTCATTTTTCCCTTCCAGATGTGGCTTGAGAAGTAGAGAGAAAGCTGTAGTAGTACTTTCTTCCCTTCTAAAGTGTTCCTATGGACATTGATGCCAAGTTATATTTGGAAAGCTCCACTTCCAAGGAGGCAAAAATTCTGAAATAATTCTCTCACAATGTTTGTCATTTAAGGATACATTGGAGAGAGACCTAGGCACCTTTTAGTCACTGGCAGATGCAAAGGATCTTGGAGGGAGGGAAAACTGGAAGCTTTGTATGTCCTGCAATGGGCAGCAGACCTGGCTGTGCAAATTCTTAGAGTTGCCAAGAATTGCAAATCATGGTGAGTGTTGTAAACCAGCAGATACTCCCTCCTCACCAGGACAACATAGGCTCTGCACATGATGCAGTCAGTTCAGGGTCATTCTTCTGATGTCCTTTTTTGAGGAGATGCAGGAGAAGCTGTGCTGTGCCCCAGCTGACATGAACTGGGTTCCTGACAGCACTATTTCCACAGACACAGCAAATCTTTAAGTATGTGTGTACCACAAATTTCATAAGCCAAGTCTAAAGGAATTTTTAGGAATGCTTTAAGGAACATATCTCTAAGATTATGCCTGTCCCATTGCCATTTTCAAGTCCCTCCTGCAAAACACAAAACAGATCCTGGATTTCCCACCCCTGAGGGCAAATTAATATATTTTCCTTTAACTTCACTCTTTGGAATAGTGGGAGGTTTTTTGGCTGTAACTTTAAAGATTGCAGCCTAGAGGGACAACATGCATAGCCAATTTCATCCTTAATAATTGATTTTCAAAAATTAGTAAATAAAAAGCATTTTACTTTGGAAAATATTTGTATGATGATGGAAGCCCCTGCATCTGAGAGAAGTTGAGTGTAAGGCAGAGAGGGGTAAAGATTGGAAATAACAAATCAACACAGGTGTGAATCTGTATTGATGGTGTGTAATTTTTGTGAAGAATGAGAGATTATAGTTTTGATAAAGTATGTATTATGTGAAGTATTAATGTAAGTGGTTTCATAATATTCTGATATTTTCAATAGCATATATAGAGATGAATTTGCTGTGTAGGGAACAAGGCAAGATTATAAACAAAGATAATCCTCCTGGGACATAGAAAGGAGATCCCCTACATTACTTCTGCGTGGCACAGTAGCATGGCCTGAGGGAGAACTTTGAAGATATGACAGATTTGGGATTTAATTTTGGGGAAAAAATCCCAAAGCTAGAAGAGCCCAGAGGAAGGACTGAACGCTCATTAGTATGGGATATAAAGAATGTGCATGGGAAAAGTGGCTGGAATTGAAAGGATTGTGTGAGTTTTGCCATCTCTATAAGCTAGCTGAACTATTAGACAGTACTGCAGGGATATTATGTATAATCTAGAATTGCAATTTTACCACTTAATGATGCTGAATTTTCTAGAATAGAAAGCTTGTGTGATACCAGTTCTCTCAGGCAAGCATAAGGATCATTTGCATTCCCCATCACACCCCAACAAGAAGTTAAAAATAAAAAGTGTGTCATGTGGAGACTGTGGGTGTCTGCATGCCACATCAGGTTTGGAAACATCAGTTCCAAGCTTTGAAATGATACCCACTCCTAGGTGTTAATCAGAAAGGTATTTCTGCTGGAGGCAGGTAGTGGAGATACAGTCCCAGAGTTTTGGTAATGTCAAATTGCTGCCAGATGAATTATTATAGACAAGTAACTAATACACATATACAAAATATTAGGAGTTAAAATAAAAACAAACCCTCAGTGTTTTAAAAAATAGGCTGTTCTACAGATACCACAGAAGGCTGCAGCTATTTTTTCCTCTCTGCATGATTCCTCAGATAATTCCATTTGGTAACTGGTGACACATACCTTTAAAAAAACTGTTGTCTTTCACTTAAAGTGAGAGGATAATATTACTAAGAAACCAAATAATGTAGGTAAATATACATTAAATATATATTTTTGCATTTGGTAATATGCCATTATGCATTTTTAGTTCTCTTGATCATTGCCAGTCTCTTCAAGCAAATTATTTATATTGAAAGAATGTATTTGCAGAGAATGAAAAGAACAGGAGGAAACTGGGAAATGAAGGGGGGGAGGAAGCTTTTTGAGCATGCCTGTGAGAATATATTTGTGAAGGGGCAGAGCAGCATGGGAAACCTGAAACTAACCTCCACATAGTTAATTTTTAAATATACATCCATGATGTAACTATCTTGCAGAAATAACTGTTAGTGGGGGTTTTTTTTAGTTATTTGCTCCTATGACAGCCATCTTTACACATATATTCTAAATTAACCATTAAATCCCTGTGGCTTGGAAGTCCTTTTTAATGTTTTAATTCTGCCCAGTTCTAGCCAAGAAAGCAATACACAAAAACTATTTTATTCCCGTTACTCTTACAGCAATATTGACTTAGGTTTTTAAATCTAGTTAAAAAAATGAATACAGAAATAAGAAATGCAGATTATTATGGTAGAAATTTCTCCTGTAAAGCAGCAAATACACTAGAAGATTAAAACATGTAACAGCTAACTGTTTATCGTGTTCTGGCCTTTCAGACTAAGATTTTGTTCCAGACATCTTTGTAGTTCAGTCTTAGGGATTTAATCTCTGCAATGTGTTACACTTGCTATTGTCCCAGTGAATTTGTTGACAGACAGTAATTGGGTCACTGCATTGAAATGTCCGATGCAAGCCCCGAGTTCTCCCTGCTCGTTGGCAAGGCAACCACAGTGGTCCAGGAAACATGCGCAGAGGAGGCTCCCACCCTGCTGCTCTCAAATGGTCTCACTGGAGGGCAGGGAGGAAAAACTGCTTGGATGCTGGTACAGGCAGCAGATTCTTCCCTATTTTTTTAATCTCTGTATTGTCTTTCAGTGGTGGCGGGGATAGAAATGCAAACTTACAAATAAAGCAATGGACAGCAATTGATGCTATATATTATGGCTTTGTTCTTAAGTCTTGGATATTATTTCAGTTTGGGGGGGTTGAATACATTATACATAAGTTGGATCTAGTTGTTCTAATGTATGACAGAAGAAAGATAAATATTTCATAACTGTTTTCTCTGATTTTCTGTTCTCTTCCCCCTTCCTCTACAGCTCCCTATAGAGAAGCAAAATAAAAGCTGATAAAGAGAAGCTGGTAAAATCTGTAAATAAGCAGAATTCCACATGTCTTGTAATCCTTATGTATGGTACTAGTTGACACTCTTTACTGAGTTGTTTTTTTTGTTTGGGGTATTTTTTTGGGGATGTGAAAAGGGGGGATAAAATACATCAATTGACAGCTTCCTTGTCCATTATGTATTCTTATTTTTTCTATTTCCTTGGATTGTTCAAACAAGCGGTTTGGAGATAGTTTTGTCTAGAAGCATACCAAATGCTGATAAGAAAAAAGATAATTTTGTTTTTTCCAAGCTAAACAAACTCTACAAATTATTCTGCTTTTTGTTTGGTCTGATCTAGATTGTGACAAGTCACACAATATTGAAAGAAGAAAATTAATATAATTGCTTGTGCAATCACTGCATTTATCAAGATTCTTTTATTTCATTTCCAGAGGTCTTATTTTAATGGACTTTTTTTTCTTCATAGACTAAATTACCTCCTCATTGGCTAAAAAAATCTTTTGCGAACCTCGAGTTTTTAAGTGATGAGAAAATCAGTAACTGAAACTAAATGAATCTCAATAGTTTAAACTTTTTTAGTGTGGATGAAGGTGTTAGAATAGCATAGGATAATATTCTGCACTCTATAGTATGGTAATAGTAATTAGTAGTACTAATAATGTAGTAATAGCAGTATTAGTAATATCACTAATAGTAAGCAGTAATTATAGTATGATATAGTAATGCTGTAGTATGTTCTCAAGAAGGCATGATGGAGATGCATCCTCTGTAGATATCTTTAAAATTTCTTTTATTTCAGTGTAAGCAGTCATTGGAATAGTATCTCAAAATAAAGCTGAAGTGAGTCATACAGCTGGGATTAAAGTATCATCTTCAGTGTTTATAGTGGCATATTCTTGCTATCCTTACAGAAAGCAGCTAAAACTCCAATTAAATAAAAAACACTCGTGCAAAGTCAGCTTTGTTTACAGTCCCCACAAAATGGACTCTACATGTTTGCATAATCAATAACAATGAAACTTGAAAGCAAGTGGAGCTATGTATGATTTTTACTCAAGTAAAATAAGCTTGGAGTTTGTGCCTACACAAAGATTTCAAACAAAGAAAAAGCAAATCCTTTGTGTCTTACTGAAAAGGAATTCTGCTGTGTCCCATCAACATATTTAAGAGTGTGGGGTAAAAAGTTATGTGAAATTTTTTTGGAGGCTTCATTGATAAAATTCTTCTGTTTCCATTCTGTAAAACTACAGATTTGTCATTATTGTCAGAATATCTTGAACCCATTTTGTTCTGATTTAAACAGATAGAAATGTAAGGGAAATGAATTCATACTGCATAATGCACTTGCTTATGGAGAGATAAGTTAGGAAAGTTCACTTGCAAGTAAAAAAGATGGAGAATTAGCGGAGTTGTTCATGGCTATTTTAGTAGATTTTCTCAAATGGGTAGAAGTTTCCAAACTTCTACAAAGGTAATATAAATTGCTAGCACTTTCTATTTACTTGCTCGAGTTTAACAGCTACTAGCATTTATATTGTTACTGTAAGTTAAATATTTTGAGTTAGCCAGAAAAATCTGGAGTAGAAAAAACTGCCATTTTATCTTGATTTTTACCATAGGTTACTTTAAACCAGGCATCCATCATTCAAAAGACATCAGTAATAATTAAATTTGTACCAGTTTCTGCGAAGTAGTCTATGCACCGAGGAAACTTCAAACATTTACAAGTTCATAGTGATGACTGTTGATCTAATTAACTGATTTCTATAGTTGATGCTGAAGCCTAAATGTTACCACTAAAATACTTCACAAAAGAAAGTCTAAGAAGGGAAAAGGAAGGATTTTTATGATTGCATGGAGATTAAAATCTTTCTCTTAACCAAGTCAAGGCATCAGTGAGTCTTGTATATGGAGGAAACTAGGCTTTCTTAGCAGCACTGGTCCATGGACTACGTGTTCATTTGCTTTAGTCAAATAGCTGATGACTGGAAGAGAAAGGTTTAGACTGTTATCTTGATAGGCAGTGGTAAAAACATCTATTTTTGTAAAATAAAAGCATTGTACAGAGCTAAGGGGCATACCATATTCTGTAACTATGAAGATTTTTAAAAAGAAATATGTTCAGGTAAGAATTCTCACAATCGATTTTCTTGTGGCAACAGCCATAAGAGGGGGTTGCCGTAGCAGCAACCAGTTCTGTTTTGCCATTCATGGAAACATAGGGAGCCCAGCTTCCCTGTATCTTTCACATAGATCTCAGCTGTTCCCAAAAAGAAGGAACGCTAATGTCATAATATTGCACATCTGGATCTGACAGAGAAAGTAACTCCTGTCTTCTTCACAACTCCTATGCTTCCCATCCTCATCAGCTGATCAATAGCAATTACTTCTGCTGGAGAGGAAAATCACATTGCATAGTAAACACTACACTGAGGCTAGATGAACACTGAGTCATGATCTGGTGCAATGCCACGTTATGTTCTGTATATATTTTAGGCAGAAGGGGAAAAAATACGGAGCAAACAAGTCTTGGTCCTCCCAGTGTTTTTTGTAGGTTATCTTTCTCTAATCACAAACCAACCTTGTCTGACATGATTCTTGCTGTGCATAGTTTAAATAAAGCAGCCTTTGAATAGAAGACGTTAAAAATTAGTTTTTCTTATTAGTAGCAGTATAATAATAGACTTAGGGAGAAGGAGAGGAGGTTTTGATTTAAAAAAAAAATCTCGTTACAGTTTCTAAAGTAGGTAAATTGGCCATTTTAAATGTTCGCCTTTAATGCTTATTTATTACATAGACAGTTAAAGGTATGTTTTTAATAAGGAAGGAAAGCAAAACCAACTTTACATAAGCGTTTTTAAAGGCCAACATGCATATATTAACTAGGCTATTTGTTGTTCTTGATCAAAAGAGGAGAGAAAATTTTCCTTTTAATTCATTTTGGGTTGAAGTTTGGAGAAACTCCATGGCTTTTGAAAGCATTACTTGTTCCTTGAATAACTGAGAAGTAAGCTTGTGTAAAAACTTCTTTTTCAGCTTTTCACTACTGTTTTTATAAAAGGATTGTCTTTCTAGAAGGAAGTTTTCATTTCAGTTTCTTGTGGGTTTTTTCTTCGAGACTTTCTCACTGTTGGTTTCTCTTCTGAGCAAAATGGTTAGACATACTGCTGTTCAATTGGACCGAAGTAGTCCTGTGATGGTAACCCTATTTCCTTTTGTTAAGGGCTCAGTGATGCTTTTACAGAATTTAATGATAAAACTGCACAGAATTCACAGCTATATAGCCAGATCTTAAATTATCTGCCTCTGCATTGCTTTGAATTTCTTTAGGTCCAGGAAAAAATACATCGTATTTTGTTGGAATATGTTAAAGAATATGAGGGTCAGAGCTGCAAAAAAAGCCAAGGACAGTAAATAAAATCTGCCACAACTTCAGTCGCTCACAGGAAGCTGTCAGATTTCTAGAGGCTGTGCTTAAGGAATTTATTTTTCATGTGGATGCACAAGACATTGGAGGACATATGGCACAGTTGTAAATCTCACAGCTTCCCCTGCTTTTATTTCCTGTTTGTAGCACTGTAATTTTCAATGTGTGTTGCATATTTTCCAAAATGAACTTTTGACTGTCAGTATACTTGAGAATTTGATTTTGTTCACCTACAGTGGTGTCCTTTCCTCCTTTAGAAAGTATGTTTGGAGATAGCTAGTACCTGTAGCAAGACCTATATTAAATACTCTCTGGATATCTGTTTTAACAGATGGACTGCAGTGAGCACACATGAAGCTGATGCCAGCTCCCGATCATTAAAGTGCGTCAGGGATAAGGGTATCGTAAGAGGTTAAGAAAAAATAACTTTCTCCTGCACCAGAAAAGCCAAGGTTCCCCAAAAGAAATAAACACAAAAATCCTGCCACTTTCATTTTCAAAAAGTGTTTTCCTACATAATTAGATAAAATTATATTTTCAATTTTTCAGAAAGAGCAGAGATGCATTTTCATATTGAAATTATTTTGATTAAATATTTACTTGTAAGTCAAAATGAGATGTGCACCTTTATCTTGGCCTGATTCTCATGTCTTTTGAATAGCCTACTAGAAGTTACAGGTAAAACAGAGATACCTGAAGTACTGTAGAGATATGTGGGGAAGATCTTTCTTTAGCCTGAGATCTGGCAAGGCAGGACTTCTTACAGAGACTTTTTCAATTATATTTTGTTTGTTTGGTGATTTTGAAAGTGTAAGATAATACTTCTGCTGTATTCTTGGGGAAGTAGTGCATAGCCTAATGGATTGAATCATTACAGAGACTATTTACATTTTTCTGTATTTTAAAATCTTGCAGAGTTAATGAAATGCCACTAAATCATCTCTCGCCACATTTCTTATTTGCACAGCAGACGGTATTATTGTAACATATCCTGCTGTTGTCATTTATTTTAAAATTTCTTTGGAAACTGAAAGGTTTCTCTTTCAGCCCCTCCCTTCCCCTCTTAATTTGTTTTCTGTAGCAGGGCAGAATAAGAGCTGAAGCTGAAAAATAGTAAGGGAATGGGAGGAAAAGCAGTTCTTAATGTAATAGCTTTCTACAGTAGAAATGCTGGAACCTGACCATAATTTTGTCAGAGTATTGTATGCAGAAGAAAATATGAATGCATTCACTCTATTTCAACATGTATGCAACCTTAAGCCACAGATGTTAGCTGCACTTTTTCTGACATTTTCTGCCACACCGTGTTCAACAATCCTTCTCAGGGGTTTGCATCAAGTATTTACGTCATGAACTTCCAAATAGCCTTATTTTAAAGCATATCTGTGTTTTTAAAAAAATAAAAGTTAGCTCTACTTGCAAAAGCAAGTGTGGGAATATAGACTACTACCGACAGGAAGATCTAAAAGCTTCTCATCATGCTGTTTGGTTTTGTGAGGTTTTTTTTGTGGTTTCTTTGCTTTTGGGTTTCTGTGGTTTGTTGCTGGTTTTTTTTTTTTTGTTATTTGTTTGGGTTTGGTTTTGGGTTTTTTTGTTTGTTTGTTTTTTTAATTCCCCCTCCCCCAAAGATCCCTAGGTGCTTGTCCCCAGAGAGCCTTCCACAACTCAATTTTGGATTAGGAAATCTTCCTGAAGTCTGTGGCAGTATTTCAATGTAGGCTGTGATGGACAGTAGCACTGTATTTTCAGGTTCCCATTTTGAATCTCTTGCAATTGTCCATATAAAAGGAGTGGAAGACTTAAGACCCATCCAAAAGGGAGTTGGAGTTTAGGTGTGAGCATTTTCATCTGATCCTCACTAAACCTCATGACGTTTTGCCTAATCCTGGTGGCTTCTAAAATGTGTGTTTACCAACATATCTAAGTTGAATTAGAGACATCCTGGAAGTGGAGCTGCGAGTCAGTGGCTTAGCAGATTTCACATCTTAGTGCAGTTCATCTAAGTGCAGAGTGTTCACCCATGTTCACTTACAAGTTTCATTTTGCAAATTGTGATCTGAAAATGCATCAGAGTGTGATAAATTCATGGATATAGCATATGTGTGGCATCAATTCCCTTCTCACCTACATTTCCCGTGTCCCTGAGTATATTCTAAAAATCAAGCTGTAGGTGAGATTGAAATGGGGGCCATTCAATCTCTGCTGAAACTGTTGGATTTTACTGAAAATAATTATGAATTCAGAAGAATAGAGAGAGGAAGGAGGAAAAAAAGGAACAGTAAAGAGAGCATGATGATGAAGCCTAGTGTTTGCATAAATATTTTAAATAAGCTGTCACTGAAAAAATTATTGAACTAAGAATTTGAAAGCTTGCTTATTGTGCTGGGCTATTGCAATTTCCTCTGGCACATATAATTCTTGCCCTGGGTAGGGAAACTGCACATCTTACAAAGAATGTTTCTATGCTGTCATACAGATACAATGCCAAAGTAATTTTGAACTTGTACCTTAGTTTGTGTAAGTCTAGTTACCCAAACAAAAACCCCCTTCAATTTTAACATAGGAATAGAGCAATAGTAACCACTCTGCATCATAATAAAGGTGTCCTGAATTTTTTTTTTAATATGCAATAGAATTAATGCAAAGTCCTCTAAAAGTAAAGCTAGTACTCTCAGATGCCCAACTTCAGTGGTTGTTGGTACTTTAAAATCTTCAGAGTACTTCAAATCACTTGTTTTCAATCTTTTCTATAGTATTAGGATACATGGGGCACTGAATTGAAGATCGTAATGGGTACATTTAGCATCCATTATTAAAGCACTATTTATTAGGTTCTAGCCAAATATATGGGAGAAAAAATAAAGGAGCCTCTTGCCTAACAGCTTACATCTTAAATATTATTTTAAATGAGATATGAAAGATGAAGTTAAAGCTGACATTTTCCCATGAAAATATTAGGCATTTAAAAATTTATATATTTTTTTCCTTTGAGGTATTTGAAAGAAAAATAAAAATAGTAGTTCATAGTAGTTAATGGAAGGTATTTTTAGATTAATTTCCTGACTGAGATGTAGCAAATGAAACAGTGAGAATTTTTTTTTTAATATCTTGCATGTTTGAAGTTGTGGGTTTTATATCTCATTAGTAAATGCAGTATTAATAAAAAAGGCTTGAATAATTCTACAAAATGTGATAAAGTAACAAAGTTCTGTGAAGTTTAAATTGTTCTTGTCTGTTCTGTCATTGTCTAGCTAGGATTTAATGTGTAGGTATTCCAAATCACTTTTCCAGTGACTGGTGTAAAATAGGGTGGGATGACTAGAAGAAAATTGCTTAGTTAACCCCCAAAATAACTCATACTGAGCTTACAAAAGAAGGAAACCAACATGGAATAGGGGAAATACCTTAATTGCCTTCTTTATTATTATGACTACAACTACACTTACTAGTTGTCAGATGGAATATACATTTACATGTTTCATTCTAGTATAGTTCTCATCATTTGGGTTCATACCACTTTTCTGCAGTCAGAATTTATCTTCTGCCTTACTGGAGTACTTCAGCTACACTGACCCAAATAAATCATTATTTGACCCAGTAATTTTTAAAATATGCCCTCATTTTACTGTCAGTGCAGAGAAAATATGAAAAAGTACTTTAAGTTAATTAAACTGAAGATGCTTAGTTTTCTGGTAAAAATATGTGATTAAGATGGTACAAAACATATTTTTCCAGGTGTAGAATGACTTACTGAGAATTTCCAAACAAGCTGTGCAAAAGCAATGTCTCATATGAAGCTGCAAAATCAACAATTCTTGTGACTGACCTGTGCTTCTGGATTTGTTGTTTAACTTTTGTTAGTATCAGTAACTGCATCTCTCTTTCATGCAATTCTTCATTGGCCTGTGTGCTTCTCTCTTTGTTCTAGCGAGATCTGAATTTGCTGACATGAGCAAGCTACAAGAAGTAGTTGGCTGTAGTGGACACGATCTAATGTACTATAATAGTATAGTAGTATATATCAAAATAGTATTTGACTGCTTAGGCACACTTAGGGTTCAATTGCTTGAGCAGAAGTTATGCTGATACATGGCTACTTTTCTGAAACTGCTAAGCAATTTTAACCCTTTACTGGCAGATTTGTATTGCAGCTTTAGTATTGTAGCTTTAGTATTGCAATGGTGTTTTGCTTCCTGGCCTAGCCTCTTCATTGAGGAGAACTGCAAAAGCAAGGACATTTCTCAAGAACTTGTTCCATTCTTGTGACAGTGGCTAGGGTTTATTTGTTCATTTGAAATGGATGTGTCAGTTTTACTTTCTTGCCCTCAGCTAGTGAAGCATAGCACTGCTTTGGTACTCAAATGAAAAGTGCTTACTTACCTGTGGTAACTGACAGGAGAAGCTAATGAAGAAAATCATACTGCCCTTCACTTCCTGTGGAGACCATCCTTGCACTCTCATAATTGAATTAATCTTTGCTACATCAGAGCATTGAAATCTCAAACCTCCTCCTTAACCCCATCTCTTAGCCTGGTGAGAAGCATGCCATGAGGAGCCTTGTCTGTCTTTATTGGCTTAAAAAAGCCACCAGGCAAATAACCTTTAACCTTTGCCACATTATGAGGCTGTGGACATAGACTTAAATCCCTCTGAAGAAGGCTAATAGAGATATTGGTAGCTGAATTATTGGAAGAGGTTAGATAAAAATCTGTGATTTAATGAGGTCTTTTGCTTTTTATGTATTCAAATTTGTGCAACAAAAATGTGGTAAAAGGACATTTTGTTTTCATTTGTTTCTGGCTATGCAAATGCTAAGCAAGGCCAAATTCAAGTCCATTAACTCTTAATTTGGCCTTTACAGCTGTAAAGACTGGTTTTCTACTAAAAAATACTTTAGCTCAAACGGGTCATTCTTCTGAAACCTGGATCTGAAGTTCTTTCTTTGATTGGTGTATTGATGTTTTTTAATATTTATGTTTTTAGTATTTATTTCTTTTCATCATTATATATGATCCAATTTAATTTTTTGTATCTGTGCTTGCAGTACAGAGCTGTAATTGCTGTAGGGTGATTGACAGAGAGGTGTGATACTGATTTCCAAGATTGATTTTTTTCAAAGACGTTTGAATTGTCTTTTTGACAACTGATACTTTTCTTGTCCGTACCAGTACAAAACTGCTTAATGTGGTGGTGACACTACTGAGTTGTCTTATGCAGGAAAAATCAAATGTAGTTCTTTGTATCAACAGAAAAAGCAACTTAATCTTCTCCATTAAAAGTATTCTATAATATACCTTTGCCCTATGCCTGTACAATTATTTAAACTGTTAGTGTTCAAAACTGCTCTAGTTTTGGGATCACGATCACCAATTCATTTTCAGTAAAAGACTGACTCTTTAAATTTTACTGACATTTCTTAAGCCACGTTTAGTGTGCGAATGCTCCTTTGTTCTGTAATATAAACATATATTTGTGAAGGGTTTAATCTCACTTTCATCATGGTGTTTTTTTTTGGTACCCAGTAGTTTTAAATGCATCAGTAATATGTAAAAAATGTTCGTCTAGCTTTTCTTGAGGGTGCCTATCGCCTGTAGTGACAGGGTACATCCAGTGACTTCTCTCTGTTCTCTCACAATGGCTATGGAGAACCTCTGAAGTCACCAGTGCACTCAAACTGTGATTGCAGCCACCTGAGACTCCTGCACACCCTTCTAGACATCCCTCCTACCGAAAGAGCTACGTTCTGCCACAGTTTTAAACATGATAGTTCAAATAATCTGTCTAGGCAAGTGATTTGAAAATTTTTGTTCAATAATTTGCATATACTGAAGACT
The DNA here is from genome assembly GCA_020745705.1 of Hemiprocne comata. Taxonomy (NCBI): domain Eukaryota; kingdom Metazoa; phylum Chordata; class Aves; order Apodiformes; family Apodidae; genus Hemiprocne; species Hemiprocne comata. Next base: position 39,047,805 of record CM036589.1, read on the forward strand.
ATAGATCTCTGAGTCTACCACCTTCATGTGGTAGCATTGGCTGTACCATGCTCTGCTGTGTGTAGCTTGTCATCTGTTTTCTGAGACTAGTGGCACTCTTCTGCTTAGCAGGAGTATCAAGTGTTATGATCACAGAAAAAGATAAATGTTTGTTCTACAAATCAGTTGGAGAAAAAAACTTGAAAGCAAAGAGTACACATATGCTGATGTGAGGCAGAAGAGGTTCATAGGTGCAAAAAAATGTTTATAAAAACGGCAGTGTTTCAGGTACCTAACACTTTTCTTTCACAATTAACTTCTGTTTATCCACTGGGTTCCTCCTAGAAATCTTCTAGGTAACACAGTGTTGTGTAAAATTTGGTGATGAACAGTCAGTATGCCCTTTAAATCACAATTGAACAGACATTCAGTGTATGCATACTATTGTTAGATATGAATTTCAGCTTCTGATTGGGAGACAGCCAGTCATTTAATCCATAGATCAAGTACTGATGTTTTGTGAACATTGGTTGATCTCATAATAATATCTTGTTTTTACAGGAGCTGTGGATTAGTATATATGTTGTCATTATCTATGGTAGACAGTTACATACTTATCACTTTAAAAATACTTCATGTTGAATTTGTAGGTGTGTGGCTTTGCCGTTACTAAAAACTTCAGGAGTAACACAAAGCTGCTCAGTGCATACATGCTAAATTTGTTATTTGAAATGCCTGGCATAATAAATTATTTAATATATTTATCTGGATTGAATTTTCAGGTTATTTCAAGTTTGTTTTATGCTTGAACAGCTCTTCTAGACACATTTAAAAAAATGTTTAATATTTCTGTTTATCTGGGAGCTGCTTCTTAACTATACAATACTCACTGGCAGTTATTTGCTAGAACCAGCTTTTATATGATTCTATGATTTTATAAATATTTCAGCAAAGCACATTTTTATCCTGATTGGATGATGTAGTAACGGTGACTGAGTGATCAGAATAAAGTGTATGGTAAAGTCCCCACCCCTAGCATTAGTTATCTGTATGTGGAAAGCATAGGCCTAAATATATTGTGAGGGGGAGGAAAGTCTACATTTAACTTCCCGGATGAGAGCTGTACATTTTAGTAACTAACTCAGCTGCGATTTCCATGCCATACTAGGACTCTAGATATTACAGCATATAAAGCTCTTACCTAAACGTGAAAATACCAAAATGTAACTGAACTGTAGTAGTACTCTTCCAGTATTATTACTCATCCATTTCAGAGGTTTCCAGGATGAAAAACAATAGGAAGACTATTCATACTTCAGCCTTGAAGAAAAATTTGTCTGTAATGTAACAGGGCGGATAATTTATTCAAGGACAGTTCTTCTTTGAAGCCTATTCTTGTAATGTTTCCAGTATCACTATCTGAATAAGTTATACAGAAAATTAATTAAGGCATTGCAGAAATATGTTTTGCATCTGTCTTTTTTTTGGAACCAATCCAAATTTTAGTTTTCTCAACTGTTCTAATTAGTCCAAATCACACTATCTATTTTTTTTCAGCCTCATCTGGATTCACCTCCTGTGTGTTCCCAACTAGCTGAGTCACTGTTTGTATGCCAAGTGCCATGATAAATACCTAATTTTTATGACTTACATGAAAAAGATGTGACATGATTTTCTTACTTCTGTGTATTAACTTGCTCTGTATCGTGTAGCAAATTTTAAAAAGAAAAAAAAATAATTTTCTTGTGTTGTTCAAGGCAACTAAATATTATGCCACAGAAAGTAAAAAAAAACCTTTAGTGAATAAAAGGAGAATGTTCATACTTTAAAGACACATTAATACACCAAGGTACACACAAGGATACCCAGATTTACGTTTGTGTTCCAACACTGACATATAACCTTAAATTTTTTTTCAATCTAGTATTTTAAATCAAAGACTTAAATACACCTTTCGTTGTTTTCAAGGTTAGTTTTATATAACTTTAAGTTTGTATTTTGCAAGTGAATCTATGTAGTGCTTTATCGACTGTTAAGTATGACCCCTTCTATGAGAAACTTGGTTTTTTATATCTTAAATATATGGAAGTTGTTCCATATCACCTACTGTTGTGTATTTTAGGAATTTTGCTGCTTGGTGAGGTACGGAAAGGCAACCCTGTCTGTGCCTCTCTCTGAATTCTGTTTAGGCAGTACGAATTGCAAAAATTGCTCCTATTTTGCCCATCTTCAGAGAAGCCACTTACAACCACCTTCATGATGTCGACAACTCAAAATTTTTTTTGACTGAAAATTATTATTTCTTCTGTAAGTGTTTCTGCTAATTGAACTTTAAATTCTGAATGGTTCTATAATCTGGACATACAAATCTAAGCTATGTGTGTTGAAACATCTGTACAAAGATAATGCTCTGTGCTTGTCTGACTACTTCATGTGGGTAACCCCAGTTCATTACTATAAAAGCAAATTTCTGATGAACATTTCAACCTTTACAAAAAATTCTCAACTTTAGAAAATGCTTCAGAACCATGTGGTTGTTATTAGAACCATATTAATATATACTTAGATTGTGTTGGACTGACTCGACTGTTTTAGTGCATCTTTTATTCATGGGTTGTGTGGGTTTTGGTTTTCTGGTGTTTGTTTTTGTCTAGCTAAGCATCATCATTTATTTGCCTTTGAATTTTGAATGTGTTATGGTGTTCTCCACACTTTTTTCCTTTGGCCACATGTTTTTCACCTTGTGGTTATGGTGCAAAAATTTAAGAAAAAAAAGCAACAAACCTGGTAACAGGTTTGCCAGAGCCAATTACTCAATATATATTTTTAACTTTGAAATTTTATTTTTAATTTGTTTGAAGTTTAGTTTAAATGGAGTATTTATTTTTCCTCCCACAAGAAATTACTGACCAATGTATATACTTTTAAAAGGCTTTCTAAGCTTTTAAAGCTACCAAGTTAAAATGTCTCTAAAAAGACTTGGAGTTCTCTGTTTTTTTTTTTCCTTCCTTACACCTTGGGTAACAAAATAATTTACTTTCACCTTGCCTGTTTTATGGTTCTGTTACTGCTGCAGTTTCTTATTTTAGACGGATGTCTATTTATTGGAAAACCATCACCTTCTAAGTTAAGAGAGTGGTCATTGCTAGATAATATGCCAGGAGCCTAAGGCTGTGAGAATTGTCTAATGAAGTTTGCATTTTCAACTCATGTGGAAATGTTACTTTCTGAACTAAAAAGTGACCATTACTGAAAAAGAAACTTTTGCCAGCACTTAGCAGACTAATAGTATCTAAGATGTGGTGGTCTTATACCTTCTTTTGAAGGTAGGTTTCAGACTAATTTCCTTTTTCTTCTGAATAAAAGAGCATCACTTTGGAGGTTTAAACATTCTGTATAGTAAACTGTAATCTTCTAAAGACACTGATGTAAACATAAAATTCCAGTATAACCAGGAATAAAAGTACTAGTTTATATGTTTGTGAGTGTTATTGTCCAACACTTTTAGAAGTGTAATGTGTGAACCATCAAAAAAAGTCAGACATTGTGTCTAAAGCATTTTTTACTCAACCTCTGTTGTAAATGGTCTGAAAAATATCGAATTAAGTATGAATGTTATTGGATATAAATTTGATAACATTTAATTGTACAAAAGCAGCATCAATAAATTGCCATGCAATGCAATGTTTTAGTAAGTGCATTTTTATTTATATTTAATAAAAATTATTTTTTGTCATTAAATGGTAAATAATCTGTCATCAGTAACCTGTTGTTTTAAAATTTCCCTGAGGCACATAATTTTTACTACTGTTTCACTGGTATTGCTGTCACCAAATAGGATGAGAATAACTTACTGACACCAATGTGATGTAGATAAGCAGACACTTTATTAGCGCGCTGAGGATACGGGGGCTAACTCCTCCTAGCGTATCCACCATTGCATTTCAATCAACAGGTTTTTGTATATTAAATTTTTATTGTCTAAAATATTTAACATAAAAATGCATATAATGCTCGCTTTTAATTACTCATTAAGTTTAACCTTTACATTGATTTGGCCCCCTTATGATCTTTCGAGTTACATAACCTCATACATATTCATCTTTAACAAAAATCATTGGTTATCCTACTGATTAAAGTCCCTGATATTTAAATCAGGATGCGATGGGAAAAGGGGATTTCCAAGAACACAACTGGTTACTGTGACCTTGGCTACCGTGTGATAGCTTCAAGATTTATTATTGTATTATTCCTTCCACAGTAGCTGCTTAAGCGTGATATCTCATTCTTCATATAATTCCAGACCTTAGCTACTCGTACATGCCACTTGTCTAGTACATGTGGTTTCCGTGACTACTGAAGTAAAACATAATCATCCACTCTCCCCCTCCCAAGGATTCCTATGAGAACAGTTTCTCCTAAAAGCCTTGTCTTGGTCTGGCTCGACCAGGCCCTGGCCTTCTAAATGATCAAAATTTAGTCAATTCAGTAACATTGCTATTTCTTATAAAATAAGGTGCTACATTATACTTAGGTTATAGTCGATACCAACTGGCTGACTACAGCAAAACCCCCATGACCTTCGTTTGAACAATGCCACACAAGACTATACTTATTTAAATATGTTTGTTGTTACCAAGCTTATTTTGTTGACTTTTGAAGATACTTAGTGGCAGTGATGTTAACTGCAACTCTCTCCTTCCTAGTGCCCAGATAGTATAGCAGAAGTGAAGGGCCTGCCCTTCCAGAGATAAAGGGCCTGCCCTTCCAGAGATAAAGGGCCTTAACAGGGCGTTGGCTTCGACAGAAAAGGAAGAAATGATAAGGCAAAGGACAAATAAACATATGACCAACACCTTCTGAAATCTTATCTAGTCCCATCTTCTGTGATCTTATGGCTACAGCCAGCATATATAAGAGGATCCAATTTTTAAAACTGATTTTTCAGAAATGAGAAGCTACATGTTTCTATATATTCGTTAGGGTATTATATTCCTTTAAGTAAAAAATTATTTATATAGTGTCTTGGAGGTATGTTTCCACTAGTTACAACTCCTAAAGCTCTGTGCTTGTGATAGCGATTGTTTGAATTTTATCTTTATTCAGGCCTTGAGAAAGCAGATCCATGGAAGCCAAATTGCTAAAAGTTTGCTAAAAAGATAGGTCTCAGATAAGATTGGTCAGATTGTTATGTTTGCCCTATTAGCTTACCAAACAAATGATTATTGGATGATTAAGTGTTGAATACTGGAATGAAGTAGTTCAGTGACAAATGGGATTTTTTTTGTTGGTGTGTGGTTTGTTGTTTTTGGATTTGTTCTTTTTCCTTTTTGGATATTGTTTGAAGAATGAATAGTACAGTAGTGCTGCTAAATTTATTACCAAGAAAAAATAAAATAGTATACTACCTTAGAATAATTTTTAAAATACCATGGGTGTTAAATTGGTCATAATTTGAAGTTTAAAAGAACAGCCATTACAGACTTTAGCCGATGCCAAAATACAGCCAACTCTCAGGAATTGTTAGTTTTTAAATGGTTTGATTTCATTTGTGATAAGTGTAAATTACAGCCATTGGCTCAAAAGATAAGACTTCAAACACACTATTTATAATATTAATAGTTTAGAAACAGTACAATTACAAAATCTTTTTGTTACAGTCTCTTACTATGTACTTAAGCACAAAACACTGCTTTGCTTTGTCAGCAAATGGAGCAGTGCTATTTGCAAGACATACTCTATCCATAGTTGTGTTGCTATAGTAACTGTTGTCTTTTTCTCCTATATCTAACAGTATCCTAAATTATATAGGCAGGATTACCCAATTAAATAAATGTAATGCTTTTTTTTATGAATGCCATTCGTTTTCTACTTATTCTTCAAATATTTTATAGCTTGTTACAGGCAAATTCTTCTGAACTGCTTTTGCAAAGGCACTTGGACCAGGGAATATAGTAGTAGAGGATACAGAAGGGAAAAGATATGGTGGCTCTAGACAGATTTTTTTTTTTTGCTTTTTGTAAAGCATGCAAAACAAGGGAAAGTTTCCTCACCTTGTTTCTAAGATGTTTTTATGTTTTGAGGTGCAAACAGTTGTTTTGCCTGTGCCATGGGGCCTCTGGCCCGAATTAAGCAAGACAGTCATAAAAATAATCTTGAATAAATAGAATGTTTGCTTGCTTTGATTTTTGTGCAATAATACATATTTTGTTTTAAAAAATATATTGATGCGCCAATCTAATAGCTTCTGGGTGAGACGATTTATTTCTCTTTACATAATTCTAAACCAATTTGTAATTGGGATATAATTTATTTTTAAAAAATTGTATAAAAGGCTTGAAATTCTTTAGAAATTAGCTGCCTTGTGACAAAATTTTATTCCTAAATGATTTTTAAAATAGGCTTTTTCCTTTTGAAAAATAAACTTGGCATTTGTTGCTTAAGGAAATGGAGTTTATTTCCTTTCAATCTTTTTAAATGTTCATGATTCCCACTCAGAAAATATTATTTGAGCTGTAGTTAAATAGGGTATGCCTCAGTATTCATGTAGGTAAGAGAGTTAAGGGTCAATGAAATATGCCTATTCTGTAATATTTACTAAAACTTTCATGTACCTAGCTTTCAAATGATCTTGATTTTATGTAAATATGGGTTGGAGTTTTTTATTAATTGTTGATAATTCTTTTTCCATGTAAATATTAAAATGAGGTTATTTAAAGAGATAATTTATTGAACTATGTTTTTCAGGTTGTATCATCCTTCCTATATAAACAGTGTCCCTCACAGTGGGCATTTCTCCCATACTGGATAACAGGAGATTACAATGTTGAGGTTTGTAGTAGCACTCTTAGTGCAGAACAGCTCCTTATTATATGGTTCTGTACTGCCTTGTAGCCACTGGAGAAGTATTTCACAAATGTTGTCCTTTGGGGCATGTTTTTCCTTAGTCACAGGTTGTGGCCTGTGATGCATCTCCCTGGGTTGTCCTGGCCCTCTTGGGAACCAAGACCACAGCTGAGCCTAGTTCAGATGACATAATTTTTAAAGCTGCCTGCAAGGTTTTCAATGTGTAGCTTTTAGATGGAGTAAATGCTTCATATCTGCCATTGGATCACTGTCGTAAACTCACATTTCTGGTACAATTGCTGGTTATGGGCACTTTCTCATTTCAAAAACAGATGTGTTTTGTCTTTCCTCATTGAGTCATACTGACCATGAGTTTTAATAATAGGGCAAAGGTGCTAAAGCTGCTAAACCTCAGCTGCTTTCATCAAGGGGCTATGTATTGTGTCTCAACATGAAATTACTGTCTGAAAAAATGTTTATTCTGAATTCGGGGAATACTTAGTTAAATAATTCTATTTACTATTGCAAAAATAATCTTTCCTTTGTGATCTGTGAAAAATAAGCAAAGTCATCATCCAAAACTTGAATTATTAGTTTCCAGTATGTACAGTAAGGATCCTCCCCCATGAGACTTGTTTTGTTACATTAATGTCACTGAAACTTAGGAGCAGTTTTTCTGACAGGTACCTATTATTCCATTTTCAGTGCTTTTCACATTCATAGGATATAGAGTATATGCACAAATCGTGTCTGTTTATCAATAATACTTTGAATTATTTGTAATCTAGAAGTTCTGAATGCATAATTTTAGACAAATGATTGATGATTAAAGCCACTTCTGCTGCCTGCTTTCCATTCTGTAAAATGGGGATATTCAAAGAAAACATTGAGACTGTTTGCCGTAATGATTTTCTGTATTTCTCTGGAAATTAGTTCATGGGGCCTTATTTGCTGTAGGAGAAACTCTCCAACTTTTAGGTATTTTGGGTCTCTGTTGTGCATATAATTAATCTTGCTAAGAAAGTATAGTATAATATGTATAACCTTCACTTAATGGCCTGAAGGAGGTGTCAGTGTTTAATCTCTCTGTGTGATATAAGCCATTTCTTCAAGGCCATTTTTATGTTGGGGCTGTCTCTGTTAGATATTAATGATTTTAGTGTTTCAAAAGCTATTTGCCACTCTTGTGTGTAGCTCTGCAGAGTGGGAAAGGCCTTGACTGTATTGAAAGAGTTTACAGAACAGTAGTGAGAATTAGGTGGCCATCTGGGGACTAATAATACCTCCTTGCGAGCACCAAGATCTCTGTTTGCCACAGGGATCCTACTTCTCTCCCATCCTGTCAGAGCATTCGTTGGCTTCTAAGGAAAACCACATTTATTAACATTTTCCAAAACAGTCCTATGTGCTATGCCACGGCATGCTGATGTAGAGGTTTGACCTGTTGGGTAAAGAAGGAACTTTACATAGATCAACTTTGTCCCACTGAGAGCTCTGTTTCTTTGTGGTAGGAAAGTCTCACAGGAAATAATTAATTTATTTTATTTCTGTCAATTTTTTACACATTTAGGCCACAGATCTGTAAATCTTTTTAAATCATTCCAGCTATCTGTATCAGTAAACCTTTTAAATGGAGAGGTTAACATACTGTTTAAACAGAATAACTTTTTGTCCTACTTTAGTCTGGTTATTTTACTTTTAAAACTAACAGTATCATACCTTTGCTTAAGCTGAAAATATCAACTGGATTGTTGCATGCTTAGGGGTTTTTTCCCCAATAAAATATGCTGTTGGAAGTGTATTTTTAAAAAAATTCATATAAATATGGGTTTAAAAGGACTATATTTTTTCCCAATGGTATATACGCTTAGCAACGCATTTAATTCATCCCCTGGAGAACATGACAGTTCAGTTATCGGCTTTTTTAAGCATTTGCACTGAAAAACAGGGGTTTGAAATTTTGATAAGTATCTTTACACAATACATGCATATTCTTTTCAGCCTTATGACAGTTGGTAAATGTGCATTAAGAGATCATCTTCCTGTCCCCCACAGGAGATCACCTCCACACAACATATGCAGCGTTTATCTGCCAAAATTCAGAAGACTCTTGAATCAAGCTTTTAAAAAAATTCTTCCATCTGGAGCTCTTGGTGTTTTCCAGACATTCCAGAAATTCTACTAAAAGAAATTTCAGAGCATTTCAGAAGCTATAGATAAGCTTAAATATTTTTTTAAGGAAAAGTTCCTTTCAGTATTGTAAAATAAGCAGCACACATTTTTAGGGATTAGAAATGTGTGTTCATTTCTGTGTTTTAATATGCAAAATGCTCTTTTCATGCATGTAAATGGAATATGTCAAATATGCAAACTAACAGAAATAAGCTGTACCTTTTTCTTTTTTCTTCTTTTTTTCTTTTTTCTTCCCCAGGTGTAAGGAGGTCAGTATACAGGACTAGTGTCACAAAATTTGTATACCCTCGGTGTGAGATTTTGTGATGTTGTCAGCCCATCATTCATTTGATAGTAATACTGATTGCACATTCATAGTGTTGGCAAGTGAAAAATTTATGCTGATTTTTAATGTGAGAAGCAAAGGTGGAGTAACAAAAGTAAATGGAAATTGCAAACCCTTTATTCTTCTCTTTGCTTTATATACACATGCTCTAACTCCCTAGTTGCCTAGACAGGGCAAGGAAGGAGCAGAAGTGATATTGTGAATACTAAACAGTCTCTTCAGTTCAGCTTTCTGGCTGGGTAAAGTTTAGCCTTTTTTTTCTGCTAGCTCTGCAAAAGTATGCTTTCAGTTGTGGTCAGCACAATGAAAATGATTATTGAAAGAACAGGGAAGGGGAAAAGGACAGTGGAACTGCTGTAGCCCTACAAGTTCCCTAGACTTTGCACTATTTATTTTCAGTGCTGGTAATTTGGAGGATGACAATTCTGGACTGTGATGATGGTCAACATGCACACACTAAATAGGTGCAACTTGCTTTAGTTGAAATTATGAGGTAATCTTAGAGTTACATCATGTCAGTTGAGTTCATTTAGACAAAGGCTTGCTTGATAAGAGTACTTGTTTCCTAACAGGTTTTGACAATCTGATTTTATGAAATGGTTGTCTTGGTAACTCATTCGTTTTGCTTACATCTGTGAGATGAGAAATGAGAATCAGTAGTCTAACTAGAACTCTTTCTTAAATCTTCTACCATTTACTTGTTTTTATTTTCTTGCCAGATAACATGTAGGCTGGAACCCAAAGTAATACAAATATGTGATATGTAACACTGAATAATGTCTGTATAGCTCTCAGGCAGCTAGATGTACTATCCTCACTCATGCAGTGTATAATTCACAGGGATTTTAATTATAAGCTCTTCAAGGCAGTGACCTCATTTTCAAAGACATCTGTAAAGTGCCAAGCATAATAGTGGTACTATCTGAATAATAACTCTGCAAAATATAGTTTGTGAAATACAAATTGAATTATCTCCTTGTTTATTTATATATATATAAAAGTATGTATGTTATGCTTTCCTTTATTTGCATGCTTTCTTTATTGTAATTTTGGTCAAAATGCATTGAATTCTTAGTTTATATCATGTTTTCAACATATGCAGTGTGATTGAGTATCTGTAGTATGACTGAGCATTTAGCTTGAGAAGTGGGCCCATGTGAACTTCATGAAGTTCATTCAACAAGGCCAATTGCAAGGTCCTGCACCTGGACTGAGGCAACCCCTGCTACCAATACAGCCTGGGGGATGAAAGGGTTGACAGCAGCCCTAGGGAAAAGGACTTAGAGGTACTGCTGGATGAAAAAGCTGGACATGAGCTGGCAATGTGTGCTCACAGCCCAGAAAGCCAACTGTATCCTGGGCTGCATCAAAAGAAGTGTGGTCAGCAGGTCAAGGGAGGTGATTCCCCCACTCTGTTCCAATCTGGTGAGACCCCACCTGCAGTACTGTGTCCAGTTCTGGAGCCCCCAACATAAGAAGGACATGGAGCTGTTGCAGTGAGTCCTAGAGGAAGGCCATGAAGATGATAAGAGGGCTGGAGCATCTCTGTTACGAAGACAGGCTGAGAGAGTTTGGATTCAGTATGGGGAGGAAAAGGCTCCGGGGAGACCTTATTGTCGCCTTTCAGTACTTAAAGGGGGCCTATAAAAAAGATGGACAGAGCTGTTTTAGCACAGTCTGTTGTGATAGGTAACGGTTTTAAACGAAAAGAGGGTAGATTTAGACAAGATATAGGGAAGACATTTTTTACAATGAGGGTGGTGAAACACTGGAACAGGTTGCCCAGAGAGGTGGTAGAAGCCCCATCTCTGTCAGGCTAGACAGGGCTCTGAGCAACCTGATCTAATTGAAGATGTCACTGCTCACTGCAGGGGGATTGGAATAGATGACTTTTAAAGGTCCCTTCCAAGCCAAACTATTCTATAATTTGTTTTTCCTAAAGTACAATACTTGGGGGGATTTAAATGCCATATGAAAATTTGTTTACAAAAAAATGTAAATAACAGGAAAGTTATTGAAAATCACTAGAAAATAAACTGTTAAGAGTTACCAGAAGCCGTATGAAATTAGGACATCTGATACCTGTGTTGGCAGCCTTCTTGGATTCAACCTAGAGGCAGCCTATAACTAATAGTACGTAGCCACACAGGAATTTTACAATCTGTGAAATAATATTTTTAAGGCATTGAGAAGTTTAGTTAGTCAAGTGAAAAATGAGAAAATTTCTGCCAAAATGGAACACAGCTGATCAGTCTTTAAAAGCATGCCTTACCTGGCATGACTGATCACAGCTCCAAGTAAAAGGAATGAAAGAAACAGGAAAAAAGCCAAGTGCTTTCATGATACAGTTAAAGGCTGAAAAAAAAATAACTCCCAAAAGAAAAAGGAAGAAACCTAGTAACAATAAAAATATTGTCAGCATTAGTTAAACTAGAAAGGAAAAAAATAAGGAGAGCATAAAAGGAAAACTAATTCATTTTAATAAAAAGTTAAGCTTTTTGGAAAAGTATGAAGGGATAAAGAGTAAGTAGAAACCATATTAAGAAATGTAGGTAAAATTAATTATAGTTTTGAAAAGAAAAAAGACTGAGTGCCAAATCCTAAGGTTTTAATTACATGGGTTTTTATTGTCTTTTTCTTTTTGAAAATTGAGTCTTCTTTTTTCATTTTCCCCTTTCTTTTCTCCACTAACTCCCACGGGGATGATAGCCCATAAAAGTTTAAAAAAGAAGAGAAAGCAAAAAAAGTTTTTACATGTGAAGGGAAAAGATTTGCTTTCTCCCTTTTATTGTGGAGGACATGGGGTTTCATTTTCCACAGCTCGTTTCCTGAGATGATGTTTGGGCAAGTGGCTCTAAAAGTTCATTGCTGTGCATGAGTTCAGGATCAGCTTTCCCTAACAATTGTGTGTGATACCTTACCTCAACTTTATATGGTGGATTTTTTTTTTAAGGGATGAATGTGAGAAATTGCCATGATTTCTCCTTTGTTATGCTAGTATTCAACTTCTGGTTCCAAACCACTGGAAACCAGTAGAAACAGAAAAGGGAAAGGTGTTGCAGAAACACAACTTGCACAAAGTTAGTCTGTTTGTTGTTGTTGGGTTTGCAATGAATTTATAATATGCTTTCTTTTATTCTGAATATGGCATGTGGACTTCCAGAAGACAAAGCATACATTCTCTAATTAATTGCTGAAGAATCTATCATAGTCACCTTGTGTGATTCAACTTGCTGCAGTGGTTTATGGACCCCTTCCTGTTCCATTATATGGATTCTGTCCCTATGACACTTGGGGTGAAGGAGGAATCTCAGTATTTTGCTGCATGCCAGAGTATGTGTAGCCTTACCTGGCCTGTGCTGCTCCAGTGCCGACCTGCTTTGTTACCTGCGCAATACAGTGGAGGATGTGCTGGGGATATTGTTAAGGTTTCACAAGGCCTTAAAAATTTTAAGTTCTCCATGCTCTTTTGTTTTTAATTTCTTGCTATTATCTATTTGGTTCCAACTTGAACCAAAGTAATGAAAAATGCAAGTATATACATTTATTTATAGCACTTAAATCAGGCAGCATGGATACAAATCATCATAAGATGCTTAGGTAAATAATTTTAACAAAAACTACTCTTAGTATGCTAATGTAGCTTTAGTATGCTAAGGTCTTCCTGTCCTTTCTTCGTCTTACTTTGTTTCCTTCTTGACCAAATGGTAGCAGTAATGTCAGCATTTTTCCATGCCTTTTTATTTTGTTTATAGATTTTACTGTCAGCCCACTCTTTCAAGTCTTCTCAGCAGTCCTTACCAATATAATGTTTTTTTCCTGAAATTCCTTTGTTTCTTTCATTAGGATGCAGTTATCATTTGGCATGAAAACAAGTTTGAATAGCTTTCCACAAATTCTTCCTTTGGTGAAAACCACCCACCTTTAGTGAAAACCTTACTGCCAGCAGTATTATCATAGCAGGGAATTTTCAAAGTCCCTCATATTCATTTCTCTGTGCTGCATACCATCCCTGTTTTGCTATGTCCCCACCAGCAGTCTTTAGATTGTTGTGGGCATACAAGTAACGTGTGAATGCTGTGCATAGCTGGCTGGGTGCCCAAAGCCATTGGTCTGTGAACTTGCTGACTAGGAGAAATTCCTGGTGCCTGGGCACATAGCTGTACATTGCATTATGTGGTAGGTAAGATCTTGACTTTATGCCTGGATGGTATGAACACATGCATTTTGTATTTTAATTTCAATAAAATAACATTTTAAAAATGTGGGACATAAAATACAAGATGACACACATCTCTTTAATAGACCAGATTTTCCAATGGCACAACAACAACCACCTTGTCCTCCTGGTTGACTAGCAGTATGAAGTAGACCTGTAGTTTTGATATGTATTTTAGGTTCTAGAAATATTTTTGGCATGTTTTTTTATAAGCATACACATCTGTAGGTAACACTGCTCAGTATGATACTCACACAAAAATAATTATTGCCCCCTAGATATGTAAAGAAGTATTCATTTTGTGTGTATAATAGATTGCTAAGTGTACTGATGGAAAGTGTCAGCAGAAGAATTTTAGGTAGTAGAAATGTGTCACAAACCCCCCAGATTTTTGTTTCTTTTAGAAGTATTAAAAGACATCTCAAGAATGAGTCTTTCTCTGTACCTTACTTTCTTGATTGCCTTGTAACTCTATGAAGATCATGAGATTTTTTTGTATGAATATTTTTCCTTTTTTTCCTCTGTTATAAATTCACTTGGCAGTTTATAGAAAACAGTTTATCTCTGAGAGAGATTAATCACTGAAAGGGGCAGATACCTATATGCTTCTGACACTCCACTAATGTTTTGTTTGTTACATACTGCGAGCCTTAAAGATGAGCTGAATTTCCATCTGATTCCAATGACTTGTCATGAAGTAACTTGATAGGGACAAACCCAGATTTAAGATAGCTGTATATGGATGATGCAGGATATCTTAGGTTTGTCATGTGTATACATAATAGCTTAAAATTCTGATATGCTGAAATGCTACTGCAGACTGTTAATGATTTCAGGTGGTCTTGTAGAAAAAAAATAATCTTGTGACTTACATTTATATAAGTTTATGTAAGGCAGAATGAATTTCCAGTTTATTCCAGCCACATGATGTATCACTGTTGACTCTCTTAATTACATGGCTGTCATTTGTCAGGAACATGGAGTTGCAGCACAGTGTGATTTATTTCTTCTGCATGCATAAACACTCCCTTAGCTGGCATACACCTCTCATGCAGGGAGGCCATCAGGGAAGCCACAAGGACAAAGTAGTTGCCTTTCTGTAATATTTGTCCTTGAAAATACATGCAGAATTTGCTCTCTGGTAACTTGATTGAAATTTCTCTCTAAAAAGGTCTGATTTTACAGGATTGGGCACTTTCTTCACCATGCGGATACATCTGGGAAATCTATGCCACCAACCTCACAGGTTTGGCATTGACAAAGGGGTGCTCTGGATGCTTCCCAAAAGGTTTGGGATATCAACCGGTAGATATGTAGGCAGTCTGATCTTACTCAGAATGAGATGGAAAGCAAGAGCCAGCCCCAGGGATACACACAGAACACAACTGGTTTCTTGAAAAGATATAGCAGATACGATTCTTCATATAACCTTATTGGACTGAACCTCAATGTGAGTCCCAGAAATTAAACCTTTGCCTCTGAAATTTTGCTTCACTAATATCTGAGGTGAATTTATTCCCAATGAACAAAGGAACTAGTTTGCGCGTTTTAGTAGAGGTTCAAAGCATGGAAGAGTTTACTCAAGGCTTTAGGTTTTGTTTATGCAAGTAAACCTAAGCAAAGTTAATGTTGGTCCAGGATTTAAGGTCAGAGTTTATAAACTGGATTTTTACCAATCCCCAATTCCCTCTATGTATGTTTAGATGATGTTCTCTATCTTTTGTAATCTTAAATGGGAAGTTTGCCCCATCTAAATCTAAATTTAAAAGATAATTCATCTCATCATAGATTCATAGAATGGTTAGGGTTGGAAGGGACCTGAAAGGTCATCTACGTCCAGCCCCCCTGCCATGGGCAGGGACACCTCCCACTAGGACCAGGTTGCTCAAAGCCCCATCCAACCTGGTCTTCAACACTTCCAGGGAGGGGATATCCACAACTTCCCTGGGCAACCTGTTCCAGTGTCTCACAACCCTCACCATAAAGAATTTCTTCGTAATATTTAATAGAAATCTACCCTTTTTCAGTTTGAAACCCTTTGTCCTGGCACTACACCTTCTTGTAAAAAGCCCCTTCCCAGGTGTCCTGTAAGCCCCATTCAGATACTGAAAGGCCACTATAAGGTCTCCCCAGAGCCTTCTCTTCTTCAGGCTGAACAGCCTCAACTTGCTCAGACTGTCTTCGTAGGAGAGGTGCTCTAGACCTTGAGTGTTTACATCTTGTGTCTTCGCTCTTTAGGTTCTGTATTTGAGCATTACCTGCCTCTTTCTGGTTGTGGTTGTGATATTTATTATATTTTTCAAGGAAACTGGAGGGTCAGTTATGCAAGGATCTACTTGTGGGCAGATAGGCATTTTGCACATGGGTTTGAGCAAAACCCGGTTAACCCATGGTCACATCTCTGTATTAAGTTTGCTGCTGTTTGAGCTGAGTGGCGGGGTGGTGACTGATCAGAATAAAAGGTCTTATGACCAGACTGGTATCTACCAGGTCCTTAAGCTGGCATACATTTTGTCCCCAGGCTCATCCAGTAAAAATATTCCTAAAAGGAAAGAAATTAATCTGAGTTTTCCAGTTACTTCTGTTCAGAGAATCTTTGGAGTGCCTGCAGGGATGCAGTAGCAAGAAAAAATGGCCATCTAACTGAGTTATAAGTGTCACTGTGTGAAGATTGTGCAGAAGCAGAAGTCATTTATGCAGAGTTCTTTTGAATTGTCATTATCAACAGCCTTGGAAGCAATGATTGTTGATTGTTGTAGCCAAAAGTGAGCAGTCCTACTCTCCCAGTAGCCAGAATCACTGGTAATAAAAATGTCTTTCCAAACCATGATCTCAGGAAGCCTGTGCAAGTTCTTTCCAGAAGGCGCTCAATATATTCTGGCAGTACATTGCAGATTTCTGTGCTCTTCTAAGCTCCTGCAGCTGTGAAAATCTGCAAATCAGAAGCAGGAAGGCAGAGCAACAGTCGTCGTACTTGAGCAGAATCCTGATAAGACTCAGATTTGTATTTTCCCCCAAAGTTCTGTTGTTACTGTCTTGTTTTATGTTGAAATGTGTGCACAAAGGGAAAAACTGGTAAGGAGAAAATGTTTACTGCAGTATGGAACTAAAATACAGCTCAGTATTTACTTTAGTTGAATTCTCTGGTTTGTAAGGCAGAAAAAACTTAGGGCTTTTTTTTCCATAATTAAAAATATCTGCTTATGTCCATTTGTAATTCACATCAGAAAATATGCTTTGTGTGAAATTTCTTGCATTTAGAAAAAACATTAATTTTGCTTGAAAGTGATATATGGATATGCTACCAATACCACAATTACAAATACAGATTATACCTAAGTTTTTAGGTGGTCTCACAGTTAAGACACTATAAACAACCCATAGTTGATTTGTGTACCAGGTTTTTTTTAAAAAAAACAACTAGGCTAGAGCTTTTGTCCTACTTGATTTTTTTCCCCAGTTTCACTCAAGTTGTCCCATTTGTCTCTGTCTTTGCAAAACAAAGTTCAGTGGATTACAATTTCACTGTGTGCAGAGATTGCTCGTTGCCTGGGATGGTTGGGCAGAAAGTTGTACTGGTGCCTGTACTGCTTGTACTTAACCATCTTGGGCATTGTTAGCCAAGGACCCTGGGTGACCGTAACATTTGTCTCCATCCAACTGGCTTATCTCCTGGATCTTCTCCCACTTCCAGGATCTTTACTCCAGACAGCATCTTTATCACCTTCTCTCTAGGCTCCCTTCTTTTTGTCTTCCTTTTCTTTCCACAACAACAAGATCCCAGACTTCTCAATCTAAGCAGCCAGTGTACAGAAGCACAATGTGTTATCAGCATCCTAATGTGTGGTTCTGTCTTATGTCTCTAAAAACTGGGACATTCCTTTTTTTATACCAGCTGTTAGAATAATTTACTATCAGACTGCAGCTGGGAAATAGCAAACTTCTGCTTGACAGTTCAAAAATTTGATTTCTGACTTTCAACCCTCCTACACCCAATTATCTGCCACCTGTTAGTGTTCTCAGTTTAAGACATAAAGTGTTTTTGGCCTATGACAGGTTGTGATACTCCTAAGACACCTATAGATGTACTTCTTACATATTGATCCAGTTCCATGCTGCATCTCAGCCCTTCCCTAGAGCTGGATGATTTTTGGGATCAGTAGAGGGAAAAAGAATTCTTAAAGCTTCTTTGAATTTTGGCCTAAAGGTGGAATAGTGTTTTAAAAGTAGGTGATGATATGAGACTAATAACTGCATATGAAAGATGAAGAAAATTTTAAACCTTATTGATGGACTATGCAGGAAGTAATTCCCATCAGTAATCTCATTGATAACATGCTGTCTTATCTTGAAGCTCTGAAGCACTTAATGGAGAAATAAAGACATTCATGCACCTCAGGCCTGGAAAGCAGAGCCAAGACAGTTCACAGTATTATCAAGCTATAATTTCAAAACTTATTTTCTTCTTTCACCATGGTAAGCTGTAGTTGATGAAGCAAGGAAACTTTTACATATTTTGTAAGAATGATCAAAACAACGAAAACTCATTTTTTTTCTGGTTTCTTATAAAGGCAAAAATGTGCTTGCATGTAAAATGTTGGGGTTTATCTTTTTATATTATGTGAGAAATATGAATATTTAATAAAATACTGGTTGTACACATTCTTCATATGGCACAGACATCCTTTGGGACTTCTATAACTGTACATTGTCAAACACATGAGCATGTGAATTTATAGGTGCTTTGGTGCATTGTAAGGATAGCTGATGTCCAAAGAATTATAAAGAAGAGCCCACTGACATCAAATTAACATAAGATCTTTGCCAGTGTTTTTAGCAGTCAGTACTTCATTAGGAATCTCCTATTTATTCATAAGAGCCTTTTTTTTTAATCCACTGTACTATCGCACAGTCCTGAATTCTAAATTTCAAGATGTTCTTGCAGGAAGAGTTTGTACAAGTAGGTTGGGTTAAAGAGAATTATATCCCTGGTGACAGCTGAACTGAACCCTGTCAAATTATTTCAGGCATAAAGCTGTGGTAGTTGCAGCTTGTCTATAAATTTAGTCATTAAGAAATTGTATGTAAAGGATAGTAACTACTGTTTCTGAGTTTTTATATATCAAGCATTGGAGGATGATTTATTTGAATAAATGAGCATTAAAAATAAGTACTTTTTTTTTTTCTTTTAACAGTGATCCAGAATTTGTTCAAATTATGCTTGGCTTACTAGTCACAACCTACATTGTCTTCTTCTTTTATTGATATGAGTGAAAGAACTTAAATATTTTTCCATGATATTTGTATTTCATAAATGGATTTCTAAATCAGTATAATATATAAATATGCTTCTGATTATTCTTTCTCTTCATCAGTGCTAGATAAAATGATGATTTTCAGAGTTTTCATTATAGCTTGCCATTTGCAAAGGCAGTTGAAGTGAAATGAATACGATCATGAGTAAAGCATCATGGCAGTTCCCATCTATTTATGTGGGACAGTAGAACAACTACCATTACTAGGTAAATTCCCAAACAGAAAATAAAATCCAAAATAATCCCCGAGTTTGCTGATCACACTTTTCTTCTTCCTTATTGCCATTATTTGTGGTGGTCCTTATTGAACACAAATATTGATGAACTCTTTGAAAGGTTGTGAGGGGTTTTGTTTTGTTTGCTTTAATTCGGGTTTAATTGCATGATATGCCACACGTCAGACAGGCACAAGCAGGGAACAAGCATATTCAGGGAAACTTGTAGTGTTGGCAGTATCTGAGATTATTACCTGCTACTCTCTGAAGCTTCTTTAAAGCTCTATTTCAATTTAAAAACTTGTTGCAGAAGAATAATATGAATATATGAATAGTTGATGCTGTGAACGAAGCTGCAACCACTGGCATCAGGTAGCAATTGATTAGACTCTCTTCTTTGTTTCTCAGTGTTTAAGAGAGAGCTTAATCCCATTGTTGCCCTGAGGTTTCTGTTCAACCTGAAAAATTTCTAGAAGAAAATGGCCTTGAGTCATGAGAGTGCAGTATGGGGTTCTTTCCCACAGCTGCAATTTTCAATTAATGGAAGGGGCATTTAGGCATTCGTCAGGCATTCTATCAGTATAAACAGAACCAAGCAACTTGACTGTTGTAACTCTAATCTGTATCATGTGAGTTTAGGTAGAAATGAATAGGGCAGTAGATTAAGGAGCTTGATGCTAACCAGATGGCTTTGGAAGAAAAAAAAGTTTCAAAATCCTCAGACTGAAATACTGCAAAATATTACAGTGTACCTACAGTTGAGGGAATATGTAGGTGTTTTTGTGACTGTTCAGGACCTATTTTCTAAAGTCTTTCTGTGTATTTGCTATAGGTAGTATTGTGGTTTATTATGTTATTACAGAGTGAAGCTTGAAGCTCTCAGCCTCAAGAAATGTGTACAGAACTGTAAGAACTGCTAAAGAACTTTTTTTAATACCCTGAAGTACAAATCTGCCTGTACAAATCCATACTGTTTACATACTGTTGTGGTTTTGACAGTTCTAAACCTCCTAGAAAGATCAGTAGATTCTTGGGGTGTGTGTATTACCAACTTGCAAAAACCTAGCCCATGCTCTTGAAGGATTCTATTTCTTCCTCATCTATTAAAACAATAGATGCTTGGGGTTTTATCGGATTCAGTATTTTTTAGCACATTTTTGCATTATTCTGCCAGCAATTTTCCGAGTAAAAATAAGAGTACAGCTGGAAAAGAGTTCTGCTTTGTATTGAAGTATTTTTGTATTGTATTTGTATTGTATTTCTACTTTGCAGCTGTAGAGTTTAGTAAAGCAGCTCGTCCATTGGACCATTTTCTTGGACTGAGCAAGTAGAATTTTCTGCATTCTGTGACCTTCTGAAAATTCCCCTGGAAATGCTTGTAGATTCCAGATCTTGCATTTTTCATGTATTTTTTGCAAACAAAGCTGTTGCTGAAGTTTCAATTGTCACATCCTGGGTCTTTTGGGAGACATTAGAGGCTATACCGCCTTTGATACCCTCTATAAGAATATGCCTATCTTGGGACGATAAAGTAATTATGATGTTTTAAATTGTATTTTTATGTTTTACACCAGCTCTGTATGCTAGAAGTTCATTTTGAGGACCTCTGTCAGTTCTAATAGGCAAGATACTGATAAGATTTGGAGATTAGAATAAACTAAATTTACTAATAAGATAAGAAAACAAGCTACCTCACTGAATACAATAGATTAATACAGGTGTTAATGACTACAGAAATCAGCAGCATACTATTTGGAAGTGATGATGGATGCTTGCCTTTTCAGTTTATACCTCTAATCTTTCTTGTGGAGCAACCAATGCAGAGAGAGAGAGAGAGAGAGAGAGCTTTGAGATATGAAGAATCAGGTGTCAGGAAGCTGTTTATTTATGACACTTCAGCTATGGAAAACAAAAGTGTTATCCGCTCTCTGGTCCTTTCCAAGTATTTTCAAGGCTCTCATATATTTTGCAAAAAAACATATGGAGGAACATTTTAGCATCTCAAATATCATTCTGCAGTAGCTGCAGGGAAAACTTTGAGGAAAATACTTTTTTTGTCTTGTTTTACTATAGCAATGGCTTACAAGTAAAGAATAACAACAGACCACTGACCTTTCTAGCATTATCTTAATTCTTCCTCAGCTGAGAGGAAATTATATCCCTACAGAACATTCGTCAGTATTTTAAAATCAGGAAAAGCGTATTGCTATTATCTTCAACTGTTTTGTAGAATCAGTTATTTAACTGCTCTGCTTTTTACCCATGAATATCCATGAAAATAAAAAAAATTATTAATGTGAAAATGTTTTTCTGAGCTGCTAAGTCCTTTGGAAAAGAAGAAAATTAAAGAAAACAGTCTTCCAATCGGTTTGATAAAATGGTGCTGTAAAGACTAAAATGTAATCAGCCTTATGAGGCAGGGACAAGTTTCCTACAACTAGAAATCTAGACAAGTGAAATATGAGCTAACTGCTCGTTTCTAAACCCTAAAATATCTTTAGGCCATTATCTTTAAAATCGACAGCTGCCCTACTGGTCTGTCATGGTTACTGCAAAAATTTAGTGTTCTATTTCTGTAATGGAGAACACATGTAATTAATTGCCCAAAAGCAAATCGTATGTTAACCGGACTACAGGAAGTCTTTACTTAAGATCAATAAATCCTCTGGCATTTCCCTGCCAAAGTTATCTAGAATATAATTAAATCTCTCTTAACCCCTAAACTGTTATTTAAGGGCACCATATCTTTTGAGATCAGAGCAGGATATTCTGTAAAGCATCCCAGTTGTCCCTGACAACTTCTTGGCTTGGGGAGTCCGTCAACCAGTCTCACTTTTAGCTTCACCTCAGGGTGTTGACATTTGACATGCAAATAAGGTAAATAAAATAAGTCAATAATCAATAAAGCAAATTAATCTTATGAAGAATATAATTTCTAAATATTATATCTAAACCTCTTTATTTGTAGGATAAAAAAAAACAAACACAACAAACAAACTCCAAAATTATGGAGATACACTCATTCATATTCCTTTCTTACTAACTTCTACAAAACTGTGAGTGTAAAATCTTTTACAGATTTATGTGCCAATGATGAATCTTACACCCAATTTAACTCTTCAATGATCTGACTTCGCAATCATCAAGCACACAGCTACTGTGTGGAAGAAATCATTACCAATCTGTCTCAGACTCAAGCTAACACGCACAGATAATACTAGGAGAAAAGAGAAAATCTGGTGGAATTTTGCTAAAGCTTTAGTATGAGACCAGTAGCTGAAGGTAAAATAATGCTCAGCTAAGGAAGTTCATGATTTAGTCTCAAATGTGGCAAATACTGTAGAGAAAAACCCAACCCTTAACAGTAGTCTATGTTCAACTAAGGAAGAGAAAAATTGTTACTATCTTCAGAAGAAAGCTACTGTTCAATATAATACTGACCTTTGTAAACAGAAGTGAATAATGCCTATACCTTTGATAACTTCAAAACAAAATTTAAGGTCCCTGAAGATTACATTCTTTGCAGAATTCCAAGATAGCTGCATTTCTGAAAGATGCTGACTCTGTCTTTAATAAGGAACAAACCAGAGGGAATTTCATAAATGGTATGAAGAAAAAATTTCCCCAGAATTTGAGGATCCCATTAGCATGGCTCTGTTACACTTGCTTTATGTATTCATCTTTTCACTCCTTAAAAGTTGCTCAGTAAATTGTTCCTTAGAGATATCTATTTTTGCTATAGCCATTCTTAGATTTTCTTTTGGAAATGTTGCCTTTTTTTTTTTTTTTTTTTGTAAGACATGGAAGATTTACTTTACTCATTGTTTTGTGCTGAGTTAGGCATTTATTTTCTGAATGAAGGGAATTATGTTCTTATATAATTCTTAAATATTTTTTTATTTCTTTTACTAGTAGAATCTGCTTGAATGAAGTATCCAAACCTTTAAGTATATAGGACTCCCAGACACACACTGCACATGGCTTTAAAGTCAGTGTATGCTCATAAACATAGCTTTTGATAACTGTTAATTATTTACCTTATTTACTCAAATATATTTCCCCATTAAATGCTGTTGCTGACAGCCAAAACTGTAATTTAGAGATATCAGTCTCATGAAAGTTGTTAAGCCACTATTTGTCTTTGCAGTAATATTTTTTTGCTTTTAGCACATATAATTCTTAAGACTTCTGAAGATGTTTATCAGAGGTTTATCAGAGGTCTATCAGGAAATGACTATGCCTAAGAACTCATTTTGTTTGAATGCTTTATTTAAAGCTGATAATTTTTGAGAATTTCACAACGTCAGATAGACAATTTTTTAGTGACCTTTTCTGAATTAAGATTTTTGAAGCTTCCTCACAACATATCCGATAGCAATTTCCAGTAATGTGCTACTTAGATGGGTTAAATCTATCAGAATAGGCAAGGAAGCCTGTATGTCTCATTACCAGATCACAAAAAATAATTTAAATCATTAAAATTTCTTTGCCTACATTTTAAAATATTTTTATCTTCACTAAGAAATACAGGTTTTTAAGGGAGGTGTTGTACCAGGTTTTTGCTATAAAAGTTGGTTTGTTGCAAAACACATTGACCAATATTTCCTCCCCAGGGAGAGTAATGAACTCATGACTCAGTTCTGATTGAATCATTACTCAATGTATCAATGAAAATGAGCTATTTTTAGCTGTAGAGAAGCAGTGGGAAAGAAGGACTTCAAGGCCAGGTTGGATGGGGCTTTGAGTGACCTGGTCTATTGGAAGGTGTCCCTGCCCATGCAGGAAGGTTGGAACTAGATGACCTTAAAGGTTCCTTCCAACCCCAGCCATTCTATGATTCTGTGATTCAAATCTGTTTTCTTTGAAAAAAAATTCAAATGTATGGTTTATGAATGTTGGGGGTGCTGCGGTTATTTTTTTTTGCACTTTGGCTGGGTTCTCCTTGTCTTCCAAAGACAAATTATTGACAGCAGTTTTAACCTGTGCTTCACTGGCAACAAACGCCTTGGCAGCTGGCCATTGTAACAGATTTTCTGGGTGACATGCATATTCTATAGTGATCTTGCCAAAGCCTGGCATTTCAGATAGCTTCCTTTTCAAGAGCAGGTGTTCATTTATTCCACATCATTCTGCAACCTTGGCAGATGAGATAAAATTCAGAACTAGTGAAAAAAAGAACTCATTGATCCAGCTCCACAGGAAAAAATGCTTAGAGCTTGAAGTAGAAAATCCAGAAAGAGGAAAACTGGTGTGAAGTAGTGTTGTAGCTGGCAGGGATTAGGGAAGGATGGCAAGCTATAACCGAACATGCTACCTCATTAACTTGTCTGGATCCTGCACTTTTTAAAGGAATAAGATAATACTTTGCCTACAAAATTTTGTGTTGCTTAGGTAATTTATGTGCTGATTGGATTTGTCTGGACAGGAATATTAAAGTATTAACAAAAGCCAGTGCAGGCAGTCTTCCATCCTTAGCAACACTGAATAAATAGTTGTCATTTGATTGCAATAGATTTACTATTTGTTAACATAAATCTTATTGTCTCTCTTATTTTACTTTTAATGTCTTGATTTAACATTGTTTTAATTACACGTAATGTAAACCATGAAAATTTGTCATTAATGTCAAACATAACTTGCATGCATGAGATCTGATAGCAAAACTGTGCTTGAAAATGGAATGTGTACTAAAAGACCCCATACCCATAGGGAAACTATTCTCAGCCTGTGCCCTTCCATGGATATTTTACACTGGAGGAATGTAAATGTTTGATGAGTTATATACTGTAGGAAACTCTATTGTCCACTTATTTTGCCACCATCTCTGTTCCCTTGGTTGCAAAAAAGGAGATGCATTTTATCTTTAAAGTATTCCTTCACCTTTGCATAGGCCATCTCAAATTGAACCAACTCCAGCAAACATTTTTGTCTTACTCATTTCTTTATCTATCCCTTGGCCAGTGTAAATTTTTAAAAACTGTTTATCAAGCTCATGTCAGAAAAGTAAACAATTGTAGAGTAATAAGCCTTCTGAGCGAGAAAATAAGCTTACTGTAAAAGCTACAGTATACATGCATAAAATTAAATTCAAGTCAAGCCACCTAGCTGACCCGCCTGCTCTGTGAACTGAAGACTTTCTGTGATTATTTAGAATCTTCGTGTCACAATGATACAAGAACTAGCTAGATGTGTCCAGAGGACCTATTGTAAACTGATGGCACTTTTAAAGGGAGAAATAAGAAGTTAAAATATGACTGCAGCTCTTGGCGACATCTCTGATCTTGCATAAGAAAATCCTTAGTTATTCTCATTAGTGTACACTGGAAATAATGTAGGCCAACAACCAAGTGGGTTCTTCAGGTCGATTACTGAGCTTGTGTTGCTATGTGATGTCACAACTGCTTTCCTGACCATACTTGAACTAACTGCAGTGTAAATCTGTATGATTTAGAATTCCAGGAATTACTGTGATATGCTAATTTCAAACTGTGAACTCGAGCTGCAATTTGTTTATTAGTCTTACTATTTGGGACATGTTCAAATGGTCACTTTTTTAGAAGATCTGAGTGGGGAACAGGCTTTCTACTCTCCAGGATTTGGGACTCCAGAATTAATTTTTTTTTATCAAAGAAAATATCAAGTTCACAAAAACATAAAAAATTAGCTAGAGTTTGTGAGAAGTAAGTATCTACCTTCTGAAATAGATTCTCATCTCTACTTTGAGTGTAACCACAAGGCAGTTCTGCCATACTTTTGAGAAGACATTCCAGTCTAGAAACGACAGATGAAAATTTTGTGAAGAAAATTTTTTAAAGAAAATTTCCTGAAAACAGGTGTTCCTGCAATATATGTTATTCCCATTGAAGTAGCCTTTTTGGAATGTTTTTTTTAAGCAAAAGAAATACTTTTATTTAAAGGTTCAAGACAAAAATGTGTTTTTATCAGCATCATGCTAATGCTTACATTGCAGTGACATACTTTTTCTCCTACATTCCAGAATATTTTTTTCTTGATCTGCAAAGTAGTAGAAAAAGATGCAAAGATATTTAATATTTTGGACTGACTTAATTTGTCTTAGCATGCTGTAGGTTAATGTTGCACAACTGAACAAAAAGCACTTTGATACCACAGTGTCAAGGCAAGCACATGGATGATGCATGGGATGCAATACTGTGAAAAAATAATATTAAGTTTTAAAAGTATGAAATATGAAAAATATAATTTAAAACAATAGAGGACTAAAGAATCTCTATTGGGTCTTTTACCTGACTGAATTTCATTAGTGGCCTTGGCACATAAATTTTTCAGGGAAGAACATGAAATTATGTTTGAAATATTCTAACAAATTTTGTAAAAGGCATATTAAAAGTATATGCATTCCTTCGTATTGGGAATATCTTTTCTGAGTCTTCCTTTCTATGATTTTTCTTGTGTTCTTTCTTCTTATTAAGATTTTTTTCCTTCTGGAGTCTAAAGCAAGGTATACAAGCTCATGAGGTCATAAGCACAAGGTTTAATTTTAAAAAAAAATGTGTTCTAAGGGGTTTCATAAAATCTAACTTACATTGTCTTTGTTTTGTCCTCTACATATCCTTCTTATGTAAGTACAGTTGTTCTTCCCTGCATCTCTAACTGCCTCTTACTTTCTTCACAGCCCTTTCTCTTTCTGTCTGTGGTACGTTGGTTCAGAATATACATACTCCATGCAAAACACTTGCTTAGGTAGAGAAGATAACCAGGGATATTGGAGAAGCTGGGTGCTGCAAATCTAGTTATGAGGGCTCTAAAGGGGCAAGAAGGCATCCTGGCTGAAAAACATCTGGAGTTAGGAGGAAGTAAGGAGCAGAGTACCTATGGTCTGACAGCTGCCTATGATCAAAAAGCAGTATTACTACCTCTATTCTACTGCAAGTAGGAGAAGCATTGACAACCAATACTGCTTTTGCTGATAACATCTACTTCGTAGCGTAAATCATGAAGACACATGTATGTATTTGTATTTTAAGAGAGAACATCATGGTCCTGTCTAGCTTGTGTTTCTCTTTTAGGACCTTTTTAAGGTAATCTTATCTGCAAGTGTGTTCCTACAGCTGTAAAGTATTAGTGGAAACTTAAAAGCTGATCTAGATTATGCAGTTTCTAGAGACTTTCAGTACTGTACCACTCTTTCTTACCTACAGCTGTCACACAAATGCCTATGGCTAAATTACAGCACAACAAACGACAAGAGTATGTATTTGGAAACATTAACTGTAGAATAGAAATAGGTTCTAAAATTTTAACTGATTTTGACAAGCAGTAAATTTATATTTTGCAGCCAGTGTCACTGTTTTTCATTTATTGGGACAATGATGTGTGGTTTTTGCTAGAAGATTCTTAAAACTTTTTTTCTACACAAGAGACCTTGCAGCACATTAGCTTTTCCTAGTTGCTTTACTCAATATTTGGAACGTCTTAAAGACAAAATTTATTTTGAAACATGATTTTAAATACCAATAATAATAATGGTTTTGCAATTTCAACACTGTTCTACTCCAGATTGTGATTTAAGACAAGTTAGCTTTTTGTTTGTTCCAGTTGCTGTTTAACTGATCCGATTTTTATGTAGCTTCTGCATTCATTTTTGTCTTGTCTTTGTAACACTAGTGCACTGATGACTGCAGAAATAGTGGTCTTCTCATGAGGACCTGAAATGTGCTGTTGAAGACCTTTATAATATTCAATCTCTGCTTGATAGGATCTAGCTGAACATTTTCTTTATCCCTCACATAAGATATTCCTAGAGGTCTCCAGAACACAAACTGTAAATAATATCTATTTACTTTTTTTTTTTTCTGTGACCAGGAGAAAAAAACCTTATGTATATGTTTCTAATGAAGAATTATAATCCTTCTCTTCTTTTCTGCAAAAAAATATGAGTTAAATTTTGATTTAGAAAAAGTTAAATGGAACATATTCAGTGGTTTTTGAGGTTCATCTGGCATTGGACACCAGTGACATGGCCACGAGAAACCTTTCAGGCTGGGAGTCCGTATGTTGACAGCATACCTTAACACTGCACCACAAATAAACATTTTACCAAATTCCCAGGCAATGCACTTGCTGTTTACTCTGACAAAAATTGCATAGGGAGCAGAATGTGAACAAATGTTTCCTAACTGTAGGTTTGTGAAAGGTGGGCATCATCTAGAAAATGAACTGTCTTTTTTTTTTTTTTTTTAGAGTAATTTTGAAACCTAGTGAGCCAGCACAGTTCTTCAGAAGCCTGTTGGTAGGAATCTTTGAAACTATAGTAAGGTTTAAAATAAAAATAAATTGAAAACAACAACAAAACAACCCCACAAAAAACCTTCCATCAGCAGAGCTGAAAATTGATCCATGCTGAAATACCATCTGCTCTCCCAAAGAATGACTTTTTACTAGAAGGCAGAGCGTTTGGCTTAAGATGCATCTGATACTTTCTGAAGTCTTTAATTTTTTATTAAATATTAGTCGAGATCTGAAATGTATACTTGCTGTCTGAAGTTATGCCTAAGTTTTCGCAGGATTTCTAGGTTCCCTATGATTATAATCTAAAGTATTATGTTGACCTTTTCATGTCTTTTTAGAGTGATTTTCCTCAGAAGACACTATTTGAGAAAACAGAAGAAAGTCATCTAGGGTCATTCCGATGAGGTCATATAAACATTATTGCCACTTGTGCTTTGTGGAAGTGAGCAGTTTTCTGTCATTAGAGGAGGTATACTTGCAGATTCATTAGTGGTTTTTTTACCTAGCTTTCTGGAACTTGTTGACAAAATGTATTTTCAACATGTAAAGCGCATGTTTTTGTGCTTTACTTAGCTGCAGAAAAGTTTATTTGGTTTGAGGGTCAGAGGAAATTATGCTGTTTTGGCTGGCCCTCTCATCAGCATTTTAGGTGTATGAATATTTTTTTTTTAATGTAAGCAGACTAAGCTTTACTGACAGCAAATATAAGTCTCTGTATGTTATGTTTGGGAATTCCTTCGCTTATCTCTTCAAGAACGACTTCCCTTTACTTGGCAATTAATTCTCATAAAACTATACAATTACCCATATCATTCAATGTGCCATTCCTCAGTGGCTGAGAGTCCAAACACAGGCCAATTTCAAAAAAATTCCGTTGTGATTCTACTGATGCAAATACCAGGTTTCTGGAGACCACTTTGTGTGATTGTAGGCAATGTTTACTTTAGTCTATTCAGAAGGCCATTGGCCTACTTTTCTTCAGTATCTCACTGAACTGCAGGAATGTAATTCTCCAATTTCAGGAATGGGGTTCTTTCTCCTTTTGCCTCTTCCTTTCTCTGAGTCTCTTTTTACAAACATTAGTCAAAAGGTTACTTTTATATTCTGAATTCACAGCCTTTAAAGTGTTTATAGAGTTAGTCTATTGTGTTGCTGGAGAAGCATTTGAACTCTCAGTATTCCTAGCAGATGATGCTTTAAAAAAGAAGAAAAAAGGAGTGTTCATTTCATCTGCTTTGCCTTGGATCTTGTATTACCTGGTTTCTTCGTTTACTGAAGGACTTCTTCAGTTCCTGCTTTGGGTCCTGAAATCCTATTCAAAGGTCTATGTAAATAGTGTAAGATTTTTACTTCACTCAGACTCTTCAACAGTCTGTGAAGCTAAGTCCATTGGTCGTGGCCTGAAATTTCAGATTTCCAAGTCTGATAGATAAATTTTAGTAGTCTTTCCCATGCAGAAAAGCAAATAATTTAAAAAAAAAAAAAGTAAATATGTTTGGGTATATAAGCCTTCTCTTGGTGTGTAATGTTGAATTAAGGATAAGCAAAAGCCTATGAGAAATTATGTAATTGTAAAAGAAGTCTTTTCCTCTAGCTTCTGTATGTATCTACATGCTCAATATGGAAGCTAGTCAGTAATGTCTGTTTGGAGTCTTTTGGTTGTTATATTTAAGGTGATATTGTACTTTAAATGTCTACCCTTTAATATACTCAGTAAATGCACAGCTGCCTCCTTGACCATGCATCCTGCAGGCACAATGAGATTTGCCCACCAGGAATTGTCTAGCTATTGAAAAATCAACTCTGCTCACGGTGTTCAGTGAGTTTTGTGAGCTGTGTAAGGGAATCATTTACTGCAAATTGATTTTTTTCCTATCATCTCTTTGGATGAATTTTACTAGGCCAGGAAGCAGATGAAATCTTTGTAGGCAGCTGAATTCTTGTTCCCTGTGCTAGAGACTGTAACCTAGCCTGATCATGATTAATCCATGATTGAAAAGCAATTGGCAAAAACCTTTCTGAGATTGCATGTAAATATTGATATGCTCCCTGAATTTAAATAGACTTGAATATCAGATTTATTTATTTTTTTAAATAAAAATACAGTGCAGTGACTAAGGGTGATCTGAGCTTAATTTTGGAAATTTCCCATGATATTTATCTGCAGCATGTGGAATTAGAGTCAATTAGTTGTTACAATAGCAGTTAGAGCAGTTTTCATAGTGCTCCCCGATGATGCTTGCCTGCAGCATACACAGCTCTGAAATCTTCAGAAGGGGAAGAGAACACTGGCTTTGGAGAGAACTTTCATATATTCTTCTGTGCTCAGGTGTTGTTAGGTTTGGCTGTGTGTTATGAAGAAGACTAAAGAATTTGTCTTCAGTGAACCAAGGAAACGGCATTACAAATCCATACCAACAGTGTTGCAATGTTATCAGCAAAGTATGTGCAATTCAGATATTTTTATCATAACATTTTATGCATGAGTCGTCTGCAGTTCACTCAAGTTTCATATGTCTTAGCAGAAAGAAGAATTTGTAACTTTCTGTGTTGGAAAACATCCTGTTCAAAAAATGGAAATTCTCAAATCAGCATTGCTTTGAAAAATTAAATAGAAATCTTGTATCCTGGTTTCTGTTGTCATATCTGACTCCTGGCTGCAAACTCTCACCAAAATGTGAATGCCATTAATTTGTCTTTTTCTCTTATGCATAGTTAGTCAGTTAATCTTCAGCCTGTTGGTATGCTTTCAGTGTTGTTGACAATACGGAATTCTAATACAAATAGTTAGAGTTCACTTAAAATTCAGTATTTTAGTCTATTTCATTTCATATCCATTGAGGATTTGGTCTGCAAAACCAAATTCCCTATGTGATACTTAAGGCTCTCAGTCTTTTTTCCTGTGTTGCATATTCAGAGAAGAGATTGTCCTCGTACTTGGCAGGTGAATCAGAATAAGGTTGTCTGGAATCCAGTTAATACATGTAATTATAAATGAAAAGTTCAGTGCTCAAGTATCTCTGTGCAGAAGAGATGATGTGAGAGGCAAAGTAACAAGGTTATCTTAATCTTGATACTTTGTTTAGAAATCATCAGAGTAAATCAGAAATGGATAATTACATAATAAACCAAAATCTGTCCCTGACTTGTTTTCTCAATGTCTTAGTATACAAGGAGCCAGAGTTGGGGACTCTGCATACAACTTTTCTATCCTGAAACAACTGAAGTTTTGAAATATCAGTTTCTTTTAGAATTCGTTAATTCAGAGAAATCACTTATCAAAAACTTCTATGTGTGTGTTTTGTTTTAATTTTGGCTTTCTTTAAATCTCCTTTAGCATAAAAATAATTTAAAAAGAAAAATAGCTTCAATTCATGCATCCATTTGAAAATGCTAAAACATTTAAAAAAAACAAAAACAAACAACTTTGAAAAATATGTGAAAGTAATACTTTCCCTTCCAACAGATTGGGTTTGATGAACAACATTTTCTGGAAGTGTTGGGGTGGGGGTGTGAAAGAATTGCTCAGATTCCTCTCAAGGTAGTCAAAATTTCTTCTTGCCAGAATATATGCAGCTCCTCCACTACCTAAAAAGAAGTCTAGTGGCAGTCAAAGTAAATGAATTCTCTACTTGCAGTTTGTATGTATGATATTAGGTCACAAGAGTGGCTGATTGTTCCATTTTCAAAATTTTATCTATATTGCAGTTGTGGGTATCCTAACTGTGGCCTCTTCTCACACTGCAGCAGCTGCTGAGTGTAACACAAGCTTTGTTCTCCTATTGGAAGTGGGGAGTTTGCCATGTATGCCTGGAGTAATGATGTTGCAAAGACATGCATGAGATCCCAGAAGGAAGGACTCATCTTTGTGTTCCCAAACCTAGATAAATTTGTCAGAAAAATAAAAATCGATACAGTAGAAAAGACAAATTCTCTGGTTGCTTTTTTAAAAAAGCAGAGTTTTGCATAAATTAGGTTATATAAACCCTTATGGATAAGGATGGTATGGATATGTATGGAAGTGTAACTTTTATGTTAACAGATTTTTCCTTCTTCAAAAGTACTTGTCTTCGTTTTGATTTTTTTGGTCTCAAGATTTTTTATCTGTTACCTTTTCAATTTTTATTTTTTTATTTCCTAGGAGTAAAAGATATCAATCTTAGCACAGTGTTACAGTGAAGAGACTATAGGAGCTCAATAAGACTTCTGAGACTGTGACCTTTTTTAAATACTAAAAGCCTAACTTCTGGAGATGACTGTGCTTACCTAATTAAAGTAGTGCACAAAGGCTGCAATTGATTAATTTTGACAGCTTCAAGTTTTTTTAAAAGTAGTTATTTACAACTGTTGTGACTTTAATTCTAGTGTAAAAATTTACATGGTTTCCTTTCCTCTGAAAAGAAAAAATAAATAATAATTATAAAAAAGGTGTTTCGAATTGTTAGACATAACGTTAAACTGCTTTATCAAATAGGATTTAATGCTATTCTGCTCATGTTCACTGAAAAAGTAAGGACACTTACAGATTGAAGATCTATGATCAATGAAATGAATTTAACATTCATCAAGTAGTATTTGATCATAGTCACCATGGGACTTACAGTAGCAATGTCAGGTAAAAATCGTTGCTGTAAAAAAGACAAATGTCCGTTATTTGTATGGTAACAACAACAACATGTTCCTAAAGCAGCTGTTGTTCACCTTCTGTAGTGACATTGCTTTAAAACAGCAGTATATTTTAAAAGATAATATATTACATGAGAAAGCTTTTAATTTCAAACCTTTTGAGAGTATGAGAAAAATCCTTTGTGTCTCAAAGACAGACTAGCATATTACCTGGAAATGTTCTTTGGTTGACCATATTAAAGTTACGACAAATTTTTTAAATAAGTAAAATCCAATATAAATCCTACATATTATAAATAGAATTTTAAAAAAAACTTTGTTACTAATGATCCTGATACTTTTGCAAAATTTTCTTTTGCATATACCTATGGTTTCTTTCTAAATATGATATATTGGTTTCTTGATTCTTGCTTTGTTTTGTTTGCTTTCTTTTTCTGGAATGGCTTCAGTGAAATAATGTACTGGAAGGTGGATATTTCTGGCTGTGAAATGTGAGATTAGAGGGCATCCCATCACAGTGGTCTAACTGTGAAGAACTACAGAGCTCTCCAGCTGTAGAGCAAACCAGCAGAACAGGACATATTAGATAAATGAGAGCTAGCGTTCATGGATCGTGGCTTCTGGGCAATGCTTTCTTATTTCAATATTGGCCTGTCTTTTTCTATTTAATGTATAATATTTCCTTTCCTTGGTATTTGGAATTTGGCCAAAAGAATAAAAGTTGTAACAGTAAAACATTCTCAAGCCAGCATAAACTCCTGCAGGCATTTCCCACTTTAAAGTTAGACAAGGACATTGGAAGGTTCAGTTGGTGGAGGATGAAACTAGATCTATTCAGCCTATCAGTATACTACTGAATTTCAAGCAGTGTTGTCATTTCATATTTTGAGCAAATCACCTGTACATTTTTTTCATTCTGCATCTTTTGAAATTCATAAATTAATACTTGATTTCTTTCTGAAAAGCTTTTCAACTGAATTAACAGAACATTGTAATTTTGTGCAGCAATCATCCTTCCAAAAAATAATAATAAAAAAATCATTGAAAAAAGACTTAGTGGCAGAAAAAAATTACACAAGTGGACTAATGTAGGATATCTAAATGGAAAATATATTAAGATTTATTAGTGATTTTCAGCATCCCCTCTTGAGTGAGCTTTGACTAAACTATAAACTTTGAAAATACTTGTATCTAAGTATCTTACAGCTGAACCTTTGTGAAACTAGAAAGAAAACACTCTTTCATGGCAAAGCAGCAGTTGAGTAAGACTAATATGAAACATGATTTCAGAGTCGGTGTTCTTAAGATGGAAATTTCTTGTCTGCCTCTCATATATTAGTTGTAGTTGTCTTCAACTATTTTAATATACAAGAATAACCCTTTTTCCACCTTATGTAGAGAGATAAAATAAAATGCATGCTTAATACAGATTATCTTTGACTAAATTCTAATATGCTTGGTTGAGAGTAATTTTCCTTGATGCAGTTACTAATTCCTTTACTCTAAAAATTGTCACTTCACTGAGTATTTGCTCAGATTTTGGTTCCTGTGGTCAGCAATAAACAGTTTAACTCTACTGGGAGGTGGTTTAGGTTTTAAGTATATAGAAGCTGATAGAGGTTGGATTATACAGATATTTCTGTTCAAAAGAAATACATAACGTGAGATCTTGGTAGAATGAAAATTAATGACTCAGTTTCAGTAAAAAATATTCAGTTTGATATCGAGATTATTAGTTGTAGACTTGAGAAAGTATGTAACATATTGGTCCACAGAGACTTTGCTTATGTCGTGTATCTTTACAGTTGTTATTAATGAAAAAAGTTATCTAATGCTTCCATGAAAAGGTTATGGTTTTATTTCTGGGCAGAAATATTCAGAATAGTCAAAATTTCATACTGATTCTTTCTATAATTCTTTTTTCTGCTACTTCAGTTTAAGTTACTCTACCCTTTTGGGTAATAAATACATATTTATGTATTTATTATTATGTATGTATGTGCATGTCCGTTTAATTGAGAAGTATCTCAGTGCTTTGGAGGGGTGAGGTGAAATTAGATAGCTAGAACAAAGATGAAGAGAGAGGAGGGAGGCAATGCTGTGTTGCCACTGATTATCCCCCAGAGCAGACGAGGTTGCTGTCTCACAACTTTGTAGAGAACTAGCAAGATTATCTGCTTTGTTTCTCAGGCAAATTGGTGTTGAAGGGAATAAGAGTAGCCGAGATGAAGACAGCCTGAGGGTAAAGGGAGCAGGTGAAGTCAAAGAGAGGCTTTGGAGATAAAAGTGATGTAAAACTGGAGGACATAAGATCAGAAGTTGCATGTGATGTATAATAAAGAGCAAAGGCTATGTAATGCCAAGTAAAATAAGGTTTTCATTGCTACCATATCCAAGAGCCCGGGATTTTTGAGTTCTAGAATTCCACTGCAATCAGCTAACAGGTATAGAATTTACACAGTAGTGGAAAGATTTGTAAGGCAATAGAGCTGATTTAAGGCAGCTGAATATTTGGTATCTTATTCTTATCCTTCTTGCCACGAGGTCCTGCACAGCAGCTGGAAAATTTCCTGAGATCAGTATATTCACAACCTACCTCTAATTGTATTTTTGTTATTTCTGAGTGTTGAGTACACAAAACTGGAAATAACAAAAGTAAAATGTGTTCTCATTATATGAAGAACTATATATACATAAGTATTCTGTAAAATCATAATATTGTTCTTCTGAGTACCGAACTGAAAAGTTACTTGGCAAGTAACCCGTTTGTTCCTCTGTTCCACCACCTGAAAAAAAGGAGGATGCTGCCTTCTCTAAAACGAGGATATTTAAAACCATAAATACCTTTTAAATATGTAAAAGGTTTGTAGAACATTCCAATTAAACAGCTGAGTGCACAGCAAATTCATGGAGGAATGTTTTCTGAGTTTTCAAGATTTGAATTATACACACACATACAAAGAAAAAGGGTGTGGCTTAAAGCCCAGTGTAACTCAGTCTATTTGTGAATGGATAAGAATTACTGCAGAATTACATTTCAGTATATGCTTCATAATAGTTTTTCATTGGGGAGAAATAGCTCTTTTAAGAATGAGGAGAAGGTTTGAGGGATTTCTTCTATGAACTCTAGGTGAGAGGAATTAAAAGGATATTTATGTTCTAGTTTTATGATCCATGGCATTGTCATTCGCTTTATAATGAGAGTACTAAATGTTGCATAGAATTAGAGTTCTTACAAAGAGTTATTGTTTCCAGCAGACCAAAACCATAATTATAAACATCTACAATAGTTTCAATCATGGTCTATGCATTATTGATATATATTTTTATAACCTGTTTATTAACAATAATGAATTATTTATTTAATGTAAAAGTCTTAGACACGTGATATATAAAGTACATGTTCTGGGCAAACCATTTGAATTAATTGCCCAAATTCTTCTTTATTTGTATTACATTTGTGCAACTAGTTTGTTTTATTCCTGTCCCTTTAGCTTCAGAGTAATTTTAAACTGACAAATGTTGTCTGTATTAAATCAGCCAGCAGGTTTTTTTAAGATTATGAAGACCGACTGAGTTATGCCTGACTGATTTGTATTCCAGGCAGTGGCTGCTCTGTGTCAGTAAATTTAATACTTATTAACTGCTAGATTAAGATTTGTCTCATTAAACAGCAATAAAACTAAGGTCCTAAAGAGTCTATAGGAATATTCATGTTTGTAGTTTCTTTCACAGGTGTGAATGTGTAAGATTTTGCATGTATATACATAAAACATTTTAATTAATACTTTGCCTGGAAAAGCTGCATTAGTTTACATTGCAAGCTATAACAGTACCAGTAAAAAGAGTGTCTTCTCCAGCATGTGCCAGTCTTCTGATGTTTTCACTTGTGTAATCTGTTCTTCTCTCACCAGAAGCATTACCCATTTGGACACAGATAAACAAAAACAGCACAGACATTTATTAATATCGCATATGTAAAGTGTTCTATATGAATGTGTAACAATGAAGGTGTCATGTGTACTGTCATCTAAAATTTGGTAAGAAAAGTCCAAGCCAGATTGTGTCCACTTTTATAATTGTTCCTTATATAGCACAGTTGTCTAGAGCCTGTTTCTTACTAGGTTTTGCATCTACTTCTACATGGTCAGCATGGTAAGGGAGGTGATTCTACCCCTCTACTCTTCTCTGGTGGGAAGGACATGGAGCTGTTGAAGAGGGTCCAGAGAAGGGCCACGAAGGTGGTCAAAGGGCTGGAGCACCTCTGCTACGAAGACAGGCTGAGAGAGTTGGTGCTATTCAGCCTGGAGAAGAGAAGGCGCCAGGAGACCTTAGAGTGGCCTTCCAGTACCTGAAGGGGCTACAGGAAAGCTGGGGAGGGGCTTTTCACCAGAGGGTGTAGTGGTAGGACAAGGGTAATGGCTTAAACTGAAAGAGGATAGATTTAGGTTAGACATCAGGAAGACATTCTTCACCATGAGGGTAGTAAAGTGCTGGAATAGGTTGCCTAGGGAAGCTGTGGAAGCCCCCTCCTTGAAGGTGTTTAAGGCCAGGTTGGATGAGGCTGTTTGGATCCAGGTCTAGTGTGAGGTGTCCCTGCTTATAGCAGGGAGGTTGGAACCTGGTGATCTTTAAGGTCCCTTCCAACCTTAACCCCTCTATGATTCTATAATGACAACCATCAAACAATGTAAGTGGGATTAAGGAACAACAGTAAAGATGTTGGCTGTCAGGGACAAAAGGGCAAGGTGGTGGGAAGTGCTACACATCAAGTAGTAAAAAAAGCCAAATCAAAACCCAAAGATATTGGCCTAAAATCATCCCTAAACTACTACTTCTTCCTCTCCGCTATATTAGTGGAAGTTAAATGTTTTCTAAATAAGCAAAAGTCTTTTTACAATGCCTCTTAGCCTTGGTCCCATGTTGAGTGCAGCAACCGATGCATTTATCAATTGCAGAATGACTGTAAAGGCCTAAAGAATAGCAGTTTGATTTTTGGTATTAGTTGATTTCTGATAAGCTAACCTTCAGTCACGCTACAAAGGTAACAAGTCAAAGTAGATCCGGTATTGATACACAATTTTATGTGTAAGTGGATACCTGCATACTTGTTTTGTATTTTCTTGGCCTTTTTCCTGAAAATGCTTTTGAGATTGTCTGTGGGCATTATTCTTTTTCTTCTCTATACCCTGTTACTTATAATAGTTTAATCAAAATACTGTGTTACTTATTCATTTTTACACTCTAATCTTAGCAGCCAGGATCTCAAAATCAATTCTGTTGTAAAAGTAATTTCTGTTGCTTGATACATAATTCTGTAATAGTAAACCTTCTCATAGAAAGGTAATTTAAAGAAGCAATCTCTTGAACAAGACGTAAAAGGTACTTCAGTTGTTAGTGTTTGACATAGCAATGTGATAAAATTTTCTT
The DNA here is from genome assembly GCA_020745705.1 of Hemiprocne comata. NCBI lineage: Eukaryota > Metazoa > Chordata > Aves > Apodiformes > Apodidae > Hemiprocne > Hemiprocne comata. The sequence continues at coordinate 39,086,223 of CM036589.1, forward strand.
CTACTTTCCAGCAGATCTTGTGTAACAGTAGAAGGTGAAAGCAGAGTGGGGATGTATCGCATGACTCTGGGATACAGTTAGAGGGCAATCCTATGGGATATGTATGCAGTCCTTCTTGAAATAGTTTTCCAGATCTCAGTACAAGGATGGTCTTTATTCTGCAGCTTTGTTAAACTACATCTCAAATATCTTGTCTGTCTTCTGTACTTGGGACAATATCAAGGAAGCTGGATTGCTTCTGCATGTGCTCTGCTCTGAAGCCTTGGAAAACAGAGCAGAATATCATGCCACATGTTGAATAATTTGGGGATTTTTGGTACTAGATCCAAGTGAAATGTGTTGCTTCTTGTTAGTACAGTGTGTTTTGATGGAAGTATTTATCAATTGAAATATTACATAACAGTAGCTTGACTTCATCAGGTTGAGGCTAGCTTAATGAAATTCAGAACTAAATCTGCATGTTTCGTGATGGACTGTGAAACTGTATTTGAGTTGATTGGCCATGAAAGCTGTGTGACAAGTGGTACAAATATAGATATGAAAAAATGCGTGCCTAGCCAACCATGGATGACACAGATTTTCTTAATTTATTTTCTATTTCAAGTTTATGTAGTGCTCCTGCATTTTACTTGGGCTCTGCTGTCCTGTGTCCTTATATTAGACAGAAAATTCTTTAAGAAAAAGAAGTTAAGAATAAATCTCAATAAAATGTTGTATTATACTTAGAGGTTCTTGTTCCCATAGGAGAGGTAATTATCTATGATTAATCAGTAATGCATTGGAGATGTAGTTATATGTGATTAACCATCCTAGAGGTACTAGCTGAAATTGTACTAAGGAAAAAAGCAAATCCAGAAAATAATTCAGTGTTCTCTATGTTTAGTTTTGGGGTTTTTTTATATATCTATTTTTTAATCTTTCTTTTCTCCATGTTAATTTTTCCATAGATATCTGGGGTGGATGGGTTTTCTTAATTTATATAAAAGGCAGTAGTATAATTGCGTTCTGAAACTTGTTCTGATATAATTGCTTTAAACTTCATTTTCACAAACTTATGAGACGTAGGTCCTGATTATTTTTATCTATTTTTTTTATTTCCTAAATGCACTGACTAGACATGGATTGTATGTTTTATTTGTCAGTCATATGTCCTGATTTGCACAGAGAAAGAGTTCCCATATCACTAACGTGCAAACAAAGAAATTACTGTGAAGGTGCAATTTGTGGACATAATTAGCATGTAAAGCACAAGGACAATTTCTGCTTCCACTCAAGATCTGAGTCTTTTGCCTTCTTGATGTAGAGAACAGATCATATAAACAGACAATATCAACTTAAGTTTAGCTGCTGTACTTAGAAAACTTGCACCCAAAAAACAGCATAAACTTGAAGAGATGTGCACAGATTTGACTGCATAAGGAACACATTACAAGCTTTTAAAACATAAGTTTATATACCTATATCAAGAGTATTTCTGATATAGAAGGTAATAATGGTACTAAGAGGAGCAGAGGTAGTTGTCTATGAGATCTTTGCTGACTGGAAAGTGGATATACATAATGCAATGTTAATGTAAACTATTTTGATAGCTAAACATAGCCAGTATTTGGAGTTCTATTTTATCCACGTATAAGAAAATTCTTTGTCTTTTCATCTTCTATGTATTTCATTATTATGGTTTATAATAAAATTTTAAAAAAAACCCAAACAAAACAAACCTGTACAGTTCTGCATGTTGACATATAAAAAGAAGAATAGTGTTTTAGGTTACTTTCTGTGGGTTATGTAAAAATACATGGTCCCAGCAGATCTAGATTTTCATCTGAAGGAAAATATTGGTAATCATAAGCAAAATAAGAACAGTAAATGCTGAATTATATTGCACAAGGTTATTGTGCAAGCTTATTGTGCAGGGTGAACTGTTGGAAAAGTATTGAAACCTGTATTTGCAGATGAAAATAAACATCAAGGGAGCATATAATATTTTTTTTTCTTTCCTCGTAATTATTTCCATAGCTGTATATTTTACCTGCCTTGTGAAGACAGTGTTCAGAGTTCTGAATGACTGCCTGTCTCATACAGACATATATACACATTGCACAGCTGAGTCACATTCTGTGCTGGTGGTTCAATATAATTGTGCTGGTTAAAATAGCATTTCTATTGTTCTGTTATTAAACAGCTATTTTCACATTGTGAACAGTCAAAAGAAAAGAATCAGAGCAAATTTCATGCACAGCACAATACCTTCTGTGGTGTGTAATGATGTGGGATATCCATTTTAAAATGTTAGTCCTGATTCACTGATTTTCTTTAGTTTTGAGTTGATTTGACAACACTGAAAACTCTAGAGTTACTCATGAAGTAAGTAGTGAGAAAGGTAGTAGGCCTATGGAGGACCTGAATAAATCATAGAATCATAGAATGCCAGGTTGGAAGGGACCTCAAGGATCATCTGGTCCAACCTTTCTAGGTACTACTATAGTCTATATGAGATGGCTCAGCACCTTGTCAAGCTGAGACAAAACTGTCCAATGTTGGGAATCTACCACTTGCCTTGGGAGACTATTCCAATGTTTGATTGTCCTTATGCTGAAAAATTTACCTCTTGTGTGCAATAGGAATGTCCCCAGGAGCAACTTGTGCCCATGACCCCTTGTCTTGTGACTCCTTGTAAACAGGGAGCCTCCCGTCTTCTTGGTAGCCATGCTTTAAGTACTGGAACATGGTAATACGGTCTCCCTGAAGGTTTCTTTTCTCAAGGCTGAACAAAACCAGTTTTCTCAGCCTCTCCTCATATGGCAGGTCCTCCAGTCCTCTGACCATCCTTGTGGCCCTTCTCTGGACCCTCTCCAGCCTGTCCACATCCTTTTTGTAGGGCGGCAACCAAAACTGAATGCAATACTCCAGGTGTGGTCTGACAAGTGCTGAGTAGAGCAGGATGATGACTTCTTGATCTCTGCTGGAGATGCCCTTGTTGATGCAGCCCAGCATTCAGTTGGCTTTCTTTGCTGCTGCAGCACACTGTTCCCTCATGTGGAGCCTGTTATCCACCAAGACCCCCAGGTCCCTTTCCACAGGGCTACTCTTCAGCCAGGTGGATCCCAGTCTGAACTGCACTCCTGGGCTATGTGTTCCCAGGTGCAAGACCTTGCTCTTCTCCCCATTTAACTTCATAAGATTCCTGGTAGCCCACTCCTCCAGTCTGTCTAGGTCATCCTGGAGGGTGGCTCTCCCTTCCGGAGTGTCAACCTCTCCACTCATCTTGGTGCCATCAGCAAACTTCATCAGGGTGCTCTTGATCCCAACATCCAGGTCACTTATGAAGATGTTAAACAGCACTGGGCCCAATATCAATCCCTGGGAGACCCCAGTTGTGACTGGTTGCCAGTTTGAGGAGGAACTATTTACTATCGCCCTCTGGGCACGGTCTGCCAGCCAGTTCCCCACCCACCACACAGACCACTTGTCAAGGCCGTAACGAGGCAGTTTCTTCACGAGGAGGCTGTGAAGAACTGTATCAAAAGCCTTGGCAAAGTCCAGGTAGACTATGTCCACCACTTGCCCTGCATCAACCAAGCGGGTGACTTTGTCATAGAAGGCAATCTGGTTTGTCAAGCACGATTTGGCCCTAGTAAATCCATGTTGGCTTTTCCCAATCACATGCTTTAATTGACTTGTGACAGTCCCCAGGAGGATTTGCTCCATGACTTTTCCAGAGTCTGAAATGAGACTGAATGAGCAAGGCCTTGAGAATACCTAATTATTTGAAAATTTAATGTGTTTGGAGGAATTTTTTTCCAACATTTTTTCTGTGAGTGAAGAAGTCTTGAACTGGTAATATGTACTACTATCAAAAGCTTCCTTCAAAGGCTTATAGGTATCAATATTTTTAATGCGGGAGAGGAACAGAAGCACTCTTTCTTTACAAAATATAACTCTGTTTCAGCTACTTTTCAAACTTTGAAAAAATTTAGGGAATTAAAAAAATATTTGTTTCTGATGAAATTTTTCATTGGATTGTACCATATTAAATGTATTACAACTTTACTGTATTATACTGGTTTTACTCTTGTGCTATTTTACTGTGTTACACTGTTTCAATATATTAAAGCCAAGGTGTGTTACTGACCCTGGACTTGATGTAGCTTGTGACATCTGAAGGCCTGCTTAGCTCTCACTGGACCTAGTGGGTGAGGTGCAGCAGTTTCAGGAGGCAGTGCACAGCCAGATGTTTCTGAGTAACAGTACTCATGGTGTTAAATACAGCGATTGTATGAGAGTGTGACCTTAATGAAGTTTATTATAGTTCAGACTATTACCTATTTTTGTTCCTGTGTTGTAATTTCTTTAACTTTCTCTCTTCTGTTTTTCCTGCCTCAGCGGGTGAAAAAGAAGTAATTACAAGAACTCTCTTCCACCTCACTACCCCAAGCTCTTGCAATACTTACCCTATACTTCCTGTAAATATTTAGGTCTACTTTATTTTTTCATCGTTGACCTTACAGGCCCTCATACATCCCTCCTGTTATCACTCTACTGTTGTCCCTCTGCATCTTCTTACTTTTTCATATAATGCTGACAGCTGTACAGTGTTACTGCTTTCCTGAGGCTTTTTCTGCTGTTATTCCATGCTGAAAATGGCAATGGGCATTTTGTGATAAACTCTCTGATATCATGCAACTATGTATTTCCCTGAAGTCCTTGTTCAATGTATGCATTTTCAAGACATTTTTCCTATTTTTACGCCTTTTAGTCAGTAGATTATCTACTGAAAGAGCCCTTTTATAGTATTTGTGTAGACTTTTAAACACTAAGGAATTAACTACAGTTATTGTTTAGGGTAACCTTGTACAAGGGAAGGGCAATTGCCCTCCCTTAAGAAACATTGCACAGGGTAAAATGTATTGAAAGAAAATTAATCTTCTGTAACTATTTCTAATTCTGTGCCTTTTTGATGGATATCTTCTGTTATTCTTTTGTGGTAGTTGATTGATGCCCCAAAAATTGGTGCTGTGGGCACGAGCAATTCTGTTGTTAGCAATTTAGAGATGAAAAAATGGAATAAACCTATGGTGATGGAAGGAGTTAAACTGGATATCCTCTTTCAGTGGTTTTCCTGTTATTACAGATCCTCCTTAGTAATCCAATAGGTGAGCAACAGGGATTATGAATATAGATATAATATAGGATTGACATTTTAACCCCTTTTGAAGAAAAGTGTGAAGCTGTACAAGGAATTGTTTAAAGTTTCATGTTGATCAGATGGCACGTCTACATTTAATAGGTCAACTAGCAACTGATAAAACTCAGAAGTTGAATTAGCTGTCCCTTCACAGATTTTCTGACATTATAGGTTGTTATTCTTGACCTAATCTCTCTTTGGCTTGCAGCCTTCAATTTTCAAAATTGTTTCTCAAGGCTCTTTTTGCTTTCTTGCTATAATATCTTAAGGCACAACTTTATATTTTTTGCAGGGTGCTTCGAGTGTTGCATCAAATGCCTGGGAGGCATTCCCTATGCATCTTTGATTGCTACCATCCTGCTGTATGCTGGAGTTGCGCTATTCTGTGGCTGTGGACATGAAGCACTTTCAGGAACTGTCAACATTCTGCAAACCTACTTTGACATGACAAGAGCTGCAGGAGATGTTATTGATGTCTTCACCATGTAAGTTACTAATTTCTTTTAAAACTGCTGAAAAATTCCACAAGTGATATGAATTTGACACAAGAAAATATGTTGTAATGAAAATCTCAGAAAGATTTATTTGGATAAGTTCAGCAGATGAAGTTTTGACAGAGTTTTTATTTTTACTATTTACAAGCAGTTTGTAATACTATTTCATATCCCATAGTTACAACTTGATTTAATACTAAACATTACTATCCTTTTTATCCTGTGATAATTTCTGCTTTGAAAAGTGTAAAAATACCCCACCAACCAAAACCAAAGAAACCTCTGTACTCTAAATAGCTAAAGCAGAAGTGTGTACCAAATAACAGATTAGTACTGGGAATAAATGCAATAACGAAGTAACTGAGGACTTGTGCAGAACCCTGAGACGTGAAATGTCAAAACTGCATTGCCTCTGGTTTTCCTAAAATTCATTGGTTTTGAATGTTTCATGCTTTGCTTCTCCTGAAAACTTATTTCTAGAAGGCCTTTGTTTTGTTGAGCATCTCCTTCACTTTGGCATATTGATTACATTTAACAAAGTAGTTTACTACTGAAATTAAATTATATGTTTTCTAATCTCTTTAAAATTCTCTCTTTAAAACATTATTTTCTTAGATATCACAGAATCTTAGGGGTTGGAAGGGATCTCAAAAGATCATCCAGTCTAACCCCCCTGCCAGAGCAGGGTCACCCAGGGTACATCACACAGGAATGTGTCCAAGGCGGGTTTTGAATGTCTCCAGTGAAGGAGACTCCACAACCTCTTTGGGCAGCCTGTTCCAGTGCTCTGTCACCCTCACAGTAAAGAAGTTTTTCCTCACGTTTATGTGGAACCTCCTATGCTCCAGTTTATACCTGTTGCCCCTTATCCTGTCATTGGACATCACTGAGAAGAACTTGGCTCCATCCTCCTGATACTCACCCTTTATGTATTTATAAATGTTGATGAAGTCACCCCTCAGTCTCCTCTTCTCCAAGCTAAGGAGACCTAGAGTTGTTGGGCTAGGGGTCTGTAAACTCACAATGTTATGAATAAGGTGTGCAAGGTTAGATTGTCTTTCTCTTCTGGTACAAGAAGTTTGAGGTATCAGAGGAAATTAGCAGGCAGCAGCTTCAGAAGGAACAAGTGATGGTGCTTCAATTGTATAGCAGGCTTGTGAAGCTAGTTGCATATTGTGGACGATGAAAGCTCACATGGCTTCAAGAATAATATTGGATAATCTTGGAAAACAAATCCAGTGATGGTTTCTAATGACATACAGACTTATCCAGCTCAGGAAGTTCCAGAGGCTAGAATAGCCTTGGGGTTATCCTGTCGACTTGCTGGCACTTACTTTTTGTATTTATTGTTTGCGATAGGAAACCGTGCAAGATCCATATTTGATCTGACTTGGTACCACTGTTTTCATAATAGCTAGAAACAGAATCTTAAATGTTTTGTGTAGTTCTATATTACCAACATCTGTGAATGTTAGCTGTGTTGTTTGTGCAAGTAATAGCCACCAATGAGAATGTACCAAATATGTATGTTACTGCTATGCCATACCGAAATTTCTTCTTTGGGCTGAGGAATTTAGATGTTCTTGTATGTTAGTGTATTGGGTTGACAGGAAGAATGTGACTTCTGCTATGCCTTTTTGGCTTGTCATTTAGAATAATGGGTCTGACTTGACTTGGCGGCTAAGGTTCATTGTTATCCTGAATGAAAGATCAGTCATTTTATTAGGCTCTAGCTTATTTTATTAGTCCCTAGGAAGCTATTAGTGCAGAACAGCCACAAATCAATACTTTCTCTTCATAGCAAGCTTTCCAGCTTCCCTCTGTCAAATACTTAAGTGAAAATATCAGTCAGGAGATGTAGTTCAAGTGCATGTAATTCACTGGAAATTATTAAGGTGGTGATTTTTTGGTTTTGTTTTTTATTTTGTTTGTTTTTGTTGGGTTTTTTTTGTTGTTTGTTTGGTGGGGTTTTTTCTGGTTTTTTGTTTTTCTTTTTTCCCATGGCATCGAATTGTTTGGCTTAGCTGCTGGCTTTTTGATTTGCTTGTTTTCTTGTTTGCTTAAAGGTATACTAAACCATATTCTTTCCTTGGGAGACCTACTGGAATTGAAATTTCAGTTTATTTTTTTGTGAGAGATGTCCCTAAAGTTATGTCTTACAGGGAGTATACATATTGAAATAAAAATAAAACTTTGTTGTTTATTGTTCTCATTAGAAATAATAAGAATTTTTTAAAAGATAGTAAATCTAGCAGTGTGCCCTACTAAATTTATACTTCTTTAAAGTCATTTAAGACACTTTGAATGCTTCTAGTGCTGTGAAGTGTCTCAGTGTCACAGTTTAACTCAGGATCAGCAATTAAAGCAATGACAACAATGCTCTCTATCCCCTCTCCTGCACACCCACATAGGGAAAGGAGAGAGAGATTAAGGAGAGAGCTTCAAGATTGAAAACTGAACTAGACAGTTTTAATTACTACTGATAAAAGAAAATATGTACAACTATATACAAGTATGTGCAGGAATGTGCAAAACCCCTATTACCTCCCCCCACCCTCAGCAACTCCCCGGGCATCTCCTGAGCTGTGAGCAGTTCTGAAAAGTCCTGGAGCGCTGCTGGAGAGAGCAGCAGAGCAGACAGGAGCTGAGGGGAGAGCTAGGAGGGTCAGGAATGCACAGGCCTAGGGATTAAAGGACATGGATAGATGGAGTCCTTCCTGAATGCTGGCCATGGACAGAAGAAAAAGGAAAAGAGGTCTTGACTTCCATGATCCCTGAATTTAAACCAAGAGGGATGTGTATGGGATTGAATAATTTGTTTGGCCAATTTTGCCATCTGTCTAGTCCGTTCCTCCCTATGGGAGGGTTGTAGATATGAGTATTCTGCTCCTTTAATGTCCAAAGCAGCAGATTCAACAAGCAGAGCAAAGTGTCCTTGGTCTCTCAGAAATAATTATAAACATCCGAACGTTATCAGTCTACTAGCTGGAAAACTTGCTGCTACCTTCAGCAAGAGTGCTACTTAAAAGAGACTTCACTGAAGAAAAAAAATAATCAGTAAAAAGAAAATCGGCTTCATCCTGGCTCAAACCAGGATGCTCAGGCTGACTTAGAGTCTGTCCTGCAGTGATAAATGTCCCAGGTGGATGCTAAAGTGGAATGAAATGTGTTAGTTTCTGTTTATTCACGTTAATGGTTTCTGTCTATGTTTTTATTAGCACAGTGGATTTCAAATGTCCTTCAGAATAAATATCAATCCTTATCCAAGAGCTACTTGTGTGGTGGTAAGAGATCTTAACTGTGCCCACAACTAAGTTTGTTCTGAACTCAAATAATGCAACTCAGAAGCCAACCTGTATTATTTACCCTTGTCAATACAGCTACTTATTGCAATTTAAAAAAAGGAGCAGACCCCTGTAGAGAAAGTAGGGCGTAAACAAGATCTGAAACACTCTTTAAGTGCCTAAAATAAAAGGCAAAGTACCTAAATCCAACAAAGCCATTCCAAAACGTCCATATCCATGCCCCTGAAGGCATCAACAGCCCTGACTGTCCCTGCCTGGCCTCCCCTGGGGTCTTCCCTCAACCTGCCCATCATCTGGGCCACCATTTCAGCCCAGCCTGCAGCTCTCAGATGGTCATCAGGGACTCACCCAGCCATGGGGCTGGGGCTGCTCCAGCTGCTCCCTTGGCTACCCTACTCCTTGGCTGGGGTGCTGGCATGGGCCATGACTGCCCTGCAAGGAACCCTCATCCCACATAGTGCCCTGATGCCTGGGGAGAGATTAACTACTTAAGAACCTGCAATAATGCCTCAAGATCCACTTGCAAGGCTCTTCCCTTGGGGGTTCAGCCAAGAACAGCAGCCCCATGGGATGGAAGAGGTGGTCTGAGTGCTGACACTGCAGAATGGACGTGGTTCCTGATTCCATCTCCCCTGCCTCTTACTAGAATTCAAATTGTATATACCAGCTGCAGTTCATATCTACTTTGGAAATACTTATAAGCACTAAATATTTATAATTTTTAAAATTAAGAGCAAGTTTTGAAGCTGGTTATAAAATTACTTAAATGCCAGGCAGTTAAATAAATTTTCTCAAATTTATTATTTTCTTTCCAAGTTAAAATACGGGATTATGATGGTCAATAATTCTAAGGTATTGGAGATATCCTGAAGAGATGCTGGGTGGGGTAGATAAAGTGCTTTTATAGCAAAAGTTTACAGTAAAAAATGCTCTTTTGCTTGCCTTTTTTTTTGGGGGGGGGAGGGGAGAGGGGAAATAAAACAAATTTGGCCTGTAAAAAGGTGCTAAAAACAATAGTTTCTAAAAAGTAACAATGTTTTATTTTTTTAAAGGATTTTGTCTCAAAGTACTGGATTACAGCCTGACTTAAATATCTTCAGGGTGACACGGGTAAAACAGATCCTCTAAGCTCTTGACAACTAAAATAAATCAAACTTATTCAATTTTATGAGGACACATACTGCACAGACAGGTATTCCTTATGGTATCTTCAAAAATCACAAAGCTGAATGAGATAGACTCCTCTCTTTACACAGTCATTTCTAAATCCATGAACCATTAATAAATTGCATGGTTGTAAAAAACATTTGGAATTATCAGTGTGACCTTTTCATTGGGACTAACTGCTAATTATATTGCTTTCTGAATCAGTTTTGTGAAACTTCATTCCCCATAGTCCCAGACTTTTTCACTATCAGCATTATCATTAATTTAACAGTAGATACTTTTTTTTTTCTTCCCAAGTAAATAAATGCCTGTTTGGGGATGTAATGTACAGAATTGATAAGCTGTTATTTGGGACGTGGATTCCTTCAGTGGATGTAGAATGGTTATTTTAGTTCCTTGTGATTCAAAGGGATCTTAAGAAAATAAATATGGTGGTTTAAATTATCCTGGAAGCTGCTTTTATGATATTTTAACTCTAAGAAGTAATTGATTTATGTTGCCTACTTTGTCAGCTTAACAGTTCTATAGGCTTCACTGAAACTAAGTAATCTCCTGGAGGCAGATGTGTCATTCTTCTAATAACTAAATAAACTGCAGTGAACAAGATATCTGCAAAATGCTACGTATAACTAGATTTGCTTGCTTAATCACTGATTTTTACTTAAAAAGTCAACAGAAAATAGATATATGATTATCAAAGAGACAGATTTCTTTATTTTTCTGGTGTTTGGAACAAATTCCAGAAAACTTTTTTTAAAATCAGTAGCACAAGGTATGTTTGGTGTATTTCCTAACAGCATCTTGTCAGAATTCTTTCTCTTTAGTATGCAAGGCCAGTTAGTGCCATCTGTCACATGCTTGGGATATATAGGCCACAAAACAAGGGAATCATGCTCTTAGAATAGAAAATGCAGAAATCTTCCTGATAGAAACATTTACATTTTTGTACTACACTCAGAGCTAATTCAGGTCACTGTAAATTCTCTTCCCTTTAAAGGTGTGAAACCAAATCGTAAACTACATGAAGTTACAATCTCTAAATCTGTTGTCACTATCTTCTCTTTTGCAAGCGTCACAGACACTCTACTGGAGCCATCTTCTAACAGCTAAAGATTTCCTTCCTTTTGAACTGTGGAAGCATATGTTTCAGATACTGTTGTGTCCAGGTTTGATGCTTATTGATAACCTGTCTGTCAGTGTATAGTCATTGTTTATTAAAAGGATATTAATTAGTAATATGTATGTGCAACTCTTATGAGGAAAAAAAAAAAGCATGTGTGTAAGCTTTTATATCCACCCTCTTAGTGTTTGAAAACAGTGTTTTGAGAGATAGATAAATGGATGTTATTCTGATCTTCTGCTGTTCTTTTTGTTGGCTTTGTAGCTTTCACAATTATTGGTACCACTAAAAATATTGCAATTATCTGTAATATTATTACACTAAAAATAATGTAATACTGTAAGGGGTATTACAGTAAGACCTCTAGTAAAGGTTAGCTGATATGAAATACAGTACTTATTAATATTTGTATTAGACTATGTGATAATACTGTTTTGGTGATCTACTTAGTATACAATAGTACTTACCTGGTTTTCTCTATACGTATTTGTTTTGTTAAAAAAGCTTGCCATTCATATATATACACCAAACTAGGAGGATTACTGCCTGTGGTTAAAGTCAAAGTTTGTACAGTCATTTGTTTGAGGTGTATACTGCTGTCTCAGAGTTGTATGAGGCCTTTTGGTAACGATTGTCTTCACAATTTTTCTTTATATATCAAGTTATTATATTATCTAGGGAGTATGATCTAAAGTTGTTAGCTTCATATCTGTAAAATTAGGATTAAAAGGGTCTAGATAATAGATTTTATTGTTGCATAGGTCAATTTGATACCTTTTAAGTTTTCTGAAAAAAGTTATAAATATCAGAAAAAATATTTTATTACAAAATATTTTGCAGATGCCACACTTCACAACTATCCTTAAAATCTCCAAATATTATTGCGTTGATATCTGTAAAGTGTAGTTTCTTCTGTATCACAAATACTTTTAAATTAATCTTACTTTGCCAAACTACTGTAGAAACCCTAGCTTGATATCTAATACTGTGTGTCTACTGTGAATGCTGCATAGGCTAATGGTAATCTTCAGCTAGGAAAAATGGACAACAGTGGGCAGAGAAATGCCTTATTTAAAACCTCTTTTGAAATCTACAGAGAATCTACTTTCTTGATGTTTTGGGGGTGTAAGCTCTGAAGCTACAGTCCAGAGTTAAGCACAGGGATCATATGGTTACATACACATTAGAAAGCAATGTTAGCACAAGAGAAACTGATCAGTAGACCTAAATACTTGGTGATAATAACTTGTCATTCATACAGTATTTATTTCAGAGACTTATTTTGGCCTCAGTTTTGCCTGATACAATGGATTGAACATCCATTAGTGGCTGAAGCATAGTAGGAGCACTCCTGGAGCATTGCTCCCATGTAGCTTTATTGTAAAGGAATCTGTGTGTACTCTGAGAAACATGGTGCAAACCATATCTCAGTAAGTGGTAACAGCTGCAGGGACTTAAAACAAAACAAAACAAACAAGAAAAAGAAAAAAATCTATTCCTGAACCAAAATGCTAATGAGGCTATAGCTAGCCATAATTTCTATTGCTGTAAAGGTATGTTCACTGAGCTCAAGGATAAAAAAACTTCCAAACTAATGAGACTCCCCTTAGAATTCTTGTGCTTGGATTCTGACTATGTGCAGAATGAAGTTATATCTCTAAGAAAAGCCTGGTCTTGGCCGATGTGTTTTACTTTGGCATTACAATTTGACAGGAACCACCAGAGAGAGCACAAAATTTTTGAAGGATCCATTTTTCATTAAAAAAAATGCAGTTTACTTAAGGAGAAGAGTCTTTATTTCACTGGAGTGGTTCAGTCACACATAAAAAGTAACACTGGACAAATATAGCATATTAAGGATTAGATAGAGAACATAGCATTTTAGATCTGGTATTCAGCAGATGCACGAAATTTGACAAAATATGCCAGGACCTGAGAATATGACCTTTGCAAGATTATACAGTGCTGAAAAGTCACATTTTCCAGCTACTCAGCTGTATTATGTAGCCTAGTGTTCTGTATTCTGTTAAAAGCAAAACCAGTAAGAAGCTATGTAAGTAAGATGTAAAATGCAAAAATGTGGTCCTCATTTCATGAAATAAGAAAATTTATAGCAGTGCATGTAAATAACAGCAGAATGATCTTACATAAATATTTTTTTTGTCTTCATCTGTGCAAATACTGTCCATTATTTTAGGCAGACACCTGCATTATTTATTACTGTGTTAAGCAGCTCTTGTTCTTGGTTGTCTGGAATTTTAGGTTGGCTATAATCACTGCGTGCCTGTGACTTGAAGTATTTGCAATAGACCTTTCTCAGCAGGCAGTTCACCTTCACAAGAAATGTATTTTTCTCCTTTAAATGCGTTTATTTTCTTTTTGTCTTAGTTTATAAACACGTAAAAGGGAAAGCATATATTCCTTTGTAGTATACATAAATCTTGCTCAATATTGCTTAATGCAGCAGGCAAAACTAAGATAACTGGCCTTTCCACAAGAGATATTAAGAGGATAAGATTAATTATTACCATGCCAATCTGGTATCAGTATTTACTGCGTGACTCCAAGTTTACATTTGTAATACTGAAACACTCACAAATCCAGTGATATGCTTTTGCCACATCATTTTACACTTTATTGCTATGGAAAGTTGCCTGGGAATTCATTATCCCAGGCAAAATACTGTCATGTAATTCTGCCAGAAATCTGCACGTTACTGTGCACTAATTACAGTATTTTTTTGGCCTTCTTCAGGCAAAGAGGGCTCCAGATTTCTTCTGTAATTAGCATCTTTACAAGTGCTTCTAAGAAAGTAGTCTTGATAGACGTGAGCTGACAGAGCAAGCCTAGATTGTCAAAAAAAACTTTAGAGAAGTCATAGTCAGAATGCTGCGTTTTGGACTCAAACATTTCATGATCATTTAAATTCTTATGCGAAAGGTAGAAGATCTATAGATCACAAATATGGTTTGCACTACTAGTGCTCCTCTTCCATTAGCTTGTGAATTCTCTGCTGCTTTTAGAGGTGCTTTGTGAAATTTCTGCTTAACTGTGCCATTCCTGGGAAGGAAGCAAGTATCAAACTTTTACAGGATGATAATTTAGGGTTGTATTCTGCATACCTGTAGAGAGTTGTACACCACAAATTAATCAATCAACGTTAAAACTTTTGTACTGTTGTCATGTTAAAATGTCAATGTACTGTTAAATCAATGGGATTTTATGTCACATCAGCTGCTGTTCAGAGTAGAATCACAAAATGTGGCTCTTGCAGAATGTGAGTGTAATTTGCATATTATAGTATGATTGCCTCTTCTTTATATAATCCTAACAGTGTGGCTTTAGTTTTGAGCAAATTATTTATATAATGATATACAAAATTTCTCCCAGAAATACAAAATCAGAAGGTTCTGTTTTCTTTTTATTATGTTATATTGCTACTTAAATACAAAATACTTTTATGCCTTGATTGCTCTTATCCTTTGTCCACTGTTAATCTGTTCTCATTTTATCATTTCTATACAAACTTTAATGGAATGATCTGTACTCCAATTTTGCTTCTTTAGATTCTGTATTAACCTCATCTCAGAAAAACCCCTCATGGACCTAAGTTAACATTTTCTTCCTAGTTTCATTTTCTCTTTTCCATAGAGAGGATATTTCAGTTTCTTTTACCTCATTTATGTTGTTACCTGGAGTTTTTTGGTCTTACTTTGTAGGTAGTACATGATTATAAATAAATCCTTCTTTCTCCCTGCTGGATATTTTCCTTCTGAAATTTGCCTTCACTAACAATTCCTCTGTGCTTCATGGTACCAACTATCTTCATTGATCACATTGTTTAATAATGTTATGAACTTACACCGATAAGTTGTTCTCAGCTGGTTTGCAGGAGAGCCTGAGCAACTCTTAAAAAAATTTAGGGCATGGCTTCTGCATACCCTAAACAAACCTTCTTGCTTACAAACATCCTCTTATATCTTGTCTGTCTTCCGAAAAAAACACCTGCAAAACTGTTTCTACAAGCTTGAGAGAGATTGAGTGGGTAGGCTGCTATCTCAGTCTCTTAACAGTCTCTTAACAGCCTCTTAGGATCAGTCCCTCTGGGGGCATGAAGGCCAGCATTACTGGTTTATAGAGTAACATTGTGCTTTCTAGATGTCAACATCAACTCTTCAAAGTTCCTTGTATAAATTACAAAAAAACTAAACCCCCCAAACCAGCAAAACTGACCTACCCCAATGGTAGTGAATGCATGCATTTCTCATATTTCTAGATGTTCTATGACAGCTATATAAAAAAGGACATTTTTAATTATAAATTATACTAGGATTATCTAACTAACTTTTTAGTTCTTTGATAGCTTTGGTATTTTATTTTCCTTACTGTGTTTTCTTAGCTTGGGAATAGGTATAATTATAACAGAATCATAGAATGTCTTGGGTTGGAAGGGACCTCTAAAGGTCATCTAGTCCAACCCCCCTACAATAAACAGGGACATCTCACACTAGAACAGATTGCTCAGAGCCTCATCAAGCCTGACCTTCAGTGTCTCCAGGGATGGGGCCTCCACCACCTCTCTAGGCAACCTGTTCCAATGATCCACCACCCTCACAGCAAAGAACTTTTTCCTAATGTCCAACATAAATCTACCCTTCTCTAGCTTGAAACCATTACCCCTTGTGCTATCGTTACATGCCTTTGTGAACAGGTCTTCCCCAGCCTTCTTAGAGACTCCTTTCAGGTATTGGAAGGTCGGTATAAGGTCCCCCCACACTCTTCACTTCTCCAGGCTGAACAACCCCAACTCCCTCAGCCTGTCTTCATAAGAGGTGTGCTCCAGCCCTTTCATGATTTTTGTGGCCCTCCTCTGGACACCAACAGGTTCACATCCTTCTTGTGTTGGGGGCTCCAGAGCTGGATGCAGTACTCTAGGTGAGGTCTCACCAAGGCAGAGTAGAGGGGCAGAATCACCTCTCTTGATCTGCTGACCATAGTTCTTTTGATGTAGCTCAGAATGTGGTTGACCTTCTGGGCTTCAATTGCACATTGGTGGCTCATGTCCAACTTTTGATCTACTAGCACCCTCAGGTCTTTTTCCACAGGGCTGCTCTCTAGCATGTCTTCCCCCAGCCTGTATTCATATGTCTGGTTGCCCCAGCCCAGGTGCAGGACCCTACACTTGGCCTTGTTGAACCTCATGAGGTTCACCTGGGCCCACTTCTCCAGCTTGTCCAGGTCCCTCTGGATGGCATCCCATCCCTCTGGCGTATTGACCACACCACCCAGCTTGGTGTCATCGGTGAAATTGCCTCAATCTACTTGTGTTCATGGAGTACAGATGCAGTTTGCTCACAGTTATGTGCTACTCAGCACCTGTAGTATCTGAATGTCTTTATCTCTATTTGGAAAATTATGTTATAAATTCAGGAAGAGAAACATGATGCAGAATTGTAAATGCTGGAAAACTAGTTCATCAGTAATATCTAGTACTCTGGTGGGCTTGACAAACCAAAACCTCTGTAATGTTAGGCTTTTATCTCTTGTTCGGGCTGAAGTGCACACTTACTTTATTTGAATAAAAAGGTTTTCTGAACGGTATGAGAATCATAAGTTACAGGGCAAACTGATGTGGAGTTATTTTTGTCTGCAATGCATTCCTATACTAAACAAATTAAAGAAAATATCCCTAGCTATTGTGTAGATTGTTCCAAAGCAATATAAAGTAATTTTGAAAGAAAAATATATATTGGTGTGCATTAGCTGAGTATCAGCCCTCAATACTGAGGGTAGAAAGTGTACGATGATTAGGCTGAATGGTGTAAATTCTTCAGGGTTCCTAAAATTTGCAATTCCTTATCGGACATAGTAAAATATAATGGGTCAATGTTAACAGTTATTGGCTTCTCTGTTGGAGTAGTAAATCAATTTATTATGGTGGAGCAGTAGTGATTTACTCCAGTGAAGGAGCTAGTTCCTCAAACCCAAAACATTATTGATTCTAGACAGAGTTAACAGCAGCTAATTATGAATATTGGAATACTTTTTAAACAGGATGCAACAATTATGAGCTCACTTGATTGTAGGAGTCTCAAAAACAAAGTAACAGCTAATTTTTTATAGCACACTTTCCACAAAAGCCTGGTACATATAGCCATGATAGTTTAACAATTAATCTTACTGCTTGCTGACTTATTTTATTTTTAATCCTTGAATTCGCCAAAGCACCATAAAATCCACAGTAGGAAATCTGGAACAGTGATCTGACTCGCAGACAATGTTTTCACTCACCTCTGAATTGTCTCTGCTGGGACAGTCTACTTTGTACTCAGATACAAACTGTTTGTTAAGATGTTAGTGTTGATGGCTTCCATCAGTAACTTCTGTCAGAGGGGAAAAAAATGTTTTCTCTAGAGCTGTTTTAATATTCTTCTTGTTGGATCGAATCCAAATTCAGATCAATTAATTAGGAATTCCGCTTAATATGAAATAAGTAATGACCCAGCAGAAAAAGAACTAAAAATTGAAAGATCAGCTTGATTTAAATCACAAATTGAAAACAGTAATGTTTGTATTCTTAACATTTCTGAATATAGTGTTGTGAGAAAAATCAGATGTGGAACTGATGGAGCCTTTTAAAGCTTCAGACAGTACACAAAATATGTTCTAGATTATTCTATTAAAAGAGGTTTTCACTAATTTCAAGATGTTTTTCACAATAATTTCCATGCAAATAATAACTCTTTTTTCTTTGTCCTTACCCACCTCACCCATTGGCTTCTGTTAATTGTCTCTTCTACTACTCCCTTCTACCTCCCTGGTTGCTCTGTTGGCAGCATTTGAGACTTTGCTGAAACACAGATGGCAATTAATCTCCCCAACTTCATCAAAAAAGAATCAAATTTTATTTTAAAGGAAGACAATCTCCATTTTACAAGGCCTGTATTTTATCACCTACTATAATTTCATTGGAAAATCAAAGTTTATATGAAATCTATTGGATGCTGCAGAATAATTTAATACCAACACTGTCTTCAAGGCCATATATATATATATAAAATATTACTGTTGTAATACATTTTCTGTAAATACAGCACACAATAAAGGTAGCTATGTTGCAATACAGTTCTATCTCACTTTTAAAGAGGTAGCTGAATGGTTGTTTCATAATTTTTGTTTATATTTTTAGTCTTTGTATTATACAAGATCCTTTCTCCTTGGAGTAAGTCTGGCTGCTTCATCTCATTTAGTCTGATTAGTAGAGATTTCACTACTTCTCTCTGTAAAGAATGTATAAGGACAAAATTGATTTCTATATTTGGCTAGTGCATAGCTATATATTTTTTTTTTCTTGTAGAAGGCTTAAGTGAGAGTTATTTCTTTAGTTACACATAAGGCTGAGGAAATAGCAGATATCTTTTAGTATGCTTTTTGATACAAGCAGCTCAGTGGGAGGCTCAGCACAGATGGTTTAAAGGGCTGTTGTAAGGGCTGAAATAGTCTGGACTTCCCAAAAGACTTAATCTCTTTAGGGCAATGATAGCTTGTATTTTTTAAATATTAAAATAAATAAAAAATAATCAAAATAATAATATAATTAAATAAATAACAAAACTGTTAATTGTTAATTGATATGTTAATACAATCAAGAAGTATCAACATGTTAATAAATACTATAAAAATGTATTTATTAATATAATAAATTAAATATTTTATTAATACAATGCATTAATTAATATATTAATATAATTAATTATTAGAATTATTAGTAGTAAATATTAATGAGATAAATAGTAGAGTTAAAATAAAATTAAATAAATATTTTTTAAACATTAAAATAAATTTCATCTTTGCATCATCTAATACTGTCTACAGCATTAAATTTGTTCACCATTTTGAATAGTTCATATATCTATTCCAAACAGATATCAACTTACCCTAGTTTTCAGTTGAGTATGAAAGAAAAAGTGATGTCAAAAAAGCTAGGAGGGCTTTGTGATTAGAATGCTAGGAAAAAAAAATGTCCTGTTTCGTTCCCAGAACACTTCAGTTACCACCTTCTAAAAAATGCTACAATATGTGCCACAGACATTAATTTATAATACTTCTTCCACCCACAATCAGGTAACGAGTTGCATTTTTATGAGATTAATGCAAGCTTAAGATACATTCAGAGAAGCTGTAGACACAGTCATACATGTGAAATATCAGCTGTTAGCTTGAATCTGGCCTAGAATCTCTTGAAAAGCATGGAGACTCAAAGATATTTTAATTGGGTTTTGAGCTTTGTTATTGTATAGCACATGTAAAACGTATTGAGAGTTGTATTTTGGGTGATGATGGAAAGTGTAATTATAAAGAAATGTTATGATTAAATACATATTTTCATAACAATAAAGGTATTAATCTTCATGTCTTGAGGAGCATCCAGTTTGGGTAGTTGTTTAGAGCTAGTCAAAATTCTAATTAAGGTTCTAATGAGTCCCTGGCTAACTTTTTTGCCCTACTTTGTTATGAGATGTTACTCTCTTGAGCTGGACCATATGACTGGAACTTATTAAGGTCTTAAACTTGCATATTACCATTTTCTATAGAGTTGCACAACTCTTGCCATATTGTATTGATAAACTGGAAGCTTAGTGTGGCTAGTCTTTTAGAGAAGTCCAAGCAGGAAGCATTGAAATCTGCTGATCCAAGGCAAAGGTAACTAGGAAGGTTTCCAAGATTAGACAAAACACTTGGAGCAGATGCTTTCAAACATCTTTTCAGAAACCCTAGTCATGAGAGAACATTTAGGGGGCAGAATCTCCTTGAGCTACCATTGAACTTCTAGACAGTGCTGGGCAGGACAACCACATGCCAAGCCAGGTAACCTTCTTCATAATAAATTAAACCTCTGAGGGCTCCACATGTTGCACTGTAGGCCATCTTTCAATTTCTTAAGCTTTGGCTCTCTGAAATGATGTTTTTAAAGCCCCATTATAGAAGAACACCTGACCTTATTATTTTCTGACATTATTTTCATAATAACTTCTTTCTGTTTTGAAGTTAGGGATCTCTCTTGATGACTTTGTTATTCTGTGTCAGACACTTTGTCCTTTGGAGAATAAGTAGAAAAACAGTAATGAAAAGAGCACAAACTGGCAGTGCAGCCTGAGAACTACTTGTACACGTAGAAAGGTTTTTTGAAGAATGTGGTAAAGAATCTTTTCTATAACCTAAGTGCTACATACAATGTGTTCCTCAGGAGATGTGTCAGATTCTTGTTTCCTTTTCTTTTTTTCTTTGCCACTTCTTTTAGACAAAAAATTAATTAAAATTAAATTATTCTGATAAATTGTGCTGTCTTGCCTACACAAATCTAGTTTTACATTTTATTAAATTAAATGGCTCAGTGTTTCTCATATCAATGTTATTTTATTTTAAAATTTACTCCTGTCCTCAGCTTCTGCTGTCATTATAGCTCATCAGCAGCGAAGGGGACTCCAATGTAGAAACTCCAGTTCAGAAACTTTGAAGCTTAGTGGGTCTGATTGTCTCACCCCGAAATTTCAGAGTCAGCTTTAAATATTTGTGCAGATAAATAATTTTTGCTGTTCCTATGCAGGATTGACATCTTCAAGTATGTGATATATGGTGTAGCAGCTGCATTCTTTGTATATGGCATTTTGCTGATGGTGGAGGGATTCTTTACAACTGGTGCCATCAAGGATCTCTATGGGGATTTCAAAATCACCACTTGCGGCAGATGTGTCAGTGCCTGGGTAAGTGGTTAAGAAAGCTTTTATACTTATGAAGATTTCAATGTTTTGTATATTTCTAGTGCCTTGTGATGTTTGTTTTTTTTTCTTTAATATTTTCTGGTACTTCAGTTTGGGGGTTAAAAATCATAGCAAAAGAGGAGTATTAGAAATGTTCTCTAACTCTTGCTACTTAGGAACGATTAATTCAGTTCCAAATAATGGTAGAATGGGAAAGCTTATTCTCTCAGCAACACAAGCTTTTTGGGAAAAGACCAACAGTGTGTAATGCTTTCAGCTGCACTGGGCAAGAATTTTTTTTTTTTTACTAATATTTGCATTGTTATTTTAGAAATCTTGCCTGTTCTTTGGGACAAGCTGAGACCTGTCGTCAGGTTTGGTTTTGTTTCTAAATAGCAAACAGCCCATTCTTTACTCCTACATTATCTTTGGTTTGGAGAGACCATTCACTTACAACTTTAAAAAATCTAGATTTAAATGGATGTTTTTCATATTAAAATTGCTGACTATTTGAACTGGGATTATTTATGATTGCTGTTCAATATCAGGTAAGTAACTAACTTTTTTGATACTTAATTTCTGCACCTAAGGTAAGAGGTTTGGACACTTAGTAGCTGATAGAGTTGGCTATTTCTGCAAACACCATCAGTATCAACAAATCATATTTTCTAATGAAAAATTAATGATTAAATATAATGATTAATGATTAAATATAGTGAGGTACATCTGGCTGTTAATGTGCACTTAATGTTACAATAAAATAATAGCCAGAGGGGGGTTTCCCTCCTACAAATTTCAATAGTTATTAAACTGGAAGACAGGCTAGGAAGAAATATAGGCAAAAGAGAATACCTTCCAGTCACACTAAAGACTATCACAACTACTATTTTGGATATCCTGGCATTTGAGGTTAAACTGAACACAGATAATCTACACATTGGAAATTGGGGAATATGGCATGTATGCCATCCCTGCATAGGTGTATCATCATATCATATCATAGAATGGTTTGGGTTGGATGATCATCTAGGTCCAACCTGCCTACATTGGCAGGGACACCTCCCACTAGATGAGTTGTTCAGAGCCCCATCCAACTTGCACTTGAATACTTCCAGGGATGGGGCTTCGATGCTGCTTTATCATCTTTTCTTTTGTTTCTGTCTAATGTCGTTGTATGATATTGGCACTGACTAAAAATTGTTTTAAAGCCATCAAATAAATATGTAAATAAAGATTGGGAACATTTTAAATAAACAACAATCATTGTTTACACCAAGACTGCTTTAATCTCCTGGAAAGAAATCTCGAATCTACATTCACTGAGAACCTACTAAGCTAGTTCAGATTCTACATAGAGCAGTAGATTTTTCAGAGCATAATTTTTTCTTCACAGCTCTCAGAAACAGCTGTCCTCAGTATTGCAGCAAAGCTATGCTGCATCCTCTCACAATTCTGATGTCCTTGCAGTATAAACTTTAATTCTGTAGTAGGTGTCTAGAAAAAATGAACAGTTAAGCATCTCTTCTATGTTTAATATCACTGTTATTATTAATGATTCATTAAATTAATTCCTTCAGCATTTTATTTTCCTCATTAGTAATTTGTCATGTTTGTGTTTTACTTTAAGAAACCTTGTGTTGATATGCCTTGGGCAGCTAAGGTTAAGGCTGTATACTATTTATGAACACAAAATAAGACCAATTATTTTGAGTTGAATACATTGTTGTTATTATTCTTTAAGTTAGTGAAAGTTTTTTCTTTTCCCTGGAAAAGAAAAAAAAACCTGTAGTTTATTTGCTTGTCTCATTCTGATAATATATCAGTGAGATTACTATACAAATCTCTGGAGCTAGTTTGAGTTATTATTCTGGCTTTTGCTTCTGTGCTTTTGAGGTCTGAGAGTAAGACAGTATATACAGCTTTTTTATAAATTAAAACTTTATATCCTTTGCCACTAGGTTTATTTTGATTATGTTATAGTTAAAATTCTTAAGGAGCAAATAGCAGTGTACATTTAAAAAAACGTTTGGAATTGGATAATATTTCAGGCCAGCAGTGATAGCTTTATAATTTATTCAGTTCCTTAAATCATGCAGTGGTATGAAGAAAGAACACAAATAGACTGGAGAGGTAAATTGAATCTAATCAGCACCCTTGTGTGTCAACCCCAGATTGTTCTATTGCTGTGCAAATTTGCTGTAAAAAACTTTGTTATCTACAATTGTCAAAATAAGATAATACTTTTGAAGGGGATTGGCAGATACTACATTTTGCAATTTTGAGATAGCAATTTTTTAAATATTAGAAGCTAAACTGTCGAGGACTAAGTGGATTATTTTAGCAGTACTGTAATACCACTAGAGATACACACACAGGATATTTGTGGTTTTAAAGAATTAAAATTGCAAACATGGTTCCACATAAAAAATACCTTAGTAAATATGCAGTTGGGAATATGATTTCACATCAAATTTGCTGGTGGTGCTCTAGCGTTGTCACCAATAACTTCTCATTTAGATTTTGCATGAGCAAATTTCTTACTATTTCTTATTATTTATTATATTTATTATGTGACTAAGCCTAATAGGGAAATGGAGGGGGACAAAAGGAACAAAAAAATTTCAAGGAGGAAAACCTCATTTTAACTTTGTATGGACAAGGTGTATTTCTCACTGCAAATCTGAGATGTAACATCTTTTCTTATTATTTTTTTTTTTATAAGCAGGCTTTTAAGAACACCAAAAGCCAACATCTACAGAAACTTTTCATGTCACCTTCCTGACCTCCCTCCTTCACTGCGACTAGCTCACTTTCTGGCTCTACGTGGGCAGAGGGAATTTTTTTCGCCTGAAGGAATGGAAAAAAAAGTAGCCCAACCTAACTCTTCCAGGGATTGTATAGTTGATTTATCAGCCTATATGAGCAGTCAGAGGCTTAGTATCCAAGTCATGCCAGTGCTGCTGTGGAGCGTACCCTCAGATCCGAGAGACAGCCTGTGAAAGGGGCAGTGGAGAGTCTCACTGGCAGCATTTTCAGATTTACTGTGAAAAGTAAAACAAAAGCAGTATAACAATGCCAGTCACATTCGAGGAGGAATAGCTATGTTTTTAGTCTTCATTTTTCAATGCCTGGACATGCTTTTAGAGAATTAAATCAACAGTTATATATAATTGTGCTGCAGCATTATTACTGAAGAATAGGAGACAGGCCTGAAGCCAACTGTGACACTTTGTATATTTGGGATTTAATACCCTTCCTATTTATATTCAGCTAACTTGATCATGGAAAGCCTCATTTATACCTTGTCTTAGAATGTCTGCTTACAGAGTCAATAAAAAAGATGAAGAAAGAAACACAAATTAGGCTTTTTTCTTTGAAAAGTTTTACTCTTGTGCAAATTTTATGCTATGAAATGGAAAAGCAGTTCAGGATAAGGATTGCAGCCTGGCAGCTGTATTTCTATTTCTTTATATCTTACTTTTTAAAAGACACATTAAGACATATTAAGGCCCACGTACAGAAATATGTTTTATAATCTAAGTTGCACTGACCAATATATCTTCTGTATATTTAGCATTAAGAAACCTTTTATTTTAATGAGTGAAAGTCATTTTACTGTCTTCGAAAATTATTTTGGCTGAGTACCTATGTACTATCAGACCCATGCTTCCTCAGTGCTTAAACAAAATCTCAATCTTTCAAAAATATTTCCAGATTTTATTTTGCAAGGAAAACCACGGAATCTTTACAAATGTTTTGAAAAACCATCTGTGAGGGATGTGAACTTTTCACTACATGTTGCCCTAACCAGACCAGTTGTTCTAGAGGCAGTGAAACTGCATCACATTGACATTTGATTCTTTGTGTAACAGGAGGAATAGAGTTCAGTGCAGGCTCAGCTGGCTTTCCCACTGAGAACAGATGCATAATTTCTGAATGCTAGAAATTGTGCTCTCATGTTTGAAAATCAGATACCATATCTGGATATTCTGGTGGCAAAATGCTGAGCTGACAGACAGGAAGGCCTTGTTTCTGATTGAGTACTGCTGTGTCTGAGGAATTCAGAGCGTTTCATACCACTGCTTCCTCATTTATGAGAGGTGAAGAACCTTCCCTCCAAGATGGCAGATGTACTAATGGGTCTAGAATACTTTAATCCAATCTTAAATAAGGAAGACATCTAACAAAACTCTTGTCCCTGTACATGTTGAGTAGTGAATGCCATTGGTAATTTCAGGCAGTGACATGGGAAATGGGGATGGTGAGATTCATATGGTGGTCTGACCTTTCAGACTGCATAGTTAAAAACTAAAATAATGAATTACTGCAACAAATGACCCAGAAGCTGATGGAGAAGTTAATTTCAGAGAGCATGAATATATTGTGACACATATGTGTCCCACCTAAATAAGAACGTTGCTAAGGTTGTCAAGAGATGGTCCTACGTCTTTCAATAGTTAAAGGATAGAGAGGATTAGAGGGACTTTCTCAGACGAGCTTTTGTTGACCGTAGTGTTCATTGCTTCCTTTAACAGAGGAGTGTGCCAGACATTGTAAAATATCTTGCCAATAGCTTCTCAGCTTCTCTTGGTCTTGCTGCTCACTGACAGAATTTTTATCGTTGGTGATAAATGAGACAAAGGGGTTTTTTTCTTCAGATTGTGCTGTGTGTCTTTCACATCAAGGAACAATTTTTCCCTTGGCATGTAAACTCAGTCAATAAGTAGTTTTTTTAATGAAGCTGTTTTCTGAAAATGTGCTGTCATACATTTCCAATGTGTGCTTGACTGTGGGAGCCATTACACTTCCTCAATGAGCGTTACCTTACAATTCTGAACCATCATAAATTGTTCAAGATTATAGCTTTATTTCCCCTGGGTTTCGATAATTCTTCTCAGTTTTAACTTGAATGATTAATCAGATGATCAGTTTTCCCTGAACCTTGCTCTCAGCTGGCTGCCTTATTCTTTTTCACTGCATAAAGACATCTTACTCTTTTAGTAGTTATTTAAACCTGTGAATGTCCAGTAGTATTATATTAAATTCAAAAATTTATGGTCAATGATGTGTTCTTTATTGATTCCCTATGGTTTCCAGCCTGCTTGATTTTCAGTTCTTCCACTTAAAGATATTATAACCAAAATTCCCAGAAACTACATGCAGCTTTTTGTTCTTCATATCAACTGTATCTTCCTATTGGTGTCTGATAAATTCATAGTTACCATCATAAGTGTTTCTTGGTATTGCTTGCCCAAGAAAAATGAAGGAAACTTGTATCCTTTTATTTGTGTACGGTGATTAGCATTCAAGTTAAACTGGTTAGTCTTGGCAAACCAGAGTATTTGTATCAATACCTCTTTCAGCTGAAGAACTTTAACATTTAAGGTAATATTTTTAGAATCCCCTGACTTTCAGAGCTTGATAAGACAGCAAACAAGAGAGGAAGGTCCCTATCCCTTGGTTCTTTCATAGGCTTTTAAGCCCCAGTATGAACAATCAGGAAAGAACACATGTTCTTATTTTTGATACCCAAGCATTCACTTTGAGTGACACATCTGTTTAGAGAAGTTATAAGGCTATTATTTCTGCTTTGTAATTTAAGCTTCACTGTCTTGTTCCCAAGTATAGACCACGCAAACTTCCTGAACAGAAATTGCAGTCTTGGCAATGCGAAAAGTGTAAACAATCTGTATAGCACAGTCTTTTCTCAGCTAGGTGTTAACTTTTTTTGTTGATAGAAAACTTGTCATCACTGAAAAGCATTAGAGTATGGATCAGATTTTGTATACACAGTTTATCAGCATCTCGCAAGAAAAATAGCTGGAAAATTTACTACTAGGACCTGCCTCCGTGGCCAGGGAGTAGGTACTAATGGAACTGATTGTTTTTCATCTTTTGTATCTTTGACTTCAATAGTTATGTGGCATGAACACGGTCTGAAGAACTCACAAAGTAGCAGTATTTAATGAATGTATCTACTCTGATTTTTTTTTTTTTTAAAGAGCAGTTTTAAAACCAGATTATTTATCTGTAATAATGTTTAAATGCAAAGCCAATAGCTTAGCTATATTCCCAGGTAGTGTATAAAATTGTTAGAAACACCACTGAAAAGAAAAACAAAAGGAGGAGAAAACTTGGAGAATGTGCAAATATAAGCATATACATTTTGAGATAAAGGAATTCCTCTCTGGAAGACTGTAAAATTTAATAGGAAATTCTGCTGCTGTTATATAGCAGATAAAATCCAATACTCTCTGTAGGACTTCAGAAGCCTCTTGAGCTACAAAAATTATTGTCTCACCTGAAGGACTTATGAAATACCTAATACTAGCAACTTTAAGCAGCACAGTGCTACAAAAACATCAATATTCTAAAGAAGATTCAGATTTATTTTTTTTAATAGTATAATTGATTTAGAAAGAAATACTAAAAAAATAAGTTATAAAATCTTCAAGGAAAACCTAGCTTTGCGTCAATGCAAGGCCGTCTTCATTGAACGGAATACATTCTCATTTAATGGATTTGTTTACAAAGCAGTTTGAAAAAATGAATCTATTTGTTAGAGAATCTTTATGTATTTATGGTGTTGCTGTGGAAATATCCTCCCCCAGCGCTATCAGTAAATCAATTCAGAAAGTAACATCTAGGCATCTAAATAGTTACAAAGCAATACACCTTATGTCAACCTTGAAATACACATTTAAAGGAAATCTTAGAAAAATGTATATGCAGATGAAAAGAAGAAAGTAACACCAAGATTTGCTCTTAATTTTGTCAAAATCAGTTTTTCATCCATCTAAAATGTCTTTAGAAGGAAAACATTTTAAAAAATAGAAACAACAGTTCCATAAATTGGATGTCTCAAAATTTAAAATTTCAGGGATTTCATAATTTTCTGGTAATAGACTTCAAGAATTTATGGAATGTCAGATTATCTAGTACTTAGTATATGGATGAAGTGCAGTTAGGCAAGCCTGAGAAGTCTGTCATGCTATGAAGAGAAATTTGGACTATAGTTGGCTTTTTTTTTTCTTCATCTCTTGAAGCAGTTGACTTGAATGCAAGCCAAGAAGGATCAACCGCATGACAGTAATAGCATAGCATGAAATGTATCCATGTTTCAACAAGACTTGGAGCTGTGCCTAAGAATGTAATATGTCAGAGGGAGAGACTGGATGAACGTGTTTTGTAGAGGCAGTTAAAAATGTCCAACAAGTGATTGTTAGCAATGAGAGTGATATTTTAAACTAAGCAGACAACTTTATAAGTGTGTATTTTCTGTGATTTGTAGTGCATTTAGTGGTAATATCAGAACATCAGTCTCTGTCTTCTAGCAGCATTATATGTAAAATGAGATAGGCTGAAATACTTCTGCTTCATCTTTTACTAATGTTCAGGAAGGAGGCATGAATGTAGGAGATGCCAGTTAGCACAGAAATGAGAATGTTAAAGGAGGCCATTTCATTGTGAGCTACTTAGGTTTCATACTGTGTGTAAGAGGAGGGTTTACAAGTACCAAGAGAGGTTGGCTAGAGTGGTAAAGGATGATTTGTAGCATATTAAGCATTGATACATAGATGATTTTAAAGACATCTGTATATTTTTTTCAATTTCTCATTTGACCACTTAAGAAAACATTATGGTTTATTCAGATTTAAATAAATAAGAATAGTGTTAATAGTTCTAGTCAACATAACATTTGTAATAAAGCAGCAAAGTATGGTTTAGCTTCTGCAATGTTGTAATCCTTTCCAGAGGAACTCGGCCAGTTTTTCTTTTTGCTTTCTCTAGTATTTGCATATGGGGAACTACACATTTAAGATGCTGTTGCAAAAAACATTGGGAAGAGGTTGAAGTATTTATGCAGAGATTCATCTTTAAAGGTGCAGAAATTCTGTTGGATGAATTCTGAGCTTTCCAAAAGTAAAAAGAACTAAACACCTGTAGCATAAGAATACAGATTATGAACAGGAACAAAATACCTAATATTTACACTAATCTGTGATAAAAATTTTTTGGTTAAAGGAGGTTATTGAATCTGGACTGTAGATGCAAGGTGGTGGGCAGAACCCTGCATTACAGAAAATTGGATGCAAATAAACAATAGGTCTGAGATAGGAACACATGTAGTACTTTAAAATATGATTTATTGTATACTGCAGAAAGACCTAAGCACTCACCAAGACCAAGATCAACATTTGAGAAAATATGTGCAATGAATAATTATGATTAATAATTTAAAGAGTATGTAAACATGCTTATGCAGAATGTGAACAGAGTAAGGAAACAGTAGCATTAACTCAAATGAATTTTTTTTATGAAAAATGAACAAGACTGAGGCAGAAGGACTGAAAGCCAAAGTTTGTTTATGGATTTAAAGCTTGGCGAAGTGCTAAGGCTAAATAAGTTTTTATTAGTATTGAAATAAAATCTATAGACTATTGAATTTTACTGTGATGTTAGAAAGGATAATTCAGGAAGAAATTTAAAAGATCCTACTGTTCATGATTCTGAGTTTCTATCACATGACACACAGGACCTTGCTCTGGCATGCAACTGGGAAACTGCACCCAGAACCAGGACTACACAACACATTGCAGAGATGGGGTACTTTCCAGTATTCCAGTTAGAGACAGCCATGCTAATCCTGGGCTCAGCTTCAGTGCTGTTCTGCACTGTCCTGGTTTGGGCAGTGACCTGCACTGACATGGTTTCATAGTGAAGCATAATAAGCTTTTGACATGATGGAGCTATGTGGTCTCTACAGGTGCAGTTCTGATCTCTGGCAATAACTGTCAAAGAGAATGGCTGAGCCTGTGAAGAGGTTTGGAAGAAACCCTTTAGATCATCAAACTGGAAGTAAACAATGAAGCTTTGTGTGTGTGTCATGGGCTAATAAATCTAAATGAGATATAAAACTACAAGGTGTACATCTTCTTACAAATCTCTGGGTTAAGAGTTCATGCCAGGGAGTTCACATAGAATGTTACTAAATGGACAGGAAATGTAAATATAACTACTGAGTGGTTTGGAACATAGATATAATTACCTTGCAACATGAAGTTTCTGGAGTTAATTTTATTTAAGCACTTCTGTGTTTGTTGCTATGCTGGGTTCTGGGATTTTTGTGGGGTTTTTGTGTGGTTTTGGGGTTTTTTTGTGTGGTTTTGGGGGGGGTTTTGTGTGTTTTGGGGTTTTTTTTGTGTTTTTTTCTGGGTTTTTTGTTGCTGTTTGGGGTTTTGTTTGGGGCTTTTTGTTTGGGGTTCTTTTGTTTGTTTGGGGTTCTTTTGTTTGTTTGGGGTTCTTTTGTTTGTTTTTACTTGCATTTACTTTGTTCACATTTCAATCCATCTCTCTGTAGTAATAGTACCTTTTAGATATGATTTCACTGCCTCTATCCCTAGGGTCACTGAAGCAATCATAAAATGTGTCTTCAGGGGTATTAAAATATTTATAGCAAAACTAAAACAAGAACAGTGTTTGAAATTCAATGAATGTGCTTTTCATGGTACCAGTACCCATACATTTTAAAAAAGAAAGTGGTAACTCAAATCTTGATCTTACTAAAATAACTAGCATTTGGATAATGTTTTCAGTGGAAACGGGATTTCAGTCAGGTATGACCACCATGAAAGCTGTTGTGCTGTACACATACCATTTCAGAACATGCTCTGAAATCACTACTTCCTGCCATTGATCTGTGCAACAGATTTTATATATATAAAAAAAAATCTTTCCAGAAGGGTTGATGGTTTGCTTACTTTGCTAATTTATGATTCAGGAAAGCTTTTACTCGCTATGAAAAGCTTTGTCAAGAGGGTTTTACCAGCCATGGTGTTGGTACAATAAATTAACCGTTACAAAGGTGAACAATTTGTTTTGTTCAAGTAATTATCTACTTTATCTGTTCTTTCCCAATGTGAACTGATTATTTATTAGTGAACTTTTATCTTCATGATGAATTTCACTGTCACTACCACTTTGTTTTGGGTTTGTGTTTTTGGCTTCTTACAGTGGAAACTGAACTGATCACAGAAAGTAATTTTCACTACCAACACAATGCATGGCATACTAAAGAATAAACTGTGCTACCCCTTTAAGATGGTGTATTGCTATTTCACAAATATTTGGCTTGTCACATAGCAGAATGCTACTTCAAAGGAGAAAGATCCCCTTGAATCTCAGGAGATTGAGTTCTAATTTAATTCCTGGAGTGAACAGACTCCTTAAGCATTTCTTGTAAAAAGAGAAGATTGTAATAGCAGAGAAAATTATCTAAAACCCTAAAATTTTAGTCCTTCACCTATGGTTTAAAAAAAAGTAAATTCACCATTTAATTCCGTTATAACAAGAATTTATAGGCTAACACCTCCTATGGGTAGAAACTGATTACTTGTGCAAAATTAAAACCTTTTGCTTTTTACTGACCTTACAGTAGATACTGGATAATAGCCCAGATCACATTTTTGTGGTTTGCTTCACTGGTACCAGTGATAGCAGCTTCCAGGGATAACTCATAGCTACTAAGTGAAATTTTGCATTTTAGTTATTACATTAAACAAAAGAAAATTCCCTATTTCCACCTCCCTGTCTTCTTGGTCTTGTAACATTAATTTGGCCATATCATTGGCCATTGGCTCTTCAGTGAAAATGGAAAATGAAATCAGCATTTGATTCACTTTTTCTGAGATACTCAACCAAAAATATTCATGTTTTTAAAAGAGTATCCCTTCCATAAACACGAGGGCAACTGTCCCTGAGGCAGCAGCTCTTGAGGCTTCCAGCAGCCATCATCTGACAGATTTCCCCTGCTCTTACTCTGTGCCCAAGGCATATTTTTTTTAGAGGCTAATAAGCTCTTTTTTTTCCCTTTTTGCTATATCAATGCTTTGTATTATCTCAGTACAGTTTTAAGCAAGCTTCTTAAGCAAGCAAGGATACCAAAAGTTTCATCCCTACTACAGCTCAGAAAATAAAAAGATATTAAGTAGGAATTGTGATGCTCATAGTAAGGCTGATCTTTTTCCTCCATTTGGTGGTAATCACATAATAGGAATATTCCCAAATCTGTGTGGAGCTGTCTTAAAAGCAGTTACTACAGTTCACTAATGTAACTATTATTGAGTATTTAGTCCTCCTTTAAATGATTATGCATGTACTACACTGATAGCTCTATTAAGTTTATTAAATATTATTTAGTTCATAAATTCTAGAACGAGGCTCAAAAATAAGGCCTCAGGCATACTCATTGAATATAAGCTAGGAGGCTGATCTTACTTTTTAAATACTTCTCAAATATAGTGAGAATTTAAAGGCTGTTCTCAGAACACACAGACAGCTTTCTGTCTTCTAACTCCTGCTTTAGAAAAATTGAGTACAGCTCTTTAGCTTGAAAATAAATTAAGGTCAGATGCAGCATTTTAGTTGGGAATTCATAGCCCTGAAGTGAATCTGCATTTCCAAGTAATTTTCCAAGTAATTATTTGTAAATGAGTGCCTGGGGTTGAACCAGATGTTGTCTCATTAGCAGTAACACTAATATGGAGCAGAAAACAAAACAAACCCCCCCCCTAAAAAAAAAAAAAAAAAAAAAAACACCACAAAAAACCAAAAAAACCCAACAAAAACAATGTAGGAGCAATAATGAAAAATAACACAGAGTGTATACAGAACAGTATTTACTCGTACTGACTGTTTTCTCTGCAATAGATGGAATAACATTTCCATTATATAAAACACAGAAAAATCTACTGTAATATTCAAGGGTGTATATTTATTATAGGCTTTGCTATCACTTGCTCTATTATATTAGCTGGTTTTCTAGTAAGTGTAGTTTTGGGAAAAGCTGGAACGGAAGACAGCCATTAAATGCATGAATACATTTTAGAAAATCTTTAAGCATAAATTGGACACATCTGTTTATCTTTTAAAGTATTTTGATGTAAAAGAAAAGGTTAAATTGGTTTATAACTTCCAAACTGGCAGATAAAGCTGAAGTGTTGAGTACTAAATAAAGAAAAGGATAGAAGGTAGATACCCAGAGTATTAACAGAATATTTCTATTATATTTTTCAGTTTATCTTTTACTTTCCTGAATCCTTCTGATAATTATTTTTAGTGCCATAAATTCGCCAGCTTTTCAAACTAGTGCTGAAAGTCTCATCTGCCTAGGGACAATCAGGAAAATTAATCTGAATTGAATTTTAAACTGGATTAATGAAACTACATTAAATCCCTATGTAAATATGCTTCTTCAGAATTAAAATGGCTTTTATTTAATATTCTTTGGAAGTGAGTTAAAGTAAATCAAATTATAGTCCCTTTAATACTGCTTGAGAATGTCCATCCCATAACTTAAAAGTGATAATACTACCTCACCTAAAATCAAACATTTTGTTGCTTTGGATTACTTTTCCTGTTCAGGTCCACATGGACAAACCACCCCTCTAACAGATTTTATTACCATTTTCAACCCTTTTGAGTCTGAACCCTATTTGATTTCCATAACAAAAACCTGTATTATATTAGGCTTTTTCTTTTATCACCTGATATAAGAGATCTTACACTACTGAAGAACTAGCAAATGTCTTCCATTTTCCCCTTATTTACTCTTTAAGGTTTAATTTTAACCAGACTGTGGACCAGCTTGTTCAGCTTTCAAAAACAACTCATTTCTCATTCTCAGAGTGAGTGTTTCTTCTGTTAGAAGCAGCTACAAAAATGTTAGTGGGCTGAAATTTTTTTTGTTTCAGTAATGTGTTTAGATTAATCAGCATTTCTGAAACCATCAAATCCTGGGTCTATTTGGGTTCAACATTTACAGGCCAACTTCTCTTCCACATTTAACCATGTAGCACGTTCATAGCCTTCCCACTGCACAAAATGAAAAAGTAATTTGTTATTGAGGACTGTGTCTGCTAGTCATCTCAGGTTAAGCAGTAGAGTATTAATTTAGCATGCTTACTTATTTACAGAAGCTGGGTGTTCCAGCACAACTACTGGCCCTGCAGGCAAGTAGAGATCAATGCCTTCTCCAAGCAGATTGCTATACTCTCGAGACTCATGGCTAAAAAAAGAAAACTCGTAGTCTTTGAGGAACACATGTTGCAAAGCATGTAATTTAATGTGTTTCTTAACAGAAGTAAGCACTCTAGTTTGTTTTGAATGACAAATTCTCTTCTATGTAGACACCAAATATGTCTAAATACAGTAATAGAATGACACATATATTGTCTCATTGATTCAATGCAAAATGGATTTGCCAGTGAGATTCTGTGGCAGCTCTGAATGCCTCGTTTTTATTTAAACCTAAATTTAAAAGCAAAACCAAGCAAAGCCTATAGTATTTCCTTCTAACTTTCTGCATCATGATTGATAGTGGAAAAAAACAACCATGTGGCCTCCAAACTATGGAGTAGTGGTGATGGGAGAGGGGGGGGGAGACATGCTTCACAAAGCATGCAGCTGTCTGTGCTTCAGATGCAGTGCTTTCCATAGGCCCAAGAGTGATAGAAATGTGGAGTAAGCTTGCACTTCTGGAAGCATAACTGCTTTTTCTTCAGAAACATTATCATAGTACTCTGCCACTCACTTTGACCGGATAATGAATTGATCATCAGACCATTTAAATAATTTCAACAAGGAGAGAAAGAGACAAAATCTGTCAGAAATGCACTTGTTACTTCTCTATGGTTCCTCTTCTTTTTTTTTTTTTTTTTCTTAATGGAGTATCAGTGAAGTGCTGACTTACCCTGATTTTGTTTTTTCCTCCTTTACTGCAGTTTATTATGCTGACATACATCTTCATGTTGGCCTGGCTTGGCGTTACAGCTTTTACTTCTCTGCCTGTTTACATGTACTTCAATCTGTGGACCATTTGCCGAAATGCCACCGTAGTCGATGGAGCTAATCTCTGCTTGGATCTTCGCCAGTATGGTATGTCAGTGAAGAGCACTAAATATAAAGCAAGGTTTCACAAGAGAATATATCACAACACTTTGCTTCCATGTATCTGAAATGGACTGTTTCAGTGTTTCAGAAACAATTGTTAAGCATCTTTTCTATCCTTTTACTCACTAGACAAGGCAGTATGTTAGAGATCCACTGCATTTCCAGGCCTGACAAAATTGGCTCAACATTGCCCATATTCCCAGAGTTCTGAACATTTGGCATGGGGCTTCCATTTGGTCTCCTTTTTTGGAATTGCTGGAACTCATGTAAAATGCTTAATTAGTCATTTATCTGGAGAATGACTCTCATTTTGTGGTAGGACACTGATTTGGGGATGTTAGTTAGATCCTAAGTTTTAATTTGTCTCTGCAGAGCCTAGAGGAGAATTGGGACAGGACAAGAGTCATTGCTTGCAAAAATGTTGATGGAGAGTGTCAATACAAACAATAACACTCTAAGGGGATGGTGGAGACTAAAGCCTGAACTGTGGAGATTAGAATAAAGTGGGGATATACATATATATGTATACTAGGGGGATGGAAAATTTGGACGAAAGGGGGTTTTGAATCTTAAGAAGTCTAAGAATTCTTGTGTTAATGATACTCATTCAATTCCTTTTGAATCTAGTTGTTTTGGCCTTGATGCTTTCTCAGGCTACTGAGCTTTGAGTAATCATAGTCTCTTCAGGCAGTTCCTTGAGTTTTTCTTTTGTTGCTTCAGCCTAATATAAAATAGCAGTATATTTTCAACTGCTATTGTGAGATATTAAAAAGCGCTGTATTTTTGAGGAATGAAAGTTTAGTTCATATTAAACATTTCACTTAAACTGAAAAAAAAAAATCACGTTAATATTTTCATGATGAGGAAAAAAAAAAAGATTTTTTCCCCCCCCAGCATGATAGGTGAGTTGAAAATACAATCATCTGTACAGATCTCATCAACAGTATTCATTCTTCTTTCTATGACTTTTTATTTTGCTAAAGTTCATGCCCATTTTTTATTATTAATTCTATTTTAAATCTGCATAGAACACTAACATGAAATGTGTATTCTGTGAACATACCTGTTTCCTGTAAATTCAGTTTAACAAGCGCTGGTTTTTAATAGGAAAGAACAGTACCATTTTTCACTGTGACTGAGTTGTAGCAGTTTTCTTCAAATTACTCTTTGTTTTAGTATCTGGACATTAGCCAAAGAAAACAATGTAGCAGATTCCAGTTATTCTTGCTGATAGAGAAACTATCATTACAATAATGTAAAGTTTGGGTAATGCATAACTTGTGAAAGAAGCTTTGTACCAGATCAACATGTCTGAAAACAATATACAACACATTTCTCCACATGAGGGTAGAGAATGTTTATGAACAAAATGGTAAGTGTATATACTGGTTGCAGATAATTTTCTGGTGTTTTGATTCCTGTGCTGATCAAAATCTGGAATGAAAATATTTTCAAAAAAAGCTGAAAAATTATTACCTGCATGTTTCCTACTGGGGCTTTTACTAAATAGATTATATGTTAGGTTTGTGATGGTTGAAATGATCATAGAATCATAGATGGTTTGGGTTGGAAGGGACCTTAAAGATCATCTAGTTCCAACCCCCTTGCCATGGGCAGGGACACCTTCCAGACCAGGTTGCTTAAAGCCCCATCCAATCTGGCCTTGAACACTTCCAAGGGTGGAGCATCCACAACTTCCCTGGGCAACCTGTTCCAGTGTCTCACCACCCTCACAGTGAATAATTTGTTCTAATATCCAATTTAAATCTACCCTCTTTCAGCTTGAAATCATTCCCCCTCATTCTGTCACTACATGCCCTTGTAAACAGTCCCTCCTCAGCTTTCCTGTAGCCTTCTCTTCTCCAGGCTGAACAGCCCCAGCACTTTCAGCTTGTCCTCACAGGAGAGGTACTCCAGTCCCTGGTCATCAACAAAAAAAATATTTTATTGTTAAGGAAAGTTCTGCAAAGCAGGCAAGATTTTGTATTTTTCATCTTTTCTGGCTCACATGAAGTAAGCTGCTATGTACAAGAAATACTAATTACTGTGAATATTTATTCTGCTTCAGGTATTGTAACTATTGGAGAGGAAAAGAAGGTTTGCACCACATCAGAAAGTTTCATCAAGATGTGTGACTCTAATGAGGTAAATCTGATAATATTTTTGGCAAATCCGTTATATATGTTAAAGTAGGAATTAAGTTTTATGGTTTTTTTTCTCATTACTCTTAATATTCTAATTCTAACTATGGTGATGAAATAAAATCCCAGTAGAAAATACAGTCAGCAAGAACTTTTCCTTTTCTTTTACCACATATCAAATTCAGTCAATGCAATTTCTCCATCCATTTGTTTTTTAAATACACTTTTTTTTTTTATGAATTACATTGTCATGCATATCTTCACTGAGATGTTTTTGAAACAGCACCTGCTGAACAATGAATACGTTTGTTTAAAAAAAATCACTGTTTGAGGATCTTATTATCATGATAGGAGAGTAAAGATTTCAAAGGGGGTCGACCCAAATCTTGCAGTGTGTTGGGTTAACAACTCCTACTACATTTTCCTCTGCAGTTTTTCCCTTGGGCAAAGTCCACCTGTTTCACTGCAACAGAGGTTTTTGGTTTTATTTTTAAATGACCAGAGATGAAGACAGGACAAACAAAAGTACATCTTCCTCAAACAAAAAGAGAGGCTAAAAATCTCTGAACTCAGAGGGTGCTTTGCTAAATGTTTCAGCAGGTCTTACTATGTTTAAATAAGTCTTCTTAGAGTAGAGGTACACAATCTGCCTTTACACCAAAATCATCTCAGAATATGTAACCTTTGCTACACAGTTAACACCCAGTGGCTGCTGTGTAAACCAGATCACTTAAATTAATACTAAATAATTTGGTTTGAGGTGGGATGAGGAAGGTGGGTAATTTGGATTATTTAAGTAACTTGGTTTCTATTATATCACTATAAAAATCTTATTGGCAAATTTGGGAGGGAAGTAAATCAATATATTAAGATGGAAACCTACAACTAATTAAGGGAAATGGGGTTTTCTTAAGCTGTCTCTGGCACTAGAGAAACCACAAACATTTGTAAATCTACTAAGGTAGTATTGTAACTGTTAAAAAAAAAAAAAAAGTGTACTGGACTGTTTATTTTTAAGTGGTCGAGGTTTCTTAATATTTTATAAGGTAAATATAATATTTTAAAATAAAATTATGCTTTATCCCTGATATGACTATTGTAACAAAACAAGCATAAGCACAATGTCATGTAATGATGACAATCTTTTGGAAAAAGTAGTAATAGTAATAATTGCTTGTGTAGAAGGGTGGCACCAGGAAGACAGCTAATTGCTCTACATTGTTCAGACTTTTTGTTCAGTTTCTGTTGGTGTACCACCATGAAAGTCCCTTTCTTTGTCCCCTTTGCAGCTAAACATGACATTCCACTTGTTCATTGTGGCACTTGCTGGAGCTGGAGCAGCAGTCATTGCTATGGTAAGCTACCCAACACTCTGTCCTTCCCATGTCTTCTGAATTTCTTATACATTCTGGTTGATACTTAGTATCAGTTATTCAATTTCCATACTGTCACTCAATGCTATTACTAAAATATAATTCTGTAATTCAATACTCTCTCTTATTTTTAAAATGCACTGTTGGATGCCCTGTGAAATAGAATTTTGCGACTACTTTGTTGAATAAAAAAAGCAGCTTTCAGTACACACTAAAATTTTTTACTATTCTCTTGCTGTGTTCAGGCAGTTGTCTGAACTCGCATGGCTGTCTCATCACCACAGTAATATCCTTTTATGATCTATGCCTTTCTGGGTGTTCACAAGCTTGCCATGCTGCTATTTTAGGAGCAGACTCTTTGTCAGTGTTTTGCATATATGTGAATGTGTCAGTTTTTCTGTCCGGACTAATTTTTGCTTTTTTTTGTAATGATGATTACTTTGGATTTGATGACCTTTTGCCAAGGAGAATGTTCCACTGAGAAAAAAGTGTATGACCTAGTGCCTTGCTTTTCTGTCTTTTATTTGCTGTGTCAGCTTAAACATAAAGATATTTTTAGAATGGGAATTCTGTACTAGTGTAGGTTTGCATGATACACACTGGAATGGGAAATGAAAATTACTGTTACTTGCTACTAATGCATTCCATAAGAAAAGTGTTAGTGATGGTGATTACTATTACTACTGCTACTAGTAATTTTTCATTGAATCCTAGGGCCATAATTTTTTTGCTCTCCTTAGAATTACATTTATAAAAAAGGGCAATCAGAGAATATTCAATGAATCTAGTATTCCTGTTGCATTGGTAACTATTTTTTTTGTTCTTCTCTGCTATTCTTTCAGTGTTACATGACGCCCTGACAACAAAGCAGAGATAGTTAAATGAAAAAAAAAAAAATGTTGTTTCAAACCCACAAATAATAAGTATAATAGTAGAGTAAAGTATAGTTTCTATTTATAATTGAATTGATTTTCCAAAAGGAGTCTTTTCTGCTTTCAGCTGCAGTAATTATTATAATATATATATAAGTGTTTGGAAAATACATCCAAGAGACCATTAATAATCCAGTGCACTATTGTTTTGAAGTATATTCAGTAATAGTTACTAAATGCTAATTTGTTCAGATACCAATTCTGCATTTCAAAGAAGAGTTTTGAACCAGAATAGCCACCAAAAGATCTTCAGTGAAAGCATGCACATCTTCAGTGGAAACAAATTACATAGGTACATTGAGCCACGTACTTTAAATACATGATACTTTCAAGTCCATTAAAAAAAAAAACCCTTCAAAGCTCAGAGTACCATATCAAAGATGCCATAAGTGTGTTACACCAAGCACTAATCCACTAGGAAATAATTTTGATGGCTTGCATTTATTCAAATATTTATGAAGGATTACCCATACCCAAGTATGCATTTTATTGGATTCTGTGACTGAACAGAGCAGGCATGATAGCACTCTGACTGTTTCAACAGAAATAGAAGTTAAGGATCTAAGTGCTAGTAAATTGTGCAGTGTCCAAATGCTGGTAAATACATGCTTTATAAAATGTTTACAGCTGTGTTGTCCATATTTCAATTTTGTAATGAAATTGTTTGGTTTTAACCTACCATTGTGAGGTTTGGTTCCAAGTGAAGACTAGCACATTCTGCACTTTGATGGCGGCAATTTTTAAAACCTACATACCAGGCCACAATTATAGGTTGAGCAATGTGCTTCACACTTGACACAGTAACCCAAAGACTGGGAACAGGATATGAGGGAAAGTTCAGAATTTTATGGTTGGAAAAGCAGATATTTACATGGTCTCTTTCTTTAAGGGCAGTGTGCTTTCCCAGTTTGGGTGAGGGAAAATGAATTTTGAGTCTTAGATAGAGAGATGTCTCATATAGAAAGAAGAAAGCATCTATTTGCCCAGATCCTACATGAAAATTAGTAGAAGGCAGTAAGGTATCAGCAATAGGCTAGAGTGGAGAAATGAAATGTGCAGAGCCATTTAAGTCACTGGAGGGCTCATGTCCTTCCCTATATGTACTGTTGCAAAAATAATGACAAATGATTTCACAAAATTAGTTTTTGTATATGTCCACAACAGTACCAGATCTCCATGTCTGTAAAATTTAACAAGACTTCTTAGCAGAAAAATTAGATTAAAATACCAGTCCTTTACAACAGAGAAAGCTTATGAATTTATTGCACTTTTAAAACATTTTTTGCAGACAGTTAGTTTAAACTAGAATAGTCCATCTGACTCAAGTAGGAAGTATTTTGTATTTATTACCAGCCAGTAATAGTAGTGCATCATCAATGAGACTGCTGAATAACTGAATTGGTAAAATCTGCTCTTTTAATTGACATTTTAAGTCATGCATTGATATAGTCCATTATATCGTCACTTTGGGATTAGTGGATCTTTTCAAGAGTCAAATTATATAATATGTGCAGATTTCTTTAACTTTTTTTAATGTCATTATTTGTAAAGAAATTCACCAAAGAAATCAGCTTGTTCATAAATAGCGAGACCATCTGTCACTAGGATACTTTTCATTAATCTGTATTTTTAAAAGATATTAAAGAAAAATGTAGTAATTTATTGCAAACCCCACAAAAACATGTAAATACTTGCAAAACTATTTGGTCACAAGTCATAATTTCCCTATATCTACTACTTTAATCTCTCTCTTGGTCTCAGATTTTTATATGAATGTTAGAATTTTTTCAAAAGTCACTAGCTGCCTCTTTCATCTCTAAAAGACAATGCTGGTTTGGGGCTCTAAAAGAGAATTAGGCCTATGAGTAAGGATTGATGTATAGAAAAACTCATGCATTTTTCAGAGTATATGTCAGGGAAAGCTTTATTTTGCAGAGAAGGAAAATGTCAAATACCTTTTTCTTTCTTAGACTTCAGCCCAAGATGAAAAAAAATGATAGAATTATTCATGTTGTCGATTCTTTTTGTGAATCTTGAGCACAGAAAAAATAGCCAGGATTTTGGATCATATTTTATTTGCACTATGTATGAGTCTGAACATTCCTGGTCTTTCTTATGTCTGAATGGATAATAAATGGATACAGAAATGAACATTGAATTACATGGAACATATGAGCTTTACTTTTTCAACGTTGTGTCAGATAGAAACAGATGACATTAAGTTGTTTAAGTGTAAACTTTGCTATCCCAAAGGGTTTGCTGTAAGGCTAGTATGCATCCTGCCTGTGATGTTTTCCAAAACCACTACAGCAAACCTGAATTATAAAAGACACAGTTTCCCTTCTCAAAAGTTTTCATGTGAGCAGTACTCTTCTGCCTGAAAATTCACAGAAGTCCTGTAAGATGGAGATGCAATCAATTCTCCTGACACAAGGACAAGGGAAACGTGTGTCTAGTTCCTCTCTGCCAGTATGATTGTGCTCTTCTGCAGAACATTAGATGCATGCAAGAGGAGGAGAAAAGTTATTTAGGTTTCTGCCCTGGTGAGGTAATGACATGTTCCAAAAGGAAAGGAAAAAGAAAAGAAAACAAAACTGAAACCTTTCTTAGTCTATAGACAATTCTGTAGTTTTGAAGAGTTG
Source organism: Hemiprocne comata (assembly GCA_020745705.1). Classification (NCBI taxonomy): domain Eukaryota; kingdom Metazoa; phylum Chordata; class Aves; order Apodiformes; family Apodidae; genus Hemiprocne; species Hemiprocne comata. The sequence goes on from CM036589.1 coordinate 39,128,293, forward strand.
AAGCATGCTTTCACCTTATGAAGAAAATTAAGCAGGACTGCTTCCCAAAGTACGGAAAGACCCTGCACTGTCTTGCATATGTCTGTAATTGAAAGATCCTGAGGCAGACTGTGGAAGCTGCCTGGCTATAATTTGAATAAGCTTCGACAGGGCCTCACTGGCTTCAGGTTATTCAGGTCATGGAAGTGTGAAATGCAATTAGACAGCCACTTAGAGATTACCTCCTTATAGTTGTGACTGCCTTATCTAGGAACTTGGTGTTAAGCAAAAAAACAAAGGTGGTGGGACTGTTAAACCTGTATGCCATTATATCACATGGATATGTATTTGAGATTATATTAATTACATGAGCTAAAGCAGTTGTTTCGAGGAAGGCAATCTTACTCATAGTGAACAGTTATTCCAGAAGTTTGGTTCTGTAACTTCTTAATGAAGACATGGGTGAAGAATGGGAGTTTAATGAAGGTCAGACTGTGGCCAATGTACCTGCAGAACAGTTTGGATATTGTTTTAGTTGAAGAAAAATATCAAGTGAAACCGCAAGAAAAATTAGGTTTAAATTTGTCTCTTACTAGGTGGTTACCAAATATTTTGTGAGGATAAGAAATGTGCCTACATGGTCCCATTTTCATCACATATTCTTCAGTTGCAAGGTTTTCTGGCAGATGTGTTTTAAAAGATGAGGAAGATGTGACTACATTGCTCAGATACTTTCAGGATTCTCATGTCTACCCTCTGAGGTTCAGACTGTATTTTTTAATTGCAATTTTACCTTAAAGGGCCAGCACTGGTGTTTTCATTGGATGCAAATTGTAATTGTCTGAGATGACAAAATTGTTAGGATTACCAGCCTGTTTCTCTTGATTTTTCTCAAGAGTTTTACTGTGCTGTGAAGTTAAGGCATTTCATTTAGCAGAATGGGGATTCAGCATAAGTGTCTCTCGTTTGCTCTAGAAATGTGTGATCCAGAGACTACTCATGGTGAAAGCATTTGAAACAGCCGAGTTGGATACAAAGTGTTTTTTTCCTGTGTGCTAAATTATGACCAGAAAGTGTCCTGGAATAGCACAACCCATGCTGCCATCTCCAGCACTTGCGCTGTCATCACAGGTTGTGCTACCAGTGTCATGATGTAGATATTAAGAAACTCCTAAAGATACGTAGAAATACTAGCTATAGAAATACTACTATCTGAAGCCTTTTTCCTAGAGGACATGTTCTTTGAACACTTCTTCCTATTTTGTGGCTCCTCAACTCAGACTATTCCTCAAATAGGGATTAACTGCATGAAAGCTTGCCATAAACCACCAGGACAAAAAAACCACAAAAAAGGTCCTTTGAAGAGCTTTTCCATAATGTTTTCCTTGATCATAATTATCCAGATTAAGAAATGTACATTAGCCTGCACTAATCAGCAACTATTGACACAGAACTTTTGTGGAAAAAGCCAACATTGGCATCTCCAAAACAGAAAGAACATACTAAATTGGTTCTGTTCATTTACTATGAATCTAAGACACACACGTATCTAAAACAGTCCAATAGGAACAGGAGAATTTTTATAATCTCAAGGTGTTTTTAAGATTACTCAGTTTTCCATTATTTGAATCCTGGTCTAGCTTCTCGACTACTTAGGGAGGTGTGGAATCCTTTTGATTTCAGGAAATTATCTGTGGCCTCTGAGGCTGTTGATTAACACAAATGAAAGAGAGACTCTCATCAGAAAGTATCTGAAAGCCTGCTAGGGGAGGAATAAATGCCTAGAGGGTCCTAGAATAAACCATTTGAATACCATTACTGAGAAATTGTATTATCTGGCTGAACAAGAGCCAACAGAGCATATCCTAAGGTGAGAGAGGGGCAAGTTTTCAGAAGGCCAGAGGCTCCTTGCAAGCATATCCAACAGACTGAAGGTAGGATATTTGAGGTTCGCCTTTGAAAGGAAAGCTTTCAAAGTCTGCAGATGTCTTGAAAGGCCCAGACCTGGGAGGCTGAAGGGGACAGCAGAGCAGTTCATTGCTCTAAAAGGCAGCTGCAGTAGACTTTACACTGTAGATGGCCACAAACGTGAGGACTAAGGAAACTAACTCCAAAAGGGACTGAATGCGGATAGCATGTGACTGCCCTTGAAGGAAGAGTTTTGAATAAAGTATTTTTGGCACCAGTTCCATGGAGGCCTCAGCTTCATTCCTTGTACTGGTGGTGTGTTAGCACTTGTTTGATCATTCATTGCCACCATTCAGAAGACTAATCTAACGATTGTTGAGCTGAGGCACTGGCAGCCATATGTGATTTTTATAAACTACCAAGCTCCATCTCAAATGCAATTAGAGCATTTTACATCTTCTATTTATTGTGAAAAACATTTGCAGAATGTAATTTTTCTACTGATAAGATACCTTTCAGTGGCTTTCAGATTAAATTTATTGAAAGCCAAGTGAAAAACATTTGTTCGTGTGACAATATTGCCAATATTCTTTAACTGGCGTTTAATCCTCACATGTATTTATAGACATTCTGTCCTCCCCCTTTCGTAACACAAATAAACCAAGCTCTTTGGGAGTATAACATCATAGTTCATCCAGTGATTTTTGTTGGCTGCAAGTGAGTCAAGTCCAATCTCCAATACCCACTACAAAGTTGTATAATAATCACAGTCTGTGAGGGTTTTTTCTCTTTTCAGATTTTTTTAAAATGTTGTTTGTGGATGAAACACTTGGAAAGCTTTTAATTTCTTTTCTTAAAGTAAATAAATAAATGTATTATTACAAATACAAAAATTTACATGGAACATGAACATTGTTTCTGCTCCATTCAAGAAGTACATAAAAGTTGTCTTTTAAAAATCTACAAATAACATTTTTTGTTTTCTACGCATTTTCAAGAATTACATAAATTGTGGTCTAACTAATATAACTGAAATAAAATTACTAAATTAAATGGTGACAGGTGTATGCCCTTTTAAGACCTCAAGATTATTTGTAACTATATTTTGTCACATTTTGCCTAGCTGAACATCTTTTTTCATTTTTTTTTTCCCCGTTAGCTAGTTTTGACAAAACTAGCTGGAGTTGTGGGTGAAAGAAAGAAATCATGTCTAAGTGGAAAGCTAATTCTAACTTTAACAAGAAAGAAAAAGCAAATCTTTCTGTAAGTGTATTAGATACTTAATCATAAGGCTACAGATGTGTCTATAGCATATTTCTGTCTTAAGCAACTACTTTAACAAGTAGTGATTCAGTTGGGAAAAGTCTGCAAGAAATCATCAGAAGGTATTTTTTCCACGTAGATTAGCTGAAACAGTAAAGCAAGGATGATGTGTTGATTTCTCAGTACTTTTAATTTTTTTTATAACCACTGCTACCAATTGCTAGTCATGCTAACAGTAACAGCAACAGCTGTGAGCTGAGTAATCTGAGGATTAATGAAGCTCAAGCTTGAACTTCACATCACATTGCTGTACTACTTCTTGGTTTAACAATGCTTCGTTCCTTCTGATGAAAACCCAGTCTCTGTCCTATTGCTTTCGATTTTGAACTTGCTCTGTTCTAACTAGCTCTGTTGGTTCCTAACTCCTTGTTACCTCTTTTACAGGTCCATTATCTCATGGTCTTGTCTGCCAACTGGGCCTATGTGAAAGATGCTTGCAGAATGCAAAAATATGAGGATATTAAATCAAAGGAGGAACAAGAGCTTCATGATATTCATTCTACTCGCTCTAAAGAGCGGCTGAATGCTTACACATAAAAGAAACCTTGTCTTACTTTCTTACATGTGAATGCTTTGTTGTTTAACTAAAGACCATCCAACCATTTTAAAAAACAATTGAAAGTGCTCCTCACAAAAGATAGTTTGGGTGACTTACGTATCACCCATGTACAATTCTTGGTTGTCTAGCACTTGGTTTCTTAATTAGTTCTTACTTTGTGTGACCATTCTCTAACACAAAGCTCCTAGATAGCCTTTCCTGAATCCTTTAAGCTACTTAGTTCTGCTAGTTCAAGGATACTAAACTATTGTCAAATACAAATATGTGTTTGATTTTTTTAATCACTTTGTATGTGTTATGCATAACACCTTTTGCATTGTTTCTTATATGTTTTTGGAAAAAAGTAGCTTTTTATACTTTTTAGTTTTGAGTTCAATAACTACTTTAACTACAGGTATACTTCAAAGGGACCATTGTACATGATGTACAATATATAAAGAAAACACTGATGACTTTCCTTTATATTTGGAAAACTTGCCAGATGGACCCTGATCAACTTGAAAGAAGGTCCTAAGAACGTTTTAAACAATCAAAGGTGCAATTTCTAAATTTGTAACAGTGGGTAAAAAAAAAAAAAAAAAAAAAAAAGAGAAAAAGAAAAAGAAAAAAAACAGAAAAAAGAAAAAAAGTGCTTCTTATCTTTGTTAACATTGTATTATTATTGATGTTTTTAAAGAATATTAAAGAATATTCTCTTGTTCTAGTTCCATGGGTGATGATTCCTGTTTGTATTGTGAGCATGCAGACCGTGGTGCTAACAATGCATGGCCACTTGCCTTTTGAAGGAATTCAATACCACGGCTACCTGTTAAAGAGTTATGGTATATAGACAATTGTTAATTAAGTGATATAGTTATCCATAGTTTTTTACAGAATGAATTCTCTTTAATTCAATGATGGTTATGCTAAATTGGAGCTGTTCATGTGATGATGTAAAAAATAACTGCTTAGCTACATTTATGAAAGTAATATATCAAAAATACAGTGACCGTAGGAGTCAGATGTCTTTTTACCTGCTTTAAAAATTTAAATGGATTGCACCTATCTGAACTGTAGAAGATATACTAAAGGAAACTTCCATAAATGTTATAGCTTGGCTTTTAGCTTTCCTACACATACTGGTTTACCTGTACTATGTTAAAGTAAGGTGAAAGACCACTACAGAGCTTATTATTTGGAAGTGTAGTAATATATTTGAACCTTTATTTTGATAGGAAAATGTTGTCAGAAAGATAGGTCATCTTAATTTGAAAGAATTACCTGTATCAAAAACAAAACAAAAAACCCTATTTAAGAAAAGTGATTATTATTGGACCAAATTTGATGGATTTTTTTTTTTTTGCCTATTTCTATTGCTACAAGAATGCTGTAAAGTGTCTTTTAAAGTGATGTAGCCTGACAAGACATTTTTGTCAGTGTTAAAAATCTTAGGTAGTTTTGTGCACTTATTGGACCATTGTGAATTCTCTCTCAGTGTAAGTGCATTTCTAATAAAACTTCTTGAGTAAAACTCTTCTTTGTACTATTACTAGTCATGCATCATCAGTAATTTTTAACAATTCTTGTAGTAAGTAGAGGGTAATACTATAGTTACTTGTGGCATGATAATGCATTAAGTAGTATTAGTTAATTGAGTTGTTTTTTTTTTTTTCTTTTTCTTTTCTTTTGCTTGTTTTGGGGGTTTTTTGGTTGTGTTTTTGATTTGGAGTTTTGGTTTTTGGTTTCTTTTTTTTTATTTTACACTTAGGCTGTCCTATGGGGTCAACAGTTTTCTGATAATGTGCAGTACCGGTATTACAGTCCTGCAAAAAGTATTAGGAACCTCTTTTGGATTCTATATTGTAGTGTTTCAGTTTTGTGTCTTAAAACGTTTGTGCTGATTTTTAAAACTATGTCTTTTAAACTCATGTAATGATGTTAATGCTTTTGGCTCTTCTCTGGTATTAGAGTTTGTATTTTCACAAAGAATGCTTTGTAGCAGGCATTAAAATTAATCTGTTTTGTACATAAATGTGCCAACAGCTTGATGGTGGCGTTTTTGAAATGTAGAACAAAGTGCTTGCAAAAATGTAATAAACACACTTGTGTACTTTGTGTACTTATTAATTGTTCATGTCGTGTAGTTTTTTCTTTGCCCATATCAGATAAATCATTGTAATCAGAAATGGAACAAGCTTGTTCCTTTTACTGTCCTTGCTGTTGGAGGACTGTTCTCAGTATTATGCATTTGTTTGTACAACCTACTTTTAGATGTTCAAGGAGATAGTTCCTTTAGCAGAAATGGTGAGGACAAATAGTAACATTTTAAAAAGAATAATCTGTAGAAGTTATATTATTTATAGAATGTCTTTGTCTAATCTGTGAAAAAAAATTCTCATTGTGATGAATAATTTAAAAATACCAAAACCAAACTCTGAAGACTAATGTTCTTATCCCCTTTCATGACCTTATTTCCTCTGGCCTGTACCTTTACAAATCCCATAGAGGTAAAAGTGCAGCCTTCCCATGGTTAGAAATTGTGCCTCGGTCTTTGGTATTTCCAGTGAATTACAACTCCCGGTCATTGCCCATGCACAGGTTACTTCAAATATATCTCTTAATCAGCATTTAGTATCAGAAATGATATATCCTAAGAATAAGAGAGTAAAATAATTTCTAAGAGCAGAATTTCATAGTCCAGGAAAAGCAAGGTAGCATGAGCTGTACTTGTTATATTTTTAATGTATCAGTCAAGATTCACATTACTGTGGTGTCATTTCGAAAAAGCTCAACAGAAGCTGATCTGACATCAGCCTGAATGTTGCTGAGGATACTGATACCTGGATGTTACAGTAGCTAATATTTAAAACCTTGATAACAGTACTACATTACTTACGTGCATGTAAAGCAGTTTAAATGTTTAAGAGAAATCTATAGCTGTGCCAATTAACCTGATATCACTAAGGAAAATTAATGAAAATACAGTTCCACAACGTGTTTGTTTGTCAGTTAACTAGCTGTTACATAGCTCTTTGTGTGGCCTTGGTAAGAACACGTGCCATTCTGGCAAACAATTTTTCATCAGCAGCACAAGCCAAGGGAGTAGAGGATCTTCCCACAGTACATCAGTCATAACTGATTCACTTCAAAGTCTGCGCATGTTTGTTTTATTCCAGACCCTTCTCTGTTTGTTGGCAGCCTCATGAGGTAGGTTGCATGGATACTGATTTCTACAGACTGTTCTCTGCTCAGCCTAAACCTGTGACTATTGTGCTTCTCAGAAAGAAAACCAATTGTAGATAAATCCATTTGTTGCAGCTTTTTGTTGCACAAAAGGATGCAGTTAAATGAAAAATCAAATTTAAGAAATTTCCAGCCCTAGATCCTCAATTTTACATTTTCTTCAGTTTACTATGCCCCATCAGTAGTGCTAATAACATGTTACAAAACAAATGCAAAAAAATGCTTGAGTTAGAAGTCCTTCCCACTTCTTTTCCCCTACCCACATTACCTCATTTTTTTGGCACAAGGTTATTTTATCCCTCAGTAGGATTGTATTAACACTTCTCTTTTCAGCATAACCACACAAACCATTTAATCAGCATGATTTAAGCAATAGTGAAGTGCACTGTAGATTTGGGGAGCAATGTCCACAGCAGGGGAAGAGATAAATGGAATTTTTAAGCCAGTCTCATTCCTGTGGCCAATGTATCATATAGTTAGGTGGTATAGTTAAAAGCAGGAGGCACTGAAATTATTTACCAATTTCATGTTTTTAAATAGCTAATGATTTACTTATTTGTCACAGGAGCTAAAAGAAAACAAGAGGATTTCTAATATAATTGGAAATGTATATGTAAATTCATTTGGTTTAATAATATATGCAATTTTTAATCTTGACTTAGAGAAGTTACTTAAATTGTAATATGTATACATTGATCGTAAGTATTTGTCAAACATGACCATGGTGGCAATTCACCTCCAATTGATATAGCAGATTTTAGAACAGAATATTTCTGTACTGTACTCTCTATAATGATTAATGGCAAAAGTTTATAGACTTCTTTCCTTCTTTGAGATTCGATGCATTTTTCAGTTACTCATTCAGGGTTACCAGAAGTATTAATATAGCTGGTTTTCTCAAGAACACAGCTCAATTCAGCTCAGTCATGAAAAAGCAGACTACAGTGCATTTCATACCAAGAGGGGAAAGATGGTGTTTATATAAACTCTCTCTTAAATATAAGCAACATTTTCTTTCCATTTGGTTGCACAGAAACCCTGCAAATAGATACTGTTAGGCAGCAAACCAGTTTGTGTCTCCAGGTGGTATCACATTCCAGCACTACCTCCATCTTGGGTTGACACCAACTGAAAAGAACAAGCTCAAAGTACTTAATATATTTATCAGTTTTCTGTCCTGTGTGAATTCTTCTGACTTGTATTTTTTACAAGGAACTCCAGCAGTTTCTGAATTTTGAGACATTCAGCAGTTTCTTTTTCTTTCAGATATCTGCAGAGGTTCCCAACACTTCAAAGGGCTACTTCTGTATTTAATGGTTATTAGCAGTGATGGCAAGGGGTAAGTGATTCTGCTGGTACAGTGAGAGAGCTGGTTACTAGTAGAGAAATGAATTATCTTCAGCTTACAGTAGTCTACGCAACAGCCAGGAGACTTGCAGGTATTCTGCAGGGAGAAATTTGTCCTGAGAAGATGGTTCTTCCCATGTTGTACAAGCTGCTGTGGACTCTTTCCCCATGTCAAGTGAAGTCTGACCAGATAATGCGAGCTCCGGGAAATATAATTTTAGTTGCTTTTTGAATCAGCAGTTTTGATTTTCTTTTGCATTGCTGAGCTTCCCGTGGCTGAAGGTGATGATTTGGGGGCAGGTGTATCTCCCCTACAAGTGGTGAGGTAATGTCAAACAGAAGCTCTTTTTGCAGAAGGTGTCAAAGCTACAGCAATAACAACACAACAACTGAAATTTTGCCTCTAGATCCCAACCATACTAAAAAAAACGGACTTGAAAAAATTAATAGGCTTACATGAATATCCTATGGTTCTGCATGTTGAGTTGCTCAAGCCAGAAATGCTGCAAAGGCCAGAAATGTGATGGTAAGAGCTGGGTTTTCCAGCATGTCTGTCCAAATATTTTTTCTTCTCAGCTATCCCAGAAAAATTATACTTATGTGTTAAACAATTTCCTACAGTTAATAGAGAATTTTTTTATCTCCGAGGCTGTAAGTCCTGTATTTTTTAAAAGAGCTTTACTCACTTGTATTTTTTTCATAAGTATATATATTAATTTAGGAGTGAATCTTATAGGAGAACAAATGTATCCTCAACAAGTTCATTTCCCAGTTAAAGCATGCAAATAAGCTCTTGGAAGTTTAGAATTCAGCCAGTTTAGTTTGCACATACAACCACACCCTCACAAGTTTGGTCCTTTGGAATAAGAAACTAAATCACACGGTTAGACACAGAGACAAATCATCAGGTTCATCAGCTGGCTGGTTGGAACGGATTATGTAGACTGAAACCTTTCTCAGGAAGGCAGCACTCAACCCCTCATGTTGATTCCATCTTTTTTAGGAAAAAGTTCTTTAATACGAGGGTGACGCGACACCGCAACAGGAACAGGTTGCCTAGAGACGTGGTGGAGACCCCATCCCTGGAGACACTGAAGGTCAGGCTTGATGGGGCTCTGAGCAATCTGTTCTAGTGTGAGATGTCCCTGCTTATTGTAGGGGGGTTGGACTAGACGACCTTTAGGAGGTCCCTTCCAACCCAAACCATTCTATGATTTTTATGTTACAAAACATGTTAGTCAGGAATACCTCATTATTGTATTTAATTCCTATCTGTGTTCTCCTTCCATGATTTCCTTTTTCTTGTCATCTTGGTGTTCCTTGTGCTATAATTTTTAGTGAAACTGAAGAAACATAAAATTTGCTGCTACTGAGAAGGGGAGATCTCACCAATGTGACTGACTGGTGTTCCTCATGGCTGGAAAAAGGGATGAAGACAGTGAAAAAGAGCAACAGAGGGAAGAAGAAATGTAAGCTTTCTGCTTTTTAGTAGCCCTAGCTTCAAGGTAATAAGATGGGCTCAGGACCTGTACGTCAATTAAAGAATTATATACAGGTATGCCTCTAGGGCTTATGGACTCAAGAAGGAGTGAGAGCTTCTTACAAGGTACGAGGGGCAAATACTGCCTGCAACATCTTGATTTTGTGCAGTCTGAAGCCATGCTTCTGGTTAAAGAAGCAGATGGCGGAGAGAAACCTGTAGCTGCAGGTTGCCTTTCATTGTCACAGTAGGACCAAGTCGCAGGTGATCTGGCCATGTCCTCTTGGTTTCCATTCACAGCATGAGTAGCATGATGGTGCAGCAGATGTGTCACATATGCAGCAGCATGGAACAATCTGGTAGAGTCTGTGTCTTTTGAAGTAGCTCGGGAAAACGCAGAAGAGGACCACTGCTGCAGACTTAATCCTGGCCCCACCAAAGTAAGGTGGTATTTCACTAACAGAAGAGAAGAAAGTCAGGATTTATGTGCAAGTCTGATAAATCTGGTGTTTGTATTATTTGCTTAAAACCAAGTGAGACATATTAATATTTTCTGCAATAGTAAAGTGATTGCATTTTTCATCTATCTTAAATATACACACATGCAGAAAATATCTAGTCTGATAAAATAACTCTTTAAAAATATACAGTTAATCAGTGCTTTATTGTCTGAAATTGTACTATTCCAGTTATAGATGAATAATAAGCTGAGATCCTGCAGCCTTTTATAGTATTCTGATGTCCTGTGGGCCTGCAAACCCATTATCTTTATTCAACGGGCTTTTTTTAGAATCTACAGTGCAAAATACAATTAATGGGTACCTAGATAAATCAAATACACTTGAGGAGACACAGCACGACTTTTATAAGTGGAAGTCTATTAACAAATCTACTGGAGTCTTTTGAGGGTGTCAGCAGCCATGTGGTTATCAGCAGTTTGTTTCATTTCCAATTTATTTAGACATCCAAAAGGCTTTTGACATAGTTTCTTGACAAAGTATTTGAAGACTAATCAGCCATAGGGAAGTCCTTGTATGGGTAAATAATTGGTTAACAAATAGTAACTAAGACAGTTCTTACACTGGAGGAAGGTGATTTTTGGACTCTGGGTTCTAAACTTGGTCATATTTGAGGATGGTTGGTCCTGGTTCTGTACTTTTGGGCAGAGTATCTGGTCATTTCTGTGTTTTACAAGGATGATTGTTTTGGACTCCTCTGTCTTTTGGGGCACACAGCTCTCTTTTCTTTGTGCCTTGTTTGAGTTAATCTTATCTAATTAATTCTTTACCCAGGGGAAAATATTTCTGCTGTAGGTGGAGAGCAGAAACCAGCTTTCTCGCTGAAGAGCTGCCACTTCTATTGCCACAATACTTCTCTTTACTTAGGTGGCATCCTCTATATTGAACACACCTGTATGCATCCCCTCCCCTTCAGAAGTTTGTAACAGCTGTATTGTCAGGGAATAACCCTCCATGCTACACCAATATTAATGCCACTCTCAAAAGAAAATAGGAAATTCAATGATTAGTTGAACCTTTTTTCTTACAAGAAATGGCATTTGTTTTATTCTACCATAGTCGTCAGATACTTGTGCAAATGTTAAGATAACCTGTGAAAAAAACAATGGCTTTGACTCTTTATGAGCCTATTCAGCTTGTTTTGATTCTTCTTAATATCAGATCTCTGGGCCTTCATGGTATTATTTTTTTTCCCTTCAGATCTTCCAAACATCATGACAGAAATCTTAAACGTAAGAATATTTAAGGTTTGTCTCAGAATTTGACATGTGCAAGTACACGTGTGAGCAGATTTTTTCTCTTGGTTTTTCTTTAACATACTAAATATTGTTATTCTCCTCCCTATATAGTCTCTGGAGTGTAACCTCAGGTGCTGCAACTTCATGCTTGCTTTCCCCTAATCCTTTCCTGGTACCTCCTTCACCAACACATCTCTGCCCCCAGGGCAAACCACTGCTGGGACCGACTTCCACCTTTGTATTTGCAAGTCGGGTCTGCTCCAGACGCTTGCAGTGGCTGAGAATGGCATTGGGATTAATTTTACCTGACTGAGCAAGATGAAGCTGTACGCAGTTAAGTCCCTGCCACTGTTACTCATCATGATTCTCCTGCCACTTTCTCAGCCTGGTTATTCAAATTTGAGGAATAAGTGGTAATGCAGGTACCCTGTGAAGACTATGGAGATGATGTTAACTAAAGAGAAAAAATCTGAGCTCTTTAAACAAATCTCTTTCATGATTCTTCAATATTCTTAGTGTAAAAATAAGGGAAAACCAGGAAGTGAGAGAAGCTTTATACATACAATATCATGTTACATTAATTCCTATGCAAATCTATGCTATGCAATGCTTTTCAACTAATATTCAAGATTTATTGTTGTTTTTCTTAAAAATCAAACAAAATAATAAATAATAATATCAGAAAAAATGGTATTTTCCTATATCTGGGGAGAAGTGTTAATCTGGGACAAAGTAACTGGTAATAAAAGAACCCCAGATCCACTAAGTTCATGAAAAAAAGTTGAGAGTAATAATGTGAGTTCGTGCCGTCATTTCTATGATATACTTAAGTGAACTATGGGAGGTGTTAATTATTTTTCCTAAGGGAAAAAGTGTATTAAAAAAGAATTAAAAATCTCCTTCTTTAAAACCAAAGTGTGGCTAACAGTATCCAGGAATGACATGCATTTTGATGTTTTAGTAATTTGCATATGATGTGGGATTTTTTTTTTTCATCTTGACAGTAAATAAACAGATTAATATATCCATTTGTATTTAATTCCATTAAAATATAGTAGAGAGCCACATGCATTGAAGAAGCCATCAAACTGTGAAAGTCCTCTCCTCTTACCAAAGGTTTTCCTGTGTGCCATGCGGAGCAGTAAGAGTTTGTTATCTGCATTAATCTCTTTAACTGGATTAAATTCTTGAGAACAAAATCCACTCAGTTCCTGGACTGCTCATGGGCCAGATCTGTGGAACAGGTATTTATGAATAGACATGCAGACAATTTGACTATGTTCCAGAAGATTACAGTTAAACTCTTTGTCACAGGTTTTCTCAGGAGGCTGAGAGGACTGAATAATTTGTGATTATTTTTAGGATAATAGTCCTTCTAATAATGTTATTGTTTTGTTTAGTTTTATCAGATTGAAAAAAAAGATAAAGAAAAAATTATAGAGAGCATTCTGAGTGAAACCAAACCTGTGTTTGATCCAGATTAGGTTTGGCTACTGCTTGTGAGTGTTAGGTTTGATGCTAGCCAGGGAGAACAAATACATAATCTAGTGTTACACTTGGATTTGACAAATGTTGCAGAGATTTGGTTTACCTACAGGAGGGTGACCTTACTTATTCTGTATTTTCATTTTGGCAGCTGCCGTTCTGATTTCATAAACTTACAGCTGACATAATTTACTTTCTTCTGTGTTGTAAGCAGAGAGATTTTGTCAATAGCATTCAGTTTGTTTCCTGATAAAGTTTTTGGTAATTTAAAACCATTTTTAAATTATTTTTGTAATATATTTTTTCTGTAGAAGTTTTTGAAATTGCAGTCATCTTAGCTCTGTTTCTTTCTAGGAATTTATTCAGGCAGAGAAATCTAAATAAATTAGCTAAATGTACTTATCCTTTCTTTTTAAAGCATCAACATTTTCAAAAGTTCTCTGAAGTTCAAAATTAAGCTTTCTTCTACCTAAAAGATTTGATTGACAAAAAGATTGGATGTAATCAAGTAAAAGTGCTGTGGTAGCACTGAAATTGGATACTATACATGTTTTGTGTCCTGAATGACACGCCAGTATATGCTGCAAATGACCTGTGGAGTGGTGTGCTGGTTAAACAATCTTCCTGTGAAACTCAGGTGTTTTGTTTCCTGATGACCAGACCCATCAGACATGTTTGATGTAAGTTGAATAACCACCAGGGAAAACCCTAACAGATGTGAAACTGTAATGGAATTTGTATTCTTTCTTCTGCCCATATGACAGAGCTCAGTGTTCTAATCATAGCAGTATAAGACTGTTGTGGGTAAATTGAAACATGTTGATCTTCATGCTTGTTCCTCATGGCATTTAAGTATTTTTACATATTAAAAAAAAATAAACACAGCACAAGGAGATTATCCATGTAAGGTACTATTTTGTAGCTTTTAACTACAATGAGGAAAATGGAGGAAGGGGAAGACTGGTAAATCTGATACTGAAATTTGTAGAATACTGTCATCTGGTGGTAAAACTACTTCAAACAGAAAGATGTGGCTAATTACGTAGTTTCTTTGAGAGAGAATGATTTTAAATAATCACTTTCAGTAGATTATTCCAATGTTTCTTTTCTAGATCTGTATATTTAGAACTTACTCTGTAACATAACTTAAAACATCTATACACTCTGTCTTTACATAAAACCATAGGTACATGAATCCTTAAATCTTAGTCATAATTGGTAAATTGAGAGGAAGTGAATAATTAAAGGATTTCAGTGGTGAGCCTGACTTCTTGACATCACTTATTCTAAAAACATTTTTTAATTTTAGCAGGTTTTAGCACCTAGTTTAAAAATGTCAGTTTAATATAATTATTTTTGCAAGATAATACTAGGAATCAACCCCACCCTTCTACCCCCAATACTATTTTGTATAGTATGGGGCTTTTTAATGTGTTACAGGTACAATTTATAAAAATGCTATTTCTGATGCTTTACTTACCTTATGTGGTGGGAAAACCAGGTTGCTAGCTTTTTAGAAATACCTTATCACTTTCTAGAATAATGATATATGTAATGAAATTAATGAATGGTAGTAAATGGAACAAGCACAATTCCATATTCACTTGGAGAAGAGCTGTGCTTGGTTCAAAAGCCATGGGATCATGAGACAACCATAAGACAACTCAGCTTGGTAAAGACTGTGGTATGTCGTGTTACCTCTGTAGACACGGAAGTTGCATGTTAAGCTGCCTTGATATCTAGCTAGCCAAGCAGCTCTTCAAAAACAAGTTGTGTTATTGTTAGAGCCTAGGGCATAAAGGAGGACATGGTGATTCAGATGCTTTAGGGTGCCTCTCTTGGTCTTCAGCTACTACTCCAGAAGGGATGTCAAACATGACATGTCTCACATCTGTTAGGCCTCTGAAGGGTGTCAAACAACCTTAAAACACGCAAAATGGCACTAAGTTACTAGACCTAGGTAAGTGAGTCTTACATGTGTTGGTTTCCAGTGTTTTGACTGTGCCTTCTCAGCACAGGGGAGTCTGTAGAGCCGACCCTGCTGCTGCTGTCTCTGGCCTCCAGTCTGGGCTCCTTGGCAAGGAAACAACACAGGCAAATCCATCTGTGGCTCTTCCGGCTCTCACAGGATGCCATCTGGAGGAACAACATGTGCACACATCACACATGTAGCCCTGCTCTTGATATAGCATTTCACCTTAAAAAAAATAGTGTTCTAAAAAAAATTGTCAAAATGTATTGTGATATTTTTAAGTATGGTATATCACAAAATCACAGAATGTTAGGGCTGGAAGGGACCTCTAAACATCATTGAATCCAAACCCCCTGCCAGAGCAGGACTGAGACAAAAAAAAACAAAACCAAAACCAAAACCACCACCACACACAACACAGAAACAAGGGTAGATCACAAACTAGGACAGATCACTCAGAAAGGCATCCAGGCGGGTCTTGAAAGTCTCCAAAGAAGGAGACTCCACAACCTGTCTAGGGAGCCTGTTTCATTGCTCTGTAACCCTCACAGTAAAGAAGTTCTTCCTCATGTTGAGATGAAACTTCCTGTGTTTGAGTTTGAGTACATTGCCCCTTGTCCTATCACAGGGCACAAGTGAAAAGAGGTCGTCTCTGCCTTCTTGACACCCAGCCCTCATGTATTTATAGACATTAATTCGATCTCCTCTTAGTCTTCTCTAGACTAAACAGCCCCAGGTCTCTCAGCCTTTCCTCATAAGGCAGGTCTTCCAGTCCCTTAATCATCCTGGTAGCACTTCATTAGGCTCTCTTAAGTAAATCCATGTTCCTCTTGAACTGGGGAGCCCAGAACCGGACACAATACTCCAAGTGGGGTCTCACCAGTGTCGAGTAGAGGGGGAGGAGAACCTCCCGTGATCTGCTGGAAACACTCCTCTTAATGCACCCCAAGATACCATTGGCCTTCTTGGCCATAAGGGCACATTGTTGTCTCATGGAGAACTTGTTGTCTACCAGGACTCCAAGGTCCTTCTCCACGGAGCTGCTCTCTAGCAGATCACTTCCCAACCTGTACTGGTGCATTTTGTTGTTTCTTCCCAGGTGCAGGACTCTGCATTTGGTGTTATTGAACCTCATTAAATTCCTCTTTGCCCAGCTTTCCAGCCTGTCCAAATCTTGCTGGATGGTTGCACAGCCTTCAGGTGAATCAGCCAGTCCTCCCAGCTTCGTGTCATCAGCAAACTTGCTGAGAAGACACTCTGTCCCAAGATCAAGGTCATTGACAAAGATGTTGAACAGGACTGGAGCCAGCACTGATCCCTGAGGGACTCCACTAGTTACAGGTCTCCAGCTGGACTCTGCACCATTGATCACCACTCTTTGAGTTCTATTGTGTAGCCAGTTCTTAATCCATCTCACTGTCCATTCTTTTATCCCACATATCCTGAGCTTGCTCACTAAGATGTTATGGGAGACTGTGTCAAAAGCCTTGCTAAGGTCAAGGTAGACTACATCCACTGGTCTCCCTTCATCTATCCATTTAGTGACAACATCATAGAAGCCTATCAGATTAGTCAAGCATGACTTCCCCTTGGTAAATCCATGCTGACTACTCCTTGTAGTATATGTATGTATATGTGCCTTTGCCACTGCTTAATTTTAGGAGATACTTAAGTTTATTTGCATATAGATCATAAAGAACTTCCTTATTGGTCACAAATATGTATTTATCACTTCTGGAGCCCACTACATTAAGACTTTCCAGGTATTCAAACTAATTTTATTTGAATTTACGACACTGTACTTTTTTCTTTAATGGAGTATTCTATAAAACTCCTTATCTAAGCCCCTACTTGTTCATGAGTTTTAGGGGAAATGTTGTTTCAAAAAGCAGCATTCCTTGCTTTGGCTTTCTTTTCTTTGTTTGTTTAAGATTTGTAAGAAGAACAGATGTATTACATATGATATATCAAGATCCTGAAAGAAAGGTCAGTAACTGTTACCACAATTTTTATTCAGTGTAGTGTACATGAAAAAAATGTCAGTTACCTCTTGCCAGAGATGCTCCAACTGGCATTGAAAACTACTTTCTTTTAGTATAGAGTCTTCATTTATTTAACATCAAAAAATTTGTAAGATTTGACATTTTGATCAGTTTTAACATTATATTTTCCAGCAAGAGGTAGTACATTCATACAGACTCTTGCTGTACCAAATGTAAAGGTCTAACAGCTTAATTATTTGATGCCAAATAATTAAAGTACTTGCAGACTATTCACATTAGAATTATTATTTTGGGAATCACGGCGATCATTACTGTTTAGGGATCATATACATAACGCTAATTGTAAATGTGATTGAAAAATCATAAAAGCATATTTGTTAAAGGTTTTTTGAACAAAAAAAAAAATTTACTATTTACAATATCTGTAATTTGAGCCAGTTTGTAATATATTTTTATTTTAGATAAGTGGCTTTGGAAAGTTTCCATCACAAACTCAAAAGCAGTAGAATAAGTTTTCAGTAGTAATGATTGAAAATAAATTGCAGTTGTCTTTTTTTTATATATATTTAATAACAGGTCGAACATATGATTTGACTGCTGCGTTCCTGAAAAAGATACAAGATCCTTCTGTAATCATACCTGGGGTCACAGATGAAGAATCAAAAAAAGCATGACCAGTGGTTAAGGGAGGTGATTCTCCCCCTTTATTCCACTCGTGCGACCCCGCCTGGAGTACTCTGTCCAGTTCTGGGGACCCCAACATAAGAAGGACATGGAGTAAGCCCAGAGGAGGGCCACGAAGAAGGGTAGAGGGACAATTTGCGAGCCTGCTGCTGCCACCTTGCTGCCGTCGCTTCTAACCTCTGATCAGAAGATGGCGTTCACTCAGCACTCTGCACGGCCCCGTGCCGCCTACTCTTCCTGCTGTGTGAGGAGTCAGAGGGCTGGAGCAGCTCTTCTATGATGACACAGGGGAGAGAGATGGGGTTCTTCAACTCAGAGAAGAGAAGGCTCCCGGGAGACCTTATAGTCGTCTTTCAGTACTTGAAGGGGGCCTACAAGAAAGCTGGGGAGGGACTTTTTACAAGGCCTGTAATGAGAGGATGAGGGGTGAGGGTTCCAAACTGAGAGAGGGTACATTCAGATTAGACATTAGGAAGAAATTCTTCACTGTGAGGGTGGTGAGACACTGGAACAAGTTGCCAAGAGAAATTGTGGATGCCCCCTCCCTGGAAGTGTTCAAGGCCTGGTTGGATGGCGCTTTGAGCAACCTGGTCTAGTGGGAGGTGTCCCTGCCCATGGCAGGAGGTTGGAAGTAGAAGATCTTTAAAATACCTTCCAAACCAAAACATTTGATGATTTTATGATTCTATGAGTGTTGCTATTGATTGGGACAATAGAGGGGGATTCAGCTCCAAAATAAGAGAATTAGAAGCACCCACATGAGTGAAGTGTGTGTGTGATCTAGACTAGTCTCTAAGCTCCTCTTCTAGCACATGGAGTCTAGAAAGCAATTCAGACCAGTGGAAGATGCTGCCCAGGAGCTTGCCAGCTGTATCACTGCAAGCTACATTGACTATCAATGCTTCTTAATTTGATTGCCTAAACATAGGTACTTCCTGAGATGTTGTAGGCTACCCCACTTGACCTCCAGTTGCCAGTACAAAAAGGTGTAAGTCTCCTGTAATTCTTATGCTAGATCCATTGAGACAACTCCAGCTCCACATACACATCTCCGGTATGTTAGGGCATCATCTCAAGGTGTATTCAAGTGGCTGAGTTGAACCAAGGATCTAAAGTGGCTATATTGAGATCTTACACATTTTGCATACATACAAACACCTAAACTCAGGTGTTTAAGCATCTTGATACTTCAAAAATTTCCAGAAGTGGGAGAGTAATTTGAGAAATAAACACATGATCAACATGTACGGAGGTCTAGGACTAATAAAAGGGCACTATAAGTATTTTAGGGTTGGGGTTTTTGTTGTGATAAATGCAATCTAGGCCAAGAAGTATGGCCTTATGAACTCAAGCTGGTGTTGTGAGAGAAGAGCAAATATCTGAGGGGTGGGTGTCAAGAGGAAGGGGCCAGTCTCTTTTCAGTGGTGCTCAGTAATAGGACAAGGAACAATTGTAGCAGGATGCTCCATCTCTCAATATGCCTGCCTCAGTTTCCCTCTATGATTCGACTGCTTTTTGTCTCTCAGTTTTGCAGGCTCAGGCCTGAAATGAAAAGCTTCCCATGAGACAGGAAAGGGCCTAGAAAACTCTGAGCTGGTAACAACCTTGAAAGGTATAAACAGAGGGCAAGCTGATGTTCATAACACCAACTACTCTCTGGGGTTGAAGAACACGGGGCCCAGCCCAGCCACAACTAGGCTGGAATGGAGGTAAAGTAAGAACCAACAGAAAAACAAAAGAGTTTGCTTGGTGGGAACTGGGCCTTCATGAATCTTTCTGCTGTTTTCCTTTTATTCTCCAATGAGAGACTTTGGAGGTATGGCTAGTGGTTAAATGACAGCAGTCAATCCACTTCGTTCTATAAAAGCCTCGTCCCATTTTTGGTTGGGAGGACTTCCATACACTTTCCCAGGAGGTTGCTGGACCTTCTCCTCTCCAGTGGGGACACCTGCCAGAGAGATTAGTTCTTGAGAATTATGATCCACCCAAGGACACCTAGCTGTGACCTGGTAAGGATGAGAGATATTAATTCTTACACTGTCTTTATTAGTAAACTTAATGTTAAGTAATCTTCGTTAAGTTTAAGACTGTAGAATCCTTTAAGAGTGATAATTAATATTCTAGGCCTAGTATAGAATTTGATAATAAATAAGTGGCTGGCATTTTAATGGTTAACCTTTGTTGTTTCATTTAATTATAAGCAGTATAATTCATTGCTAATATACCCTTTGCATTCAAACTGCACTTCTGTTCGGATCTCCCAATTTCCCTACACTTTTGCTGTACTTGTGCCTTGTATCTTGAATAGTTAAGACCCCAACATTATATGCAATAAATCTTAATTGGTGCATATACATCTCATCTGCCATCTGTTCCATCCAGGACAACAACGGGTATAAGCTAGAGCACAGGAAGTTCCACCTCAGCATAAGGAGAAACTTCTTTACTATGAGGGTGATGGAGCACTGGAACAGGCTGCCTGGAAAGGCTGTGCAGTCTACTTCTCTGGAGACTTTCAAAACCCACTTGTATCCATCTCTGTGTGGCCTGCCCTAGGTGGTCCTGCTTTCATAGCAGGGTTGGACTAGATGATCTCTAGAGGTCCCTTCCAACCCCTAACGTTCTATGATTCTATGATTCCAATGAACTGGTACAGGCAATGAAATGCATGGATGTGAAAAGCAATTGATGGAAAAATGGGCAAATAGGTATTGCTAGTAAGGCAAAGGGGATGTGATAAGGAAAAAAGATGAGACAAGACAAAATGAGAGGTGACAGGGCAACAACTGAGGGCCTTAAGGGGGGATAGGAGTGAATCTGAGCTTGATGTGATGTATCTGGAAGACCTGAGAGTGAATACAGGGCAGGGATGGGTCATACCCAGAGCAAGGGACAGGGTGGGAAACCCACTGAAGGGGGAAGGTAATCACCAACCTGATATGAGACTAGAGGGTAGATTTGAATGAGCAGGAAAGAAATGGAAAAAAAACATACACAAATAGTTGTTGAGATGAGATATGTGAAACAATTTACCAGTATTTGGAGATCCTGGACATAAGTCTAGACAGAAAGTAGTTCTGGACAATTTACAAGCTATGGACCTTGAAATGAAAAAGAAAGAGCTGTCAAGAGACTCTCATACTGTCTCATGACAGAAAAACATTTGGAACACCTGTAATGAAGCTGAAATACAAAAACAGATGAAAGATATCTGTGAGTCTGGGAGTCACTGCAGAATGACTCAGTCATTGAGACCGAGGAAGATCACGTAAGAACAGGCAGCAGAATGAAATGAGAGTGTTTCCTTCTGAATTTATTTGAAACACCACAATTATAGCAAGCAGCAAAAAAATTTTAAACATCTGCCAGAATTTCTCTGCTGTGTTTTAGAAAATTTGTGTAGGGTATTAATAATTTTTACAACATATAATTACAGGAAATAAAACAAGCATTCCCAAAGGTAATTTCTTTCCATAAAAATGTAAATGTACTTTATAGTGCTGCTTATCCAGTCTTCTGTAGTCTGCTTTCTCTATTCCATGACTTTGGAAAGGGAAAATGTCTTAATGTATGGAGACTGAGTCTCCACGTTTCCAAAAACTATCAGTGTACCACTGAACACCACAAAGAATTTACAGCCTGTGTGAATTGGATGGTGCCACTTGCAGGTAACTTCAAAATATAAAAATATGAACATAGCAATAGTAATAAAAAAGAGAAACCTAACAAAATGAAGAAAATTAAGTGTAGTGCAAGTGTTTGCTTTTAGGTTCAGAGGGTGTTACGCTTTCATGTCTGTGGCAAGACATATCCCATATGGAACATGAACTGCTGCTCAGGCAGGAGGAAACCAAGGAGCTGGTCTCCCAGGATCCTCCAGCTCCTCCAGCTTTCAGCCAGAAACAATGAAGAGCTCCTGCTGAAGCCTCCCAGATCCATCCTAGGACTCACTATGATACGAGGTAAAACACAAGGCAACACCAATATTTTTCTAATAGCTGCTCTTTTTATTATGTAATCATCCCAGTCATCCTTATCAGCATCTTTGTTTTGTCCTTTTGTTACTGTTTTGGGTGACAAGCATTGCATGCTCTGCTATTTTTCTGTGGAGCATGTCACTCACAGAGGGGCTGTTGCCTGGCTCTTGATAGGTGATGTGCACACAGCCTTTCATGTTGGCCTTTTTCATGTTAAATCCTAGTTTCCTTTTGTCTGCTGCATCTTCTTTTTTATGCAGTTTTCTAGCTTTCAAGAATGCCTTTTTTTATCTTATGTTTGTTAGCAGTAATCACAAAAATGTGCGGGTCTGAGGATATTGTGAGATACAAATATTACATACGTAACAAATGAAAGTTCCGAAAGTTGGCCTAGTGTCTTACAAGTGTTTCTGGTCTGTTCTGGTAAAGGTCTATTCAGATTAGCTGGAGGATACTAAAATGGGCAGAAGGAAGTGGTAGCCAGACATTAGTGAAATTCAGAATTGTTGCTGTGTCAGTGTGTGCAAGTGGAATGAATAGTTAAAATTGTAAAAATTTTTAAAATTAAAGTGTGTTGGCTTCTGCATTGTGTAAATATATCCTTCTGTATTTTTATTGCCTTCTGTTTCAGAAATTCTGAAATGGAAATATTCCATCATTAAATTATTTTGCTTTTCCTCGCATGAATGATAATTCAGGCCTTCAGTATCTCCTTGCAGAACTGCCTTGGTGCAACACAGACTTGGCCATTAGTGCTGGTTGTTCCATAATGCAAACATTCACAGAGTTTTCAGACCTTTAGGGAGCTTAGCTGAGGAAACTATGTAGGCTCATCTTACCTCCTTCCCAAAGTGTTATTCAAAGGAAAGAGTATAACATCTTAGGACTTTTAAAATCAATTTGAAAAGAAACATGTCAGGTAGCTTCAAGTTAGGTAGAACAAAACTGAATCAAACAATTTTATTTCAGTTTAGACCAAAAATATTTGGAGAACTTTTTCCCAAATAACAGGGTTTTTTTGGATGAAACTATTTTCATGAGGAGTCCCCCCTGTACAAAATAAATGGTTACCTACCATGTTTATGCTTTCTAACCAGTTTTAGGGTTTTTTTCCCTGAAGTTTAAAACCAGATCTCTTGCTGCCATCTGGTGTTGTCACATAGAGTGGTTGGAATAGTTACCCACAACATTGAATTAAGTACATAATATTGTACTTTCTAAGTAGTCTTTAAGAAAGGTGAACAAAATTTACTGTACAATGCTGTATTTAAGCAAGTGCAGGAGATTTTGTTTGTGAGAGTGAAAGAGGATTCCAAAACCTAACTTTCTGATTAATTTAATAACGATGTAAAAAATGGCACTGATATGCTAATTGTGTTGCCCTTTCACTTGTGCAAATACTCATATGAGAAAAAAATGGATGGGGTTAGGTGCTATGCCAAAATATCAGCTGGAGGCTGGTTTAGGTCTCTGCCCTACAAATGCTTACACATCTGGTACTGCCCAGATCTCTCACACCCATATGAAAGCATGCACACAGCTGCTCCACTAAAACAAAATGAAACAAATAAAAAACTGAAAACCAAACACACCTAACAAAAAACCCCACACCAAAACCAAACCAAATCAACCAAAACAGCACCCCAAAACAAACCAACAAGAAAAGGACAGTTGTGAAAATTGTGCTTTAACTGGACAGAAAATGGCATAGTTCCTCAGCCAAGAATACATGGAAGCAGGGATCTCTCCTTCCCCCTAGCAGGCTATGAAAAGGCTGCAGATCTCTCAGAGGGGAAATGAAGAATTAGTAACTGAAGAATAAAAACAAGAGGCTTTTGTATCACTCCATAAGACAGAGAATAGTGGCAACATAATTTCCTTGTCTGCCAAGTGGTGATCACTTGGTGACTGGATCTCACTCCAGATCATTAGCCCTGGTGGATTAAGAAAGGCCTCTCAGAGCTCCTTTTGGATTTTCTTCAGATTAGCAGATACGATACATTTTTTAGAGGTTATCACTGAAAAAGAGGAAAGAAAAACTAGGTGTTCACTGTTACATAAAAAACTCCCGAATAACACGCCAAGCTATGAAGAGTACTGATATTCTGATGCATCAGAGGATAATTTATTACAAGCCTAAACCCCAACCCTCTAACGTCCTCTACCACCAGCTCTGCACCCAACACTGATGCTTTGTCGAGCTCATAGCCGTGCATCAATGGACTGCTTATCTTCCATATCTGAAAGTCTAATTATAATATCCCACAGGAAGCCAGTTTATGTTTTGCCCTTAAGATTGCGTTTTGATTAAGGTGAAAGGTGAACTTCAGGACTGAATGTCTGTTTGTTCATTTTGGTTAACTGCTCACTCAGTTTCTCAACTGATACATTTACATACCAAGGTATGGCTCTCGGGATGGGATGCACCAGGCAAAATGGATGAGATTTTGCCTGATCTGGCATGTCACCTTACAAAGTTCCTTACCAGTTACCCAGCAAGTTTGCTGCCATTAAGTTTTCCATGGTGGCATCCTCAGTTTCCCATGTAAAAACATTCTGATGGATTACAAACTGTCCTTCATTTTATATCTTTCACTCTGAAATTGAAATAAAGAAAATAATAACAATTATGTTATAGAGCTGTAAAGATACCAGAAACGGGATGGAGGGGAGACACAGTAGGGTGTGACCAGTCTGTTCTACTTAGCCTTATGTTGAGGTAATGGTCTCTTGCCTTGTTCTATTTCTTTATTTATTTACATAACCTTCCTTTTCTTAGCATTTTCTTTGCATTTATCATGGCACCAATATATGTTCTCATTAGCACTTTGGAAAGGTTTGGCATTCTTCCATAATGACATAGCTTGGAGCAGGAGATGTAAAATCTTCTGGAAGGCTTTACACCGGAAGTAAAACACTGTCTTTCAGTAAAGTCACTAAAAGTCACCCTTTTTTTTTTTTTTTTCTTTTTCTTATTTGTCCCTAAATTGGAATTAAAAGTAGCATGTACAGAATAGCAGAAAGAAATGTATCAGTTACAAAAAGACTACTATTTCAGTCTAGGTTGTTTTTTATAAGCCTGACTAGCAAAATTGTGCCTCTTGTAGACCTGGAAAAAAGCAATACCAGATTGACTACACATACTCAGTTTGAAACCACACTAAACAGAGATTAGGAAAAAAACACATTCTATATATGTTATTTTATTAGCCGAAAATGCATGTGAAACCCCCTTCTGTTATTCTACTGCTGGTTGTTTCTGTCCAAAATCAACAAATGAGTTTTCCCAATAGAGGAAGGGAAAAAAGAAGAATTGAAGAAAAAAAAAAATCGATCTCTTCTGAACAAATCAAACACGGGCAGAGTGGACAGAGTTTCTGCAGAACTGTGATCTATTGTCATGCTGAGAATAAATGCTTTAATATGATCTCAGAAATACCATGTGTATGGTCTAAGCTAAAAAACTGTGTAGTTCAAAGGACTCGACTCCAGTGAAAATGAATGGAAATTTTTCAAAGATGACAAGGTAAATGGGAAAGAGGGCATGAAGAGACTGATATATTCAGCCAAAGCAAGCAAGACTAAGGGGATATGGGTGCTGCTTATAACAGAAGACTTGTGTAAAAGTGAACAATTAGGAAGGACAAATAGTTATTTAATCTATTAACTAACACTGGTAAAAGAATAAATAGGGAAAAGATAACCATCATGGTTTTAGATTGGAAATGAAAAAAAAATTATAAACCTTTAATGGAAAGATTTTCTTTAGCAGCCTTCTCATGGGAAAATGGAAGGAAAAATATATTTTTAAACAAAGTTTAATAGTGATTTTGAAATAATTACTTTTTTTCTTTTCTTTTTTTTTTTTTTTTTTTAATAATAGCAAAAAACCAAATGCAATGATCTCAGGGATCACTCCAGGTCTACATTTCTGCCTTCATTTCCAAACCATTAAGTGCCAGAGAAGAACAGGGAGAAGGCAGCTTCACAGGGGAGCTGTCAGATAAACAAGTTTTACACTGTGAAACTCCTACCTGCAGATCAAGGTAAGAATTTATATACGTATACATATACATATGCATATGCATATACATTTAATTTCTCTATGTTCCCAGTTGTATAAATGAACTATTCAGTGTTTGAGTATGGATAGGATTGATGTTCAGAAATACAGTGGTATCCTACATATCCTACAATATCAGTTCATCCTTAGTATTTATGTTTCAGATTCAAGTTTGGATTCAATAATCTTTGGAACAAAACCTGAATTTGAATTTTTACCTGCTCTGATATTGCAATCTCCTCACCCCTCTCCTGGTAATTCTGACAAACAGATTCAGCTCAGGCTCATCTAAATGAAAACCTGATTCTGTGGCTATAAACTCAATGACAAAATATATTTAAGAGGATCTCTATGGATACATTACGTACTACAGCTGCAGTACCAGAATGGTTCAGATCGTACTAACAATTTATTTTTGAACTAAGCAATTGTATATGCAGAAAATTTCCACAAGGTGGGGATGAAGTAATGTTTCATATCAATAAGTTTGCTTTGTACAGGATTTAGTTTATAGCTTGTATTCCTTTTCAAGTTTTATGGAATAAAAATTTCGTCTTACAAGTCAGGAATTCAAATAAAATATTCATGAAAACACAATAGCTTTTCACAGAGTAGTGTACAATACAATATAGGCGTGTTTAAATAGCTTGAACAGTATAATCCTAAAACTTATTAAGCCCTGGTCCTGAGAGAGTTCAATTCAGTATTTTTCACTTTAATTTAAAATTGATCTTATGCATAATTTGCCTAATGTTTTATTACCCTGGATTTAAACTTCAACATTCTAGTTATATAATTATGAAAAAATATGCTGGTTAATAAAAGTAAATGTTCATCTTATAATGCTGAATACAAATAAGAATGTTTTTTTGTAGCATAATAGGAAAGAAAATTAAAAGCAAAAATTGTAATGAACATAAATCAGATCAAGGGAAATTATGAACTAAGTGTAACAGGATGTCAAACCTTTGAATAAAAGGTTCTGCATATTCATGATATGAACGAGTGCTTTTACTAGAATGTTTTGCCTAGTTTGGCTAGTGCTCTCATTTCATAAGAGACATGAATTATTTCAGAGCTTGCTCACTTCCTTGTTTGAAAGAGATAACCAAAACATTTTGGTTATTAAGAATAAGTTAAACATTGGCTTGATCAAGAGCTACAGGAAACAAAACTCCTGGTATTAGAACCCCAGTGCTAACCAGTTATGTTAATTTAGCTGTGTGTTGTGTTAAACACCATCTAAAAATGGAAGAAATTATGCATCTAATGACATAAATGAAAAAGAAAAGGCATGTGCCACAGTCAAACTGAGACTCATACCTTTACCTGTTTGCAAACTGAGCACACAAGTTTCCTATTTAGATTAATTCTACAAAACTGTGGTAGATTATGTCAGGGCCCAATACTCTCTGAAGAGATACTTTTAGATATTCCACTCAGAGAAGGTTTAAAGACTTAATACCAAATTTACTTGTTCAAAGATGCTTGACTCTACACAGGTTTTTGATTTAGCAGCATGATCAGCACTGTATTGAAATCACAGCATAAGCACAATATAGCAATTGCAATATACAGTTGGATCACAACACAAATGGGATTCCCATTGATCATGTCAATATGGTCACTGTCACAATGCTGGGTCTCCCCTGTTGCTGGGAGGAATACTTAAGTTGAAGCTTGCTCAAGTCCTCTGCTTTCTTCTAAGGTTGTTTTATTGGTTGCTCAGATTTTATACTCTGTTTTGGGCTGAGGCACTATGCACTTTCTGCAGGTCTGGCTAGCTCAGGCAGTCACTTCTCTTCTGGTGTGATCAGACTGGTTCATCAGCACAGCTCCACTTGACACTAGAGTTACCATCCACTATTTTGCACTAGGATAATGGAGTAGGTAGGAAGCATACTGACTGGTACGTTGGCTGGTGACCAATTAAGTGGCAATAAGTTACAGCCACACAGCAGTGTGGATTTCAGCTGTGGATCCTAAATCAGTGACTTCATCTATTAGTCCTGCATCTGTTAATTGTGTATTATCTCCTTATCGTGCCATTTCTGTCAGTTTTATTCATTTATCTGGTTGCCAGGGACACACTCAAGTTCCAGGCATAGTCAGTACCATATAGTTAATTCAGATCATATAAATTTCCATATTACATTTGTTTTTATATTCTTTTCCCTTTAACACTGCAAATGTTCACTGTATACTTTTCATTGGTTTTTAACCCCATAAATGTCCTTTTCAGTAGTCTGTTTTGAAGCTGATTATAAATGGCATGTCCAAGATTGCATCAATAATGTGGCTCTAGTAACTAGTATTCATGTTTCTCAGGCCTATTTGTAATTGCTTTATCTTACATGTTTGGTTTAAAAAGTATTGGTCTTGATCTTCTGAATTATGGTCGGTACTGGACAATTCTGTTCCTAAAAAGGTGTATTAATGTACAATTTCTGCAATCCCTACTTAAGATAGAAGTTTGCTGTAGATGGCAGAATACTTTTATTATCAGCAAGACATAAATACATTAGTTGAAGCTATTTAATTGCATACATTATTTTATAACACTTTTATTAGCTGTTAGCAATTCCATTAGCACCATTGGGTCATTAACTTTGATACAACAGACAAGTGCAATTTTGTTGTAATCAAGAAAGTAATAAAAGGATAGGTTGTGCACCACAGGACAATTTACAACGACAATAAAGGCTAATGAATTCTATTATTCACTCTCTCCTTTTAAAGGTTGAGTTTAGATTATGATACCAAACATCTGGGGATTAAAGCAGGTAAGAGAGGGGACATTATGTTCTAATACAGAATTTAGCATTTGCACTCAAGAGATTAGAATGAAAGAATAGAAAATAAATAGATTCCCATGGGTGATGTAGATGTGATGCTGTGATGACAATACTTTGAATCTCTGAGGAAACCTATTCTTCAGTGTGATTGTGAGTCAGCAAGATTAACCTCAGCTAGATTTTACCTTGGCTGTTGTTGCAGCATGAGACAGAAGTGCTAGGTTTTTAGGTTTATATGGAGAGGACTCCAAAAAAGAAAGAGTGGATTTATCCAAGATGGGCAGACAGCTTTGCTTTTCCTCTGTATGAATTAGCATTAGGCTTGGCACAGGTTCCCTTGACACGAGAAATGTTGGTGAGGCTTTGAAATCCCACTGTCCCCATCAGGTTTGCTTCCACTCATGCCTTATCACAGTCCTTTTGGAATTTCAGGGGCTGAATAAGATATTGGCAAAAGGTTAGAATGACAAAAAGTGACACGATCTGATTAGGACCTGCATTACAGTGAACAGATACAGGACTGCTTTCCAAAGATTTGCCAGTTTTAAGGTTGGAGAGAGGCTTTGAATTTTAGAATATAGGGAAGCCGCCAGTAGAGGGTAGAATAATTTCTGTAATCTCTTAGAAATTTTTGTGTTTTGCAGCAAACCTCCTCAAGGGTTTGGGAAGAAACTAAAGTGGCTTGAAGTCATGCTCTGTTTGTAATCTCAAGGTTATACCATTTTTTTACTTAACTAAAATAAAAACACACAAACAAAAAACAAACAAAAACAAACAAAAAATCCGTCTTCAACAGAAAAATATCAGAAATTATCAGAAATTAGCTCTACCTCTTGAGGTATGTGCTGCAGCAGTCTATAGCATCATGCCTAGTCCTATAATGCTCAGACTTTTGACTGTATTCAATAGAAAGCACAGAAAGAGTGCTTTCCACTGTAGAAAGCTATATGAATGACCTGGTGGCTATGACAATCCCATGCTTCCTCTTGCCTTTTTTCTTTTTTTCTTATTCTTTTCCTTTTTAAGTATGGGAAGCGAACCTGAGCCTTTCACTGACTCAGTGAGAAAAAGGTTGGGTGAGGTGTACCCAAATGCAGTTTAATTTTGTATAAATGCTGTTAGTTCCATGCCTCCTCACTTCTATCATTCACGACTGCAGGGGGACCACAAACCATGCCTTCATCTAAATCTTGCTTCTAACTTTTACCACCTTACTGACACAGCACTCCCTTGGTCCTGTTTCAGTATCCTGAATGGAAAGGCAAGTGCAGGACTGCTGGTGTTCTTTGACCAGACCTTGTGAGTAGCTTGCTTGGGGAATCAAGAGCTTCTGATGAGTTGATTAATGTTAGCTGCCAGTCAGCTGACAGGGACAATCTATTGGCCAGCAAACCAAAACAACATATGCACAATTACTGTCAGACAAGACCTCCCTGAGGTTGTGCCAATTATTCATGTATATCCAGAGGCTTGGCTACTTGCAGGCAGTTTGAAATCCCTGCATAGCTCTATTCTGCAAAAGGTGGCCTTTTTCTGCCTAATCAGGCAATTCCAAATTAATTCTTTTTTGTCTATCAGCACATATTGGATCAGTGTCCTTAGGGAACCAAGGTGCAACACTGTTCATTTCCTGACTTTGAAAGTGCCTGAGGCAACTGGATTCTTACCTCTGCCAGAAGCATGGCATCTTTTGGCCTGTGCCTTAGTGAAGACTGTCAGCAGATGTCTAAGGCATCTCCAAGTGTAGTGGTAGACAAATTTTGCTCTATCTTCATTCTGGTTTGGATGCCAGTTTAAGTAAATTTACAAACAATACTGTATCTGGAACTTGGTGAAAAACTACATATAACTTTTCACTTAATTAACTTGTGAGTCACCAAATTTTATCAGAAATAGAGTAAATGGAGACATTTAAATTAACTGCAAGGGCAGGGAGATTTTTGTACTCAGATGAAATGCTGTCAAACACTGGAACAGATTGCCCAGAGAGGCCATAGAATCTCTGTCCTTTCAGATATTGTTTTCCAACTGATGACTTCCTGAGCAGCCTGCTTCAGCTTGACCTTCTTTGAGTGGGAGCTTGTACTAGAAGGCCTCCAGAGGTCCCTTCCAGCACATTTTATTCTCTTCTTTTGATTTAGTGCTATTTACTGGCATTGTTGCATATGCTGCTGATCAGCAGCTCAAGTAAGCAGCTAATAAAAATTAGATTATTCATAACAAATATGGGCATTTAAGGTTTTCAAACCTGTACTTTACAGTTCAAGCATACCAGTAGGCAGTGTAATACTGTTGGAAGTAGCAAGTAATTCTTAACACTAGCAATTTCTAGTCCGTCAACTTCACACTAGTTGTAGTTGAAAAACTGCAGCTTCCTACCAAGGGTGATGTTCAATTCCATGTTAGAGCTGGAGCTTGAATCTCACTTACTAAGATTTTTGGGCTAAACTGAGCTATTCAGGGTTCACAATTCTTCCCAGTCATTTGCATGTAACAGGTATGTTTGGCCACCTTCACTGGCAATCATTGAAGGAATTATGTTCTCAACATGCCTCCACTTTTCTTCTGTTCACTGTTGTACTGCAGCCTTCCAGCAGCCTCTTTTTGTCAAAATTATTTTGCTGCCTCAGCCTTCAGCTCATGCTGCTGTTGACTCTGGATACAACTTATGATCATATATTCAATATAATGATGACTCCTTCTTCAGGGGGAGTTTTCAACCACTGACAAATCTGAGCTCACCAGCTCATATCCATCCTGACAGCTCCTTCCCTTAACCTCCCATTGCATTGCTGGAAAGGGTATAATGCCATTTCCTACCTCTCAGCTGATAGATGACCACCCCCCCCCCAGTGCTTCCCCCCAACCAAACAGCTCTGTTTTACCCAATGGACTTCATACTTCAGCCATACCCATACTTCAGCCAAGACCATGTGTAACACTATTTGTGTTCAGTGAAGAGCAATAAATAAGCATTTCATTAGATTTACCACACATAATGTTCAGGAAAATCAAGCATGGCTGTACAAATCTGAGATTTAATAAAGGATGGGTGATGTTTTTTTCTTCAATAAATTCCTTTCCAATCCCTCCTGAACATATGTTTCAAATGCACATATGGAGATACATACATATATGTGCATATAAATATATATATGTGTACTTACAGATCACTGTGACCTGTATTGAAGGGAAAGGATTTGAGCTCTGGATTACCTTTATGAAATTGTCATCGTATATTTGTGCAGTGGGCTTCTGAAAGTAAAAAAAACAAACAAATCTTTTAAGCCACCAAGTTATGCTGCTCATAATTCCTCAGTGAAACATGGAGAAAATGCTTATGTTATGAAGAAATCACGTATTTTATGAAGGCTTTGCAAAATGTGAAATTAGAAAGTTGCTGTTCTACCCAAAAGCAGACAACTGACTTGCAAACGTGTACATATCTGTCTAAGATCTGAGGAAATATTAAAATAAATATTTGCACTGAATCCTCAACTTTCATCACATATTTTCAGTCCAGAAGGTAGGAAGTAACAAAGGAGTGGAAGGGCCATGGCCAGTGTGCTTTAATTATAGTATTGAAAGTGAATTTCTAAGGAAAAAACCTAAAAATATCACTGAAATACTTCACCTGAAATTAGGAAGCCATGGAAGAAATAGTCAAGGAGTCAAAAGTGTTTAAAAACTCAGACAAATCTGTAGCCAGATAACAGTCATAATAACATTAACATTTGCTTGTTAGCTCTATCTATACATAGAGATTGATTGCAAATCATATCTTCAGAAAGGGAAGTGAATGAGAACAGATCAAAATATTTGAAGACTGAGGGAAAACAAAAATCTGCAACCAGATAACCAACATAACAACCAGCCAACCCAAACAACAGAAAAAACAAAACAGAACAAGAAGTTTCTTAAGATTGGACAAGAGGTTATTTGGACCTGACTTTGTAAATCACTCTCTTAGGCTTAGTTTCCATCTTCCTAATGTTGCAGATATAAACTCATCTATCTGCTTCTGAAAGTTTGAAGCCTTTCTGCTGCCTCTTACTCAGTGCAATGTAGCCACTTTCACAGAAGATGGATTATAGGAAAAATTAATTAGTTAACCTTCCAGTGGAGCAGGAGGAATGGTTGCTCATAAGTTAGAAAGAAGACCAGACACCGCTGTCACAGGCAGTGTCTTATATAGACTCTTCACCAAAGTTAACTTTTCTGCTCATGCTGGAAAAGTTTCCAGGAAACAGTAGAAATTTTTAGATTAATTAGTGAAAGATCAGTTGAGAGTAGCCACAAGATGTCATTGTGGGCCTATGAAGATAACCACAGTTAGTGTTGGAAAAATATAAATAAATAACATAAATTAGAAACCACAGCTAATATTCTGTTTCATAAACTAATCCACAATAAAAATAAAATAAATAGGTCATAATATAATTAAAGTTCTACAATATTTAAATTTAACTTTTTGATGTCTCACCAGTTAAAAAAATTCCAAGAACCCCATCCAGTGATCAGGAATGTTAGGTATGTAGGGATTCAGGGATTCACACTAAATGATGAATCACTGGAGCACATATAAAATGCCAATAAGGAAGGGTGACTAAATCCTGCACCTTGCAGGGAACAAAGTGCCCAGTTTCATGACTCAGAAAGGTACCTTCACCAGTCTGAAATTCAGTCATTATCTATTACTGGGGACTGGAATTCTCCAAAGTATTATAGTAAGTTCACTAGTGAGAAATGCAATGTAATTAATGCTGGAGAGAAAAAAAAATGTACGTCCTACAGGTTCAACATTTAACATATTTATTTAGAAAAGGAACCTGGGCAACACATTGACCTATAGTGATCTGTGCTCAAAATCCACAACTGGGATGCACAAGAGAAAAGACAGTTCTTTGAAAAGGCTGCAATATTGCTCTTCTGAGAATTTCGAGTGTATGAAAAATTATGACATTTCAGAATTTTCTCCTCAAATAAAGAATACCACCTCTCCTATACAAAAATGAATGCAGTATAAAGTTGTCTTTTTGTTCAGGTATCACAGCTATTTCTAATTAATGTACATGACCTGTATGCATTTGGTGTTTTTCCTAATTTAGCCCATATTCCCTTAGTGAATGACCTGTGCTTCCATTACATCTTAAAGATATTTCCAGTAATTAAATGATCACCAGATTCCGTGATCTAACTCCCACTACAAAAATTAGGAAACAAAAAAAAGAGAAGATACCCTTATTTTTAAATATAAGCCCCTTTAAAATTATTAAATAATTCCATATTTGTTCAGCATCTTAGCTATTTTATGAACTTCACAAAGAATTAGTTTGGCTATATGAAAGAGAAAATGTTATTGTGAAAGGAAAAATGCAAGTAATGTTTTTGTTACTTGCAGTAGCGCAATTCCCTTGGCACTGACAGGATTAATATGTGGCTATTGTTGTTCCTTCCTGAACATAGAAATGCTCTCCAGAGAGTGACAAATGGTTTTAACATTATATTTATTATAGATATTATATCTCTGCTTTCACTATGAGGAGTTGTTTTATGCTTTTTGGACAAATCTTTTGCAAAAGCTAGTTATTCTCTTGTATGACAGATCTCACTTTTCTTATTTAATTTATTGTAATCTCTCAAAAAGGAAAAAGAAAAAAAATTATGTGGATCAAAGCTATAGCCATGGGGCACTTAAAGATTTACCATTAGAATGCAAAATACAGTGGTGTGTGGAGCAGAAAGTAGCCATTGGATATTTTTATTAAATATTGCCTAGATGTCTTTCAGGCTCTAGAGGAAAAGATTTATTCTTACTTAGTTTATTCTTTTATTTTATTGCTATGCTTATGTCTAAACTTATCAACAGAAAGTTTGTACTTCAGTGGGAGCACAGCTGGGGTCTTACAGCCAAATCCTTGTTACGTTTTGGGCTAGATGATAAGGCTTTGTAAACCACTGCAGGTTCAGAATGTATTGGATAGAAGAATAATGAAGTTATCAGCAGACAGCAGTGATTTTACCAAAAAATTTTCAGTGACATATGAGAAAACTATAGGGGGAGGAATGTTCAAATAACAGCCTCAAAGGGTCTATTGTTGCAGTAGGAACTCCTGCAGCTCAGATGACGAGACGTGGGATGGTGGCAGACACTGATGTTGTACCAGCTGAGATGTTTAAAGCAGTTGATGTTGAGAGAATTGTTGGGATGACAGACTGTCTCAACATAATCCTCTCTGCTAGAAAAACATGCAGTGGAATGAAAAAGGCAAATAGTGCCTTTGAACTACGTTTCACTGTGAAGACAATAGGTATAAAGTTAGAGACAGTTTAGTAATAATGCATATGATGGAACGGGGAAAGGGAATTACCAGAAAAAGGCTGTCTGAAGACCTTAACCACTGGTAAAGTAATTAAAGCAAGTAATGAAAATGGGGTTTGTCTGTTAGTTTGGTGAGGTGATGCCAAGGGAAAATCTGTGCATCAGGTCACTTAAATATCAATATTGGAAAAAATAGAACAAGAGATTTCTGTGGGAAAAATATGTCAAGTGATTGATGGTCATTCATTATATAGGGATAGGAATATTAATTGTTGAGGAGGTTTGATGACGATCTCCTGCTACCAAAACGAAAATATTCTTTTGGATGCTAAATAAGGTGAGATTTGGTAGACCATGTGATAAATCCTATTTCAGGTTGTTCTCATTGAGGAAAAGATGAAAGCTTTTGGCAGAGATGCTAGGTCTTCCATGTGGAAAGATCTTTCCAAAGGAAACTCCTTTGCTTACAAATGAAACTGTTCTTTGTACTTACTTTCAAAGTTTCAGCATCTTCCTGAACACTCTCCTCTGGGAGAGAACATCAGGGATAGTCTCCTTTTGTGATCCATTCTGTAAATTTAATCTACACTGTTCAGATAACATTTGTATGTTTTTGTAAATGCAGGGACACCCTGTGTTAAACCCCTCTATGTGGAGTGGGAACACCATACTTAAAACAACCATGGGAAAGATGGATATGGAATGAATAATGTAGCATTTAAGAAAGGAATTTTTTCCTAATTCATCAGTTGCAGTACCAATAGCAAATTGCAATAGTGATAACATAAAATACTGTCTTTATTATTTGGGATCTACATAACATTGAAAAAGGTATAGCTGCCACACACAAGGCCTATTTTTGCCATCGAGTAACCTAAAAGGCAATAGTAAAATTTCAGTTGTCCTTGATTCCATGGTAGAATTTTATCTCCTTATATTTCATTTGGGGGAAGGAGGGAAGGAGGGAGGGAGGGATTACATAATTCCTTGACTATACTGTGCAGCTCAGATAGATAAACTAGTGTCACTAATAGAAATATTATGCTAATCCCTAGTGACACTCAGTATATGTGTCTGTATATTTAATATAAAAGTTTGTCCCCTGCAAAATATGAATACTAATAATTTGTCTCAGTTCAAGACCTTACCTTCTAGTCCCATACTCAAAGCTGTAGATAGCTTTCCATTTATCCAGAGAAAATAAATGTAAAATGAAACTCTTACATTCTGCTTTTACACCCTGATCCTAGTTAGAATCTGAATTCTTTAAATTAAAAAAAAAGAAAGCTTACTTTACTGGCATTTTGAAATTTTCCCACATGATCTTAGTTGTATATACACTTAGGATGTTCTCTGTCGTGCCAAATGATGAAATGTTATTGGTCAGCATTACACCAGAATTAATGTAGTTGGTGAAAAATATAATGTAGGTATTTTAATACATAATTTTCTTCTTGCACTTTTTTTCCCCCCTCTGATTTGCTTTGTGTTTATAAGGCCATGGAACTTTGCAGTTTGATTTCATATCTTCTGCAGGGTATGACTGAGTTCAGATAGCCTCTTAGATACAATCTACATCTCGTAACTTAAGGAAAAACTAGTCCTGACTAAAGAGGAATTTTGTCATTTGGCACATCTGTGGTAGCATATTTGGTTTGAAAAGTGACAGGAGGAATGCACAGTACACCAGTGGCAGTTAATGTAGCAAAGACACAGTCATCTAAAAGGTGGGAAAGGTGCAAATCAGCAGATTTTGGGCCATAACACCATGAGTTCCTTCCAAATTCTTTGCTAAAGTTCTACAATTAAAGGAGCTGAACTGAGAGTAGTCAGAAAATAGTGACTGGAAAAGTGAGAGAAGAAATTAACAAAAAAATTAATAACTGAGCTGATATGAGTTGACTGACATGAGGTAAAAATCATCAACTAAAAAAAACCCTGGTGATTAAAAAAAAATACAAAAAATTATAGTCTCTGGAGTTCCCCAGTGTGACGAGGATTTTGCGAGTGTTTGAGTATGTACATAATAAACGACAGCTCTGGTGTTCTCAGCAATGAGCTAAGCAGAAATGACATGCAAAAATACTGGATGAAGGGAGCAAAACAGCAAATAGAAGTGACTCATGAAAGGTCAATGACCCAGTAATGAACAGCATGAAGGTCTGTGCCTCACTGCAGAGGCCTTTCTGCTGAACTACACAGTTTGCCTAGTCTCATATTACATTGTTTATAAGAAAGACGTAGAGTCTAGGGAGAGAAAACAGAAGACCCAAGAAAGCTACTTGAATTGTTTATTAGTCTACACCATATTCAATACAGCTTGACTAGTGGGCATCATCTGATGCATATGGAAGAAGGATTGATTGGTTTTCCTCATAAAGTATAATACATCAGCTGGTAGGAAGCTGTGAGGGAAGCACACAGTAGTACTCTTAATGAGTACAGAAAGCTACTAAGGTACACCTAAAGCAGACTCCTGGAAAAAATTAACTCTAGGAGGCAATCAGGGGAGAGAGTCAGTAAAATATTCTATTTAGACTTCCACTGCATATGGATGTATATGTGCATACACCACCATAAAAAAAAAGAAAAAAAAGAGGAAACTATCATACACACAGTGAACTACAAGTATCTGATAAATAAAAGTGAGGGTATTTTATTCAGCACTTATAAAGTAAAGAGTACATATTTCCTTCAGCATTGCAATATTTGAATTAGCCAGAGATATTGCATTATACATGGAGATTAAACCAGAACTGAATTCAGCAGAAATGGAGAAGGAAGCCACAGAATTTTAAATAGGTCTGTGATACTGCAGCCTATGTGGCTGCTGTGAAGATTTGCCATCCCTAATGAATAATGCATAGAGTATGGTTTCTTTCAAGGGAATAACAGGCTATCTAATGAAAACTTTGAAGGAGGTTACAATTTACCTGCCTGAAGTGACGACAAAAAAAGCTAGATAACTTATTATAAAAAAAAAAAAAGGTATTAGCCCCAGCAAAGGTAAAAAGCAGCTTATTCTCTTAGTTTGTAATTATTCTATCACTTGTTTTGGCTCTGAAGATGCTGAATTAACAATATGTTTAAAAAAGCAGTTTGCACATCACTAGAACAATATATTTTTTTCTTTGTACATTGAAATAAGATGAATTACGAGATGTCATAGTATGCCACTAAAAGCTAATTTCAGTATGCTACCCACCAGCAATACAGGCACGTGGAATATTTATTTTTCACCTTTTTTTTGTTTGTCTTTTTTCTTCATTAACTTGCGAATCAGGGGACACTTTAGCTGAGTGTATCTATTGCTGCATATTATATTTGACACTTGTAATTTTGTCTGGAATGCATGGATGGCATGGATTCCTAGCAAAATTAGAAAGTGTCAGGAAAGTAAAATTAAGAAGAATCAATATGTCTGATTAGTTTAATGTGAAGAATTTTATTCATCTGTAAAGAGCTGAAGGCTCTACAGTGACTTCATTTCGTATGTTTGTCATATAGTAGTAGAAAAGGGAATGCAATCTGTAAGACCAATCATTCTGTAAAGATTCTTGAAAATATTAACATAATTACTGACTGGTCTAGAAGGCTGAAAGACTATCTGTGTGTCTGGGATCAGCACAAATACCGATGCTGAGTGAATTAACAGAACTGGATGTCAGCTACTTTAATATAAAATTATGACTTGTTTTGTGGGTTTTTTTCACTAACATAGTAAGAAGCAAGCATGCAGTGCCTTGAAATGATACAAGAAATCTACGCTAAGTGACTGATAAAACAGAACTGTTAAATGCTCAAAACCCATACTTTATGCCCTCTTCTTCTTGTTGTAAGTGTACCACATTGCATGCTCTGATTCTGATTAATGTACAACAGAAATGAATCCACTGCAGTTGCTGGGGATGAGCTCAGAATCAGACCTGAAACATTTGAATGAAGAGACAGAAAAAAAATCCAGATTGTTTCATTTAGAAGCACCCTTTCCATTCCAAAGGGCTCAAAAGAAAATACAGCTTTATAACCCAGTCTTTATATTCCTTCTCTGCACATTTAAAAATGTTTGCTTTGTACTGCAATTGATTTGAAGGTACGTGGTGATTTCTTGGTTTGCCAAAACACAGAATATTCTGCCCACAGTAGTGGCTTTGCTAATGTGTCTGGGAAGGAGACCAGTTCTTATACAACTTCAACATTTTTGTCAGCTCTATAGTCATATAATATCTGGGGTTATGATAGACATTATTGAGGAGGCTTGGGTCCATGGAGTGGCTAGGTTTCTTACATTACAAAGAAGCATTTCCTGAATCATCATTTCTTTGTGAAGTTTAGTTAAACAAAAAATTCAACCTTACCATCCTTTCTTTATTGCTTTTACTTAAGTACAGAAAAAATACAGTGATCAGCTTTAATGCAGCACAGCCATTCATTTCAAGATTAAGATTAAAAAAAATTACCTGTATATAGGTAATAGAAAAATATAGTTATTGTCATTGACTGCAAGAAAGATTCTTTGGCAATGACATTAAATTGTTGAAGTCATTGTCAAGAAGTGTAAGATTTAATGGATAAGGAAAATATCTCATATCTGCAGATATCTTTACCTGGAACTTCTGAAGTTGTCTCTAGGCACCACTGCTGTCAGACATATGACAAGAAGTGAGGTGGACCAAGGACTGTTTCAGCATTTATCTGTGGTCTTTGGTATTAGCTTCAGGCACAATCAGT
This sequence comes from Hemiprocne comata, assembly GCA_020745705.1. Taxonomy (NCBI): domain Eukaryota; kingdom Metazoa; phylum Chordata; class Aves; order Apodiformes; family Apodidae; genus Hemiprocne; species Hemiprocne comata. Next base: position 39,167,899 of record CM036589.1, read on the forward strand.
TCTTCCAACTGTAGAGCTGTTCAAATAAGTTTCATTTTCTCTTAATTTGAAAATTAACCTTTTTCTTTTTATTAAAAAAAATAACTACTCTGTATCTAATTTTCTTCACGTAGTACATACAATGTATTTTCCTACTCTGGGGGTAGCACAAGGTATTTGGAATACAGACAATGAAGATCAAAGGAAAAGCAGAACTTAGAAATTATAATAATATGTCTTCAGCTATACAACTGTATACTGGGGAGAAATATGACTTCTACAGAAGGGACAGGAGGTACACCAAAATGAAGCACTCAAACATCAGTTCCCATAACTGCAGGAAGAGGTCCAGGTTGCTCCAGAATCATTCAGGAAAAAATGGAAACGGTCCGTTCCCCACAGCTTTGTACATGACTTTCAGAAACAGATATCAACTCAATTTAATCTGCCTTTTATCAAGACAAGGTAAATGCATTGCCCCTCAGCAGAAACTCTTCAGACTGCAGTAATCAATTAGAAAATAGAAAATGCTAAAGTATGAGGTTGGTATTTACATATATGCCTGTGCAATATAAAGTAATTATTCACCGCATCTATGTATATATGGGAAAAGAGAAGTTTAAAATTAAATACATTTTTTTTGCACTTACTAAAAAAATAGCTTCAGATATCATTGGGAAGACATACATAATTTTCCTTATAGCTGAATACTCTATTCTGTACTTAGAATTCTAGAAAGAAATGTTCTGCTCCGTTAGCAGTTAAAATAAAAAAGGAATATGTCTGAGGCCAAATCACAGTACTATATAATATGTAGGCTTTATATACTTCCTTCTTGCATAACAAAATTTATTAAGCTTGTTTTTCATAAATAGCATTTAAACTGCAGCTTAAAAGTATGTCATGAGCTACTGTTCTCCATGGAAAGCCAAGTAGTTGTCTAGTAAGTGATTAATTATCAATAGAAGACATGAGAAAATTTCATCAGTAGCTTAGAATTACTATTGTATGGCTGATCATATATACCAATGTGAATTTTTGTATTATATTGCTATATTATAGTTTAATAAATTTTATATGACTTAAAACTATTGTGATTACACAAGTGTTTTATATGGACTATGTATAAAATAAAGACACATGTATATATACATGTGCATTTGTATGTGCACTAGTATTCACTCTTCCTTAAGTGATTACTTTCAACAGCATAAAGAGAAGCGTCCCAACATAACTGAAATCTATTTATTAGGAAAATATGTACAACATAGGAGATAAAAAATTGTTCTTTCTTTACAGTTTTGCTTCCTGAAAGACTGCAAATGGTCATTCAAGGAATGAATACATTTAAAACCTTTATGTAGTAAAAAAAGTATAATTTAATGTTGTATATAGCAATTCTGAAATTAACTGGTAATACATTTAGGTCTAGAGTCTATGATCTTTTTTTTTTTTTTCCATGATCTTAAGGGATATTGGATAGTGGATTATTCACAATATTAAAACTATGCAATAAGAATTATTTGGAAAAAATGTAGCTGATAGACAGTTGCTCAGTTTATGCTCAACTTCTGCTTTTTCATTTGATTTTATGTGTTTTCTCAAAGGAAAGGATACAATACAGATTTCAAAATTGTTCACTGTCATGGCAACATGCTTTTATGTAAGCTTGTTTTAGCATGCTTGCTGTTATATTCTTTTCCGTATTTGTTAATTAGTGTACATAAGCCTTTTCACATAAGTATAGCTTAGTCATCTCTAAAACTGGCATATAAATTGAACACCTCCGAGGTGCAGTTTCAGGTTGAATTATTGAATGTGGCAGCACAATAGGTAATACAGGCTGACAACTATGAAATTGCTGTTATATTCATTGACAAGCCATGCTAAACAAAAGAGCAGCAAAGGTGGTGTTTTGAAAGTATTCATTTGCCATCCAAGAGCAGTGGTCTTCCCAGAAGTGCTCAGTCTTGATCTCAAGAGCCACCAAAATTGATGGTAGATTTCATGAACTCGGAATGAATTCCCTCTAAAATTAGAGGAGTGAAAACATCACAGTAACCAGTGTTGTAATGTCAGACAACTTGATGCTGGCATAGCTGCTAGCCAGACTCTGGTATTAACTGCACCTCATGAAGCATAATCACAGCCTTGGTTCTTGGCAAAACCTTGATGAGAGTTAAGGTATCCAAGTTGTGTCTCTAACAAGATTTGTCTGGTAATGTGTTAACGTGTGTGTGTGTGTATCTAACAAGACCATAGTGCAAAATCATGTTAGAAAACAATAAGCAATGCAAGTAAACAATATTCTTGGTTAAATATATATTACTGGACACGTACATATATTAAAAAATAATAAAAATATTACAATAATCCCTCATATCTTTAATAATTTAACACCTTTTTCAGCAATATAAATGCTTGTCCATTTGCAATGGACAAATGCAAAAACTGCATGTTTTTCAAGGCCAGTGGAATGTCGTTTTATCTTTTAGCATTAAAGAATAAGGTGTGCTGGGAGGTATGTTCTGTATTATGTGCTTATGTGTCTAAAGATTAATTTCTAAATATTTCATTCTTTCAGGTTGCATGTATTCCTTTAAATACAAATACAATAATTATAAAATGAAAAATATTATCAGTAAACACATATCACATACATTTACATCTTGGAATGAATGTATTTTGCCTACTTTCTAAACCACTGAAAATGGTAAGTTCAAAATTTGTAGCGAATATTTTGACCTTCTTGATGCTTTAATGTAGTACTTTGCATTTCTAACAGTTTATTATGTTTCTTGTTCAAGAACCATTGTGGCTTTTTTCTAGCTTTGTGTGGCCTTTTCATGACATGTTAATTAATACACAATAAGAAGTCTGAAAATGTGTAACAGCTTACGACTGGTCTTGAGTAGAGTAACAGTAGTTAAAGGAGTAGTTAGAGAGGCAAGTCTTCAGATCTGTAGCAAGTACTTTTTCAATTCAAATACAGCACAGGTTTGCAGGAGTTTATATGAGTGGAAGCAACAATTTTCAGCTGAGCTGCTGTCAGTATTCACATCATGTTCCTTTGAGTTTAATATTCCGGTTAGCAAACATAACCCATGTGTGAGATTTCAGAGACAGCAATATTGTTGATGTACAGTATTCTGAAAAAAACATTAATGATTGCTGCTCTTCAAAAAGATATTGAAAAACGGTGCACTACTGTGCTTTAAACAATTAAATTTCAAGTATAAAATATGCATAGCAGCACAACATCAAGCACATAATTTCAGATCACTAGCCTTGCTTTCAGAATACCATGATGTATTTTACCTGTCTGTGTCTTTATTGCATCCATTTTATTCAGCTAACAGCTCAGACACAGGCTGAGTTTCAAGCATCTTAACTTATGGGACCCAGCTTTCTGTCTGTAAAATGAGGATATTGTATGATTTCCTTATTTAACCATTCTGTTTCCTATTTACATTTGCTCTTCTTGTTTACGTGTTGCACCTCACTTAGCCAGAGTCATATGCATCTACATGCTACAATAATAACAGAAGAAAACAGTCTCAGCTTTCTAAGAAATTGCTCTGTTTCCTTATTTCATGAAAATTACATCAGACTGTTCTAATGTTAATTGAGTAACTAATGAACGATGCTCAAATCTTTGCTGTGAATATATAAAAATAAGGAAGTTACATAATCAACATATTCTAAGAATTTTGGTACTCTGATCATACCCAACAGCATGTGTAATGTTTTTGTTGAAAATATTAGCTAAAACCTGTGTTTTCATGTTCACTAAGAGTATTTGTGAATTTGAGTAAAAATCATTGAACTTTTTTGGATGACCTCTCCCTTCCTCCCCAAAGGAAACAATTTCATTTCAATAGTATTCCACTTACACATTTACAAAATGCAAGAGATCAGATTTTCTTTCTTTTCTTTTTTGTTTTTTTTTTTTTGTTGTTGTGTTTGTTTGTTTTGTTTTCTAAATGAAGAAATCTACATTTAATATAAAGACATTTTAAAAAATCAAAAAGGAAATGGAACATTGCTTTGGATGAAAGGCAACTTCTGGTCCATCCCAAATTTGGGTTGTTTTTGATGTTGGGATTTTTTTTGAGAAGCTCATAAAAACAATTATCTCATTTTGATTCAGTTTTCTACTTGATCAGTGAGATGAACAATCAGCTTTTTGCATGGCACCCTTCTCTGACAGGTGTTGATTTGCTGGTATGGTACTAATGCTTTTAACAAATCTGGTTTTGTCTCATTGCAGGCAGCTGTGCCAGCGGATGGGAACTGGAATAAGCTGTTCCCTGGAAAATGCGACAGAGTGACTACGAACAGGGACTTAGGTAACTACATAAAGGTGTCATATTTGTGTCATGAATTTTTCATGTACAACATTTCAGATAAAAATTCATTATGACTCATGACTAAAAATTTATGGACAGTTTAACTGAGGTCAGCAAGAAACATTTCCTCCCTGTATAACAAATGATAAGAAGTGTGAATACATAATTAAATGCAGCTTACAGTACTGAGATTTTCTAGAAAAGCAGACAGATTGGTATAGCTGCAAGTGGGAAACTTTTTTTATTTCATTTCATAAGCTTTTAGCTGTTAGATTGGGCCCAGCCTTATGAAACATTGGATTTGGCCATATATGTTTCTCAGTCATAAAATAAAGACTGAAACACTGAGACTTCCCTCGCACTTAGAGTTTACTGATTGGATGGTGAGCAACTAAGCAGATGTATGTGATCAGCATACTAGTTGCAGGGCATTTTGTGTGCTGAATCAGTGCAATTAAAACTCTATCGAGTTATATATGAAACTATAAGAGTAATTTAGAAAAAGATAGACATGAGAGCAATCATAGAATGTCTTGGGTTGGAAGACACCTCTAAAGGTCATCTAGTTCAACCCCCCCTAGAATAAACAGGGACATGTCTCACTAGAACAGATTGCTCAGAGCCTCATCAAGCCTGACCTTCAATGTCTCCAGGGATGGGGCCTCCACCAACTCTCTAGGCAACCTGTTCCAGTGACCCACCACCCTCACAGTAAAGAACTTTTTCCTAATGTCCAAGCTAAATCTACCCTTCGCTAGCTTGAAACCATTACCCCTTGTCCTATCGTTACATGCCCTTCTGAACAGGTTGTCGTGAGCTGATATCAAAAGCCACCAGCTGTCAGGATGCTTCCGTGACTTCCCCCCCCCCCAATGGAGAGGTTTGTAAATGAGACCACACGCACGGCCACTGTGGGACTGTATCTCAAAGTGTAGATTGGAATGCCCCTCATCACGCTCACAAATTGTTACTGAGACCAATGTTTAACTAACAGGTTTATTAAGGGTTAACACAAACTGAGGGACCAAGGTTCAGGGAAGGTAGTCTAGGTATATATATCAGGAAGGAAATCAGGGTTCTATGGTATTAGTAAGTGCACTCCCCGTGGAAGAGGTGCAGGAAGGATTAATGGAGGAGAAGGGTAGGAATTGAACCCGGTAGATATCTGTATGTGGATATGTGTGTGTGTATGTGTACGCGTGTTACCCTCCTTCTGCAGCGAGGATGTGATCAGAGTCCTGACGACTCCGCGGTGAGGCGGCCCCGCGATGGGGGGCAACCCGGCGTGTTGACCTCTTCAGCAGGCAATAGCCACAGGCACTCACGGCGGGCAGGCACGGTAGGCAGGGCAGGCACGGTAGGCAGGGCAGGCACGGTAGGCAGGGCAGGCACGGTAGGCAGGCACGGCTCTGCTTCAGGCAGCGACCCCCAGGCTCCACTTCGGGCGGCAACTCCCAAACTCCAGCGAGCAGCAGCAGCAGGCAGCGATCCCCCGCGAGCGGGCACAGGCCCCGCCGCGGCGCAGCCGCAGCACTGGCGACAGCTCAGCCCATCACCGAGTCCCGCAGACGGAGAAAGTTCTCTGGTTCACCGGCGCAGCCCGCCTCCTTTTACTTGCGGCTAATTGCTCAGTCTTTCAGGGGTAGTCTGCTATCTGTATTTCTGCCAAGTCTGTTTCAGTTTGTCCTTGGCTAAATCAGCAAAAGGCACTTCACTGGCTTGAAAGTCATTCCATCTCGTGGGGGGGGGGGGGGGGGGAGGAAAAATAGTCCGTTCCCTACACAGGTCTTCCTCAGTTGTCTTATAGGCCTCTTTCAGGTACTGGAAGGTTGCTATAATGTACTCCCAGAGTCTTCTCTTCTTCAGGCTGAACAACCCCAACTGTCTCAGCCTGTCTGCATAAGAGAGGTGTTCCAGCCCTCTGGTAATTTTCATGGCCCTCCTCTGGATATGCTCCAACAGGTCCACATCCTTCTTGTGTTGGGAACTCCAGAGCTGGATGCAGTACTCCAGGTGAGGTCTCGCCAGGGCAGAGTAGAGGGGGAGAATCACCTCTCTCGATCTTCTGACCACACTTCTCTTGATGCAGCCCAGGATATTGTTGGCCTTCTGGGCTGCAATTGCACATTAGTGGCTCACTCCAGCTTTTGATCTACTAGCACCCTCAGACTAGGCTCCAGTAACAAGACTCCCTTGTCCCAATCCCTAATTTCTATGCGTAAGCTTTTGACCTGCTCATGGCTATTCTTTAGGGACATCTCTTCACACTCTACCCACTTCTTCATATAGAGGGCAACAATTCTTACACATGAGTTGACAGTGGGAATGGCAAAGCATCATACTCTCAGATTTCTTCCTTTTCAAGCTTCAGATTTGGTTATTACATGCAGCTACAGCCAGGTGGTAAATATTTACTTCTGTCAGTGCTTATTTGGGTTAAATGACTTAATAACTACATCAGCTAATTGAAAACAGCTTGGGATCCCCAACACACTCTTAAATACTTTAACTTAGATTATAGAAGTCTATAACACTCTGCTGTCATACATATAGGGTAATTGTAGAACAAGTCAAGGAGAATTAACAGATGGCTTAGAGATCAGTGCAGAGAAGAAGGGTTTCAGATGCCCATCTCTTATAAGGTGAGCACAACAATTCTCTTTGTGGAATGATTTCACTGAGTACCCAGGAGGGTCTTCCAGCCTTCAAGCTGACATGAATGGTAAGAGCTGTGAGAGACGCTTTTGCAACTCACAGTTTTAACATGAGAGATAAACTGGCCCTTCTGACTTGTGTAAGATACACACACAGTTATTTCCTTACAGGCTTCTTGCGGTGACTGTTGGAAGGTAAATCTTCATACTGTTTGTATGAAAATTGTTTTATACCTTTGGTTATTCTTACTGTCTATTTTTTTCTACTCCTGTAGTGTATTCTTTTGAAATAGGGGACCAAACCTCACACTCAGTTGCAATTGCACTGTGGATTTATATGTTTGTTTTGTGTTGTTTTTTATTTTACTGTTCTCTGTTTCTTTCCTTGTGATTTCTAAGATTATTTTCTTGCTGCTCCAGTGTTGAAGAAGTGAAACAAACTTTTTTGGAGCCTCTTCTCTGCTAATAGAAAAAGATATATCTAATTTATAACCCCTTTGAGTTTTGACCACGATGCCCAGGCTAAAATGGTTTAGCAGCACAGGATTTTCAAGGGTTATAAAAATAACTTACTATTGAAGTATTTCAGCTCATACTATAGTAAATTGGTCCTGGATGATGTGGGAATATTTTATTTTTGGTATGACTGTGCTTTGATATCTTTGTTTTATTAAATTGCATGCTGCTGCTGACATTGCTACTGTTAACAAGTAATATAAGTAATTGCAGTAATATACCGTTTATTAGTTGCATTATTTATATTCTTTACCAAATTTAAATAGCATTGGAGTTTTTCAATGGATGCACATCGACCAGATAGCAGGCCATTTTAGTGTGTTTCTGTATAAAAAGTTATTGTGTCACATTATTTTGTTCCTCTCAGATTTCCTGCTGTTGTAGAATAGAAGTAGGCTGGACTACTGCATTTATTAACAAGCTGACATTTTAAATGCAATATATAGTGTTTCTGTGGAGTTTGTTGCTACCGAAGATTTTCAAGGGAAATATTGTGACTTTTTAAGGGTTATAAAATATTATAAACATTTAGGATTGGGAGTCTTTAATAAACGAAGGTAGTGACATGAGTAAGGTGATACACTTCTGCATCACAAGAAACTTCTGCATGGGTGGAGTAGCACATGAGAATTGAAGCTATGATATTGGGCTGAGTCAGATACTGCTAAATGCAAGATAACAAATTAGAAGGCTAATTAAAAGCTGTGATATGCCAGCTTCTGCAGGAAAAAAAAGTCTATGTTACTTCTGTATGTCCTTCTCTGATCGCTAGCAGAAATACATACATTGCTCATGTGGTATCTTTGCCCAGCTTTGGATCTCAAATGCCTTTCACCTTTAGCCAGAACTGCAGCTGAAGTAATTGTTTATCTTGGAATAGAATGTGGTTTAATTAGTTTTATAAGAGCTTGGGACTGATGCATCTCCTCAGAAAGTTATAGATATGTTAAATGATTCAATGTAATTTAATATTTCCAGTTAGAAATCTAGATAAGATCATCTGTTTCTGTCAGTGTCTCTTAGCAGTATATTTTTTTTTCCTTTTCTCCTCTATTCTTTCTACTCTATTAATGGTGCTTGTACCTTCTTCCCCAGAATCCTCTCAGTACACAGTGCATCTGCTTACATCAATATTGATGAGCGAGCTGCTTAATTTCACATCACATGAAAATCCAAGCAAACAGAATTACTGCTTTGATCTAAGTCACACTTATGCAACTACAGTACCAAAACAGATTGTGGCTTTTAGTCTTATCACACTCATATATGTTGTTTTAATTCTGAAGATTAGCTATGAGAACTATCAGAGCTGCTACCTTAGGTAGAACCATTGCTACACTCTTCAGTATTAAGGCACTCTATTAATAAGCAAGAATATAGCTTATATTCCTTGGTGTTCTTCAAGTGAAGTTTACATTACTTAGAACTTACAGCAATAAAAAGTACCTCAAAACAGGTAAGCACTGTTCTCCTGTATAAAAGGTATTTTCTTCCTTCAATTCTTGAAATTTTTTTGCTTTTAGTTTGCTGTTGTGCCTTTAACCCAGGAGACCAATACCCAGCACATTCACTGCATTATCTAGCCGCATCCTTCAGCTTCTGCAGTCTCAGAAGGAATGACCCCTACCAGGTCATTCAGCCTCACACTTAGCCATGGGTCTAAGGAAGAGATCTAGAATGCTCAGGGTCTCAACTAACACTAAATTTGGATATAACAGTGTACTTTGTCCAACAGCAAACACTGTTACCATTTTTTTTCCCCCTTTCTTTCTCTATGGCAACTTAGAATAAAAAAAAACCCAAACCCTTCTAACCAGTATTTCTATCTTTTTTTGATAGTTTCACTTTTACTATGAAGGAATATTGTAGTTTTTGAAATCTAGGCGGATTTTAAGGAGAACATTACAAACTATCATTTCCTCACAATAGCTGCACCTTATAATTTTTAATTTTTATTTTTAACAGGGCAGATTTATCTATTTTTAGTTTTTATAAGATAGCAGAATTCGTGTTTGAAATGTTTTTGTTTACATGTGCAAAGGTACTCTGATATCAAGAGAAGCCTTGTAAAATAAGCTGGCTGGTAGATGTTTTTGTTTAAAGAAACATGAAATTTGCAGAGGGACTTCTGGGAATGTCATCTAAAAAGTTTAGGGTCTTGCACGATAATGTCACTGTAAAAATATATTCAGCAACAAGTAGTATCTCTTTCTTGTTCCCACTCCTTTTTTGAGTGTGCTCTTGATTTTTGTATGACCAAGTCTATTTCACCGGATCCCCTTCCCTCCACACTGCACAAAAAAACGGGAAGGGAAAAAGCAACCCTTTATGCCATTTGATGTTCATATTGCTTGCATTAATTTAAGTGTACGTGTTCCCTTAGTCTTATTTTAATGCTACCAAGCACTTAATTTTTGTGTCATCTCCTGGCAGTTAATTCCTCAAGACAGTGCTATTTTTCAAAAATATGATGTATCACCCTGATGTGTTTACACCTGTTGTATGTAGAAGGCCTGAAAGCATCCCAGACAGGTCAAATATTGGTATTTGATTCGCTTTTCTTCTCCCACTTAACATGTTACCAGCTATCAGACAGCCCAAGCACAACAGCCCCTCATTTTTTTGCCAAAAAACTAGAATGGTATGTCTGGATTGATACCTCTAGGATGTGGTTTCATATATTAGAAAAATTAACTTTTCTGCAATTCCAAGTAGGAATTCTAGGTTTATGTTCTGAATAGAGGTTGGAACATTTGCACGTGCGTATAATAAACTGTGTTATACAACAAAATAAAGGTATTTGCACCTGCTTAAGGTATGCTAGGTGCTTGCTTTTCAGTTTTGAAATATCCTGCTTTTTTGCAGGAGTATGTGTTCTTTTTAACCCCATGCTTTGCAACATCTACTTTGCCAAAAACTAATGAAGGCTTCTCCTTGTTTAAATAAATCATGCTGATATGATGTGAGTAATTTTATTCCAATACTAGTAAATGGGCAAAACCTTGAAAACGCCAAGGAGAGATTCCTCATAGACCAATACCATATCTCCTGTTGCTAGGAAACCATTTTTTGTTTTACTTCAAAATGACTAAAAATGCCTGACTTCAAAGGCATCTGGGAAGATGGGAGCAGAAAAAAATGCATTTTAAAAGTCTTACCTCTCTTTCTGATATGAGGAGAACAAGGAGCTGATATGATTCAGTGGGATTTGGGGGAATATATGGATAAATTATCTAAGATCAGTAGGGTCTGTGCGTGGGTGTGTTGTGTGAAGCAGGGGTGGGGGTTTGGGTAAGCACACATCTCCCTGCCTCCCATGGGGCTTCCTCTTGCAGTTCTTCCTGTGCCACCTCCCTGCCACCTGCTCCTCTCCTGGGGTACTCCAAGTATTTCTAGTGGCTCCTTTTATTGATCAACTCTTTCCTATCACAAAACACTTTCTTCAGGAGTCATTTGGATCTTTTTGATACTCTTGGTTCAGCTTATCCAGAAAAAAGTAATTATGTTGATTGATGTACTAAGCTCTCTTAATTTTGGGCAGCATTTGTATTTAGACAGGTACTTTTACAATATCTGCATCAATACATTAACTTAATTTAAAAATGTATATTCTACAATCTCTACAGAAATTGAACCTGTTTTGACTAACTTTTAGCAAATCTGCAGACACCTGGAGGGGAGGAAATCCTATCCACTGAGATAGTGGATATCAAGATTTGCTGGCATTTCAACCTTAAACTAGATTTAAGCAGATTCACAGTTTTGGTGGAAGGTGAAATAATTTATTTACAATAATAATGTCGGTTACAAAAACATAATAATTGATATCCAATATATTGCTTCCACAGCTCCAGTTGCTTGGCAATTTAAAATATTTCCATCAAAGCCCTGAAAATATTCAAGTCTTTAAGAAACATGGAGAGGGTGATTATTGCAGGGTAACCTGTGGTCACCTGAGATTATATTTTCCCTTTTTTTGGGGGTAGCATTTGATCCTCAAAGCCAAAATGATGCTGAAGGGTCCTATTTCAGTATTAGCAGAGACACCTGCTTTTAGGACATAGATGTTCTCATGTTGTGGGATGTACAAAAGCTCATATAAACGGACAGTAGAAGAGCGTGGGGAAAAAGAATGTGGTTTCTTTTGGGCAGTACTGAAGATTGACAGTTAATTCAGAGTTAAGGAGTTCTTGTAGCCTGTTTTTGACAGGCTCTGGGTATGATCCTGCATAATTCTTTATCAGATGTGAGGATGGGCTGCTTCTTCTGTAACCCAGGTAGATTTTGAAAACTGTGGTATAAATTACTTACTCTGGAAAATAAATAATTAATTCTGGGAGATAAAACAATTAGTAAAAGGCTTTTCTCTTAGCAGTATTATGTGTTTTATTTCCCAAGTTAATGCATTTTAGGAGTTACTGTGTGCCACAGGGATCTTTTTCTTCTAATCACGATGTATCATTCCAGGTAATATCAGCATGGCTTAAGTGGGCAGCACAGGAGAGAACTTAGCTTTACTTCTGTTTCTTGTAGTTGTACTGTTTGCTGTTGCAGTTTATAAAACAGGTTCCTCTGAAATCTGTGTTGCTGTGGATTTTTTCTTGTATTTACCAAGAAGAGAGAGGTGATTTATTTGTCTGGTGTCTCAGCAGATTCCTTCCTGATGTGTTCAGGTTTTTTGGGGAGAGTTGATTCTGATCTCTTTCAAGTTATGAGGAATTTGTCTTCTTGGTTTCCAAAGTGTTTAACAATCTTTGTTTATACATAGGAGTTAACTGAAGTAGGATATCTCTTCATTGTTTTAAAACAGACTTTGTTTAGACTGACTTAGCCGGTTCTCTTCTGTCTGTGCCAAAACGAAGCAGTGCGTTGACAAGGCACAGAACTGAGGGATATTTCTGTTCTCTTCATGTACTGGCTAGGCAAAACGTTCATGTTACCTTGTTATTTATAACTTGTCACAATTCTAAGATCACTTTCTAAAAATTTAGAAGCAGCTGATGAAAGAAAGTTCTGCAAAACCTGAAAAATATTTATTTGTGGATGCATTGAGCAATTACTTAACTGCTGTGTCTTATTGAGAAGAGATCAGCATGCCTCCAAAAAGTGTGGGGAGAGGGAGGAGGAAGAACCCACTAAGCTAAACCAGCAAACATTAAAGACTTAGTCTAAGCAGGCTGTCTCTTATTTCCCTTAAAACCCTTTCCCAAATGGTAAATCCTACAGCTGAGAATAGCTGCATCAAACCATTGGAGAAAAAATTATTTATGTGACTTAATATTTTCTGCCAGTGTTCCGTGACATTGAAGAAGTAAATCCTAACACCAACATCAGTGTGTCTGTCCCAGCCTTCCAGCAAAATACAGTTCCTATAATGTAAATCATGGGGAGCTTTAGAAGAAAGATGGGACACAGAAAGAAAATATAGAACATAAGTGGAGATTTACTTCATTATGAAGTAGTGATAAAAGGAAAATGGTGTTTACATGGTATGTTTGCATATAGTATTGCAAATATTCCACGTAATTAGTATACCTTTAAAATATTAATATACATTTAACATGAATACTTTCAGAAAATGAGATCTTCCTCTGCACAAATTCTTACTCTAGACTGCTGTTACTTTTGTTTGTCTTCTTACAGCTGTCATCTCACTTCTCTGCTATTTGAGATTGGAGGACCAGCTTCATTTTTCCTTCAGAGATGCAAAAATTTTCAAAGGACTCAGATGAAAAGATTGAGGATTTATAGAGTTGTGTTATGTCTAAATGAGCCCTAGGCCTGTAAACTAGCAAGTTAATTGCATCCTGTCATGTACTCGGTACATCTACTGTACTGTCTTTTGTCTTCAGTTTCCCTGAAGGAGAAAAAAATGGTAGGACAACTGCTTATAATGGCAGTTTGGAGTTTTTTAAAGCAAACTGCCTTCCTGGATACATATGCAGTGACGGTGGTTGCAGCTTTTGATTCTGAAATATCAAGGGATTAGTTTCAGCCAAGCTTTTCAGACTAATTGGGTCAAGCTAGAGGCAGCAGGAGAATACAGACTCTGGCTTCACATAGGTTGATGTGTTTAAGATTTCATTGAGTCTGGTACTGAATGACAATACCTACAGAAATAGGCACGAAGTAAGGTTTAAAAAGCCCAATAGTGTTCTTATATTCTCAGGTGCATTAGGTATTAAAAATGTTTCAGGTTACCAGCAGAATGTCTTGCGTGCTTGTGTGCAGCACATTAATTATAATAGAACTGGTAGCAATCTGAGTCCATTTTCTGTTTCATTTTTTCAGAGAAATTCCTTAATGCTTGAAGTTGCCGCTTTTTATTTCCCAAGAAGCAGGGAAGAAATGGTCTCCGATGCGTTTAGACTGTAAAATCAATTCAGTAAGAAAAAGTTTTTTACCTTGGAATGTGTTTAATTATTCTGAAGATGTTAGGTGCCTCACAAACTAAATGGAACAGGAAAAAATATTTTAATGAAAATTCCTTCCTAGAGAAGAGGGATTTTCAGCAGAAACAAACTAGTATGAATTAGTGTCAGATACAAACTTTGGGAAAAGAATTCCAAAATTAAAAAGAAAAAAAGGGTAAAAAAAAGTGTTGATAGTTTCTAAATGAATCTTTTAATATCTTTTCTGTTTTGAAATGGTTTTTAAGTTCTCATTCTTTTTAAAAAAGTTATTTTAGAGGGTAAAAATGCAATGGATATATTCTCTAAAATCCAGAAAAAGTTCAATGTCTGATAATCATTGTTGAAATTAAAAAAGCATTCTGAGTTCTCTAGTCTGCTCTCCTATATTAATCTTCTTAGACTTCTACTGATTCATCATATATTTTACTTTTTTTTGCTTCCTAATTATTTTCATAAGATAGACATTACCAGGAGAAACTAGACTTTAAACTTTGTAACATTCTTTTAATTTGAAAAATAACTTATTTCTCCATCCTTTGTCTTGTTACATTTTTGTATGCAAGTAACCTTATCTGCTTCAGGAAAATTCTGCGAGACGAGAAGACCTTTCACTGGTACAAAATCAGCACAGTGACCTCCCTGTCTTCTCTCATTTATGGTCTAGAAAACAGGCTTTGATAAAAAGCATCTAGTTCTTCAGCATTAATCAAAGCATGCTTTTAAGGAGAAGTAATATCTCGACAGATCTGGGGAAGGGATATAGTATCTGAGAGCTTGCCTGCTTTTTCACCCGTACTCACTATCTAAGATGTATTTGCCTTTCCTTACAAATCCTGCATCTCTTTAATCTCCAGACCTCAACAGTAATACCAGGAGTATACAAGACTCTCTTCAGAATGATCAATTTCCAGGAACTGAAACCTTTTCTTTGACTGAAATAACAGTGAGTATTCTAGTGCACTGAATGATGCACAGAACAGTTTGAATTTAATACTTTTGAGGTCAAAACAAATTGTCATGAAATTAAATCCTCACTTGGGAAAAAGTGTGCTCCAAGTCCCTCATATTTGAAAATATTTTCCATTCCTCCTAACAATTCTCACCCTAGTTCTCACCCCCACCCCACAACAGAAGTGTTCTGTCTGCCTCTGTCGTGGTTTAACCCCAGCTGGCTACTAAGCCCTATGCAACTGCTCATTCACTTCTCACCCTGCTGGGATGGGGGAGAGAATTGGAAGGGCAAAAGTGAGAAAACTGAAGGGTTGAGATAAAAACAATTTAATAGGTAGACCAAAGCTGTGCGTGCAACAAAAGCGAAACAAATCACTCACTGCTTCCTTGGCAGGCAGGTGTTCAGCCAGCTCTAGGAAAGCCAGTCTCTGTTACACATGACAAATTTACTTGGTAAGACAAATGCCCTCATTCCAGACATTCCCTCATCTCTATTCTACCCCCCAGCTTTATATGCTGAGCATATGGTATGCTCATATGGTATGGAATATCCCTTTGGTCAGTTGGGATCAGCTGTCTCAGCTGTGTCCCTTCCCACCTTGTTGTGCATGCCCAGCCTACTTGCTGGTGGGGTGGTGTGAGTAGCAGAGAAGGCCTTGATTCTATTCTATGAACCACCCCTGTAAAATGACAATGCATGTCCACAAAGTGTACATTGAGTGCATTTAGTCCGTGACTCTGCGCTCCATCTGTTACGGCTGTCACTCAGGACAGGAGAAGTGGTGTGTTGCATGGAGTTACTGGGCACCAAAACAGTCTCAGGTCTGGTCACTGCAGCATTTGCACTGCTTCCTGTAAGGCTTGTCCTTCATAGGTTCAGGTGGTTCCTTCTAATAATTGGCTATGATAATTTAAAGGTACATCAATTACAATTTCCACATCAGTCCCCTTGGGTCAGGTTATAGGGTTTACCATTGCAATTAACTCCTCCCCTTTTCCCCTACTCTGGCTTGGACCTATTCACAGACTACAGTCCCTTAGGGGTGCACTTACTCCAAGTGGAATCTTATCTGTGAGCCACAGTCTCTTCTGGGGTTTACCTGCTGTGGCTTAGACTTACCTGTGGCCACAGTTGCTTTGAGGTGCACCTATTCCAGCATGACCTTATCCATGGGCCACAATGCCTTCAGAGATATAGCTGCTCTGGTGTGGCCTTACCAACAGCCACAGTCCAGCCAGAAATAAACCTTCTCCAACAGGGCCTTGCCCATGGTTGTGGTCCCTCCAGAGGTGTATCTGCTCTGTCCCTCATCTTTATTCCTTCTAACACTCCACACCTCCGCCCCCCCCACCAAAGAAGTGTTCTGTCAGCTTCCAAAGACACCTTACAGCTACTGGTGTAGTATGGTAGTAATGGTGTTTTAACCTTCCTTCTTTCTCCTTTCTTGTCCCTTCCTTTCTGATACCTTTCTGATACCCATTTATGTTTTTCCCTTCTAATCTGAAGGAGGGAATATATTCTCTTTCTATATATTTCCCTGTAACAGTTTCCAATGTTGGTGTGTGGTATTCCACCAGACTGAAATTCAAACTGGAAATTAAGTATAGGGACTAGTTAACTTCCAGATGATAGGCAAGGGATAAAAATTCCTCTTCCTCTCTTAACATGATGTCCAATTCAAATCCAATGTCAAAGGAAAATGCATTTCCTGGTTATTAACTCATCAGTGAATGCTACTTCATGGTCAGCATAGCACTGCTAAAAAAACTAAAGTGTATGTTTTATATATAAGTCACTTAGGAGCAGTATTTTACATGGTTGCTTTTATTTTTTTGTTGTTCAGTAAAACACCAGGTAAAAAACATGCTTCTATACTAATGATTTTCCCAGTACTAACAGAGTAATGGATAATTTGCAGTCGTCATGTATCAGTCATGCAATGTTCAATTCATGCCTTTGTGATGGAAAACTTTAGCAGAGATGATTCTAATTCTACACTGTAGTATTAGCCTAACTAATACTAACAGCTTAACTTCATAGCAATACAAACATTTGGAATAGAATTGTGGAAAGACTTAAGAGATAAATATTTTGAAACAAGTTGAAAGAATAAAGAATGAAATATTTGGGTTGTGGGGTAGAAGTGTGAGTGGTAACTTAGTCTTTGAACAACTTTAACACCTCTCCTATGAAGAGAGGCTGAGAGAGTTGTTGTTCAGCCTGGAGCTGAGAAGGCTCTGGGGGGACCTTAGAGCAGCCTTCCACCATCAGAAGGGGACCTACAGGAAAGCTGGGGAGGGACTTTTTACCAGAGAGGGTAGTAATAGGACAAGGGGTAATGGTTTTAAGCTGGAAGAGGGGAGATTTAGCTTAGATATCAGGAAGAAATTATTTAGTGCAAGGTTGGTGAGACACTGGAACAAGTTGCACAGGGAGGCTGTGAATGCCCCCTCTCTGGAAGTATTCAAGGCCAGGCTGGATGGGGCTTTGAGCAACCTGGTCTAGTGGGAGGTGTCCCTGCCCATGCAGGGGGATTGGAACTAGGTGATCTTTAAGATCCCTTCCAACCCAAGCCATTCTATGATCCTATGATACGACACTCACATCCATTTGTGCATTAATTGTATATGTGTGTGTGTGTGTAAGCAGTTTTCAAACTGTCATAATAAGGAAGAAAATTTTGTTTCTTTCCAATTGTATTTAATATGATTCAGAGTAATGCTTTAAAGGGAAAACTTGATAAAATAATTTTAAAAACCCATTGCTTTTTTTTACTGGAAACCAAGCAGTATGAAAGAACAGAATATCTCTCCAGTTGTTTCCTAATGCTCCTTTAGGATTTTTGGCAAAGAACTACACTGATCTCTTATCAGAACTTTTCAGCAGCTTTTCTTAACATTATGCTGCTAAGTGTCATATCCAAGGACTGATGTTATGCTTTGCAGCTGGGCAGTGATGAATAATTTGTTGAATAAATGTACTCCCCCTTCACCATCTGGAAATTGTCTGAAATACAATAACCTTGAATTTATTCACTAATAAAAATTCATTGATTTCTCCAGCAAATAATTCATTCACTGTAGATCAATTGTGTCAACTTATTAGCATTACCATTTGCAAGTCTGACTTCACTGGTTAATTAAGCAAATCACTTGATGTTTCTCATCTTGTCTAAAATTGGAATCTGTATAAAGAGGGTCAAACTCCACACCTTTTCTGCCAGTGACTGTAACAGAGTAGATTTAGACCTTTAGACTGTTGCTAAATTTGTAGAAGCAGGCTCATTCAAGATTTTAACACTGCCATTTTGGATTAAGAGGAATGCTTCAAAGAATCTTGTTTTCATGGCCAATTTCCTCACTTGTATTTGTCCTGGAGTGAAGAGAGACAGAAAGAAGTTGAAAGAGTCCAGCTAATGCTGCTGCCAATGACCTACCTCTTAACCCTCATTCTTATGCCATTGTATAGATATGAATGTTCTTTGAATGTTCTTGGCAGGATTTTTGCTTGTGCCCAAGTGAGGTAGTGATTCACATTTGATATGGAATTATAGCCTAACTGCAAGTCTCCCTGGGGAGTTGCTATACAACTGGAGAAAATGGTAAAGCATGCTGTTAACACTAATTCTTTTCCATTTTTGGCTACACAGATGATAATTTTTGGAACAGATGAACAAGTTTATTTAATTTCCTAAATTTCATGGAAAATGGCCTTCCTTTTTACCTGTTTGAACAAGTAAATTTGCTTATCTCTTTCATCAGTGCTGATGCAATTCATATTTCTCTAGTGTATAACACAACTGTGTATAAATCTGTCTTTTTAAAATGAAATTGCTTTGTTTCTACTTTTTATTTATCTTGCTTTCCCCATGTCATTTATAGTGAAATGAGAGACATACACAGGTGCTCGTTAATGCAAAATTAGTCTCTAGTGCAGAGATTTCACAGAAAATTAGAATGTTGAGTTATTGAAATTCATGATGGCCAAGGCCATCACTTCATAGCATGTTGCTTTTGAACCATCTTGTAGGATTTTGACAGAAGGCAGCCTGTAAAGCAGTATCCCTCTAAAACTAGAGTATTGATTTATCCATAGATTTTAAAAAGTATAATATATAGATAAATATATTGTTTTACTAACAAGCACAAATTAACTGACGTTTTCTCATAATATAGAGAAAGTAAACCAACTCTTGAGTTGATAAATGTTATTGTAGCTGATATAAAATATCACAGAGCTGATGCAAGCTCAGTTGAAACAGTGTAAATCATATTTATTGTCCTTGAGTTAAATATAAACATCCCTTTATGTCTGGGACATTCATCTTGCTCATCTTCCTTAAGGTCTCTATGTACCTTTTAAAAATTTCAGCTGAATTTGTATCAGTTCCCTGCTTTATTACAGTCACGGCACTGAGGATGAATATGTCTCACAAATTATGTATGTGTGGAAAAAATGGCTTAAAAACACAAAATGTTTGCCTTGCAAGGAGCAAATTCTCAGAAGATTTTTAAGTTTCTTTGGAGATGGCCTTTTAAATGGCAAACATTTAGAAACCTTTAGAAACTATAACAACAACTTGCAAGTTCCAAATGTTAAGCTCATGGAAATGGTTAAATGATATATACTAGGTCACACTAATCTGAATTGTTAAATAATAATTTCTATGCAAGTGTTGTAGCACTAGTATTTTAAGTTAAAATATTCAAAATAGGTTTATAGTTAGGCACAAATGAGTAATTTAATTTTAATAAACTGTAATAATAATATTTTTTTTAATTAAG
This sequence comes from Hemiprocne comata, assembly GCA_020745705.1. Classification (NCBI taxonomy): domain Eukaryota; kingdom Metazoa; phylum Chordata; class Aves; order Apodiformes; family Apodidae; genus Hemiprocne; species Hemiprocne comata. The sequence goes on from CM036589.1 coordinate 39,187,546, forward strand.
ATGTTTATTCATTGGTAGAAATTAAACTTACTGGAATGTAACTGCGTAAGGTTTTTTAGTGGTTTTGAGTTTTAGGGTTTTTTATGAGCTGGATATGAAATAAGCTCCAAGAATATTGCAGACCATGTTGCCATATAGGTTCAGCACAAAAACAAACCATAACAAACCTTCCCACTCAAGATAATAAGCAAGAGCAAATTCCATCTAGTTTTGGAAGAAATTGTATCCATGTTAGTTTTCATTATAGTCTTTGAGGGTCTTCAATGGAAAGCAATATAAACAGCACTTTATGCAGAATGTGAAATGAAGGGAAAACAGCATCAGACTGTTTTGGAACCAAAAGATACATCTGTAGTGCTTATCCTGGTGAGAATGATCAGCCATGTTCAGTTTGGCCTCGAGTGCTTGCTTTCCATGCAAACTTAAACTACAACAAATACCAGAAAAAAAAAAATTAAAGCTGATCACAAGTAAATGCTGATAGTAGTATATAAGCTTCTAAAAGGAACCTTTATTTTTTATACACTCCCAGAATGTATTTTGGCTTACGACATCAAGTATATGTGAAGTGTAGGAGAAAAGGATATTTTTAATAAACCTGCCCTGAGGAGTGGGTGTGTCTGCTATGTAAATTGCTGCTGCAAAATTTGCCAGTCATATCAGTAATAATAATGAATGCTTCCACATGTGTTTAATTAAAGTAGAGCTCTACTGAAAATGCAAAGATCAGTGATTTCTGATTTGTTTTGCTATTTTTGAGTTTTGTTACCTTAATTTGAAAATGATGAATCTATCATTCTCAAAATAAGTATTTATTATGAAAAGCTAAATGATTTTGTAAAGGTGATAGCATTTTTTTGCCTTAAAACAGTGCATGCATGAAAATTACCATGCTTTCTTGACTTAAACTGCTGGAAACACAATGTTGAGAAAGCGAAAGAAAAGTGTCTTGCATTAACTCATCTAAATTGTGACAAACCAAAGATTATTTTGTTCTGAGACTTAAGGAAGTCTTAGGAGACACAGGGAGATCATTGCTGTTTGAGTCAGAAACAAAAATCATCTATTTTAGCAGGATTAATTTTTTTGGCAGGTGCATTCTCCTAAAAGAAAGTGAACTAGACTAATAGCAGTGCTAAATATTTGCATACCTTCTGGATGCTGCAGTTCATAATCAAGCATTTTTATTGCCCACACAACACCTGAGGAGTTCTGTAGATGCTTCAGAATAGACAGTAGCTTTAGGGGTGACTCATTTTGTAGATCTGAGTATCTGACTGTGTTTCTCTGCCCTGAATCAGAGATATGAGCTGAAGAGACCAAAAAGAAAGGATAGCCATATATACATATGATTTGATTACTTAATGGTTAGTGCAGCAGAGTGCAAGAGATTCTGCTTTGTTTCTTCCCTCTGTCTAAGGATTTTTTAAATGCAGTTTATCTTTCTTCTAATGTCAAAGCCATTGTGCTGTTTTGTTGGATTCATGGGGGTTTCAGTCTCTGTCATTGATTGTTGCTGGATATAACCTCTCTCATGTAAAAAAAAAATAAAGGCAAAACCTCCTGGTCCCAGTGAATGCTTTTCTAACATCAAACTGAATCTATTTTAAACTTGTTGCTCTTCAACTTGCAGCACTGAGCATCGCAATATCTGAACAGACTAGCTAAAAGTAAAACATCTATGTGGTTGCATTAATGTAATAATCATTTATGCCTGGAAGCAAGGTCACTAGCCTAACTGAAATGCTATCTAATTGCTAGAACAGGGCTGCTGGGGGGAGTGTGGTACTGAACTGTTTGCTGCTTATGAGACCAGAGCTGGCTTGGGTATAATTGCAAGATGTTTTATTCCCTGAAACACAACCTGAGCTTCAGTCCTCAAAATAAAATGAGGAAAGGGAAAAATTGTTAAGCAGATAGAGTTGAATAACTCCTCTTTATTATGTGTGAATCTTATTTATGAATCTGAGTGTCAAGTAGGAACAGGATTTTATCTAAAACTTGGTATGCTTTTTATTCTTACAGGAATTTCACAATCAGTTCATTTTTTATTACAAGATTATTCATTATTTATTATTTTTTTACTCTTTTTTGAAAGATGTTTCTTTCTTTCCAGATTAAAGGAAGCAATACTTTTTAGTAAAGTCTTTTTTTTTTTTTTTGCCAACTATGGAAATTGAAGACTGCCATGAGTCTTCATGTTTGACAAGGTTGCTTTGTTGTGACTGTTATTGTAGTCACTGTTTGCAGTGTCAAGTATGATGTAGTAAGTAAGACCTTGGCTAAACAATTTATAAGTATAAAATAAAATAATTGTTATTAGCATAACGTATTGAAACAAACAAACAAAAAATCTTTATTTCAGAGTTCTCATCTGTATCTCATTCAAACTTTGCAAAAAAAATCTAACTTCACTGGCTTAAATTTCAGTGTCTTTCACTTCCCACACAGTGTAATTTACGCTTCTTCACTTTCATGCATGTAGCACGGATTTTCCTACTTGTCTTTTTCTCATCCTTGCTCTTCAGACTGGCGTGCTTGATAAAGATTTAGGTCTGCAGCACAATATAAAGGTTCTGGTTAAAAGAAAGCGCTTAGAAAATTTTAGTGTGTATAGCAAAAAAGAATATGAAATCAGGAATCTCTATCCAGTTTATTTTGGAATTTTTTTTTCTTTTTTCTTGAGTTGGCAGTTATGTCCGTTTCTGACTGAATGCATGTAACCTCTTAGTTCAGTGTGCAGGCCCCATGGCCATGTCTCATTACATGTACTTCACTTTTGGATTAAAATGAGTCTTATCCCTTGGACAGTGCAGTAATCTGCATCATACAGTATGTGGAGGAATTGACCTTTGAATAGTTCCAAAGGGGTATGGGTCTGCCTGTAGCTTAAGGATATTTTGAAAATTTCAGAGGACATGGTAATGAAGAAAAATTCTAATTCATCAGTTGGACAAATCATTACTTTGATGCAACATTTGGTCCTTTAAACAAACATTTACCCTGACATGTGAGTGAAAAATGAGTTTATCAGAAGCTTAGAGAACCATTGTTTCTTCTTATAATGCCAGCAGTAGCTCATAATTTACTTTTTAATACAGCAAATACCTTTTTTGCAAGGTCAGATTATGTCATTCTAATTTCCTTCTTTCTTTTCCTACTTAGAAGAATTTTTCAAGAAAATAGGTTTTGTTGTTTGTGGTTGTTTGGGTTTTTTTATTTCTACTGGAAGCTTGGTTGAGGTAATACTGCAGCATCATATTAAGCCAGATTTTTATCAGCAACTGATGATGAAATTTTTCTATACACATTACAAATTTATTTGAGAGCTTTGAACAGTAATAAACAGAAGTTTGGAAACTATAAAGTGAGAAAGAAGCTATTAGATTGGGAGATTATGCAAATTAGGTTATATAGCATTAGTATGTAAATAACAGGGATTTGTAAATTAACAAAACAGAGGATTTTCAAACAAAAAGTTGACATTAACTGTATTTTTGGATGCAAGAATGCTAATAACTTGGTAATTGGGTAATTTATTTCTATACATTATGTTGTTGTGGCAGGAGCAACATCTGCCCATCTCACCCTGATAAGGGCCAGTGCTCTTGACACAGCAGCTGCTGACTCTTTCATACCCTCATTTTTGTGCCTCTGGTGGGACACCGTGGCTGCTGCCATGTAGCACACCTCACTCAGTTGCCAACCAGAACATACTCTACTCTCCCCAGTGGCAAGAACAAGAAGTGGGGGACCACTTGGTCAACAGAGTCCCTAGCCAATGGGGTGCCTCAGCCCAGAGGAGACTCTGGACCACAGCCAATATATGACCACAGTTCAGATTCCACCAGGCTATAAAATGGGGCCTCTGCTAGAGACCTCTTTTGAGTGGTTCTCCTTGGAGCAGCGGGTCTGTAATCAGAAGCCCTCCCCTTGGGATTGTGGTGCTACTACCCAAGGAAACTTCCTGGGATTGAGGACCCTCACCTTTCTTTGGGTGCGTGATTATTTCTTCTGGATATATCCTTGAGTGAGCCCTCACCCCTTTGGGGTGAGAAATTCTATCTTCGGGGTACCCTTGAGTTAGAGATTTCACCTGTGAATGAGTGTGTACACACTTGGATTCATCATTCTCGTGTAGTAATAACATCCCCAACTGGTACAGCAAGTTTATAATCTGTTAAACGTCATTGAAGTATTGTTTTGGTTACCTTCCTTGTCTTCTTAGTTTCAGTTGTTTGCTTTGGTTACTAATTAAAGTTTGCTTAACTTTTTTATCTGTGTGGCATAGTTTCAGTGTACCTATGTCACAGTTGTTGATGACTGTTGCTCACAAACTTGGGCCATGTTAGCCTGGCTTTTGGTATTCATCACACACTTACAACCTTAAAGACCCATGTTGTGAGGGGAAACAAGGATGCAAGAGGAAATAATTCTGTAAAATCTGCTCTGTGGCTTGAGGACATCATCACATCCAGAAGGAGAGAGAGTCCATCAAAATTGAGTGACATAAAGGCTGTAGGTTTCTTTAGAGAAACAAGGACATGGGATGGGAGATTAGAGGAGGAGGAAATATTCTTTGCATCTTCCCAATTGCTATACATTTTTGGCTCCAGTGAGGTGTATGTCCTCAATAGTTAAACTCATATTTTCATTCCTCTCTCCTCTCTTAGCTCCCATATTTGCTTAAACCTGCTTGCCTGATTCCTATGTGCTGTGCAGAAGAGCGAGAGAGGGCAGAAAGGGCTTACAGTAACACGTGGATGTCTTATTGCTATTGCATTTGTTGAAAAAATAAAAGCCTGCATTTCACTTTTATTCACACAATCTGCAAGTGAACAAATTTGGACTGGACTGCTTATTTATGTGGGTTTTGCAGAGCACAATTATGTGATCATTGTTACAAATTCCAAAACATTTATTGCTCAGCATACGTATTGTTCAGGGAGCCCTTGTATCTTTTAAATAATTTAAGTGTTATCTTTAGTAAGGTTTAGAAGTTTTTATTAATAATAAGCCTGGAGGCTGCATTAAAAAAGCCACAAATTTTCCAGAATAATATAGAAGCTCTGTACAGATGTTTACTGGGGGAAGGTGGGGTGAGAGGGGATTGTGTGGGAGGCATCTGTCAGGGAAAACAAAGATTTCCCATGAGACCCAGATCAACTTAACTGTAACATAATGGCTTTTTGTAGAGGAAACTACTAGATTAATACCACATCAATTAATTTAAAATGTGTAAGTTATACAACCTAAATTGGTGTTTGCCTGTTGAACCTAGATATATATACTTGAAACAGCATACTTCTCTGTGTGAGTCAATAATCTTATATTGTCTGTTATGCAGTTTTAAATATAGAAGGGATTTGTTTCCTTTAACATTTTTTAAATAGAAGGAGGTCAGATATCAATGATAACTACAAGGACTGCACTGAGATTTCAGTGTTTATGTAGACACTACAGGGCTGTCCCTTGTTGGGTAATGCGCATATTGCAGAGCATCTGTGGGCACATGTCCTAGTCTTTCTTTGCTCACATTTTGTTCCACTGATTCCCATTCCTCCCTGTGTCTTCCTCTTCCTCCATTTTCTCCCTTCCATCCCCTCACCATATGATGGAAAAGGCCTGACTTTCAGCATCAGCTACTGTATCATCAGTATTTGGATTATTCTAAATGTTTCAGACACCTCAAAAAGGTAATAGTACTTTGCTATTCCTCATCAGTTGGAGGCTTTTTAAAGATTTATATCAGCAGTGCATGGTTAGGAGTCATCCTTTCTCTCCAGCCTGGTAGCAAAACAGTTGGTTCTAAAGTAAATTTGGACATATGTCAGACAGAATATAAGACATAGCTAGAGAGAGAGCTTGCAAGTAAATTATTATTAATAGCCATTCTGAGAGCACCCTGATTTTTAGTAGAGCAGAAGCAAGAATGGGGATAGTAAACATAGGTTTTAGGGTGGAAAATAACCCTATTTATTGGATATGGACTCCTATTTTTATTTGCAATCTGTGCAGCCACTGAAATGGTATTTTGATCTATTGATTCTCTAAGAAAACTTAACACCTGTCTTGCCACATATGTAGATGATATTTCAACATGTGTGGTGAACATTCTGAGTAAGACCATTTTCTAGCCACTGATTCTCACCCAGGAACATTTGTATTTTCTAGGTTACCTCCATCTGCGATATCCTTTACTGTGTATTATAAGGGCTAGGATAAAAAAGATGGGATGTAAATACCTTGCCTGTAAACTGTTCATAAAAAACCCTGGACAAGAGTATTTGCAATGTCATTCCTATTGGCGGCAAGAAAACTTGTGCTAATGCTTGACTTGCTTGACTCCTGGCATACCATAGAGATAGTGAAAAGAACACAGAGATGTATTTGTCTTCACGCTAGTGTTGGAGCAGAGTGCAGAAGAGGGGGCATTTTGTCTTACAGTGTCAAGGCACTGAGAGAAAGGAAAACAGCTTCACTGGGCATTCGAGATTATCTACTACTTCTGTTTGTCTTTGAACGCATGACACAGGTTCTTGTTCTGGCTGTAGAGACAGACTTGACTTCACTAAGTGATAGCACACTCTAGAGCTCTTATGGCAGGATGAAAAAGGTAAATAATGGAGGAATGGCCCTGTGCTTGCCCTGGCACTTCTAAGGATGGTTGTGCTCACCCTCAAGGTATTTTAGTGTTGGCTTTTATTGTGCTGGTCATGGATGCATGTTGGTGGTGGGAGGCAGCACCAGGCAGGAGTGAAACGCTTTGAAACGCTCAGGTGGATTTTAGGTTTTCTTTTCACAAGTTTATCTACTGGGGCCTCTGAATGTGCTCTGGGATTACAAGTTCAGTAGATAAATAATATGTCTTAGACACATGTGGAGGTCATCTTACAGTGCAGTAATGCCAATAGTTTTTCTATGCTTTGTGAGTAGCACAGCAAATGCACAAAGTGGTTAGGACTTCCATCTTCTGTGATGTCATAATAGCTTGTGAGTTAACGCTCCATATTAGTTTCCCAAGTGCCGATTCTATTGTCATCCTGTTTATTTAATATCCTGGTTAATAGCAATAGCATTAAGGTGTTAAGATACCAGAAAAATGAAAAAAAAAACCAACCCCAAAACCTATGGGTTAAATTAATCTTTAAAGCACTCAGGGCAAGCATATTTTCTGAAATCAAAGCAGTAAGCTTTATATTTAGTGGCTCTTACTTGCTTAAAGTAAAATTCTGTGCTCCATTTTTTAATATTGCTGAGAATTTAACTTAACGGGTGGAAGCTCATCTAGAGGTTTCAAGTGGTATGAGTAAAACAAGGGATACAACTTGTAGGTGAGGAACTTTACATTGTGTTACTAATGTGTTTAAGCAACTTTTTTTTCAGTGGATTTTACTGTTTATGATGGGAAATCCTGTGCAAATCAGGGAAAAAATTTCAAACCATTATATCGGAAAGGTTCTACACTGGGATCTAAGAAGTCAGTCTAAAAAGGTAACATTCAGGGATTGCATTAATCTAAAATAAAATTTAGAGAAAGGAAAAAAGGAGGATTAGGTTGAGAAGCACTATATGGGAATAGCTTTCTTGAACTTTGACTGCAACTTCGTCTTTTTGGTCCTCATTTATCTGTTGTTTTATCATTTCTGCTTGTCTCTCCCTACAGTTCTCTATCCGTTGTTGGTGTTAGTTCAGATTGAATACTGGTCAGCCAAAACTATATATATATATTTTTAATCTGAATATTTGCAGGTGGAACAAGCATATTTCGAAGTAGTAGAATGAAGCCAAGAATTAAATTAGTTTAAGAAGAAGTGTCTGATATTCAAGGAAGGCGGATAGCTATGTAGGAAACATTTTCTATGAAGCTCATATCAAAATTACAGAAAAATAGATAATGTAAATGTACTAATGATGTTAAATTTTTCATTGCATCATATTCAAAACCTTCTTTGTTTCAAAAGTCTTATTTCCTTTTCCTCTAACATGAAACTGCTATGTCATCTGCCTTAGACATTCATATTCATATATGCATAATTTGTTAGAGAAGTAAACTTTTACTCTAGATTTTCCTTTTACTTTCATACACTAATTCTACTGTGAATATCAATGGTGAACATACTTAGTTTCTTCATATTTTTTTCTGTAATATGTTTTCACATATAAGCTGTAATACCATATCAAAGTGCTGAATGCTGCTTGTGAAGTTTTGATAAGTACCACTAAACTAAAAAAAAACCCACCAGGTCAGGCATTTGTAAACTAAGTGAAAAATAAGAAACTTAGTAATTTTTTACTCATTCTGATTGGGAAAACTAGAAACCAGTTTACTAGTTCACAAGGTTTGAAAATTAGATGGCCTTTATACATAACCATCCTGTTCTAAAATTCTCCCTTTATATAAAAATAGGAGAATGGATTTTAGGCAATTCATTCTGAATGAAATTGCAAGTAAACAATAAAAATCCTGAATAGCAGGCACACTATTTTTATCCCAGGTAGAAGCTTCAGGATAAAATCAGTATCACAGCTGATACACTTAGCTTAGTTAGAAAATTACACATATGCTCCTTTGCTCTGTTATGTGACTAGTTCTTCTACTTCAGCTTCCTTGTGAAATGAGTGACATTCTTCTACTGTTTTGTAGAAGAATTTGTGCCGTAGAAAATTCTGTTTAAATTCAGTCTTCCACTCACACAGCACTATTTTACAAAGATGTAGTACATAATGGATCATTATGTACTTTGAAAAGCAATCTGTAATTTGCAATAAAAATTATCTGTTGAGAAGCAAAAGAGAAAATAGAACTGAAGTGCAGAATATTCAAATAGCTTTTGTGTACTATTTTAGCTTTGGAAGTAGGCAAAAGAGGTTAGAGTGCGGTAGTTTTCTGTAAAAACTATTTCCAGTCTATTTCCGATTTTATGCATGACATTTAATGTTCCAAGTGCACAGAAAATCTTGTAAGACGTAAACCATTTTAAAATTACAAACAACATATTTCTCCTTGAAGGATTCCAGAGGCATTAAGGTTGCACAATTGATGGGGAAAATCAGAGAGGTAGATGCCTGTGGTAACTTTGTCAGTTGGATGTCTAAGTCTTTGATTGAACTTCCTGTAATACAAGTGACCAGCAGGTCAAGGGAGGCGATTGTCTCCATCTACTCCATTCTTGTGGGACTCCACCTGGAGTACTGCACCCATCTTTGGAGTCGCCAACACAGGAAAGACATACACCTGTTGGAGTGAGTCCAGAGGAGGGCCACAAAGAGGGCTGGAGCACCTCTCCTATGAAGACAGGCTGAGAGAGTTGGGGTTGTTCAGCCTGGAGAAAAGAAGGCTCCAGGGAGACTTTAAAGAAGCCTCCCAGTACCTGAAGGAGGCCTACAGGAAAGCTGGGGAGGGACTTTTTACAAGGGCTTGTAAATAAAGGATAAGGGGTTAATGGATTAAAACTGGAAGAGCGTACATTCAGCTTAGATATTATAAATTATTCTCTATGAGGTTTGTGAGGCACTGGAACAGGTTGCCCAGAGAAGTTGTGGATGCCCACTCCCTGGAAGTGTTCAAGGACAGGTTGGGTGGGGCTCTGAGCAACCTTGTCTAGTGAAAGGTGTCCCTGTCCATGGCAGGGGGTTGGTACTAAGTGATCTTTAAGGTCCCTTCCAACCCAACCTGTTCTATGATTCTATAATACTGTCTTCAGAAAACTGTTGGTATTTGCATATATTTTTGGACTTAGAGATTCCTGGATGTTCCTTCACTATTCTAGCACAAACGGACTGTATCTGGTACAGCTTTGGGTGCTGGACAGCTGTTTAGTGTGTTGCCTCTTCTTGAAGTATTTGACTTAATGCTCATCTGCCCAAAGCAACTTCCACACCCCCCCCACACCCTCCCCCAGTTATTTTTGATATCTGCATGTGTACTCCTTTTTACTTCATCTTACCTGAGACTTGTGGATGTCTGACAGCCTGATCAGGATACAATTTTAATGCACAGCAACCAGGCAGCTCAGGAGTAGTAAATACGGTATTTGCTGGGGAAAAAAAAACACCACAACATATCTGTGCCTACCAATATTACACTCAGTGTTCAGACTGCTACATATCCAGAAGTTTCAAAAATTGCTATAGCACGTGAGTAGTTATTGACAGTTTTGTCTTTATTTTCCTAAAGTCTGTTTGCTGTTAGAAGGTTTGTCAAAGACACCTGGAATTTGATGAATAGGTTTGTATGCAAATTAAAAAATTACAAAGAAAAGAAAACCATGTGTAGAGGCCTTTTTCTAGCTTATTCACAATATTGCCTAGTCCTTGTCTAGGGATAACACAGTTAAAACAAAGAGCAATTGGAGTTCCTCGTGCCACCTTTTTCAGCCTCCATCACTGTGAGTTTAAGAAGCCTGTTCTTTTGCTCCATGATGCCTTAATTTGCATTAATGTAAACACAGCTAGGAACAGGGTTAGGGCAAGGCAATTCAGTGCAGCTGTCACATCATGACAATTATTTTGCTTAGAAGTTAAGAGGAGTATCTCTAGTTCCTGTTACATTCTCAGGATCATGGTAGGAGTCTGCTTTGGGAAACCAAGCACAAGAAGCAGCTTGCTAGTGCAGTATGTGTCGTGGCTGGGTTGCATCTCTCCCAGATAAACTGTCATGTGTGTTGTTCTGGCTCTGTCATGTCAATTCCAGGGAATCTTGAGATTAATTCCACAATAAAATTCATAAACTTTTCTCAAAGCTACCATTTGAGTTTGACTGCGCACTCTCTCTTCTTAGATTACAATAGGATTTCTTTCTTAATTCTCATATTTCCTAGCTTTTTTCACAACTTGAAGCACTCAACACACCCTTTTAACTAGTGCTGGTAATCTGTCTTAATTTCTCAAGGAAATGGATTTATTTGGATGTGCCCAGCTTTCTGTACCTAACTCCTATCTCTCAGTAGCTTGTGACAATATAGTTTATTATAAGTAACTTTAAGAAAACAAAACTTAAATCTCTGGTCCACCTCAAAAGCATCAACTGGGGAGTATCAAACACATAGTGGGCATTTGAAATATGGAAAAAATAGTATGAGTGCCATTATACAGAAAGTTTAGATGAGCATATGAATGTTGAATGACTTTCAACTTCTGTGTTGTTAAAAATGAAAACAATGCCTGATACTGTGATTGTTCCCAATTACATCTGTGAGTAGGTGCTACAGAACTACGAGCTAATGTGTAAAACAAATTGCCATAGAATTCAGAGTTTATTACAGTTTCTTCATCTGCAGATCCCTGTGTACGACACTGCAGATCTCTGCTACTATCTCTGTACAGGCAGGGCCCCTGTGTAAAACCACAGTATCTGTTGAAGGAATTCTTTCTGCTTGCATAACCCTTTACCTCTTATATTGCACAAAATAAGTCAGTAAAAAACAACTTTACTTATGGGATTTGTAAAAACCACATCACTGATTATTGTTACACCAGCAAAAGCTTGTGCTAAGTTATTTATCCCTGTGAGCAGAGCTTTGCAGAGTAGACCAATGCCTTTGTACTACCTAGAACATATTTTATTTTTGTTCGTAAACAGATGTGTAGAAACATAACTGATCCCTTTTTTATTGTCTCTCAATATGGTTTAAAGGTGGGATACTACAGTTATATTTTTCTGTAAATTTTCTTACTAAAAACATATTTACTGAATTTACAGAACTGCACTAGGTGATGCAAAATATTTAAGATAGATTTATTTAGTGAGAAGTAAAAACAGTGTACATAATCTCAAGGAGGCAGACTTAAGAAATCCAAAAACCTGAGGCAATGCCTTAAGGTGGATGTCTCTGTGGGCCAGAAACAAATGAAGTCTACTGATACTTTGCTGAAAGCTGTCATTTCCCTGACTCCTTGAGTTTCTTGGCGTTCTCTTAAAATATTTATAGTTATTCAATACAATTAGGTATTCATGCGAGTTCTCTGTCATCCAAAGGATACAGTTAATGGTTCTGAATTCCTGTATTGAACTATCTTCAGTACAACAGCTCTTGAAAACAGTACTTGTAGCACAGTGAGTAAAATAGAAGAAAAAAGCCAGTCTTCAAGAGAGACTTGAGTATATTAAAAAGACAAGACGGGCTCATACCCAAAACCCATAGATTTCTCAGCGTATTTATTAATTTTACGTGCATTCTGATGCATATCCCTGCCTTACAAGCAATGTGCCTTCTTGCTTCCTCACTATATATTAGGACAATGGTTTATGTAATTTCCAGAATTTACTCATTCTTTTGGATGTATATTAAATTTGATGCAGCTAAGCATGCATCTGTATTTAGATAAAGCTGTAAAAAACATAACACCCCCTTTCCTCTGAATGCAAAAGACCATATATTTTCTAAGAATGCATGGAAGTCAGTGTTATTCACAAAGGATTAACAACCCAAACAATGTATAATTGTCATATAACCTAGCAGTATTTTTATCTGCTGTACAGGAATGTCCGTATTTGTAGGATGTACTCGGGCTTCCAGTCTAAGCTCTGCAATGGCATCAATTCTGTTTTCAGCTGTGTTGCAAGCTCTACTTAATAAGGAGGTTTGGTGACTTTGCATATCCTCACAGCATGAGGGTATTTACCTGTTTTTTATGTGCTTTATCAAAATATTGTTTAGCACAAAACACATTGAACAAGTGTATTTCTTGGTTCAGAATTTAAGAGTCTTTCTTTGGCAGGCAATCCTATCTTCTCTGATGCCTGAATCAATTGTCTTCTTTTTATCTTTTCTGTTCATGTTCACCTAGTTATATAATTAATTCCAAAACATAAGGAGCAGCATCGTATGTGGATAAGATACATCATTGTGGAGAAGCACAATCACATCCCTTACTCTGTATAAATGAACTTTAGAATAAAGTCTGGCAGTGTAAAGGGACTGTAGTTTCAAATTATGTTGATATGAATACGTATAAGTAACCTGAAGTTTGAAAAATTCTGTGGTGTTCTACTGTACATTTTTGGAGATGTTATAAAGCTCTGCCTTATTACAAATTATTTATGATCATGTGACTCTATTTTAGTAAATAGCGTTAAGACCAAAATCACTCAGGAAGAAGAAACATGTAGCTGGTTGAGGAGATACTAGGTGATGCCAAAAATGTTAGTGAAAAAAAAACATGTAGCATGCTGCACCACACTATGTAGCACATAGTGCTCTTGCTGTGCTTCATAAAGTATTTCAGTTCCAAGAGAGCTGAATGTCCATTTCTCATGGACATTCTCCTCAGATGAATAGAAAAAAAAATGGAATTACTTTGGACTGATACAATCTCTCTGGACACTTGAATATGTATACTTGCATACTGATTTTACTTAGATCAATATACCTTGCTTTTCATCATGTTTTTTTTCATGTGTTGTTTGTAGATATACAGCTTTTAGACTGGAGCTAGCTTGTCTGGCTGACATGGACTATAGCACTTTATTTGTGGTTTCTTCTAAATATACCAAAAGTTGGATTTGAATATAAAACTTAGTTAAAGGATGTTGCTTTGGCTGAATTTCTTTCTTTTTACCTGTTTTGTACAAATATCATAGAAGAATATATGGGGTGTCATCGTGTTGAAGATGCATCTAAATTTTGTAATGGCTTTCAGGAAATGTCTTAATTGACCTCAACATTTATACTGTCTGTGATGTTCAGTCTGCAGAAAAATTCCAGTTGTAGTTGAAATATTATTGTGCCATTCATTTAACTTACCTTCAAAGTCTCTGGTATGTTACAGTACACAGACTAGTAACCCAAAAACATTACTAGTTGAAGGTATTACCACATACACTCTCTCTGCTGTTTGCCATTAAAGTCTTTAAAAATGTACCTTGGCCTGATTTTTTCATGTTTTTCAAAAGGATCAAAACTAACTAAGCATTCACAACATCGCTGAATATTCTGAATGAATGTTCATCACTGTCATTTCTGAGGTAGAGAAAAATATTGTCTTCTATTGCAATGGGCATATTCAAACAGTGGGGTACATTTCTTACATGACATTAGTTACGGGGAATTCTTACTGCTGGTATAAATTTATCTTGGCACTGCTCTGATTCATTGGACTATTTTAAAAGCCACTGCCACAGCCTACACTTGATGAAAAATGGCCAGTGCTGAAGAAAACTCTTTACTTGGGCCTCTAAAAAAACCTTTCCCAAAGCTCTTCAAAAAATGAAACCAAAGACTCTAACCTGAGTAAAATGTGTGTTTTAATGGACCGTAATAGAGCATTAGGAGCTATGTTAAAGCAGAATCTCGCTTCTTAACCAATATTATTTTTCGCCTAAGTTGCCACTTATCTCTTGCATCTTTTTGGCTATTCTCATTAAGAGAATGACACAGAAACTAAGTTCTCACAAGCATGTGGGGTAATAAGCAAGCTCTCTGTATCTGGCTGCACTTTAGAAAATGTGACTGTGCTGTTCACAGTGAAAATCTTACTTTTGGGCAGCTGCCTATATCAACCCAGATCTGGGCAACAGGGAGCTGAGTAACACAGATTGTGAAGAAAATGGCTCTGTTCTGCCGCTTTACTTTTGGAACTTCACTTGCTAACTTTGACTTTGCATGTGAGCTCCAACAGGGTGTGGGAATGAGTAGTGTGTTTTCTGCTGGTAGAAAGAACAAAGACCCAAAAGTTTTATTAAAGGTTTTAGACTGTACATTCTTCAGCTGAGTCAGCATTAACTCCAAGTGTCATTAGATCTCCAAAAATAAATCTTCCATACTGTCTTGCACTGAATGTGGAAGTGTTCTCCTTAATTAAGCAATGACCGTCGAAATGCTCTGTGGTTGAGGCGTCACATGTAATCGGGCTGTTCATGCTTTCTAAACCACACTGGAATTAATCAAATCTGCTCTGCTAGCCTTGGGGACAGAGATGTCTGTTCAGTAATAGCCTATTTACATAAGGTCTTTAATCTGTGTTAACAACTAATGAGACTAAAAACCAACCAATTCACTGATTCCATTTCACAATAAATCATAGTCAGAATGAAGGATTGAAAGGAAAATGTTATCATAATATAACACATCAAGAGCCCTCCTAGTATCTAACTTTTGTAAACTAGTTTCTGTCAATGAATGCGGTTCAGGGAGAGGAGCACAGGTCAGCTGAGATACTAAGCAAGTTGAGAAATTGTACCTGTGCTGGTGGTTCCGATGGAGTATATAGTACTGCCTGATCAGATAAAAGCAAAATCAAGAACTCCCTGGCTCCACTTTTGATTAATTGGTGACTAAGGAATGTAGACCAAGATAAGACCAAAATCACTAAATATTTAGATTCAAAAGAAGCAGTCTGATTTTAGCAATGGAACAGGGAATAAAAGGTAGAAAGGATACATTTTAAGGATACACGGAGAAAAACAGTGAAGAAAACAGACAGAAGAGAACAACCTGTTGGAGAAGGAAGAAAACAAACCAAATAAAACCTTCTCCCATACAATTCTCACATAATTGACTTATTATAGAAAATTTCTGGTTAAGAGAATATTAACATTTTGCCGATCTCATTTAGGTGTATCTTATTACAAAATACCATGACAAATTCACTCATTGCCTTCCCTGATCTAATGAACTCTCTATTGGTAAAGTATTTACTGCACAAAGTTCTCCAAGGACTGTCTTCAAATGAGTAATTTGGCTTCATACTGTGTTATGTGGAATGGAATTAGTAAATTAGCAGAAAATTAATCTTAGTCTAGGTCAGATAAAAAATATTAGGTTTGATCATGACTGTAAGCAGTGAGTACTGGTATTATATTCAAGAACAGAAAAATAATTATGGCGCAGTCATGGCTGAATATTTTGAATGGTGAGGCAGGGAAGGGCTACAAATGGTGGTGGCTTAAATGGCTATTTTCTTGATTTTTGTGTGTGTGATTACTTGAAGCGAAATGCACTTAAGCAGCCTTAATTCTAAAATTGGCGTGTCCTTTGTACAGATTGCAGCATTAGTTGCACAGAATATGTAAAAGTTTTAGGTTTTTAACTTACGAATAAAATTGAAAAACAAACCAAGCTTATCTAATCAGAAACTTTCATTAGATTATTTAACCTTTTGGTACTGTGCCCCTTATTTTAGTACTCGACCTTTTGATTTGAAGTTTTGGAAATTCTTGTCTTTCTTAGGGTTATTTTTTCATTGTTGTTGCAATAAATGAAATATTTTTACGGAGTCTGTTAAAATAATTGGTCTTTACTGCCTGTTTCTCTAAAGCCTGCATTTATTCATAATTACTTACAGGTAGCTTACAAACAAAGTGGTAATGCTAGACTAAATTAATGCTTAGTGTCATATAAAGTCTTTAACAGAGGTGTGTTAAATGCAGAACTGTCATGCAGTATGTTTTTAAACAAAATTACTGAACTTTATGTATTATCTGGAATAAGAAAAAAATATGTTTTGGGTACATATTTGTCCCTAGATTCATGGTTTAATCTATGTTTTAATTGCTAGGAGATAAACCACCAAAGTATGAAGAAGCATACCCTATACTGCCTATTCAAATACTAATTATTTACTGTACTAAGTCACTGACTTGGTTGTGAAGGATTTGGAGAATCAATGCAAGGCCAGAAGTGAA
This sequence comes from Hemiprocne comata, assembly GCA_020745705.1. Taxonomy (NCBI): domain Eukaryota; kingdom Metazoa; phylum Chordata; class Aves; order Apodiformes; family Apodidae; genus Hemiprocne; species Hemiprocne comata. The sequence goes on from CM036589.1 coordinate 39,204,173, forward strand.
TCCCTCACACAAGTGATATCTTAGCTGATTATCACCTGGGAAGATATGCCATGTTATCAATGTTTCTGGTGTTTTGCAAAACATAGAAGTAGGCATAAAATAACAAAGGGGTTATTTAAAATGATATGCCTATCTGGATTCCACTTATTATCCTGTTTTTTGGTTTTGTTGTTTGTTTTCTATTAGGAAAAATCTTGAAATAATTAACTTTAACACCCCCCCCCCCCTTTTTATCTTAGTAATCCATTTACAGGAGTGCCATAATGGAGAAACAGAAGCAAGTATTTTGAAGATGATAGGTTGATAATACCTTAGATTAGCTTTGCTGTTGAAAAAAATATATATGTCAAAATCACATTTTTAAGAGTCAATTCTCATAGATAATTGTGGCAAAATTCTTTGGACTAGTTCATGATTCACAGTATGTAGATATATAAATATATCTGATAATTTGCAGTTTAAGGTGTCTTGTACAAGAAGATAGCAATTTTGAGAAGTGGGATTGGATAAAATCGAAATGGTACATATATAAACAAGTAAGATAACTGGAAATGTGATGGTGATAAAAATTAGGTTGTCAAGACCGATACGAATTACTGAGAGTTTGTGAAGTGAACGTGGCACTCTTGGGGGTGCTGAAGTACAGGCTTAGCTTAAAATGATACATTTTCAAAATTTGGAATAGAAGTCAATGCAAGGCATGCAACGGTTCTCTTTCAAAGCTTTGGTTTAGATTCACTTCTACTGCTTTGCACCCTCCTCTGCACAACACATGCATTGTAGCCAAATACATTTCTCTAGGAGGCTGAGAAAGCAGTTCAGTGGGTTTCCTATAGCAGAGGGCAGGATTCTGATGGGCACCAAAGAGGATAAGAACATGGTACGAGGCCTGTTTCAGGCAGAACTGTGTAGAAACAGTGTGGCTGAAAGAAGTGGAGGAAAAGTGTGGGGGAAAAGAAGTAGCCCCATCCAGCGGCTTTACAAGCTACTTGACAATGTAATACTTCGAAAAGATTTAATTTTTTCAAGGCAATTTTGAACTGGAGGAGGATTAGTGTTCTTCTCTGGAAACATGGAATTTTCTTATAAAACTTTTTGATCTCCCTTAGCTCTACCTACTGCATTTCAAAGGACCTCAGGCACTGATTTTGACCTTTAAAAATATATTTTTTGGCTTTTCAATAGCTTTCCTTAGTATTTCTTAACAAGAGATAAAATTTTGCTCTTAAAAACCTACATCTAATAGCTTTATTAGAATAAACCTAAGAGATAACTTGCTAATTAATACTTTTCATTAGGGAAAAAGGGCATATACTACAGAAACAGTCTCCTAAACCTGAGGTATATATTAGGCATAAATTTTAACAGTATACGTAATTAGTCACTGGAGAAACAACAAAAGGAAATGAAGATTTTTCTGTCTTTTGGTAACAAGGGTAGATGACTCTGGCTTTTCAAAGATGCCTAACAACCAAACAAAAGTTACTTGGATCGATAATGAGAAAACTAGTTGGAAGTTGATACCCTGAGTCATACAAAAAGTGAGGCTAGATTGAATGCTCCTATCAGTGCTATGAATCATGTATACAAGTATCAGGAAGTATTTGCTTATGGCTTGCATACATTTCCTCTTTCATAATCATCTTCCATTGTGCTACAGCAGAACTACTTTTGTTATTTTGAGCGGTATCTCTCTTATTATCAGAAGTGCTAGAACTTATCTTTACTTTTCAGTCAGAATAATTTTTCATTGGAAAAAAAAAGATCTTTCTGTATTTGCAGCCATTTTCAAGTTAAAAATTAGAAAACTTCAGGAAGTAAAGACTTTGGATTTTGATACTTTTCATTAAATTAACCTGATGTGTTTTTATTGATTTTTTTTTTTCTTTTTCAATGTTAAAAAGAAATTTTAGTTTTGTTTTACATAATGAAATCTGAATGATGCCTATTGTCATAACTGCTGCATTCTTGCAATGTACAAGTTTGTTATTACTTAAATGCAAATCAATATTGTAATTTCATCATATCTTGCAGTGAAATCCTAACTCCCAAAACTAAGAGAATATCTAAAATTGCAGCTTTCTTTTCTTACAGGACTTTTTCTATCCGTCTGATTACAAAGAAATACTTTAAAATACAAACTGAGCTGATGGAGTCTGGGTATTTCCATTCTGTCAGGCATTTTGAAACGTTAGATTTCTTCTGACCCTTTTCACAGGGATTTAGAGATATCTGAGTTTTCCCTCTGCCTTAAGCTGTAATTTTTAGGATTTTCAACTCTCTCTGCTGAAGAGAGGAGAGTTTAATGCTCTTAGTTGATAGCATGAAGAAATCCTTAGTTTATACAGGCCACAAGAGATCCAGCTAAATCTCAGAGAATTAAAATTTTTAGTCTTCCTGCTGCAGAGATGAAGACCAAGCCCTGACTAGCAACTGAACTTCCAGGACTGCCTGGCAATCTGTATATAGGCCTCCTTTAGAAGGACAGGTATGAGAACTGTAATTAGTCTGTCAGGTACACTGACTAGAAACAAAAGAGTAGCCTAATGAAAATTCACCAGAAGTAATATTTGTGAATAAGATGTGTCATATGGCACTGCAGGTAGATTGCCCATCAAAGTTCACTGTGAGGCGATCCTGCCTGAAAGAGTAGGATCAAAACTCAGAAGAGAGCTTGCCTGGAAAGGGTTAGCTCTCTGAAAGGTTTGCGGGGAGAGCTTGCCTGGAAAGGGTTAGCTCTCTGCTGCAGCCTGAAAAGCTTGCAAAATAGTTTGGCACGTATTCCTACAGAATAAGATCTCCTAGAAGCAGATGTCCTGTAGTCACGGAACATGTAGCCTAGGAATGTAGCGAACAAAGTCATAAATTTTTCATGCTTCTGCCTAAGAACATATAGCTATTCTTTTACTGCACGTATTCATGTTGATGATTAACTAATGATTGAAAGTCTACAAGACAATAATTTCTATATAAACCTCATCCTCATGATAATAAACCGCCATTTGCCTCAAGAGCGGTGGTCCGCCTTTCTGTTCATCATCCTGAAAGTGAGCCGGTCTCCGTCAACTGGACATGCATTTGAGTAGATATGCATGAACTTTGTAATTTCCCAGAACTGAGCAGTAACTACGATAAATAGTTTTCATTTTCACTATATATTGAAAAGGTTTACCAGCTCTCCTTTTAGAGCTTACAGCTACTAATTTTGTAGTCATGGAAGCACAGACTTGGTTCCTGTACTTACGTGTGATTTTGCAGGCTTCAAAATCTGCTTCTGATTAGCTTTTTGAGATAACGATGACTTGATAGTACAGAAGACGGAGGAGTTCAGAGGCAACATAAAAGAGCTGATATAGTATTATGTGACAAGTCAGCAGAACTGTCCTTTGATCAAAGTGCAGCAAAAATATATAATGATATTTAGAGCTACTGCTATCTGCTTATGGTATATAGTTTGAATGGTTAAGATAGCTGTTTAAAAATGCTAGCAGTAATCTGTAGAACTGCAAATCAGGTCACCTTAATCAAGTCTACTGAACCTGTAGAGACAGAGGGTATCTGGTAAATTATCCTTGCTATCCTATATCAGCCGTAACTGTTCTTCTTTGTCCTCCACTAAAAATAGGAAACTAACATTTTCTGAAGGTAAATGTAAGACATCATTAAAACTGCACACACATTTTACACTGACAGAGATTGACAGAACTCCACACAAAAGTCAAGCAATTTGTCAAGTTTATTTTTTGCAGAATGAGGATTAAAAATTGAAATGGTTAATTGACTCAAATGTATTAGTGCAGAACAGCTGTTTGAACTAAATCCCTCAGAATTACCAATTTTCAACAAGTATTAGGGGATTGCTTTCAAACGCTTCTCAGGGATCTCTATCTAATGCAAAGAGGTTGCTCCGGAGTGAGTGTTGAGGAAAATAATCCACAATAAAAACATTATTTAAAAAATACGTTCAAATGCATTTAGTATGTGTGGGGTTTTTTTTAATTTTTAACCACTGAAGCAGAAATTATTTTCCAACAGAGGGAACTTTGGCTTATTTATTTAAATTTACCCTTGATTTCAGAAGCACATCGCAAAGTGCTAAAACACTTAATACTAAAGGATAATGTGTTATCTTTCAGAAGCTAAATGATTCTGATTAAAGACCTCTGTCTTTCTGAATATAGTGTTTTATATTTTAGTTTATTTAAATGTTTATATTTCAGAAATATAATTCATTATGATGACTACACACATGAAAAGCATTTTTAAATTGTTTTAAGCTACATGAGAACTCATTTTCAGCTTTTATCTACGCCACTCTTCTGTGCAGTCTTGATTCAATCTTTATACAAACTCACAATTTAGATGCTGTGTTATCACTCCTAACAATTGGAAAGGCCAGTGAACTTCTCTCAGATGCAAAATAAAAACTAACTAAATAAAATGCAGTACATGCTTCCCCTAGAAGGCAGATTTAGTCTGTGTCCGTGATATTCCAAAGAACCTCAGGCAATGTATGAACCGTGTTGTTTCATAGTACTGGCAGCTCCTAATATAGCTCAAAAGAAAAATTAAATTGAAGGCAGGGGCTCTTTTATCAGGTCCTTCGTGGTTGTGGAGCAGTAGCACTGCTCTTGTTCCATTTGTCTCATAGCAGTATTTAAACATTCAGTGCTTGTTATCACTGATGTCTTTTGTCTAAATTGTTGTTTTTCTCCTTACTGAAACACTTTCCCCCTTTCCTACCTTCTTATATATCCTATGTCATCTGTATTTTTCTGTATTCCTGTTCTGTGCTGTGATAAGAAAGGGAAAGAAAGCTCACTAAAATGATGACGCTAATACAAAGTACTGTGGAGATGTAGCAAGACTTGTATAAAGCTCATGAGTATGAAAAATCAAGCTACACCAATTTAATATTGTTATAGAACATATTACTTTCTTTTTTAGTTTCAGTTGCAATTTTACTGGGATGAAAAGATGTATTCATTGTTAATACATTATATATCACAGGCTTTAATCCATGAAATACTAAAAATGTGGAGAGAAGTGGAGATAAGCATTTGCGATCTAGCGTTACTGCGCTTCTGATATGAGCCATTGAGAGAAGGCAGACAAAAGTACTTCAGCATGTAGTTTGTCTTTTTATTCAGAAGTCCTATGCTGGAACTTTAGTTAAATGGGAAAAAGCTTTACGTTTTAGTGAGTATTATTATCGACATTCTAGTAGGAAATCTTAATAGATTTTACAGAAAGGAAATACTGGTAATGGAATTTCATTAAAATCCTAATAATGTGAACACTGAGTAGATTGCTTCAAATCCATAAAGCTTCATCATTTGCATTTAAACAAATGAAATCACTCAAACTAAAAATTTCCTACATCTTTTGAAAGTTCTGTAGTAAAGCTAGAGGGTTGGTTATTTTTAGAAAAAATGCAGTTGTTGGGTTTTTTTCATTATTTAAGTATCATTCCATTTAATTTACACAAATTTCTAAATTATATAATATTCTATCAGAAACTGATTTCCTCACAGTAGAAGAACATTCTAAGTTATGAAAAAATCGGAAAATTGCTCAGTTGAGGAGTTTCTTTTCTGATCTATAATACCGTGCTCCTCAGGATTCTTTTCCCCTTCCTCCATTGCCCCTTACACTCCTTGATATAATGGAGTCTTTGTTACCTCTTAAATTCTTGTTTATTGTAATAAAGCTCCCTCTTTACGATGCCTTTGTTAAGGTCATAAAAAATCATGTCCAAGAGTGTGATATTATCAAGATATTGTGAGCCATTTCAGAGAGATTTGAATTAGGTTCACTGAGTAAAATAAATGAACATAGAGTTTTTGTAGCACTCCTCTATTACAGCTTTATACATCTCAAACTTTTTAGCTCTGTTTGGAACACTTGTGGAACACTAAGTGGAACAAAACATACTCCTCATCATATTTGTCATGGTTTAGCTCTGGGTTGGCAGTCAAACCAATAACAATAATGCTCTCAGTCCCACCCCCCTCCCTTAAGGTAGGGAAAGAGGGAGAAAAAATGAGAGAGAGAGGCTTTCTGGGTTGAAAAGTGAAACAGATTGATTTTAATTATTAGTGATAAGGGAATATATATATATTTGTAAAGGGATGTGCAACACCCAACCCCCTCCCCCCTGCCCCAACGACTCTCACAGCAACTCTTCTCCCTGGTGACTCCCAGCTGAAGGGGGGAGTGTCCGGGCGCACGGACGGGGCCCTCGGGTGTCGGCTGTAAAGAAAAAAAAAGAAAAAAAAAAAGAGAGAGCCAAAGAGAGGACAATAGAAGTGACAGTAAGCAGAAAAGTGAGAGAAAAATGAAACAAAAGGCTTGACTTCTGTGATGTTTTAACCTATACTGAAAGCCAAATAGAGAAAATATTATGAGAAGGGAATATTCTGATTTGCTGATCCTGCCTTTGGTCTAAACTTCCCCCCTGTAGTAGGGGAGGCTGCAGGCACTCAGAAGTGACCTTGGTTGTTATCAGTTCTCTGGCACTGCTAAAAAAAGCTTATTGAAAGAAAAAAAATCAGCAAAGAGAAAGTTTGCTTCACCCTGGCTCAGACCAGGACAATATTAGTACTCAGGCTGGTCTTATTTTTTGCCTGCCTTTCCTCCCCTGTTTAATGTAAGCTTTAATGTAAAGTGAAGCAGATTTTGTGTGGTGAAGTGATACTTTTCCTGCCTTAAGGTGAGATAGACTAGAAGATTCACCTCACTGCATATTTCTTATGACAGCCAAAGCCACAGAATACTAACTTTCCATAATTCTACATATGTAAAATAGGTTGACTGCTTCAAGAGCATCTTGTTTAGTCACTGAAATCCCAAAGAAAGAGTTCAGAGGTTGGAGTGTGGTATTATGCTTTGAGACTCTAGTAGCAGAGTGGACTCGAGAGCCATAAATAATACTGACTGCCATAGAAACTCAACAATTCTGATTATAGCAATAGCCTAAATGCCTCTGATTTTACTTCTGTGCTGAAAGGGATATCTTACAATGGTATTTGCGTCAGTGAGTATTTTCTCCTCTGATCAATCATACTCTGCAGACAGGGTTAAAAAAACAACCCTAAAACACTGTTTTGTAATTGTTCATGCATACATTTCCACAGTTAAAAAACTTTTCTGATTTTCTTTTCAACTTTTTATGAGGTGAAGTTTAACAGCTTTATATCAGAGGAAAATATGGTTTGATTTCCTACAGAAGTGGAGGAGGTTGAAGGTTGTATTCTTCAGGATGGGGAACTTCCATGAGGTCAGGCTCATCCTATATACAGGAGTAAGCTGAGAATTGTAACAAGGAAAATCTGTTTACAACATAAAATGCTGCTAACATTTTCTGAAGATACGTTGTATTAAATCCTTACAGTTGTATTATTCTTCATCTATTACAGTGTGTAATCTTTTGCCAGGAAAGAGTATGATTAGGATGTTTGATATCTGTTTTTTACAGTCAGATTACGAAAGTGTTGCATTTTAGGTATTGCAGTTAGCTACTTCTGACATATGCAACTTCCTGGGTCTTCACCAGAGGAAAATTGTTTCTAGTTGAAACAATCAACCATACTGAACCTAATGTACCTTGAGAGTTTGTTATGAAAGTCAGTGATTTAAAGGCCATCCAGCTGTAAGCTAATGGTTTCTACAGTGGGATGGTAGAAGCATTGATACAGAAATCACTGAGAGGCAGCAGAGGAAATGTGTGCATGTAGGAAAACATTGCTGGGCATCCATAATTTTTTTTTTCTCCTTTTGCTCAGCTGATCTTTTGCTCAGCTGATGAGTGTTTCTTTTGAGCTCAGCCGTCATGCGTAAGGACATACCAGCAGATTCTGTACTTAAGATAAAAGATGTTATGAGTAAGTTTTCAAGGTTATAAGATGAAAAAAAAATAATATTTTTTTAGGTAGGATAGGGAAAAAATAGAGAAATGCTTTTCTAAGAGGAGAAGACTGCCTCCTGGTAGCAGTAATCAGTCAGACTGTATTTCTTCCCCATTCACTTGTAATGTGATCAAGAATGAAAAGCAGCCTGTATACTTCCAAATACAGAAATCAGGGAGAAAACAGTAATTTTTTTGTTGTTTTCAGAACAGCATTAAAAAAGTGTATTTTCTCTGGAACTCTTCTTATGCAGTTTCATTAACACTGTCCTTTGAATTTAATTGTTGCTTAGAGATGCTTGATGGTAATTCAGAATATTTTGACATTCTTGGACATTCAGGATGTGAATTTTCAGTAAAAAAGTCCACTCTGCGTAATTAGAATGCTCTTCATTAGGATTCATTAATTTTTATTTCTTCCTGGAAATCTACTGAAGCCTAACTAGACTTAAACAGTAACTGACATTTAAAAGTAGCTATAATTGGCTTTATTTCACTGGTGGCAGATAAGTTAATGGTACTTAAGTTCCTTTTGTGTGCATCAGTCTCAGAAAGCTCAATCATTCCACAGCTCTGAGTACTGCAGAGATCTTACTGCTTCAGTGCAATCTCTTCCTATATCCTTTCTCCTTTCTCTATTTTAAAGGTTTAAGGACAAGTAAAGAAGTAATTGAGAACATTACAGCCCTGTTTGCATGATCGTCTTGATCATCAACACTATATTCTTTGCTTTTCTATTTGAGAGATATCTTTTTACATTATCTTTAACCTTATATCCCAATGAGACATCTAATTGAACTGAATGAGAAACATTGCCATTATGTTCGAAGCGGTGTTCACCTAATTATTAATGTAATTGGATCTTCATGCTGTGAAGTAGAGTACAAGTCCTAACAGCATATTAAAATGAGTCTCACAAGGTTAGGAAGGCAGAATTATCATATGAAAAGTAAAGGTTAGATGTCTAAGCCAAATGCCAAATCAAGAACTTTGTGAACAGGGGAAATCCCCACCAAGATTTTATTTTGTGAACATGGCTAAACTGGAGGTACTGGGAGTGCAATCTGACCACGTCCTGACTGTGTGTTGGAATGGGATCTGGATTCTGGCCATTGTGCCCTGTTGTCCCTCATGCCTAGCTGCATGAGTAGAGAGGAGTGGACTAGAGGTGTGCTTCAGTAAATTCCTCAGTCTGATTATCTGGGAACAAGGGCTGAAGGTGGCATTCTTCTCTGAATTTAGATACAACTAGGATGCTTGCCCTAGTAAAACAAAAGGCTAGTCTCTAAATGATGTATTGAAGAGGAATGTATATTTTCCATGGTCCCCCAAAGCAATCAAAATGTATCCATGTGTTTAAGAAGAAGCATACAGGTGTAATACAGTGCCTCAGAGCAGCACTGGATGAGAATAGATGGCTTAAGATGATTAATAGAATAGATGGCACGTGTGATGGTTCGCAACAATGCAAGGCCTTTTTTGAGTTCACAGTACAGTATCTAACACCAGCATAATGCTATATTTTTGTTTATTGACCCTGTTCCCAACAGGGAACATATTCTGAAATATAACTCATTTTAACCTTTGATAATGGAGTTTATAATAGAATTTCATATCTATGTCCTGGATCTTTACTTAGCATATTAGAATGGTATTAGGAAAATAAGATAAATTCACCGAAAATCAAGAGTGGATTGAATATTGAAGGAACAGTCTCCTCTTTCTTTTTGTAGAAATTTTACATGTAATTTCACCAAGACACAGGTCATAACAAAACAAAGCTATTAAAAAAATCTCCACTGTTTGTAAATGGCTTATATTTCAGAAGATCCTGAGGAGAAGCCAAGGGTTCTTAGAAATTTTCAAGGCTTTGGATTGCCCCAAGCAGATTTGTGGCAAAGGGACTCCTGTGTCACCAGATCTCTTCATCTAAACAGCTGAACCCTTTATTCAATCTGAGTTTTAATTCCTAGTGTTGCACCAAATGTGCTGCAACTCTATCAAGAAAACTTATTAGTAAATCTCTAAAATACAGGGAAAGACTAAATACACAAAATTCTAAGCAAGACACAAAACAATGCAGCATTATCCTAGGGCAAAGTAAAGGTTTGAAGCACAATTTCTTAATTCTGGTACTACATTAATCTCTTCTCCTTCTTTCAGAAACAAGGATCCTTTTAATAGGATATTAAATTTTTACTCTACTTCTGTAGTTTGTGTAATGCTCAGGAAATCAATTATATCCCTTTACAGAACAATGCTGCATGTTTCAAAAGCTCATTCATTGTATTTATTCTGTTGCATTGTATAATAAATGGAAATGGTTTATGGTAAATGAAAACAAATAATCACTTCAACATTTACAAAATAGATTATTTTTTTATGAAAAGATAAGCTTTTAAAAATTTTATTTGCTTAACTGTTCTTAGGTTCTTAGCAATAAATATTATATTGTTGGCAGTCTGATAAATACTGAACTAAATAATTAACAAAAATGAGGTAGAAATTACCATCAAAAGAAAAACCCTCTCTTCTGTCCAAGGGGGAGGGGTGAGCTTTTCCCCCTTCCATCCTATTGAATGACTTTGATATTGATGGTTCACTGAAAAGGCTTTTACTTTCTTCTACTAGTCAAGCATCTGTTATTTAACTTAATTAATTAATAGTGGCTCTCTGAAATAAAATCATAGCTAAACAGAATTAACATTTTCCTTTCAGGTTCCTGTATCTTGATGCAAATTTTAATCTGAATGCAAAACCTACATTATTTACTGCCATATAGGTTAATAGATGGTCTTCAGTTTTAAGTTGTCCTTAACGGCTTCATAAAAGTGCTGTTTGAAATTTCCACTAGCAGCTATCCTCTGTTAATAAGGTCAGGAAAAAATAATCACATTTACTCTTTATTTTTCCCTGGCAGAGTTCAAACAATAGATAACACTGTGTGAGACACAGAAAAGACTTTTATGGAAAAAGGAATATGTTTTGCCAAATGAATCACAGTAGGCACTTTAAGCAAGTTTAACAAGTAGGTAGAATAAATATGGTGCTATATGATAAATATTTTATAAGACCGCAGGCCCTTACATAGTTTTTCATAAATTTTTAATTGTGTGCAATTTTCCACTCCAATAATTTAAAATGAAAAATGTTTTACCTTTAGAAAAAATTAGTTACAGCACTGAAAACCATTGTATGAATAAAGAAACTTTAAGACAAAGAAAATAGATTTTTTAAAAAATGAAAACCAATTTACATCATTTTGCAAAATGCTTGAAGTAGAAAAGTACATAAGGAATTTAAGAGTGTAAATTGCCCTAGATCAGTTAAGACTTCTTGTAAATTGCTGCAACGTTTCTGAAGATGCTCCCAATCGGTTACAAAATGTATTTAAGCAGGAGTCCAGAAATTACTGCGGTAGGTAAGACAAAGCCCATCAAGACTTTCACTGACCAAACAAAACAGAATTCAGCTTTTCAGTGGAAAACAGGCTGAACTGACTGGCTGTTGTCTTTGAATAATGTGAAGGCATTTAATTCATTTCTAACTTCCAGTCCTCATCCTGGAAACAGTTTGTGACTGGACTATGTATGAAGAAGTGTATACTGTCTGCTCAGAATAAATGCTGTACTAACTTAGGAAGAAGTGGACTGATGGCAATAATTTACTAATATAAGAAATCTTTTTAATAAATCTATTCCTAACAATCTACAGATATTATATTTCAGATTTGTTATGGTGATCATAGAATCATAGAATGGTTTGGGCTGGAAGGGACTTAAAGATCATCTGGTTCCAACCCCCCTGCCATGGCAGGGACACCTCCCACTGAATCAGGTTGCTCAGAGCCCCATCCAAGTATGAACAGGATTTTTCAGCATTTTCACTCCTGGTAGAAAACCAAGGACAAATGTTTGTCTTTTCTCTTGCAAGACTAACTTTACATGTGCTCGCAACTGTAATATGTCTCTTCCGGAACAGAATGTCAAATATTACTAGTTGTTTTGAAACATGTTAAAAGAGAACTGTGATCTTGACTTTGAGTGAAACTGTGATTAAATGTTTTTAAATCTATCTACATAACTCAGAGAATTTCTGTCTAACAACATATTGTAAAATACTAGCTTAGAAACTCATTCACTGAAGATGTATCAGATTTTTTCAAATTATCCTAGATGCATCGGATCTGTGGCAGGTTGTGGCCTTCTCTAAGGTCTAATAAAATATTGCAGACTACACTCAGTCACTAAACTGGGTTTTTCAGACATGCCCCATGTAGTGTGACAGGTCCCAAATCTCTTCCAACTTGTGCAGTGTAGTTTATAATAATAAAACCTTGGAAACTACTTCTTGAATGCAAGTAATAAAGGATAAAACTGATTTATGTTGTTGCTGAGAGACAGAGACTCTATGAGCAAAGGATAAGGAGCTACAAAAATTAGTCTGTAGTGGATTAATAAAGTAACACCAGACCCAATACAGTGGTGAATGCACAGAGATTATTGATATGGAGTTGTTTGATTATATTAAAATAATAAAACAATAGCAAAAGATAGTAAGTTAGTAGGATATAAAAAATATTCAAGAGAACGTAAGGTTTGTTTCAGATAGTGAGCATCTTAAATCTGGGAGGTATTTTTTGTTTATTATTTATGTTGCCATAGTGTTCTTGCTATTGAATGTGGCCTTCTGTGCCTAACACTATGGAACCAGAGGTTCAGAGGGTTTGTAGTCTAAGTATTTGTTAAGTGGTGGTATGAGAAAATACAGAGACCTTAGAGGACAAGGAAGCAATCAGTATTGGTTGGTTAGCTATGAGAACATTTGTGTCAGTACAATGCAGACTAAACATACTCAGTTTTTACACTTGTTACAAAACCGAATGTTTAAGAAAAATTAAAGAGAGAATAATTGGTTTATTACAGCAGTATGACAGAAAGCAGAGAGCGTTTGTTAGAAAATTTAAATGCATAAAGTAATTTGGATTGGAGAGAGTCTTTCAGAGTCATGTAGTCTAATCCCCTGCTTAAAGTCAGTTTGCAACAGATAGGTTCTAGAAATTAAGGAAATTTTGAAAGAATTTTGATACTGAATTAGAAGATGTTGGTTGTGGTTACAAAGCCATGAAGGGTCCGTGTCTTCACAGTGAAGACATTTATGTTCAGTGTAAAAGTATATGCAAGTCAGAGAAGGGATGTGAAGGAGCAGGTATAGGGTCAAGCCAATGGAGTAGAAAATTATCCATACTGGAGCAGTCTAAAAGGGGGGTAGGAGAGGATTAATTCAGCACCAGACAATGGGGGTGCTGCAGTTTTCAAAGTATAACATAAAGTCTGATTGAGGGTTTAGGCTGAAGAGGTGAACAGAGATAACCATATGCTAGTGGTACTGTGCAGAAAGGTCTCAAAGTTGGTTCAGAAAGAATAGTCCATGAAAATATAGCCTGAGGATCAGCAGAGTTACATTAGAGACTGGGGAAGGATTAGCAATTATTGAAGGGTTTGCCAGACTCCTGCTTAGTCGTATTCACTTCAGCTGATGCCAAGAGCTCTCTGAGGAGGTCCACACTGCTCAGGTCACACCCTCTCTAGAGCAGAGTAGCCATATGCACACTATATTAGACATAAATGTGTGTCTCCTTGGGGTCTCATATTGTACCCATGAGATGATTATATGTTGTTACATTGCATGCTTTTTGGTGTGTGATATTAAGCAGCTGTAAACTGAGGATATAAAGCTTGCTGGAATTTTTGATTGAGTTTGATTAAGGAGGTCTGCATAGGCCAAACTTGGGGTGCTTTCCTCAATTCTGCCATTTGGAAGCAGCCCCTACCAAAACTTTCTTGCTCCCCAGCTCTCTTATTTATCACTGTAAACTGATAAATATGTCAGTTTATATAGAGCTGTCTTTCATCTGCACTCTGCTGTTGGACTCTGTTACACATTATTTTTAGCCTGATATTTGGACTTATCCTCTACATCATCCTGAGAGTGTGATTGTCTGTATATATGGAAGTGGAAATAAGGTGATATGGAAAGAAAGATACTGGTATGCAGCATGCATACTCTCAGGAAAAATGCTTATGATTCATCTTATGGCATATTGTGTGCTAAACAGAACTCCCAAGAATAAGTGCTCTATTTGGCTTTTTCCACAGGGCATCAGCCTGAAAAAGTGAAGTTAAAAGATAGAATTCAGTATCTGTAACAGATCACATTCCTTGGGCACAATAATTTCTTTATATATTTGAAAATATATCAGAAAGGAAGAATATCAGACATAATGACAAATTTTCAAGATGCATAGACCTTAGTGTTGATTAAGTTCAGGAAATTTAATCTTTGGAATTTTACTTTAGATTTCATTACTAAATTCACATTTTGTTCTGTTTTTTGTGCTTCTATATCAAGCTCTTTTACAACAGGAGTATACTTGCTAAATGTTATTATTTAAATAATAAGCAAAAAACAAAGTGTTGGGAAAATCTTTTTACTGAACTAAATAAAATAATGTCATCATCGTAAGACTGTCAAGTAATGTGTGATTTCTTATTTGTAGAACTTGTTTTTGACAGAAATTGTTGCAGAAAGAGGGGGAAAAAAAGGACCATATACTAAATCTTGTTCTATTTAATTGTTTATATCTTAATTCTTTTTATATTTTAAATAATTATATTTTTTTAAGTAATTTAAATAATTTCTGAGTATTTCCTGTATTTTCTAATGATAGAATTCTGCACCAGTTTTTTAATTTCTAAACAAAATCTGAATTCTTTTCTACAGCAGTCAAGTGGACAAACTTGTCCTGAGGTCAACTTGTCTTGAGTCAGCTTGGATTTCTTGCAGCTCTCACATTAGCTCAAATAATTATTAGCAACACTTCTGGATACTTGCCTAAAGATATATTTAGTTGATTTGTTCACCCCCTTAAAATTTTCTTTCATTCTTGAAGTAAAATCCTCACACTTCAACTGTAACCTGTCCCTTTGATATATCTTTATGTTTATCAAGTTATTCAGTTTAATGTGAATATGACCAAAACTGTTCTTAATCTTTCACTGCAACTTTTTTTTTCATATAAATCCTTCTGCAGTTAGTATGAGCAGCACCCCATAATCCTGTCTGGAAATCAGACCTATAACTCGAAAGCCGTCTACAATTCAGACCTCTTAACACAATGGTAGAGGATGAAAAAAGTAAAAAAAAATTCTGTATGGTAAAGGAGGGCATGAAGAAGATCTGGAATTTGTGTCTCTTGCTTGACTTTTTCCTTGCTTGCCTCTCCTTCCTAGTGCTGTCCATTTTACTATCTCTTCTATCTTCTTTTGCCAACTTTACATTGGCAGCATGCAAAAGAGAAGGTTTTTTAACTGTCCAAATATCTCTGTTCCGTATCTTTTGGTAGAGCCTGAAGATGTTAAATGCCTTAGGAATTTTCAAGAGACAGAACTATAAGCATTAGAGATGTGCCACTAGAAAGTCCTTTCTTTTCACCTCTGCATCTGAAGAGACATCTGTAAGTTTTAGCATTCATTGCTTCTCATTGCCAACTCTTAAGTTACTTCCTGAAAAAAAATGAAAAGTAAGAAAGCAATTTTTCTTTCCCCATTTGTCAACTTGCACTATCCAGTGTTACTGTACAAGTAAGAGGGTTTGAAATTTTCTAACAGAAGACTAAACTTTTGCCAGTTATTAGCTTACATTCATAGTTTATAATGGAGTATTCTGAATCGGTAATTTAAAATTTTATGCATAAATTTGAAAACAAATACAAATCTGTGCTGAACACCCGATGTTTCCCTTACTTCTTTCTTCAGGGATACTCCATGTTGCTTTCAAAGTTGCAGAAAAATCTGAAGTCTGTTTTGGGTTCTTATCTACAAATCCTGAACTTAACACCTGTGTGTAAAGATTTTGAAGCAGCCTCAAAGTTGAAAACCTGCTTCTGTAATTAGTGTATGATCAAAAAGCATTTGTGGACCTTTCCACCACTGGTTGATTTTTTTGGTACTTTGAAAAATGCTAAAACATTTAGAGTCCTATGTCAGGTAATCATATTTGATTTGCAATATCTACAAAGATAAGAATGGTTTAGTAAGAAGGAGCTATTTTTAGATGACTGTAGAATGCAGTTGTGATCATAAAAGAAGTTGAGAGAGCACATTACAGCATTTCAGATGGAAATACATATTTTTATGACAAATAATATTAGCTTTGTTGTGCTAGTGGGCTTTAAAATATGTCATTGAATGTTAGTGTGTAAAACATTCATGCTAATTGAAATCTGGGCTTTTCCAGAAGGTATTTTAGTAAGCTCTAATTGTCATTGTTTGCCTTGCTCTAATTTGCATTGTTCACTTTAGGATTGTTTATCTAAGGGTCCTTTACATAAGAATAAAACCTTTTTTGTCTTAATGTGAGTAAAAAATTGTTGAGCTTGTTATTTTTTACATTTACAAAGTGCACTGCCCTGTAGAACATCTTGAATGTATTTGTTTAACGCAAACAAAACAGGGCAACCTCAATCATTAATTATTAAAATGAGTAATTTAGCTAATTAGCTATTAGAAGGATCCAATGGTGCAGTCCTTGGGTTAGGAGAAGGAAATTACATTGACAAAAGCAAAAGTTCAGTTGCTTATTAAATAATGCTATAATTTAATGGAAGATGAAACTTAAATGGGAAAATGCAAACCCATAAACTGGTTTTCTCAATATTTAGTTCCCTTGTTTGTGCACACACCCATTTAGTTGCTTTCTTACTTTGTGATGTGCTTGGACTTTTGTTTCTTTCATTACAGTCTTTTCACATTGAATTTGTCTGAACTGTGGATTCAGGATGAACAGTGATTTGAGAAGTGAAATTACTTCTCTATGCAAATATTTTTGTTATTGTTGTGCACAGCGAGTAATCAAAGTATAACATTAGCATCCATCACAGTGCATTCTATGCAGCTACCTACTGGGGTCTCAGATTCATGTACTTGAATTGTACTGAATACACTGTACTGAATGGTGGTAAACCCTGTATATTTTAAAAGTTTTAGATAGGTATGAAGGATTTATTTAACTCTACTAAAGCAGTAGGACAAACAAGGAACAAACATTAATTTCTCTTAATACATAGTATTGGCTTATATTAATCTTGTGAGCATTAGTCACAAGAGCTTTCATTTTTGACCATTATTAAAAAAAACCTATTTCTTACAAATCCTCTGTATATTTTCAGTTTATGTTTAAACTTCTGAATATCATATGCTCTGATTGTCCAGTGTGACATAAAACCAACTGTCGCTGCTGGTTAAGAGTTTACTTCATAAAATTTGCCAGTGCATAATTACACCAAGAGGAATCTACAGGTTTCGTCATTCCACTATTCCTTTTGGAAGGAAGAGGAGGAATTTGGACTTTTATTTTACATTTTCCATTAGAGTATCAAAATATTCGAGTTGTTATTATATTTCCGAAATACTGCAAAAAGGAATCAAGCAGGTTTTTTAAGTAAAAAAAAGTGTAAATTAAATACAATGAGCTATACTCCTACCTATTTACTTGTTCCTCATGATTTTGTCAACTAACAGCTTGAATTTGTAGATGTATTTGCATGTCACTGATGTATCAGTAGGCATGTTTTTGCAAGGGAGTTGATAAACTTATTTTGCACAAGTAACTTATCTAATAGGGTTTTAAATGTGTAAAAGATGAAAAAAAACCACACCACAAAACAAAGCATACGAAAGCACTGATCTGTCATCACAAACTTCTAGAGAAGAGAGGGTAGGAAATACTGTCTACTAATCCTTTCCTTCTATACATTTGAAGTGATCTGATCTCAATTCTGTGATGCTAGTTTTGTTTTGAGATTGCTGAACAAATACACTATAGTCATCAAATCCAAATCAATTGATCAGAAATTAAAAAGATTAAAGAAAGTTAACCCCCCCCAATGAATAACAGTACTGAACTAGTAACAATGGATGAGGAGAAGGCTGAGATTCTCAACAACTTTTTTGCCTCAGTCTTCACTGGCAACCCCTCTCCTCACAGCTCTCAAGTTGATGGCCCACAGGACAGAGACCAGGGAGACAAAGTCTCTCCCACCATAAGCAAAGACATGGTTCATGACCATCTGAGGAACCTGAACATACACAAGTCCACGGGACCTGATGAAATGCATTGCAGAAACCTGAAGGAATTGGCTGATGTAGTTGCCAAGCTACTCTTCATGATATTTGAAAAGTCATGGCAGTCAGGTTAAGTCCTGGGAACTGGAAGAAAGGAAACATTACACCCATTTTTAAAAAGGGTAGAAAGGAGGACCCTGGGAACTACCTACCTGTCAGCCTCACGTCTATGCCTGGGAAGATGATGAAACAGATCCTCCTAGAAGACATGCTAAGGCACATGGAGGACAGGGAGGTGATCCAGGACAGCCAACATGGCTTTACTAGGGGAAAATCCTGCCTGACCAACCTAGTGCCTTTCTACAATGGAATGACTGCATCAGTGGACAAGGGAAGACCTACAGATGTCATCTATCTGGACTTCTGTGAGGCCTTTGACACAGTGCCCTACAACATCCTTCTCTCTAAGTTGACGAGATATGGGTTGGCTGGGTGACTGTTCAGTGGATAAAGAACTGGCTGGATGGTCACATCCACAGGGTAGTGGTCAATGGCCTAATGTCCAGATGGAAAACAGTGAAAAGTGGTGTCCCTCAGGGGTCCATAATGGGACCAGTGTTGTTTAATATCTTCATTAATATTGACAGTGGCATTGAGAACACCCTCAGGAAGTTTGCTGATGACACCAAGCTGGGTGGTGCAGCCAATACACCAAAGGGACAGGATGCCATCCAGAGGCACATGGACAAGCTAGAGAAGTGGGCCCAGGTAAACCTCATGAGATTCAAGAAGGCCAAGTGCAGACTTCTGCACCTGGGCTGGAGTAACCAGACATATGAATACAGGCTGGGGGAAGACATACTAGAGAGCAGCCCTGTGGAAAACGACCTGGGGGCAGTAGTGGATCAAAAGTTGGACATGAGCCACCAATGTGCAACTGCAGCCCAGAAGGCCAACAACATCCTGGGCTGCATCAAGAGAAGTGTGGTCAACAGATCAAGAGAGGTGATTCTGCTCCTCTACTCTGCCCTGGTGAGACCTCACCTGGAGTACTGCATCCAGCTCTGGAGCTCCCAATGCAAGAAGGATGTGGACCTGTTGGAGCATGTCCAGAGGAGGGCCACAGAAATCATGAGCGGGCTGGAGCGCATCTCTTATGAAGACAGGCTGAGGGAGTTGGGGTTGTTCAGCCTGAAGAAGAGAAGCCTCCAGGGGGACCTTATAGCAAACTCCAATACCTGAAAAGAGTCTCTAAGAAGGCTGGGGAAGACCTGCTCACAAGGGCATGGAACAATAGGACAAGGGGTAATGGTTTCAAGCTAGAGAAGAGTAGATTTAGGTTGGACATCAGGAAAAAGCTCTTTACTACGAGGGTGGTGGATCACTGGAACAGGTTGCCTAGAGAGGTGGTGGAGGCCCCATCCCTGGAGACATCAAGGTCAGGCTTGATGGGGCTCTGAGCAATCTGTTCTAGTGTGAGGTGCCCCTGTTTGTTGTAAGGGGGGTGGAGTAGATGACCTTTATAGGTCCCTTCCAACTCAAGACATTCTATGATTCTAAAAAAATCCACAACCTTAAGTTGCTTCCAAGCATTATTGCCTTACTACAGCATAGATAATAAATATTTTTCAAGTATTTTCTCTATGCTGATTTAAAATCTATCATGTTTTGTGATACCTGTATTTCTTAACCTATTTAAAGCAGTGTAGTGTTTTCTGTGATACCGAAGTTGATGTTATTAGATCTCTCCAATTTATACTTTTATAAAGAAATATTTTAAAAATTGTAGAGGTTCATATAACTTCTGGCAATTGTTGTGCATTTGAAAACACAAACAGAATGTATTTGTTCACCTGTCTGTGAAAGTATCAAAACACAATTTCCAGTGTGCAAAAGTATTTGATCTTTCATCCATGGCAACAAGATGCATCATAAACATGGTAGCTTTATAGCCCTCAAAGCAAAGAAAAGGGAAAGATTTGAAGAAGGTTTATTTTAAGTTTTGGAATTTGTTAACTTGAAGTATGAAGTAACCTTTGATTGTAAATTTAAAAACAAATTACATCAACTTGCTATTTTCTCTGATTACATAATAAATCAGATGTAAGCATGGTGATCCCTTTTAAAAAAAAAAAACAACAAACAACAAAAAACTACTGCTAGGCAGGTACGATGAACAGTCACTCTTGGAAAGTGGCTCTGTTTATATAGCCCACAATAACACAAACTTAAAGCATTATAAGTCAGGTACCTTGCTGGGAAGTGCCAATGGTTATACATTTGCCACTGATAAAGTAAAAGTTCTACAGTCTGTAATAGGGAATAACTAACACACACAACAGAAATCATGACAGTGGAGTTTCTGAATCCAGTTTATGGGGGGGAAAAAAAAAAAAGTGATACTGCAGAGACAAACACATCTTGTGTACAAGGTCCTAGGTGGGAGTTGTTTAGGTCTGGTCCAGTGCCTTCTCTCTTGAAAACACAACACATGGATAGGAGAAGCTGACTACTGATGTATGCATAATTGTTAGGAAATACTGTAACTTTTTTTGCTACTTACACTAAAGGAATAACCAACATCATTAAGCTTAGCAAGTCTCCATGCAACTCTGATTTTGCTCCACATTTCAAAAAGTCCAAGCTAAAAAGAATGCAGAAGGATACCATCAGAATCTGCTAGACAACGTTCAAATAGTTTACTTGGATCCCTTTCAATTACAGCAAAGCTCAAGTAGCCCAGACAAAACCTACGCACAAATTTTGGAAAAACACCATTATTTCAGTTTTCAGTCAGAAATTACTTACTGAGAGATGTACCCGGAAGTCTTTTTGTAAAATAGGTCAAGAAGCAGGAAAAAAAAATAATAAAAAAATATGCTTACCCCAAGACTAGATTATGAAAACTGACATGAGATAGGGAAAATTGATGCACAGAATGATAGTTTGTCAGTGTAGTGTTGGGATGAGTTTTATGTATCTGAAAACAGGAAGAGAGATAAAAAGCAACCTAAAACAGAATGCAAAAATAAGAGGAGAGAAGAGATTGAAAAGAAAGTATAAGATAATATATATTTTCTTACTTTTGATTTTGTGCAATAATGTATATCATATTTGTTGCTACAAAGTGAAATGATGGCTGATGCATTTTCCCCCACCCATATTTCTATATTAAGACAACAAATTCATGCTTTGATACCTGTCTCATTCTTTTAACAGTGTATATTTCTCCACAGTATCTGATCTAAGAGGGAATTCACTTCAGCACCCTCTCACCATCTCCAAAGGTATCTTTTTTATAATGATATTTCTTTGAAAAGTGTGCATAGCTGGAGTAAATAATATTTGTGTCTGGTTAGAACCTCTAAGTGAATTTTCACACAGTGTGACTGCTATGCAGGTGCTTGTAAAAACCATGAAACCATCTCGAGCCTAGTGCATTGTTTGACTTTTTTTTTTTTTCTTATCTCTAAATAGGATGCATCACAGAAAGACACTTTGATTTATGTTATCTTATATCATACATTTTGCTGCTTTCAGTTTTAGACTTTTAAATGAACCTTACATCAGATGCATCCTTTACTGAGCAAGAGAAAGGATTCATTTTTGCCACTTGAAACTCCATTCTTTTATCTTCACTGTGAACTTCAAACAGTATTCTCTTCTTTAATAACCTTCTTTAATAACACAGAAGGCTTACCTGAAAAGTTACACTATATATATGCTGTTATATATATACACATTCTATGTTGTGGTTTGACTGTACATCCCAAAATATTCTTTTGTAAAAGTAAGCAAAACCAGTGGATGACACTTCATTTGCAAATATTCGCAAACCATATAGACATCTAAATTAATTATTGCTTCTCTTTGTGAATTAGTAGCATGAAATTAACATTCAAATTTTCCATCTACCAGAGAATCACTGCATTTTTATTAAATTACTGAGTTTGCTATCTATAGTCAATGGTATCTCTAAAGCAGTATTGCTTTTCAGTAAGCAGTTCTCATCACATGCAATGAAAGAGACTGTTTTGTGGTTATTTTGAAGCAGAAGGAATTGGATTTATCAGTGGAAATGCTCACATCTGGATATTAAAAATACAAGTGCTGTTGCTTTGTTGTGCAAGTACCAATGATAACTTTCCTTTCTGATCTTATATTTTTAGATAATACCCCATTCCTGTGAACTGCCTGTATTGCTTGGAGGCTGCTAAACATACCAATGATTAGAAATTATTTTTAAAATTATACTTAGCATTTCTATTTCTCATTTTCATACGAGTAATTAAATTCTTCATTGTCAGAATTAAACAATTGGCTATGATACATTACATTTCCTCTAATACCTCAGGATTTCTTACTTTGCAGAAATCCAAAGAGAGGGCTGTCTGTCTCCTAACGGGCAACCACCTTTCTCAAGTTGCAGATCAAAGAAAGGTTGAAAGTGTTGATACTGAAGTTCTAATGTCAAAAACTTGGCATTTCTAGTCGGTGAGAGTCTTCTGAGAGTTGTCTTGCTGAGGTGCCCCATGTTAATGGTTGCACTTACTAGACAGTCTTGTGAAATGTTATGCTATTTCACTAAGATGCACTTTTTTCTCTTTTTCATCAATCTCTACATTATTTGTCATGCTACTTGCATTAGACATGGATGTTCCAGATAGTGCTTTTCTGAAAGAAACTTGGGGTATTTTGACTTTCACATTACAGTTTCTATAATAAAGTCAGAGAATCAGAATTCGTTAAGAAATGTATTTTGTAGCAATTTCCTGTGATATTTTTAATAGAATAGAGAGGTGGTAAGTGTTTTCTGGGTGTCTCTCTCTCCTTGACCCCTCTGAAGCATGTATATCACATTCAGATACTTACTGAAACAGCTGTTGAAATCTTTTTAATTTGAATTTACATTAAAATTATCTCCATGAGTTAAAACCAAATGACAAAAAAAACCCCAAAAACTCTCGTAAAAGAAACTACCTGCTCCACTGTGCTGGCTTCAGTGGGGATAGAGTTAATTTTTTTCATAGTAGCTGGTATGGTGCTGTTTCAGATTTGTAATGAAAACAGTGTTGACAACACACCCCTGTGTTAGCTATGGCTGAACAGTACATGCACAGCAAGTAGCCTGGAGGTGTACAAGAAGCTGGCAGAGGACACAGCTGGGACAGCTGACCCCAACTGAACAAAGTAGTATCCCACACCATGTGATGTTTGGGCTTAGCAGTAAAAGTTCCAGGGGTAAAAAGGAGGAAAGGAGGGACTTGTCGAGTTAAGGTGTCTGTCTTCCCAAGGAACCGATGTCTGATGGGGTTCTGCTTTCCTGGGGATGGCTAAACATTTACATTCTAATGCGAATTAGTGAATGAATGAATGATTTTTCCTTTGCTTGTGTACACAGGTCATTGTTTTTTTGTGTTTTTTTTTTTTTCTTTTTTACTGGTTAAACTGTCTTTATCTCAACTGACGAGTTTTCTCACTTTCAGTCATCTCATTTTCTCCTCCATCCCAGTGGGGTAGGCAAGCCAGCAGCTGGCTAGGGCTTAGCTGCCTGCTGGGGTTAGCTCATGACATCCAGGCTGTACAGTTTCACCAGCTACCTTTAACTGGCTCTGGCGTTTCTTAGAATTCTCCTCCAGTAGATTCAAGTTGCTAATGCAACACAAAGCTGCCATTCCTTGTTATCCTCCACAACCCTGTTTCTTTTCTTTTCAAGGATAGTTTTTTACTATTTGATACATGATACCAACAAGTGTCACAGCTCCTGCAAGCAAGTAAGTAATGGTGAGGTGTCCTTCATGCTTACCCACATCTGGTAATGATGAGCTGTTGGATTAGCACTTGCTTACTTACTCTAGGTAAGAGCGAAATTTAAGCAGCAAAGTAAGTGACAGCTCATGTTTGATTTTATTTTTTAAGTTCTTCACCTACTTCGTTTTATTGCTTGGTTTCCATATCTCTCCTTCTATCTCAGAAAGGGGAGAAACATTGCCATATACACACTTACTAGGGTTGCACCTCAGATCATTTAACCTATCTGTGTGATTGCTTGTGTGTTTGAATCTTAAAATATTTCAGTAACAGTGGTGTAATTAAAGTAATAATCACTGGTTTTATCTGTAAGAGAAGTTATAGTCTAACTGTGGATTTCTTTGAAAAGCTAACTGTGAAATACTCGCGTACTTTGCTGTGAATCTTAAATTATATTTAGTGCTCTTTTTAATACAACTAAGGGTTTCTTTCATTACCTGGAGGAGTATACATTTCTTGCTTCTCAGAGGAAGCTGTCCTTGGAAAGCTATAAACTCCTAGTCACTGAATGTATTTCTGATCCTTATCTTCATTTTAATTTGATTTTTTTCAGGGTCAGGATGAAACTGATTTTTTTAAACTCATATTCTCATAGCTAGCTTAGTCTAAAAGCTAGAAATAAAATAATTGGGATTTCTGGGACTCAGTGCAGAAACAAAGTTGCAGTGTTTACAGAGTTGGAAAATTAAAACCCCCTGACTTTTCTCAGTCTTTCATAGGAGACTCCTACAAGAAGACCATTAGCTACATAGGACTGTCTGATCTGCAAACAGAACAGATCTTAGTCTTTTTCCCAAGCTGTTTTCTTTACGTCTCTAGGAAGATGCTGCATATGTCAATCTTCCACCTGCAGCCTTTTTCTGGCACTAGAAGTTCTCTCTCTTGTAAATAAATGAGCAGAACTCACCTTACTCAGTTCTTTCAGCACATTAAAAAAGAGGCTTCTGTACAATATTTTATTATGAATTGTTCTATAAAAACACCCTTACTTGCAAGGGAGGCTGAGTCATAACCACAGCTCTTGCCCATTTCTTGAAGAGGCTTTTGTGTATACTGATGAGGACAGAATTTCAGCCAGGCTGCTACAACAGCCCAGCTCTGATGGAGGAATGCCAAAAGTGATACAGACAGACATTCCTCTTTTTTAAATTGCTTGTATTGCTAGACTCAGCATATATAGCATTGGATCTGTTGTGCATATGCCAAATTTTAGTGATACCTGTGAGATTTCCAGACATTGGCAATTCATCAAATAATTGCTTATATGGAATTACCATTTGCCATAGTCTTTAAATAACTCTAAAAGAGAGGAGATAGCTTAGTATGGAAGAGTATGTAGAAAAGCTTGAACTGTTAACCAGCTGTGTGAAGATTTGTCTGTTTAAATCTTGAAGCGATGCAAAAAGTTTTATTTGGGACTTTTTGCAGAGAGTTCCATTCCTCCTAATGGCTGTGATATTCTGCTGCCATAAATATATTTATATATTATGTACATGAAACCATGTATGGAAATTCCTTACACTTTGTACAGGGATTGTAAGAACAGTTTGGTGCTCTAAACCTACAACATTTTGTGGTATAGGGAAGTGGGTGATTGATTAATTTCATTTTATCTTAAAGAACTACAGAAGTTAAAGACCACAGACAAGCATTTATAATTTTAAGAAATCTCACATACTTGTAAGAGTTCCTCACACTATTAGAAAGATTTCTATCTACTAGCTCTTAGCAATGATCCTTACTGTATTTTCTGGGTTTTATTTTTTGCTTTTCTGTGTTTTGCCTCTTGTCAACTGCAAGGATGTATGGTAATGATATTGTATTTTCTTCTCACAGATGCAACATCTGAGTGAAAAACAGCTGGCTGTGGTTGGGGTGGATTAACTGAGTAGGCAGAGAAATTAAAATAATGGTGTTGATTGTAGTTGCTTTAGAATTTACATATTTTAATTTCCTTCGATTGCCTATAACTTTCAGCCTATTGAAGCCAATTGTTCATAAAGCCTTTGCTCTGAATGCAGGTGAAAGAGAAACATTTTTTTGAAGTGGAATCTGTGAGTTATGGAATCCTAAATATTTCTTGTAGTACCACCCAAATTAAAGGCAACACTACATTTGAGTTATCTACTCCAGGGAAATAGTGTCTTAAAGTAAATGAGCTCCTTGGTTTTTGGGTTGCTTTTGTTATTTTTCCAAGACCCTTTGTGAGAGAGGGACCACGACACCCTTTCTCCAACTGTGCATGCAAAGGCTGTGAAAATAGCAACCAATTGGGGAAGATATTAAAGAGAAATAAAATAAAAATGTATTCTTATTTACTAAACATCAGCATGTAGAAACAAATGCTAGGCTTCCTTATTTGAAAATGGGTATTAGCTTTCTGTGATAGTTCCAGATTAAGTTACTGTAACCTTGCAACTGGCAGCCCAAAGGCTCTGTCAACAAGAAGTTCAGTCAGTTTTTCCTTCATCTTTGATTATTTTTCCACTTAGAGTCTCTTCAGTGGTGTCCTTTTGTTTCTTTACTGAAGTGTTTAAAAGTCCGTCTAAAGGTATAATCTAACTTCCAGAGATAACAATGTGAGGAATAAGTGTCTGCTCTCTAAATATGTTTTAAGAAGGATGTAAACTAAATCTTAGCTGACATAGACATATGTCTACTGCATTTACTCCGACGTCCACAAGTTAATTGTTAAAGTTTTATAAGCACATTCATTTACTTATACAGCAGTACATCTTGTTGCTGTGCTTGTCAGAAAACAAAGTGAAACTTACTATGCATAAAGTAATCAGCATTTTTATTCACTAAGCTTACTGAACAATGTACAGGCCTTATGTTCCAGTGAAGAGGCTAGCATTGCTTACATGCCCTAGTCTCTTAGTTTAAAATCAAAGCAAAAAGCAATGTGCTTTATTTCTTTTCTTCTCTTGAAACATTTGGGTTAAGTCACCTGTGAAAGAGCTATCATACCTCCTTTGACTGCTGCCACTAGTTACATCCAGAGGAGAGGAGGGTCTTCATGTTGTGTTCAGACGTGGGTTGGCAAAACTCCCAGTGATTCCTCTTTATACAGGAATAGGAATGTTTATACAAACATATTAAATGAAAACCTTACTCACAAATGCATTATGCAATATAGTGATGGTATCAGGTAAGAGCATGTTAGTTGAATGGCACTCCTTCATTGGCTGAGCTCTCACTGTTTCTAGGGTTGCCATTTTGTTACAGCTGGAAGAAGAGCTAAAAAGCAAGATAAGAATTCACTAAATGCAAATGTAGTCTACACTTTTCATACTGTATAATTTCCATTTCTCTCATGCTCTATATTTAATATCTCTCCCTAAATATTTTATACATAGTATTGTCCTTCGTATGTGTTTTTCTGTTATGTCTGAATGTATTCATTTCTTTTCATAACAGATAGAAACATGTGAGAAACAAAAAATTGGAATTTCCTACAGATGTACAAGCCATGTAGGCTCTGAGGTTTTTTTTCTGGTGTTTGAATGGAATTTCCTGGAATTTCAATTGGTGTATATTGCCTCTTGTCCTGTCACTGAGGAACACTGAGAAGAGTCTGGCTCCATCATCTTTACTCCCCTGCACCAGATGTTTATACACATTGATAGGACTCACCATTCCTCCTCTTCTGGAAGATTGTCTCCCACCCATTTGTTGTACTCAGATCTTTCTTTTGCCCAGGGAGGGAGGGTAGCATATCTTATATGTAAGTCAAGAATGTATTATTAGTCTATCTGAAATCCTAGCAGTCTAATAAAAACATTATTAATAGTCCAGTCGCAGTATTGATAGGACTTAAGAGTTTTAAGGAAATACAGTAAAAATTAAAATACACAAACTTCTGTGTATCCACCACTTGGTAACTTCAAAGTGTTTATGTTGTAGTGCCATTCATGTCATGTTTACAGGTAGCAAATTATTGTTTCACATGTAAGGTACAGGCTTCCCTTTTTTCTTAAGGCAAAAAGATTATAGGTAACAGAAAACAGAGTGGAACCTCTCCTGTCCTCCCTTTTCCATCCAAATACAGGAAAATCAAAGAGGAAATTTTGCTGAGGCTGTAGATTTCATGCCTGAATTCATGCTATACTATGCACCATTTTTTCTGATATATGGAAATGGTGATTTTAGAAGACATTGGGGTTAGACATTGCTTAATATATTTTAATTTGGGGATAAAAGTGCATGAAACCACACAGCTTTAACAGCTTGCTAAAAAATATTTTTAAAGCATTATGTATAATCAGACACTTTGGGGTTTCTTTCCCATTCTTAAAGGGAAAAAAACAGAAGTTTGCTGCTACACCAGGTGTGAGGCTGTTTCTGTGCATCTAAACCAGTTATTGTGGCTGTGTTTTCTCTCTCATAGAGTTGTGGCCACCCAGATCTGCTAAACAGGCTCAAGTAAAAGGAGGTCCAGATATCAAGGAAATGGTCATATGAGAATATTTGACTTTACACTGTTCAGGTTGTTCAAGTAAGTCTACAAGGTAGGTTCATGTTTCACTAAATCTTTCAGAGAAGTAGCATTTAAGTTTTGGGTCAAGATTAGTGTCTAGGGCAAGCATTCTTGTTTTGCCTTCACCCCGAAACATTTAATGACTACTTTTAGACTGCTGCTCTATTAACCCCATATCACTATGAAAACAAATATGCTTGCAACAGTTTCCTCGACCTTTATATATATATATATATATATATATATATATATATAAAAAATTCATCTTTAATATTGCAAGGAGGCATTTCAACCTTTAAATATTCAAATAGTAAGAAATGCACATCACTTTTATTTGGGATATTATTGGGATTATTGATAATTACATCAGGTAAAAATATGTTGGGAATGCACATCACTTTTATTTGGGATATTATTGGGATTATTGATAATTACATCAGGTAAAAATATGTTGGGACTCAAAAAAAAAAAAAAATCACAAACTTTCATGTTCCATTTATATGCAAAAAATTTCCTAACAGAAAGTTAATATTAGAAAGACATGCTTGTGTCTGTAACTATCTGAATAAATTTATGTTACTTAGGAATATTACAGTTATTGAACTTATTTTTTAGGAAAAAAAATAAATTTAGAATGTGGTAGGTAATACAATTGTATCTCTACCTCCACTGGATGTGGCACTCAGTGCCATGGTCTAGCTGATGTGGTGGTGTTGGTCATAGGCTGGACTTGATGATCTTAAAGGTCTTTTCCAGCCTTGGTGATTTTGTGATTTTGGACTATAATTTTGAGTATTTCTACTTTTGCTGGTTCTTATTATATGTCTGTGAGATCTGCAACTTTTTCTTCACTTCATGAAGACTTACAAGGGTTTTTTTCTACTTTTAGGTTAAATACTACACAGAGACTGGTGATGTCTTTTACAGTTCTGTTACTGGAATTATAGTGCACTTCCAGCTCAACTGCCATGATTTTTCTCTTTTAAACACTTTCTGTTTCCTGAAATTTTTTTCAGATTATCTTGACATTTGCTGTATTTTGATATTAGGGTTTGTAACTAAAGACTGTTATTAACTGACTAATGAGTTATTAAAGTCTGTAATGGTTGGTTTCTCTGTCCTCCTCAGGAGCAAAGTACAAGAATACCTTTCTTTATTTAAGATTTGTATACTTTATTACAATTCTAACATCTGTAGCTGGAACTGTAGCACCATTCTGATTCTGAATAGCCTTAACCACAGCCTACTAACTGAGCCAGTACATACTACTGCTACTGGTTAGAGGAAGCAATCACACAAACATGGGCACACACACACGCCCTTGACTGGCTGGGAGTTATCTGAAAAGATTTTTCTATGAAGTAATGCTGGTGTGATATGAATGAACCAAAGTAATATGCTGTGAATCTCACCTGTTTTCAAGGCGAAGCAGGGTTAAAACATAGCTTGACAGGGTGGCTGCTGTGGCCTTTTTATTTTGGGGGGGCAGATTCATTTTTTTAAAAAGCAATTTCAGAAGTTAGTTAACTTTTTTCCAAAAGCAGCTTCGTCAACAAAGTAATATGGGTGGAGAATGATGCACTGAAGAAGGATGGTGGATAGAAAAGGTCTTTAGGAGAGAAATAAATGATTATGAACATCATTGTGTGGGAGAGCTGCCTCAGGGCAGGAAAACTAGAGGGGTCTCTGGAGAGTGAGGAGGGGGAGGATAGTTAGGGAGGTACGTGAACTTAGGTCTGAGCAGGAGCATTCAGAGAATCCAGAAAAGCTTAACCACTGATCATTAAGTTGATTTGTATTTATTTAACAGTATACGGTGAAGTCCTTAGCCTGTGGCTTTGTAATGCACATTCTATAAATTTATTTTCACACAGAATCCCACTGACCCTGGAATTGCTGAGAGAGACAATGAATGTGTAGCATGAAACAGCAATAAGTCAAAATTCAGTCAAGGCTGAATTCACGATCCAAGAGGAAATTTAGAAGTCATCTCACTAAAGATTATCTATCTAAAGGAAGTCTGTATCCAATGCAGAACAGGATGCCTCTGGGTCTGCCTAGTCGTAATAACAGAGTTTTTGCTTTCCATATAAACTCTGCCCTACCAATGCCTTTGCTGATCTTCATTTGAGGTGACAAGCATCAGTGTTACTTCAGGTCACTGTAGTTTAGATTTTGTGGATCTTTGAAAATTTGAGTCTCGACGCAGGCAACAATGTTTGACGTATGTTCATCCCTAATGAAATCAAAACTGAGTTCACCTGATGTGGACTGACTCTAAATTAATCAGAAGCATAAACGTTTGGAGCAAGACATAATCATTGTCAAAAAACAGCTAAGGAATCCCATTTGTAATCCTATTTGTATGCATTTTTATAGAGCTGAAACTTGAAGCAGCAAATATATTGATATGGACTTTTAAGTTAATTAATAGGTTAGTGTTTTTTCTCCTGTTATATATATAGCTCATAAAATAACTAAAACCAGCATTTCACAACTGTAAATTGTTTAAATTACTCCTAGCTTTTCAAAGACACAAGATACGTGTTGGCATAAATTCCAAAGAATCTGTTTATGAACGTTAGCACGTATCTATTTTAAAAGTGAGAGTGTTATTAAATAGCTAAAATGTGTTTTCATTCTCCATCAACTAATTTAAATATCTAATCCCTAAGCACAAACAGTAGAAATAAGAAGGGAAATCTTGTTTGTAATGTGGGAGATGAGAGTAAATCCATGATTTCTGAATGAAAGAAAAAAAGCCTTTTAGTTGGCAGATATTACAAAACCAATTGTGTTTTTGTACTTTTGTACTTAGCTTTTATATTGTGTCTTGGTACTGAATTTACTTTCTTTTTACACAGATAGGAGGTTATTAATATTAATGTATAAAAACATATGGGAAGTTCAAGTACAATAAACTATTGTTTCTTAAAGGCACAATAAAACCATCCCAGATGCCATATTTTGTCTATCTTTTAATAACAAGGAAACTTTCAGTGCAAAATTTTTAAAAGTTTAATTACCATTTTTCATAGTGTACAAATAAATAAAAGTGGCTTGTTTTCTTTCTCACAAAATGGCATCCCTGAAAAATCAGACTAATTTTCTCAAATACCTAACCTAACCAAAGATGAGTGGAAAATTTTAGACAACCAGCTCCAAAGGTACTGACTTTTCTATTTTGGATATTAACAGATTTTGACAGCTATAAGCTTTGTCATATAGGGTGGGTTATTATAGTTGTAAGATCTTCTGCATTGAACCCCTTCAAATTGCAGATTAATTAATAACATTGTTAGCAACTGTACATGGAGCTATCATGCACAAAAGTAACCAGGGTGTGCTAAGCCAGACGCTTTACTGTGCTTCCAGTGACATGTGATAGGAAAATTTTCTTCTTGGCTATTATATTTGTCCAGCCATGAAATTGTGAATATTTTCAAGTGCTTTTGAATTTTTTTATGAAGTCCACCTGAATTTTCCTTCTCACCCTTTCCTTGTCCCACAAGTTAAGTTGTATTTTAATATTACATCCTTGTAGACTGTAAATTATAGGAGACCTGGTAACTCCATTTACTTCCTGGTGTCCTGCATGCATAGGTACTTCACTAGCTCCCTGAACTCTTCCAAAGTTGAGCTGAAGTCTGCCTTCATTGCAATGGCGCTCTCAAGTCTTCATACCACGCAAAGGAAGTATGTGCATTTCTTTACCACATGAATAGTTTTGTTACAGAACAGATACTAGAGTAAGTATTACAATGGAAAAAATAATATTCAGATCTTGCCCGTTCTGTAGAGAGCGTTGCACAACATAAAATTTGAACAGGAAAGATTACTCACAGTAGGCAGTTTCAGGAACATGTAAGCCCTTGGAAGTGCTGCTTAGGCTATAGGAAGGAGCAGAAAGCTTTCCCAAACAGATGTGCTGTGGAGAAACAGCTAGTGGTTCTACGGAGGTTATTGTCAGGTTAACTGAACAGCATACTTGATTCTGTGGCTTTATATTTTATTTTTTTCCCTCCAGCCTGCTTAATGTTTACATAAACAGAGATGATGTGAAATTTGAATCATCACCTATGTAGAGCTGAGGTGTTGCCATTAACTAATCAAGACTGACTTTTAAAATTATTTATGTTTGGGGTAGTCTTTGATTTCCTGAAGTCATCTCTTGGCAGGAGATGGGTAAGTCGGGGGATTGACTGGGCTATGTTCAGATGTCTCTTCCAGAAGCAACTATACTGTGATACAGAAATGTTTATATTTGTCATAAGGAATCTGAAAATTTGAGATTTTTTTTAACTTTTGACTTCGGAGTATCTCATCCTGAATAGCTGCATTTATTTACTTTGATCTTCATGTTCATAAAAAAGTTGTTCAGGAAAAAGCAGGGTATTATGATTGTGTCCTTGATGCTTTTCAAGGGTTCTTATAACTAGTAGATACTGGATTAAAACAGTTTCACAATACCAAAAATAACTTCTGTATTTCAAAATTGAACTTCCTCAAAAAAATCCAAAACTGTTAAAAATTCTTTACTTTCCATTCAGAAGTATCTCATAATTTTAGATCTTTATTATTTTTGTCAAGATTAAAGACAAGGCAGACCATTAAATACTTTAAGTACAAGTATTTAGTTTTCATTCAACTTGAGAGGCTTTTTTGTGATGAGTACTGAGGAGTGTGGAAATTACAACAGGTTTGAGAGAACTATAGCTTGTTTGTTTGGGGAGGGTTTTTTTTTGTTTATAATTAAGTGAAGAAAATTATACTAACACAAGTAAAAGCAGTCACTGTTATGAATGGTATAGAGCCCTAAAGCATGTTAGCTTTCCAGAGAGCAACCCAAGGAGGATTCTAGTGCAGGTTTTCACTCTTTGTAAATGTGGCCAATGTGTAACAACTCTGTTGATCCTATTTGTATTAGCATTTTACCCTATTGCCCTGTTTCCAGTAGATTTTGCTTGAACTTAAAATATTTTCATTGGTGCCATTGCTGCAGGCAGAACTACTTTTAAGAGTTTAAGTGGATACTACTTTAGAAGTTCAAAGACAAGATAAGAAGACTTCAATTTTTGAAATGATGTGTCAACCCATTTTACATATATCCACGCACACTGTACAGATGTTTGGTTTCCAGAGTATTACTTCAACTTTCTTTTGCCAATCAGTGTGCTGATCGAGAAAATCAGCTGCTCTCTGTTTCACAAGTGAGTAATTTATTTCTTTCTCACAGATACTATTTGCAGCTTTTGGCTCCCACCAGTGAGTCACTTCTTTCTTTTTCTGAAAGGCTGTTTTCAACTTTCAGCTCTTTCAACAAAATTCTCTACTGTATTTCAAAAGACCATTAAACAGACCATTCACTTTCTTGAAGTACTGTATTACTCCTGGAATCACAGTATATTAATAATTTTGTGTTATCAGATATACTGAGATTATTTTTTTCCTACTAATTGCAATGGGTAAAGTGGATGATGTTAAAACCTATAGGTATTATAATTGACATTAAGAATAAGCCATAGGGGGCATTGTGATTTGTGAAGGGAAAGAAATTAAAGATATGGACAGAGGAAAACACTGTGTGATGTTTCTAGCAAATGTGTAGGTTGAAAGAATGCTCTAATTCTTGTGATGTGAGAACTGAATAGGTTATTGGATTTCAGAAGTTTCTGGGTGTGAAATATATGTCAAAAATGCTGTTTTGAAACTCATGAAAGTACAGTATGAACCACAAGGAACATGCAGCAGAGCTATAAAAAGGATTTTTTTCTATTATAATGGTAATTGTAGCCAGAATTAAATTAGTCTAAATGTTGTTTTGAGTGCAACATTGCTGCATTGTGTGATACATTTTGGATCCCCATAAATACCTACTGGCCAACAACAGCCTGCTAAATCGTAGTAGCACCATTTGACATCAAGAAAAGCCCAACACAGAAGTGCACCCTGTGCATAAAAAGCAAAATAATTTGCAGAACTGTGGCTGCTGTGGAAGAAACACTCTCTCTGATCTCAATGAGCTAAACAGGTCTCCTCTGTAGGGTATCAATATGGAGTGTTGGGGAAGGAACAAATTTTAGGTGAATACTTATATTCGATCCAGCTGTGAAATGGGAAAGAAACATCTAGTAAGGTGAGAATCTGTTTGAAGTTTAGTCTATGAATACTCCATAAAATTATAGGATAGCTTCAACATTCCCAACAATTTTTGCTGTAGTTTTATCTAATCAGATAATCAGATTGGTCTCATCATTTAGAGAATAACAATTAGAAAGTGAACTAGATTTAAACTTAACTGTAGTGTAAAATAGCTTCATTTTAAGAATTGTGTCATAATTAAACTATTAGGGGAAAATCTATTTGTTTGAAAGCATTGCATGGAAGTACCAGTTTCTAAGCTCAAAGCCAGTCAACTGTTCCAGTGATGCCATGAATTTTCTTCCTTTCCTATGTAAGAGCCCTTCAGAAAAAGGACCTCATGTACATTTTCTAATCAAATTATTCTGAAAGTCCCCACAGGACTGAAGAAAATAAATTTCAGCAGCGGACACACCAGCCTGCAGAAAAGAGACTAAATTTAAACAAATAAAACATTTTCATGCATAATAAAGTAAAGGAGAGCTGTATTTCTAAAGCACTCTTGAAAATAAGATACCAGAAGTGAAAAGAATGCATTCATGTTTTATGCAACATCTGCAAGAAAGGAAGAAGTTTTCCTAAAAAAATGGTGCCATCAAAGTCTGAATTTCCTTTTTCACCCTCTCTACTGATGGTATCCAGTTTATAGTTGGAAGAGCTCTTTAGAATCAACATCAAAATGCTGGTGGGTCAGAACAGAGAGGCACTAGGATCTTCTGAGACTAAAACCAAGTAAAATTCACAACTGTACAATATGGATAATAATTAGTTACTTTTGCTGAGACAAATTACACCTTCATTTTAGTTTGTGTATTTTGAAAAATGCTCTAACTGTACCTCCAAGAGTTCACCAACCTCTGCAGATTACTGTTATTAAGTAAGATTCCATTATTCATAATGCTAATTGTATGTTGCAATAGTACCTACAGTATTAAAGTGTTTTCCAGTCTAGGAAAAATACATGGTTCTTGTCCAGAAAGCTTATTAAATAACAAAATAAGCAGGCAGGACAGGGTGAGAAGAACAGGGGGAAAAACAAGAGTAAGTGCAAGAAATGTGGTGGTAATTGCTCCTACATGGCCTCCAGGGCTTTGTCATACAGTATTCTATCTGGAAATAAAAAAATAAGAGACAAATAGTCAAATGGCTCTCTTTTCTTTCCACAACTTAGCAGGGGTCACTGACACTGAATCATACTAAAGAATCATTGCTGACAGGAATTATACTCTTGTGGCTGATGTATATTTTCAAGATTATTGTTTCAATAAAAATGAGAATAAAACCCGAGGATTTCATTTTTCTGTGAAAAAGAAATTGTTAGTTATGCATATTATGATAAAGGGTAGAAGATATTGTCGCAGTATTTGATGGATGAAGAAACCCAGGAAAGCCCTTGTGGATGATTTTCCTGGCTGATAAATATTTGTAAGGTGAGAGTGAAACAGTAAGTTGCATTTTAATTCCCTTTTTTTTTGTGTATAACAACACAGAGAAGATTTTATATCTAATGCATGCCTCCTATTAAGCTAAGTATGTAAGAACCATGATAAAGTGATTGAGTTTATCAGTAGACACTCCATTACATCCTACTAGATGATGTTATAGAGGGGAGTAAACTAATTTGCTTCTGTTAGACTGAGCTGTCACATCAGTTCTCTCTGCTCTCTTACCAGCAAGGAAGAGCTGTAAAATTCTCTCGTTTTCAAGGTGAACTTTCTCTCCTATCACCCCAAAGAGGGAAATCTGATTCACTGAAACTGAAAGAGTTGATAATCTAATAATAATTTTTCCAAGGGGTGATCCAATTAATTTTAAACATAATTAGCAGTTTCAATCTTTTTTTTTTTTTTTCACATGGATCTTTTTGGAAGTACATGAAGTTTTTCAAATGGTAGCTGCAGTATTCATCTTCTGCCATTTCTCGGTTATAAAGGCAGTCATGAGTAAATCACAACAGATTGCACAGATAAATATATTTAGACGTTGAATTTTCCTTAGATTATCTTTTTCTGTAATGTTTACATGTATGCTTCTGCTTCTCATCCCCCAGTTTTTATTTCATTACAGTAGTCTAGAAAACAAAGCAGAGCAGAAAGGCCTTTAAATAAGCCATCACAGAATAACTTGTAGCCCAAAAGTCCAAGTGTTTGAGTGAGAAGCAGAAAAAACAGATTTTCAGGTGTGTTTTCCTTGTTTGAAACAGGACTTTTTTTTCTTCATTCTCCTGTTTTTTCATTGGAAGTAAGTTGCTTTGTACAAAGTAAACAGCTGTTGATCCAAAACAGAATACATCTAAAAGTAGAGCATGATGCTTGAGACAGCTGAACACTAAAAAATACCAGATTATTTTCTCCAGATGATTTTTTTTAGTTTAAAATGGATGTGTTAAACTTAATTACAATCAGTTTTCAAAGTAGATGAAACAATTGTTGCAAATCTTGTACTGTCTAGCACTGCTGGATCAACATGTATACTTGATCTCTTAGCCATCAAACATGATTGGAGGAATGTGGTTACACTGTAAAACCAACCATAGTACAGGCAAATCCAGCTCAAGAACTATGGTTACTTAGTTCTTAATGAGTACATCTACATACTGGTCTAATAGGAAATTTAAAGGTCAGTTTTGGTGGGTTTTTGTAGTTTGTTTTTTTTTTTTTTTTTCTTTTTTCAATTCAGTTTAAGTAGTCTGTGAATGCAATTTCTTAGAATTTCTGGTTAATAATTTTTTTTTTTCATTGATGTTGCAACATTAGTTTGTGTAATACTGTTTGCTTGGGAGTATATGAAGGATGAGATAAGATTTTTTTCTATAGAAAAACCATGATGAAAAATCCAAGAAAGCTTTCATTTGTGCATATACCAGTTGTCAACCTCTCCATGATTATTGTATTTAGCAATTAGTATATTTCTGGCTAAATAGAAAGGTAAGTTTGTAGTACAATTCTCTGCTGACTGCTTCAGACCTAAAGGGTGCCCAGCGTACATATTTAGTCAATTTGCAAAATGGTCTGCTGGAAGTATAGGTTTATTTAAATAAAATACTTGAAAATCATGCAAATAGTCCCCTTTAAATTATACATCAGGTAGCCAATATGAAATCAGATATTTGATTTATTTTTTGACTCTAGACTCTTGGACCTGCCTGTTTGCCAAACTCCCTTCCTTTACTGTGGGCACAGCAAGTGTATACATGCATAAGTACACTGAGAAGGCCAGAGAAAAATTCTATCTGAAGTTAAAAGGTGGCAAGTGAAGGGTAGTAGAATGGAAAGAATATTCCAGATGTTTTCATTGTATTATCTAATTTAGTGTTGCATTATTATATTATTTTATAATATCACAAGCGCATGTCATGTTTCAGCAGGGGGAAGGAGAATAGCCAAATTGTAAATGGGGCTGTACAGGGGAACCCTGACTGAACACCAGAAAGCTGATCAAGTCTTTTGTGTATTCTACAGCAGAGTTTATCAGCTTTTATATGTAAATTAAGGGTACTGAGGGAGAACCATACTGCAGCCTCATGAGAAATAGAGGTGAATGAATGCAAACGATAGAGAGCTGGTGCTAGGAGGACTTTGTGCTGCCACTTTGAAAGATATATATGCATGAAGGGCAGAATAACCTAGGTAAAGCTAAACTGTGGTTATACAGAACAACTGTAAGAGTAGAGAGGGGAAGAATTTATACTGATCTTTGGAAAAACACATGTAAAACAAGTCTCCCTAGAGAGCAGTGCTATTTTATGTTAGCAGCTGGCAGGGAGCGAGGTAGTGTGAGTAGCATAACATGCTCCTCCTCTCCCATATGGTGGAAGTAAAGAAAGGAAAAGAAGCAGACTACAATATTTGGCTGTAGCTAGGAGCTGTCTGAGGAGAGATCAAGGCCTGGTTAACCTAACCAAAGGAAACAGAGATAAAGTGTTTTATTTCTCCACTGGAGATTCACAACCTAGAACTCATGTCCGAAATGTAAGCACCTGTTGCAAAATAAAGCATCTTTCTTGCTGAAAAATAGTTTTGAAAGATGTCATGGTTTGGGCCTAACATGACAACAAAGAACCAGCCACGTGACACACACGCACGCACACGCACGCACTGGGCTCTGGGATGGGGAGGACAAAGGCCAACTAGAAGCTTGTGGGTCAAGCCAAGGACATGGAGGGTTCACTCACCATCTATGTCACAAACATCAGCATGCTGGTTGCAAAAGAAAGCACCTTTCTTTCTGAAAAATAGTTTGTTTTGAAAGACTTCATATTAAATGATAGTTGAGTTGGACTACAGAAAAAAGTTTAGCTGGAGAAGAATCTTGTTCCTTAGGAAATAAAAAAAAAAAAAAAGGTGGATTTAACTCAGCATACAAAATTTAAAGTTGTCCAAAAAGTTTTATTTGAACTCAGGCTATTTCAAATGCAGTGGGCTATCACAGTTCCTGAACAGATGAGACTGTGCTTGGAACAAGAAAATCAGATTCTAATTAGAAACAAACAATTAAACTACAACCATTCAAATGAAGCCTGAGAGCTGCAAACATTTTGCTTTCAAGAAGATTTAGTATAGCTGTACAAGAGCAACTGGTGATCTGAAGATGTTTAGAGATACTGTTCATTATACATGGATTACCTATAATCAGCATCCTGGTCACCCGATCTGCCTCCCAGAGGTGTTCTATCAGTTCAGCTGCAGCACTGTGGAGGTGAAGAATAAATACTTAGAAAAATGGATTTACTGTCTCATAACACCATCACTGCTGATAGTTCAATGAACATTTCTAAGAGTGCAAATAAATCGATGTTACTTAACTATTTATATTATGAGTTTGACAACATGATTATAGATTTTTCTAAACTGAATGCTACCCAGATGTTAATGTTGTTAATTTTGAAAGTTTGTTTCTGGGTTTTGAGGGTTGCTGTTCTGTTTTTTTGTTTGTTTGTTTTTTTCATTTCTTTGTTGTAATGTTGTAGCTAGTGCTAGATGATGTGGGAGATTACTAGTGACATTTTTTCATGAAATGATTGATTGATTGATTCACTAAATAAAAGGATTTACTAAATAAAATGATTTAAGGTTCTACCGGATAGATTAGAAAGATGAGTTTTAAAAATAAGTGTCTTTAAGGAAACAATTGTATACTAGGGTTTCTCCTCTCTTCCTTCTACCTTCTCTTCACCACTGCCTCATTCAGTGCAAAATACCTTTGCACCTGATGATTCAAGGTTATTTATATATTAATCCATACGATTTGTACATTATTTCTTTAAAGATATTATGTAAATGCAGCAGAAAGCTGTTTAGAACTTAAAATTTTGTAATTAAGGCAACATAATTCATGTTGCTCTAGAGAAAAGGATCCTGTCCATGCTTGTGACTCATTTTAAAAAAGGATTCTTAGATGGTCACTTAAACAAGACTTTCAGGTGAGTACTTTTGTGCTAGGCATAGGTAATGCAACCAAGCATCCAGCAAATATGATCCTGGGGGTCTGATATGCAAAACTAAAGAGCACTTAGAGATGAATTTTAGTTAAATGTACTCTCAGCATATACCTGCTGAATTAGACTTGTTCTTCATTTATTTATCTTAAGCTAAGTGTCTGCTGAAATATGTTTAATCAATGTGATTTAAGGTGTACTTGAGGGTTTCCCTGAAAATTATTTTTAATTCATTATTTTAATTCCTTTTCATTTATCATTGGGTGGCAGAGAACCTCTGTCTGTAGATGAAAAGGACTATCAATCAAATAGCAGTTTCTTAATTGGCTTAGTCTATATTCATACATATATATATATATATATGTATATACAATTTTAAGTGCAAATAATGATATACGAACCAGGTAGTAGTTGGTCTGGAAAGTGTAAAGAATTATACAATAGCCTGAAAGACCTGAAAGTCTGCTGCAGTTGTGTTAACGTACAAGTTTCCAAGAATATTTGGTCTAGTGCAGGAAGAAAAGAAAGTCCAAAAGAAAAAAAAACCCAGACCATTTAGAGAACAGTTTATGCTAAAACACTGTTTTTCTATATAAAACTGCTTCTTTAAAGGGAAATAAAATGAAGGCTAGCCTGGCAACAAATGCATGGG
The DNA here is from genome assembly GCA_020745705.1 of Hemiprocne comata. Lineage (NCBI taxonomy): Eukaryota > Metazoa > Chordata > Aves > Apodiformes > Apodidae > Hemiprocne > Hemiprocne comata. Next base: position 39,244,724 of record CM036589.1, read on the forward strand.
GCCACACACAGAAGCAAAAGAAATGGGTCCATGAAGCCTTCTCAGACCTTCCTACTTGTATTCCGAGGAAAATAAAGATTGGCCAAAAGGGAGAGGAATAACTTCTTTTTAAGGTAAGTGAACCCTCTTTCTTAAAGCATTTTCAAACCTTAGATTTTTTTTCATGAGCTCAGAAAATGACTAGAGAGTAATGACAACTTGCTGAAGTTAGACTGAAGAAGACAGAAGAGAGATAATTGTCAGAGAGAAGATGAGAGAAAAATAGACCAGAAGTCTAAAGGCAAGCCTTGAAGAGAAATGAGGCAGTAAAGAGAAATTTGGAAAAAGGCAGTTCTACATTCAGATTTAGAAAGACTAAATCTTAGATGCCAGAAGGATTTGAGAGATGATGATATGTCAGATCACAAGGACTAGAGAGTAAGCAATAGTTTGGGACTCTACACAGGGTTTTTCAGTTGAAATTCTAGAAATTCTGAAGGCCCAAAATAGAGAAGAGGAGGAGGAGGAGGAGATGAAGAACCAAAGCAAGTTGCAATGCTTAAATCTTACCAAACCAATCAACTATAGTAGGGGGAACACACAAACGTTCTTTTTTTCTTTTTTTTTTTTTTCATTCTGGTGATTAAAGAAGCAAAAAGCCTTTGAGATTAATGTGGTAGCTCTTAAAAATCAGACTAATTAAATCTCTTTTCATTTATCATTCTTGAATTTTTTCTTACAGAAAACCTCATTTATGAATTTTTTTTTTTTCCATAAGGTTATAATCAAGGATAGAATAGACATATGGTAGATAACATAAGCAGTCAAATTAAAGTCTATCAAAGTTATATATAACTTCACGCAATATTAATTCTCAGCATAAAACATCTGCCATGTACTGAGAGCTAAATTATGAATATTCTATTCCATCTTGCTTTAACTTTCCTAATAGTATCAATATTTACTATGCCATATGCAAAGATAATTAGAATAATAGCGTTGCATTAATATACATGAGTTGTCTTCATTTGTGTGAATCATAAATGATTTATAAAGCTTAACAACAAGAACATGTAGGTCAAATTTGGTTTCAATTACTCAAGTAAATTTTACATTGGTTGGACTTGATGGAGTTTCAAGGTATGACAAAGAACATACCTTGTCACGATACACGCAGGAGTCGCTTTGTTCACAAATGAAGTGCAGCCATCCCTAGAGTGAACAGCTGTTGTTTTTAATAACATGCTGCAATTACACAAGATAGGAATCAAACTGCAGACTAACTGCTGAATGACCGGGGTGTTTCCAGTACACATCCATCACATGACAATTCTCCCAGTTTAATGCATTCTTGGTAACAGGTTGGCATAAAAATGACACACAGTAGTGTTTGAAACACTACACTTCTCCTAGTGTAAGTAGAGCTAAAGTATTGTGACACTCCCTTGCAGATTGCATTTCAGGTGTAACCTGTGTGACTCAAATTTCAGATTTTTCAAGATCATAATTCTGGAGAGGATAAAAACCATCTGTAAACAAAGTTCTAGGAAGATACAGCAAATGAGAGAAGCACTAGTAGAAAAAAAAGTTCACTATCTGCAACTTCCCTTATTTAAAAGATGAGATGTGATGTACCATTCAATTTGACTCAAAAATAAGGAACAACCTAAGTGTAAAAAATTAGTGAAATATTAAAGAAACAGTGCTGGCTTGTTTTTACTTGCACATTGGTGTTACAGATACTGAAGATAATGTAGAGTCTGTCACAGTCTCTAATCTCCATATCAGCCTTCATCATGAAGTCATTTCTTCAGGCAGTGAAATTCTCTCAGCATTGGTGGGCAAGCTTTGCTATGACTGTAAATAATACAAAGAAAGAACATAATTCTCTTTTGGGATTTAAGTTTGTGTTTACAGCTGAAAAGTATGTAACAAAAACTGACCCTCTCACACACAGCACACACAGCTTCTGAATTTTCCCACATCCAGAATCACATTTCACTATTACTTTCCCAGCTCCCTTTCTTCATTCTTGGATTGAACACTAAATGTTAAGAAAAGTATATGGACTTCTTTTCTAAAACTGGCACAAATTAAATTTCTCCACATCTTAAAATTTATCGTGTTCTTTTATGATTCTCAGCAGTTTAACCACTCTAGACTATGTAGAAAAAGACTTGATTATGGGCCCTAGGGGAAGCATATAGGCTTTCTGAAATCTTCTATATAAATGCTATAATATTGTTTTGATTATAATATTACTTTACATTTAATGCCTAATGAAAGGTAAAACTGCACCAATAGAGTTGATTTCCAAGAGGATGTCAAAACTTAATGATAAGTGCACCAGATAGGGGTTTTTTTTTGTTTGTTTGGATTTTTTGTTTTGTGTTGTTTGGGTTTTTTTGCAAGGGAAAGTTTCAAATAGAGCACTAAAGAACACTGCTAAAACATTAAGGAAAAAAAAGGGATTTAAAAATTACAAGAACATTCCTGACACAATAGTGGGAGAAAACTGAACAAAACAGGCTCTGCATTTACAGAGGAGACCCTGCAACAAGCACTCTCCTGTAATAGCTTTGGGCATTCTCCAGCAGCATGTTAAGTATCTTTCATGTGATAGGTTCCACCCCTGATACAGATGGCTACAGATGACTTGCTACAGCTTGCAACTGTTGAGCACCTGAGAAACTGGATATTGGTTAACCATCAAATTTGAGTGTCTTGTAGGAAACTGACATACTGAACAGCTGTGCACACAGAGAACCTGCAGCAAGTAGGACATCCTATTTGCAAGGGCATATGGTATGTCCAATTCAGATTATGCCATTACCTCCTATATAGAAAAATTAAACAGAAGGCTGAAGTTTAGAGAGCTTCAAGTTCTATAAGGCTTCTGAATAATTGCTGCCGGAAATTAATGCACACTGCTGATTAAAAAAAACAAACAAACAATAGTCTTCTGCTCATAAAAAAGAAAATAAGATGTGACAAACAGTTGATACACTTGGAGAGGGAGAAAAAAAAATATTTTTTTCGTTTTAACTTTTCATATTTTTCTTTCGGGTATGATAATTTGTTACAGATATACATGTATCTCAGGCTGTGGTCTCAGTGTCATCTTTACTACAGAAAGCAGAATCTGGTATTTCAGGGTCCTGAAATTCACCTAATACTAATTAGTGATTGTATTTCCTTTTCTCTGAGAACAGGACCTTAAGAAAAATTGGTGCTTCTTTAACAGTAATGTTTTTAGATATTGTTTTATCAAAGTTGTGTTTAACAAAAATTGATATAAAAATATGCTTCTTACTCTTTATTGAAATAACTACCATTTTACATTACAAAGCAAGTTGAAGACAGATTTTTCAAACCCAAATTTAATTTTTCTCACTCTTCTCTATTGCTGACTACATTAAAATACAACACAAATATCAATTACATGATAATTTTTCCTTTGAGGAAAATATTCTTCTGAGTTAAGAGTATTTTAGAAGGATGGGGTAGGGAGGGAGATGGGACTAGGGGTGGGAAGGTGAATGTTCGTGGTGCCTGCAAGTGCACAAAGTAGCTTCAAGGTTCCTCTAACATGAATGTTTGAATATTGAGGTTTTGCTTAAAAATTGAATTGAGGCCAAGCAGTATTACCCAAACCAAAATCAAAAGAGTGGCTCCAAAGCATATACTAGCTAAACAAGAGCACAGAATAGGACAATTCTTGAGTTATGTTTTTTTATTTCTAAAATAAAAAAAAAAAAAAAATCTAAAAGGGTGTCCAAGCGTGGATGTTTCAGCTCAACTTGGCAGGTTTTTTTTGCAAAAAAAGTGCAATCCCCACCATCCTTCAGATACTCAAGGAAGGTAAACAGTGAAGAAATAGCTGGACTCTTAAGAGAGTGAACATGCACCCAAGTTCTGTTGAGGAGTTAAATGGGAATTAGAGTGTACAAAGAAAGGCATTACCTATGGCATAGTACCCAGGGTGAGCTCAGGGAGGCTGATGCAGTGTTTCACCTTCTATTTCCCTCCAGCCTGATAAATGTTTTGTTCCTGGATAAAGCTAAAATAGGTGAACACCAGCAAAATGGGAAAGTTTTCCTTTAGTTACAGGAGGAATTTTCTTGGGAAAAGGTGTCTGATTCCAAGTAGTTTTTTACACTGGATGGGTTAGCATGTATTTAGGCAGTACATTTGGGAAATACTGGTTGCCTAAGCTACCGTAAGGGCTGTGTTTAACATCTGCACAAACACAGCATGTCTTATGCTGAAAAAAAGAGTCCTAAATTGTGTATGAACATTTTCATTCTAATAAAAATATTGTAAGCTGAAGCAAGAAGCAGCACTAACATTAAATGAAATAGTAAAAGTAATAAACCAGTAGAAATTACCTGAGAGAGCCATTAAAAGCATGCAGATCATAGTGTGGTTCCAGTTGTCATCGTCCTAAATATATGCCTCCAGTAATGGTCCAGAAAAGCAATTAAACACTGTTGGAGACAGAAAAAAACAAAACAAAGCAAACCAAAATCCAATCAAACAAGACTCCTAACCTTATCTTTAACAAATCCTTTTTCAAAAGTAATTTGAGACTGCCAATAATAGAAGTTAACGAAAGGGCAGAGAATGCAAACCTTAGAGGAAGCTGTGAGAAACTGAAGAAGTTCTGAGCCCTCTCCTCCCCCCAGGCTCTGAGGTATTGCACAGTTGGCAGTAATAATTAAATTACTCACAGAAACTTCTAAGAAGAGAGCTGTCAAGTGTTCTCAAAACAGCACAGTCAAAAACCTATTTCTTTGCTGCTATGGGCAGAAATGAATGCTGAGCATCTGTACACTCAACTTTTATCAGTGAGGGTTAAACCACACTGAGTGAGCCCCTTCCTAGCTTAAAAGTCTTATCTACTACCAATGAAGAAGACTGTGACTAACAATGTAGAAGTCCTGTCCATGCCCGCCCATCATCTCTCCACAAAATTCTGCAGTTTAAGTAATTACTTTTTTTTGTATTAATCTGTTCATTACCAGCATTCAGGAGCTCTGGAAAACAAATCACCTGGGCCCTGAATAGGCTTTTTGAAACAAAGGTCATTATGCTTGATCCTTTTCTAAGTAATTGGGGGGGGGATGGGGGCTTGCATGGATTTATTTTTTGTTTTAGCTTAGTTAGGTGTTGAAATCACATTTAACTCCAATTTCCTCCAATTCACTTTCGTTCTAAAAAAGAACCAAACAAAAAAAACCCAAAAGGTATTTTTACACAGAGGTATTTACACCCAAAACACAAAACATACTTTGCAGATAACATAATTTTTAACCTGCTTTACTCATAATCAGCTGTTCCTTAGAAAATCCCATTTCTCCTTATTTCTAATTTCTTGGAAACATCAGACTGGTATGGCATGGGTAAAGGTCTTTAACAGCCACTAGTCCATCCGTTTCTCCTCCTGCATTTACTCTATAGAAATTGCAAGAATCCCCAAAATAACTTTGACTTTGTTGCGGCTAAAAACACTGTCACAAAAGTTTCATGTCTTAGAAGCTTTTATGTACATAATTATAACTCCTCTTTGTTTTGCAGCTCTGATGTTGAAAGAAACAGAGAAGCTTGTAGATTCAATCCTGCTCGAGTATCCTGTTATGCAGCAGAGCTGTGGATGCCTCTTTCCCGTCTAATCTGCTACTGAAGAGAAATTGAGATGTAATAGTCAATGAGGTGATGGCCTGCAGGGCCACGAATGTAACATAACCCTCCCAGGGAAGTTTTGAAGTACTTAACTGTGGATAGTAAACCTGAAAAATCTGTATTTTGAAATGAGAACTCTACCTGATGCCCCAACAATCATTAGAAATACATGGTCATAGAAATGTAAGGGGTTTTTAACCTACCAGTGGTAGGTTTCACCTGGTTTGGCTTCTGACTCTGCAGTAATATCCTTACACTCTCCTAAATGAGAATTTTGGATGAGACTGCACCATTCTGGGCAGCTGTTCACCATCTTTGCTTCCTTTTCCACTGGTACTATTCTTCCTTGTTCCTCAGACCTATTACAGTGCTCTCCTAGGTAATATAGTTTCTATTCTTTGCCTTGTGTCTCAGCTTTGTGCATCACAGCTGTCGCTACCTCACAGGATCAATAACTTACTACAGTACCTGTTGACCAGGAACTGCCCTACCTATATACACTGCCTGCTCATTTTATCCTGAAAACCTCACATTTCACAGCTCCTGGTAGAAGTTGTCCTCTGCTTTTGGTCGACCTATGTTGCTAGATTCCTAACATAGCCTGTCTTTAGTGGCTGAACTTCCCTTCCTTTCAGCAACTCTTCTCCTTTGCAGGGAGTAAGAAGGTACTTTTGCGATTGATTTGTCCAGATTTTTCAGGTGGTCAGCACCTCAGCCAGACCAAAAGCCAAAAAAAAGAGTTCTCTCAAAGAATCAGCTATGTTATGAACATGTGGGTGGCTCAGTGTTTTCAACTGTCTCCTGTGCATCACTTTCACAGTACGTTGTGAAAGTGCCACGCTTATGCCTGGGATTCACCATAGATGGCCACAAAGTCATAGTGAGCCCCATGCTCAGCTCTCTCTGAGGCCAGTAACAGGTACCTATGGGAGGTACAAGAAAAGGAGAATTTTTTAGTGTTATGGCTCCTGCCATACTGTTTCCAGGAATCCGCAGTTCATGAATTTTCTTTCTTTTAATTTGTTTAATCACAGTTGAAACCTAATAACCTATGAATCTCTGTGACTCCAGTGAAATGTGGCAATTATAATGGAATATCAATGTCAGCAAATAATTAACTCAGTAACCACTAAGCATAGCAAGTCATGCTTTCTCCTCTATTCTATCAGTTGTGAACGCAGCTCATTTGTGAGTTACCTGAGGCTATGGCTGCCACATTTTATCTTTCCTGATGTGTTCAATAGCTTGGGATGTACTATGCTAAAAGATAAAGTGTTTTGAAGCAAGTGGTTTGGGGAAAAAAACCCATGCCACAGCACAGTTATATAACTGAGGAGGTGGGGGGGAAAAAAGATTTAAAAAAATTCCTGAAAATGTAAATTTTGCTTATATTGACCACTCGCATGCTGAACTATCAACAAAATAAAAATGTTTCAAACAGCATGTGATAAAGAAATAAGTGTAAAGAGGTGTACGCTTTATTTAAAAGGTCAGTGACATTGGCTTCAGAAGTTTAAACAGTATGAGACCACGACAACCTGAAAAAAGATCCACTTAATAAAAGTTTTTCAGAAGAATATAAAAAGTAAAGGTGATTGGAAAAGCAAAAAAAATCAGAAATCCCAGCTATCTGGCCCTTGCTTTGTTCTTGCAATACCTACCTTGTGGTAGATTAAACTTTATACCAATGCAGGTAACAGTTTTCTCCCTTGGAAAATATATCATGGAATTACATGATACACAGTGAAAATTTACAAATGCCACAGGCTAAAAATTTGTGGTGATCTGACCCTGAGTACTTCAGCAAAGCTGAACACTGGCTACAAATTCTCACATCATGGGTTTGTGTCCTTAATGTATTTTCTCACCCAACACCAATTTAAACTCATATTATACTCCTGATATATGCAGCATCCTGAATGAAGGCCCAAAAGGCCTTGTACTGGTGTTTAGAACTGCCATCTTCTATCTTGACTTGATACTCTTCAGTTTTTGTGATGGAAGAGACAATGACTATTGATAACCTATGCACTCTCCATATTGCAGCCATGATTTCATACACCACATTCATGTCTTCTGCTAGTTCTTCAGAAAAACTCCCAGCTTACTTGGCATTCTTTGCATGGAAACTCTTTCTTAGCTTTGAACATCCTTTTTGTTCTTGTCTAAGTTGTTTCCTATTTTATGACTTAATTTTGTAATTAGGAGGACTACACCTGCATACAGTATTTAGTATTTTAAGTCCAGGAATAAATCACACACATGCACAACAGTATAATCCTGTGGGAGATTTTGGTTTCTTTTCCTCTTATAATTATTCCCTTTTTAATTTATTTTTTTAAACACAGTACATGGCTTTCTTCCCTTCCTCCCCCCTCATGCAGGTTTTATGTGATTGAAAGCTCTGTGATAGCTGCTTGTTTGTCTCACATTAATGTATCATGAGGACGTCCCACATTACATACCAACAAATGTGATACAAAAACATCAGCCAAAAATACTGAAGAATCATTTAATGTGAAATAGCCTGTTTAGAATCTAGATTGTGGGATAAAAAATTTGGCCAAAATTGTTTTTGATATATACTGGACCTATACATACACATGCATGCACATGAAAACATACATAGGCATGATTGCAGAGCTCACACTACTCCCATTCTGAACCAAAACCTCCATTACTGTCAGTTTGATTCTTCACATATCTAACCTCTGGCAAAAGATAATATTTTAAATAAGTGTACACATCTGTTTATCTGCCTTGTCTGATAAGTTTTGGGGTTAAAATATCACCAGGTATAATTCCACTGACTCTAGTGGTTCTATCCTGTGCTCACAATGTGACCTCATACACATCACAAATATTTAAGTACATTATTTTTGCAAGGTTATGAACATTTTTAGTATTCTGAAGAACTCGGAGAAAAACAAAGACAAAGAGCAAGACAGGCAAGAGAGTGAAGGAACATCCAATTAAGAATGTCAAAAGGATTTAAATGCTCTGCTTTCAACTGCTAGAACTACTTACGTATTTGGAGACGCTGGCTGAAAACTTGTCTACTGTCCTTTAAAACCCGTCATTAAATGTCACTGCTCTCTTTGACTTCACTCAGAACACGCCATGTTTTCATTTCTGCTTAATGGAAAGATATTTAAAGCTACTTTTAAAACGTCTTCCAGAAAGTATCTTAATGTAAGAAGCATAAATTGGCAATTAAAAATGACTGTGTCGTTTTTTCCTCAGATAATTTTAGTTATAGTCCAGCTTTTTAAAGTTTACAATTTAAAATGATGAACCTATTTTTAAAACTCATCTGACACTGTCCCATTTTGAATAATGCAAGACAGATAAAATTTAAACTGGTTCATAAAGACTTTGTTTGATGAGCTGTTACATGAACTCAGTATGTTCCAATGCATATGATGTGTTGAAATATTTCTTTAAATTCTTTGGACTCGCAAAACAACACAGAATCAGTCTTATCAGCCCAATAATCTACAGTCTATACAGAGAATAAAATAGTGTATATACTAGTAGTTCATTCAGATACTATGGGATTTTTGTGATATTATATTCCTTGCTTACCAGTGCACCAGGGGATACATTTATAACCTGTTGCAAGGTTAAAATCTTCAAAAGAAAAGCTGTAGATACAGTTTAGCATCTAGGTAATGACATATTTTAATATGGATTTTGCTTCTGGAAGAGTATTTTCCGCTTATTAAAAACATTTCCTACAGAAGGTGAAGAGTTTTTTTGTTTGTTTGTTTTTTATTAGTTAGCTACTATATGAACCAGTCCTGTTATCTTCTGCTGTGACAGCATATTCTAGAAAAAAAAGATTGGACTAGGTCCTTGACATATAATACCCTTTTATAGGATTTTAGACCTTGCAGTTTGCAAAAGGTGATGAAAATCATGTAGCACATCTTTTATAACCTGATCATCCTACTAAGTCTTAAGTATAAATACTTATTTTCTGTAAAAGAGCAACTAAAATAATTGCAGTGGCTCTAACTCTTGATTGCATGTATCTACTTATCTCTGTGATTACAAGCACTGGATACTAACTTAGGCTAGCCTAAAAATGCTAGTCATTTCATCAACTGAAAAAAACAATTGGTATTATTCGTTGGATGATTATAATTTGCTTTCATTTTACATCTGTGCAACCACATTTTAAACTAACATCTACTCACTCTAATGTCATTTGCCATATTCTAACTTCTGTTTTCTGAATTCTGCCAGCTTTACATTTTAGTTTCATTTACTTATGGCACTGTTTCACATCTCCCATTAATATTTTAGAGGTTAAACAACTCGCTGATTGATCAAGTAAGCTGAATCTCACTCCAGCAAAAGAGTTTGGCTTCACAGACATTCATCAGATAGACTTTAAAGGTATCTCTTTCTCTTCTGGCATTCCTCCTTGGATGATCTCCTGATGCTTGCAATGCTTTATGCCTTGCTCCCACTTATAAGGTGTAGATTCTTTCCTAGGGTGGGAAGAGCTTTGAGATCTGCATATGAAATTAAAAACTGTTATCTCACTTTCAGATAATTCTCATGATCAAAATAAATAACTTTGCTTTCTTATCTGTAAAGGAATTTAGGATTCAAGGATCAATGACAGTGAAATGTTTTAACTTCTTTTCTCAGAATATAAAATTCCTCCAACCAATTATCAATAAACAAACAAAGGTTTAGGCAAGCAGAATTTAATAACCAGACTGGAATTTTGCCAGGACTGCGTCTGATGTGTCTGTGTCTAAGTTCTTTCCTTTTGCTAGTAGCAAATAAACTGGATCTTTATGTTGGATGTCTCAGTAAAAGACAGCAAATCTGGCTGCAGAGCAGTGACAATGATTCAGAGCTAAATGAGGAATAAGAGTTTATCTGCTGGTACTAGATCACCCTAGTGATCTAGCAGATCCTTCATCCTATTTTATTAATTTAGACAGGAAAGTTAAAAATCCAAAGCTTTCAGATGAAAAATTAGACGCCGAAGTAAGACTCTGCAAAGTGTAGAGGTCCTACATCCGTCAGGACTGTAGCAGACATGAATGTGACTGACAAGTAGGACATATGCAGTTTGTAAATTTGGGCTTGGTTAATTATTAGTTAAGGAAAGGTCATGTGTTGAATGATTCTGGAAGCTTTGTATAACTTGATATGATGGAAACAGTGAGACAATGAGATTTTTTAGAAATAGGGTCAGGCTTTAACATTTTAACATCTTAACATTTTAACCTTTGATTTAACATAATCAAAATACAGCAAAAGCTAATGGGAACACTCATTTTATTCTGCATTAATTTATATGTAAGCTAATTGCTCAACCAGAAAAACCTACACCAACCTATACTGTAGGAAAAGCTTCAAGCAACCTCAGCATCACTATGCAATTTTCAGTAAAACATCTGTTAAGACTCAGTTATGCAATTTGCATGATTGACATGATACTAATATAATTTTCACAATAGCAAATTTATTTCTCAACTTCATTTAAAATAAAAGTCTGACAGTTTCTATGCTTTCACTGTCACAAGGTTACTGATGCCAGTTTTTTTAGCTCATATTATTTGCTTCCTAACCAACTGTGGTATGTGCTAACGATGCAGAATGGAAAATGTTTCATTGCCATTTCTGGAGATAGCAAAGCAGCACACTTATGAGAGGTTGTAGGTATTTATAACATCAAGGTGGTTTTTTTAACTGTAGAGTGTTTTCCTCAGAGTAATGAGGGGAAAACTCAGAGTAATAAGGGGAAAATAATTTTTGTAACCTATCTTGGACTCTCATCTGTCAGGTATTCCACAAATTCAGTGTTTTGGTTTGTTTTCCTAAATAAACCATGTGAGACTTTGGGTTGGCTTGATATAGTTCTGCGACAATGGATTTTTCGGAGTATATACAACTCTAATACTTCAACTGCTACATCAAGAGATTCAGATGCTGTTCTGTTATATATCTTTTTGTTGGTTCTACATAGTAGAGCCATAGCAGAGTAAAGACTACAGATATTAATTCAACACAGTTATTGTACAGCAGAATGCTAGGGTTGTCAGACATAAAAAATATCCACCCCCTTACTCCTATTTTGTGTTACATTTGCTAGCACCATCCATGCTATGATAGCTTTATTTAGAGCACTCCTTGCACATTATTTCACCAGCACAGTATACTCTCTTGCCTTTACCATAATCCTTTATGTGTTCAACAGAACCCATTCTTGCCTTCTACTCTCCTAAAACCGTAGCTTAGAATAAAATAGTTCCTGTTCCACCCGTTTACATAATTAAGAGCTCCTACCAAGACATTTTTCATACCCAGGTGACTGATATACAGGATGGGAACCATACTGATTTTCTTGTAGAGTTATAATCTGCAGCACCATAAAAGCTGTATGGAAAGATAACAGGTGTATATAAAGCCCATCAAGGAGGACTTTTTTCACTTACAAAAGTGTACTCAAGTATCTGCTATCATTGCTCTTATTTTTGAATGCAGGTTTCACACTCGGAAAATGTACTTACTTTCAGCCAAAATAGAGGGGAAAAAAAACCAAAACTACATTTGAGGAGAAACTTTCAAAATTCAGTAATTTTAAAATAATTTTGTGTGTATACTTGAATTACATTTTCTCTCATACCTTACAAACTCTGAGGCTGTACTTGCAGTTAGAACTATGTGTTTTTAAACCCTTTGGTGATCTAGGTCTGCATAAGAGGATCCACTGTATTTTTTATTTTTTTTTAATTAACACAGGTTAACCACAAAGTTCATAGTAATTTTGACTGGAAATAGCAGTATGCTTTCAATCCAATTTCAAAGTCTGGAACATTTTCAAATTATCAGAACTTAATGAGTCACTATTAAAAACTAACGGAAAGATAGCTAACGTGTAAAAACATTTGAGCACATGACTATACTAAAATGGCCTAATCCAACATATTATCTAATCTAAAAAGGACTAGAATTTTTCCAATTCATTGCTGACATCCATGATATCCTTAAAAAAATACTTTCCTGAAGTATTGCAGCCAAGAGTTAGTCTTCCATAAAAAAAAAGAACTCGATTAGTTGTCTATTTAAGCAAATCATTCCAGAGTACATTAGTGCCAGAAAATTAATATTTTTAGTCTCTGTTCCTTTTCCCCAACAGTTTCTACTGTCTCTATCCCTTTTCAAGTACTTCTTCAAAAACTGTCAGTGCCTTATATTTTGAAAGAGGAATAATTTCCCTCAGAAACACAGACTCTCAATCTTGCACAGGTACCACTTCCTTTCAGCATGTCCTACTCCCAGTACAGGGTCATACCCTAGCAGAATAACTCAGAGTTTTGAAATTAAATGTTAGGCACAAAGTAAAAAAATAAAAATAAAAATAATTATAACAAATACAAACCAGCTGGAAATGGAGAAACAGGTCCATCTTCTAACTGGCAAAAATATAATTCTAATTAAAACTGTTATTACTTATTTTATTTATTACAGGGTGCCTATGAATAAACCCTGAGGGCAGTCCCATTTTCAAAATACAAGATACAATAACAGGCATTTCTTCTCATTAAAAAAAAAAGTATTTTTACTATAAAAACCCTAAAATCTTCAACAACCATTATTCTGGCTTTCAAATAATTTTCAGAAAAAAAAAGTCTGCAACAGAACTATATGGATAAATATCAGTTTCCCCACTAGATAAATATTATCTGGGAAGAAATGATTAGACATTTCAGTCTATATAAATTAGTTTACTGAAAACACATCAATAGAAATTAATTTAACGATAGTTAATTCAAAGTAATGCTTTCTGTTAGGTCTAGGTATGACACTTGAGCACTTAATACTACCTGGCACTGGGGGTAAACGCTGACCACCTTGTCATTTCACACTGAAGAGCACTAGGTCCCACGTCCATTCCTCAGTGCATGGAAGTATAGATGCTTTCTACTTCAATGATCTCAGAATAGGAAAATACCCTCAGTTTTTCTTTCTGCATGCTCCGTGTCTCCTCAACAGAAATCTTCCCTTTGCTCCTGCTTTCTGGGAAAACAAAATGGAGAACTTCAGTTATTTTCACATCACCATCTTTTATTATCTCCATCCATATGCAAAAAGAAGAAACAAATAACTGACTGCAATAGGAAGTCAAATACTAGCAAGCTGTTTTCTCTATTCTGTTCCAAGCTGATTTTTTCTTTTTATGCTATGACTAAAATTAATTTATAATAATTTCGTTTTGAAATGATAAATCAAGTAGATAACATGACTCACTACTCAAGCACATGAATAAATCAAGTGATGTCAAATCTTATGTTACAGCACTTGCTCCTACCTCCATCACCCTCACCCCAAGAGGACTGAATGCTAACTCTAGAAGATTTTTAACACCAAATTGCTGTAGCATGTAGTCAGTTTTCACGTTGGTTTTAATGTTACCTTCCAGTAATAACTACAATTCCCGTGAAATGTTCTGTACAAAAACACTTGCTGGACTAAAAACCATTCTGTCCTACAACATGTAACTAACAGATCTGGCACTTGTAACACAGCCTGTGTCTGTTCCCAGCCACCCTCCAGCTGCGTTCAGACAAAGCGTAAAACCCAGCATAGTGGCTGGCACACAGCAGCATAAAAAAATTGAACTATGCTTTATACATATTAATATATTATTTTTAAACATATTTATTAAACTCTGTTTAATTTTGTCCCTCTTCTGAAAGATAGACATTGTATTAATACATAGGTAATTTTTAAATCTCATTAGTGCATTTAGTCAAAGAAAAGGGACAGCACTTTACTTTTTTTTCTCATTCATCTTTTGAAATTAGGTATCAAGAACTGAAGGTTTTTTCAGTGGACCTGGATTAATTCCACTTTATTAATTCAGATATCTAATTGTAACAACTATTTATCTGAGGTCTCTTCTATAATCAATGGAGGGTGTGCACTGACACCCATTTATTTCATCTACATGTTAACAGTGTTCCTTGGTTTGGACCTCTCCAAGGTCAGACCTAGATGTCAAGCATGTGTCTGGGACTCCTACCAGGATGCCATGACCAGTATGTCAGGTCTAAAGTACAGTTCATCAGATCAGAGACAGTCATATGTTCTAGCATCTGGATTCCCTTTGCTCCTTGAGAGAAACAGTGAGTGGTTAGATAAACTGTGCTCTGAAACTGGCTGTTTCTCTCACTGTGGAAAAAGGTTGATTAACACAAATACAGATATTTACAACATAGAAAAGAAAAAACAAAAGCTGAATCCCACAACAGCCACAGCATTATTTCTGTACAGTCCTTCTAAACATCAAGAGCAGTACTACAATGTTAAATTTTTAGTATTATTATTGCAATGTATGAGTACATCTAAGGTGTGAAGTTTGCACACAGTTTTTATGTCCTCTCTTTTCTAAAATGCACCAAGCCAATGAGACAGGCAAAATGCAGTAGCTTATGGGTATTACCAGTGTAAACAAAAAAAATCAGGAAAGTTTCCAATATTATTTCTGTATCAGCTTTTATTGTTGCAGGAAGAAGGAAAGAACAAGGCTGACAGTGACACAACCTGAAACTCATCTTTATAGTTTCCCTGAATTTTTTATTGCCGATACCGCAGCAGACTATACCAGATTTCAAAGTACAAGATCAGTGTCGGCTATTTCCATTTTCAGAATGGAAATAAAAAAGTATTTTTAAGGAGAAATTTAGAAGTAAATAGCAGAAGCAAGCTTGCAGAGAAGAGCAGAGGTCAGCTTTCTCCATCCAGAGAATCTCAGCAGCATGAGCAGCTCGATGAAGGGTGAAGGCAGCAGAGCCCTGCAGGAGGTATCTGGGCTCTCCACTGCCTGCAGCTCACCAGCTCAAGTTGGTTCTCTCTCCCTCCCTCACTCTCTCTCTCTCTCTCCCTCTCTCTGAGTAAAGCAAATGAAGGCAAGAAAAAAGGGGGTTTTTTCATTGTAAAGGAAGCAGAAAATAGGAAGTCTTACTGAGTGCTGGGAAAAAGCATATCAGAGGTTTGGGGACCCAGCACTAAAGTAAAGAGCTTATGTGTTTGACACATGGAAATTTGTTCATGATATCCTTTCTAAGAAGTCAGCATAATCCCTAGGTAGTGTCTCCCAACAGCACAGAAAGAGAGATTGCATAATGGAGTTACATCAAAACTGACGTGATTGATTTAGGACTCAGCTGTTAAATTCTTCCCACTATATGACTCCACTATATTTCAGCCTCTCAACTAGTTCATATCTACTAGAAGTATTGCATGTTTTTTTGTCCGACATAAAACAAGCTACTTGTTTTCAGAGATGGAAGTTTTAACAATAGTAAAATTCTCTATTAATGTTCTCAAACACCTGAGCTTATCTATAAGATTTTGTTTACTTGGTATGACATATATGCTACCCCTCATGCTTGTCTTGTAACATATTATTTCAAGCAGTGCTGTGGGACTCCACAGGCTGATACTATTCTGGGAAAACAAAAAAAAAAACCTGTCACACATAAACACACTAAAAGAAACTCATACATTAAGGAAAACTTACTTCATTCCTCTCAATAGTTAAAAGGGGTGATTCAGTTTTTGAAAGAAAAATCCAGTTCTCTTCTGAGGAGACGAAGTGACTTTTTCAGTTAAAAAATAACAGATTTACATATCCTTACTGTTAATTTATCCTTTCAGATTGTCAGAAAATAACTATAAAATATAGTGTAAATATGATAACTTAATCCTGTGTGGAGTAGCTGAACCTGGATCATGTCCACAATAACAACAGATTATACTAATGATGACATATGATCGTTAAGATCAGTGTGTTGGAAAAGACAGTAATATGTCACAGAGGATGCTTGAATGACTTTACTACCTAGGTTTCTAGAAATGCATAAACTTCTGCCATGGAAAGTGCAGGATCATTTTCCATAGGAAATTTCTGCTTTATTTCGGGAGCTCCATCCTTGTCAGAAAGAGTGTAGGAGACTAACTCTCATTTTATGGTAGCCAAACACACAATTATTATGTAGAACCAATAAATTGTGGCTGTAAAATGGGGTAAATACTAGGATACATATTAGGTAAGTTATCTTCATCCTGGTGATATGTAGAATCACAGAATCACAGAATCATCCTGGTTGGAAAGGACCTTGAAGATCACCACGTCCAACCATAACCTAAATCCACCTACCATAACCTAATCTACCTGTTCTGTGTTTAAATCATGTACCTAAGCACCATATCTATATTTCTTTTAAATACTTCCAGAGATGGTGACTCCACCACCTCCCTGGGCAGCCTGTTCCACTGTCCAACCACTCTTTCGGTAAACAAATTCTTTCTAACATCTAGTCTAAACCTCCCCTGGTGCAACTTCAGGCCACTTCCTCTCATCCTGTTGTGTTTTTTTCCTTTGTATCTTAAAAGTGTTTTTATCTTTAAAACACAAAAGAGCTTTTACTCATTCTTTTTGTACAGAATCAGGGGTTAGAATGGCTCCTGGAGCCAGTGAAAAGAAAGGGAACTCTCTGTCCTTAAAAGCAGTTATACACTCTGTAATCTCAAGGAGGAGTGTGAGGGTTTATCCCAGCAGTAGGATGGAAAGTGCAGTGTAAGCATATTGCCTCTTGAATGCTAAAGCCGAGGTTTATGATCTGTCTAACCTGGCAAAGGAAAAAGTTCTCTTCAGATTACCTCTTTCCTCTCCTTGGGATAGCAGAGGAGGTTGTAGGCTTTGCTGCAGGCATTACTCTGCTTGCTTTTAAAACTCAGAACGAGTTTCTATCTTAATAACAGGGTGGTTTTAAAAGACCTTCTGTGTTTTGATATCTCTCTCAGCAGTTTAATGATGATTTATGAAACATAAGCAGTTGTAACCAGGTACATACCCAGTACAGGCAATTTAGTAGAAGACCTTATTATTTGGAATTGCTAATTTTGCAGACTAGCATCTTATTTACTCTCCTACATTACTTAAATTAGAGTATAATGAGACTGGAGCTCTGATGCTCAGTAAAAGCACAAGGTGTTCCCCATTATTCAGCTCTCATATAAAGGTCACACCTGCAACTGTAATAGAATGAGAAATACTTTATGGAGGCTGAGATTAAGAGCAATTTGTCCTGGAAGATGGCCTGGGTTGAGTGAATAATCCTTGGATAGTTGAGATGCACTGCTAAAGAGGCAGCGTGGTTAAATCCTTTTGTTACTGTAAAACTGATCTATAGATAAGCAATATTTTGGGAACCAAAATGATTATTGTAACAAAATAATCTGGCTCAAGTACGGAAGAGTAAAATATATTTTTCATCCTGCAATCAAAAAGATTGTTCTGCAAAAGAATACTTGTACTCATAAAGGCAACCTTCTTCATTTTTAATTCCTCCATCTTCATTATTCTATATGGTAAAGTTTCACTAATTTCTGAACTTCCTTTTGCTTCACTTGTGAAATGTGGTATAAAACTGATTTATTAAGAAAGCTTTCTAACCTTAAGGCCAGAAGAAGTCTGTCTGGTTTAAGAAATTTGCTCTCCTTGTTAATTTTTTTTTTCCCCACAAGCACATTTGCCAGTAAGACCTCAGCTTTAACATTTAGCCATCAAAACCTAACAGCAATTCTTATTACCTGCTAATTTCAACGACTCTCTTTCATTTGTCTCTTACAGTTAGCATCTACCCTGAAAGAACATAAAGTTGCCTATACAGATGTTGAGAATCTCCTCCTGGGTGACCGATGTGCCTTTGGGTTTGCTGGGCATGGAGCAATGTGCTGGAGTAATGAGGGCATGGACTGCCCTCCCTCCCCCCATCAACTCCCCTTCTAATTATCTGCCTCCTTAACACAGAAGTCAATGATGTTAATTTGTTTTTCACTCATGAAGTCAGCAGGCCAAGCCCCTACGTACCTCTGGTGGGTGTGGTGTTTCCCTGAGTGGGCGTTGCGTGGCAGGCTGGAACCACTACTGGCTTCAGCTTTCCTCATGATGCAAGGGACCATCAACCTTAGTCAGGTCCTGACCTTCACGGGAACAGCTTCAGTTTCTTCTTGGAGCCAAGCTGCCTACAAGAGGCTGTCGTGCGGTATGTTGTGATAAAAGAGAACTTTAAAAGAGAACTTGCTATTTACTTGTTTAATGATGTAACACATCATTAGAGATTTCCAGGTCTCAATACCACCCAACCAATTTAACATATGTGCAGACTTTAGATACTGAGAAAACATGCATTACAAATGTGGAGTGCAGCAGTACAGAGATGCCCAAAGTAGCCAGCAAGTTCCACGTGTACTCCACCAGCTACAGGACATGTTCGCTCTCTCCCTGGCCATAGATTGCAAAACTCTGAAAAAGTGCCAGAGAAGAAAATTACCAGCAGAAAATGGTGCTAAATGCTCAACTAGTATCTATTATATCAGGAGTCAGCTTAAATTATATTAAGACTGAGTTTGAGAAGAAGATGGAAAGATCTATGAATTCTAGAGGACCTCGCAGAAAAACAAATTTCAAGGAGCCTACAAAAACATGAGAAAAACACTACACTCATTTCTGTATGTTCATGTGATCTTCAAAAAAAGTATAGCTTTAAAACGAAATTAAAAGTACACCTTCAAAAGCAGTTCAAAATAAAATAAATAAAAGCAATATACAATGAGTTGAAACATAAAAAAATTCAGTAAATTCAGTGTTTCTGTTTGGAATTGAAGAAGCATAGTGCCTTAGAAGCTCAAAATAATGACTTTACCTATACTTGAAGCACATTAAAATACTCTGCTCTTACTCATCTAAAAATATATGGCTTTGAAAACCAGTAAAAATCACAACTGTGAAATGATTTTCACTCTGTAAGAAGAAAAAGAGATTTAAAAAATAAATATTATTTCCCCTTCTTAATTCAGCTCTAAGTATGTTATATAACAACCTACTGCTATGGATCCTCCAGAAGTTATTTTTGCGTGTCAAATATGAATTGCTTTCTGCTGCCAGTGGGTTTTGGTTTTTGAGGGAGACAGAAGGACAGGAGAGGGAAGGTTATTCTTGGATCCTTTTAATAGTTTTTTCTGGAGAATTACATTTCTTTAAATGCTTTCATTGACATAACACGTTATGAAGCATTGTGCTGTGAAGTGTAACATCAGCTTGTATCAGTCACACTGCATTACTTTACATGCCTAGCCTAATGTGTCACTGCACAGTAACAGCAGAAACATCCAAGATAATTGAAAGCAGCAATAGCTTGCAGATGAAAATATTGTAAAATAATCTTTGTACCCAGATATACTGCTTGTATAAACATGCTCCCAATTCTGAAAGGTAACACCACTTACATGCAATTTCCCTAGGACAGCAGGAGCGTATCAGCAATACAAATGCCATCAGAAAATAGACCCTCAATAACATTCTAGCAAAAGGAAGCATCTCCTGTGGCTATTTTAGAAATATCTACATATTGAAAAGCAGCTTTTCATTATTCATACAATCCTCTGACACTCAGACATTTTGGTTAAACACTGCTGCTCTTATGGAGAGCTCTGTCTGCAATTTGCTTTGAAAACCTTATTTTCATGTAAAAGTATGTCTTTTCTCTAAATTTGTAGATATAAAGACTATTTTTTGACTGAATGACCCTCTCCTCTGTTTCTCCTGTCCTCTGTTCTCCCAACCTGAAAACAGGTTTATTTTTAGTTACATTTTTAGATCCTCACTGTAAAGCAAAAGATTTCATTTAACCCTTCTGTAGTTGCATGTTTTCAGATGGGGAGTATTTATAGTCTAGGCAACCAAGCTTAAGTATTTTATCTAGGTACCGCTATACAGATAGTCAAGGACATAAACCATACTCTACTTTTGAATGAATAAGCAAGAGTTAGCAAAATATTTTTTTAAAACAAAAGTAAATTGCTGTATTTTCTTCTAGGTGTGACATGCTCTGATTTGAAGGGTAATGTTTGGTGGTAACCCATGACATAAGAGATGAAAAGCTGTTTTGAAACTCAATTTAAAAATACCAGACATTTAGATAAGGGATGATTTTTCAAAGTGTCAATTAAATAGTTTTCTTATTCAAGAATGTTATCAGTTTTCAAGACTTATGTTTTATCATGTTAGGACTGATTTTTTTTTATAGAATGTGGTTTGCAATAGTCTGTTTTAAGCTCTGATTTATTTCCCTTTTCTTTTCAAGTTATTGCTTGTGTTTGTATTGAACAGTGCAATAGTTCTTATTTACACCTTCCACTAATTTAAAACTCTAATGAGGATTCAAAAATATCCGTAGGCCCATTGAATGTTGCTGTCACTTGCAATAGACTTAATCTGGTTCCATCTGCTCAGCTGAGTGGGAGCTGAGCTGGTTTCTCAACTCACTTCTACAGAAAATTCTGAATATGCCCACTAAGTGCACAATTAAATTGCCCTTGGTCTCTGAGTGCTGTCAGTCCTCACCCATCCCACACCATGCTTCGGGAAGGCTTTCATGTTGGGTGATTGTGCATTCTTCCCGTTTTCTCATAACAACTCTTATTTTTGTGTAAAAGGCAGTATTGTCTGTACTTAACCTAGAAGGAACCGATTCTTTCCTTTTTTTTGTCCCGAAGCCACTTATGAAAACATGCACACAGCTCACCACCAAGTTGGCTTTGTCCCCCGTCTGTAAAGGCGAAGTGATAGTATTGGAGTTGCAAAGTAAGTGAGCACAATTCTCAAATTGTCCACCACTCCAGAAGATTTGACTCCCCTTGGCATTGGTAAAACAAATTTTGTATGCAACTTCTAAATCTGCCAGTGCATTCAACAAGTTCAACCTAGCTGACACATGCAATTTGTCTAACACTATTACATTTCACCTCAATAAATATACATCTTGCCTCCAAGGATCAGAGCACTAAGTAATCAGTGTCAAGCATGTAGAAAAAAACTTTTTCTAAGCCCAGCTTACAGAAGCAGAAAGGTTAAACTACATTAACATGTACTTTCGGAAAAAAAAAACCCAAACATCTTCTGTGGCCTCCTCTGTGGACGCATCAGAGCTGATTTTCCCTACCACATGAGAACAACAGTTTTCTATCCATTTTAACTGAATTGTCAGATATTTTTCCTGCCAAGGGTCCAGCTACCAGCCAATGTAAAAAC
Source organism: Hemiprocne comata (assembly GCA_020745705.1). NCBI lineage: Eukaryota > Metazoa > Chordata > Aves > Apodiformes > Apodidae > Hemiprocne > Hemiprocne comata. The sequence continues at coordinate 39,266,514 of CM036589.1, forward strand.
TGCATCATCGGGCAAGTTGAAAGCATTGTTAAACAAATGAAAAGGTCTGGTACCACTGCAGTTAGCCAAATACTGCCTCCATTCAAAACCAGATCCTGTTTTATATGTTCCCAGGAGATACTACAGGCCCACAAAATAAACTAATCCATAGTTCATTACTTCAGTGTCTCACACCAATTGTAACACTTGACTGTACATTAGGAATTTCTGAGATTAATTTTCCCTTTTATTGACTTGCTGAAACAAGTGAGATGAATATATAAATTTAAGTACTATTATCACAAGATTTTAACCTATAAACATTAATTAGTACAGTCATGAACAAACATGTTTACCATCCATATTGTAATTCTATATTCTGAAGTCTGATTGCAGCTCTGTGAGTGTAAGATGGGGAAATGGTAGATACCAAAAACTCAGCTGTCAATGATTCATTTGGAACTGCTGATTTGATTTTAAAAAACCCAAACAAACATCTTGAAGGTGCAATTAAAAGCCCATCCCTTTAAAGATTACTCATTTGTTCACATTTTACCTGGCAAACAATGTAGGTGAATTTAGAAAATAATTCTTTAAGTGTTTAGAGCAGTTGTCATTAAGATTCCCAGATGAAATCTTGGCTCCAGGGGACATTTCTCCATACACTTCAGAGAAGATTTTGCCCTCTGTGTAACATATAAAATCTCTTCTTTTAGATATGAAAAATAAATTGCTTCAAACTTTTCATCTTTTCGGATACTTTAGGAGGTAGAAGTCTCAACAAGGGCATGAGTTACATATCAATGCCTTGTGTATCCTTACTAAAACATTAACAATCTTAAAAGAAAGCAGCAGTTGAAAGTGAGAACAGGAGTTGAAGGACAATAAGGTCTCCTTTTCTAGTGCACATGGCACAGCACAGAATTTAAGGATTCATTCCTGCTCATAATACATTTGAACAGAAGTAAAATAGATGAGGCCTGAATAATTTTTTTAATATCTCAGAAATTTCAAAGTACAGTTAACTTCAAGTCTCAACACGGAGAAAATATTTTGCATGATTTCCAGAGGGAGAGATAAAACACTCCAAAGCAAGCAGTGAAAAATTGTCAGCACTATATGTACTATAGATCACAACAGGTCTCTGATATTTTATTTTGCCTACTGAGAAATTACATGCACATATACATTATACTGTACATATGCTTTGAAACAAAAGGAGGTAATAAGCACATGGGCCATAAACACATGGCAGCTATAATCCAGAAATTAATTGAATTCATCACATTTCATTCACTGCACGCTGCTCAATGACCCACACTTGAAACCACCTATTAAGAAAGTGGAAGGGGAAAAACTGAACTTGGTTTAGTTTTCATGGAACCTTGAAAAGGAAGACTTTATTTCAGCGAAAAGAGTCATTGGGTAGGGCTTTTCAAAAGTATCAAATCCATTTGATAATACTACTGATTCTGCCTGAGATTAATTCTTCATGGAGGATAAAATTTAAAACATCAAAATAAGCATTTAGAAATTGTGCATTTCTAAAATCTGTTTTATCCAGCCTTTTATATAAAATTTTTACTCTCTTATTGATAAATATGTCCCTTTCTGACTTTATTAGAGTTAAAATTGCCTCTCTTAAATTTTATGTTCAAAATCATCCTGGCAAATTCATCCTCATGAAACCTTTATATTTGAAAGAGCACACTGTAATAATGAATGATGTATAAATATATAAAAAACATCTTTATGCACTGACAAGCAAATTCATCTATACAAAATTAATGGAGATAATTAAGTAGTGAAAAATACTGAACAAAAAGCACATAATTTGTAAATAGCGACTTTATACATAGTTTAATTTGCAAATAAGTGCAACTGATGCTATTATAGCCACATTATTTTATTTCACTGAAACAGAAACAAATCTTTAAGTGAACATCTTAAATGTGTATTTTTAAAATGCATTTTGAGGGGATACAAATGGTATTTTTCAAAACTAATTGTGTAGAAATTTGTGGCTTACTGGTAAACTTTGGTAATCTTAACAGTAGCCTTAGGATTTAGCTCTATCCAAGTAACTTAGTACCACTATGTGTATAAACATGTATGATCATGACCATGTCTGTGACAGAAACATGGAAATATTTTCTATTCTGATTTACTGTTATATTTGGAAGGTGTTGGGTGTTTTGGTTTTTTTTTTTGCTCTTGTTTGTGTGTGGTAACACATTTAGTTAGATACCAGAGTCTGCCTGAATGATAGGCTGGATGATAAGCATTATCACTCAGGCACACTTGGATCCACTTATTTCAGCTGAGTGGGGACTGCTTACATGTGTGTGTGCAGACCCACACTGATCTGAGGCTGTGATCCTGTAAAAAGCATATTCAGAAACTGACACGTAAAATGCTTTTTGTCACACTCCTGGCCAGGGCAAGTCAGGTCTGTAAGAGGAGCAAGTAACAAAAATTTTTTGTTGTTACTTCTGCACTGTTCCCTGGGTGCAAGGGGAGCACAGCAATGCATTGAGAAGCAAAGTGGGCTAAAGAAACCTGGGAACTGAGACATACCATTGGAATTCAGTCTTTCAACTTTTCATTACGACAAGACAGAATAATTTTGCTGGTTTAGATTAGAGCATCCCATAAGTCTATAAGCACTTGTATTGTAGACTTTGGTTCTGAGAGCAGGGATGATGCTTTTCCTAAATATTTAGTCATTTGTTCTTCCATTTTCATTGAGATAAACTTATGATTGCAGCAGCTGGAAAATTTAACTGGGTGATTAAAACGAGAACTGAGGTTGTGGTTGGCTTGGAAATAGTTTGAGGTTTCTTATAGCACTTCAGCTGTCTGTATTCAAGTTACTACTACTGCTCCTGTACAATTCTACATGCACTAATTAACAAAAGAGCTCACTGCTGTCGCCAGCCCAAGCACGCAGTGTAGTAGGCACGCCCAGCAAGTGAAAGAAATGTTAGGGTGCTTGTTAGTTCATCAGGGCAGCCTTGGCCTTGCTGTTACATGCTCTAGTGTCTGATTATACCCAAAAGCAAGCATGTGTATTTACACAAGGCAACAATGTCTCATACTTCAGCACATACCTACTTTTAAACCTCCATTTAAAAAAAAAAAAATCTACAAATTTCTTTTTCTCTATTCCATTTGCACATAATTAGATGTAGCTAATAACCAGTCCTGGCAGGCAGAAGAGTACACCTAATGTTTTACTTTGTCAGTTATTCCAGAGTTTCTTTGAGATTAGCTCCTCCATAGAGGCAAAACACCACAAATTAACTATTTTATTTAAATTCTATTTGACCTCTTTACTAATTAGGGCATATGAAAATGTCAGTTTACCCAGAGGCAGCAGTAACCCAACTAACAGTTGCTGAATTAACAGAAAATGCTACCATCATTATATTTTGGTATTTTATTTGCAGAAGTTTGCATTTCACTTTTTTTTTCCTGCATTTTTATTCTTCCATAAGTAATTAATAAAAAAATTCTTGCCGTACTTGTTCCATCAATACTTCATTAAGAAAGTTTTCCAATCAACATAGCAAGTACCGTGATCATGAGGGATTCTGTGTTGTCACCAAGAACAGAACACTTCTATCCCCTGAAAATATGTGCTGGAGAAGCTTGACTGTAATTTCACAGATAGTGAAGCAATTTTTCCCATAGGAAATTACATAATGGAGAGATGATTTACGCAGGGACTTAAAAATATATGAAATTTAAATTCCTAGAAAAAAATGTACTGTACTATGATCTTTCTCATTTGTATCACAATAACATAACTCAGAGAAGTGAGACTTGTACAGCATAATAAAGAATAAATAAATAGAATACAAAAGAGTTGCTGCTGTATAGCCACAGGCAGGCTTTTCCATTTGCCTCTACTAGCATCAGCATAAAATGTACATAACATTATTGAAAAATTAAAAAACATTGTATTATAGCCTATTGTATCTTATATTCACATAAACTTTGCATTCAGGAAGTTTCAGCCAGTATGGTGAAGAATGCACAACGCTGTGATAAATATAGGGGCAGATTTTTAATGGATAATGAAACTCTGCAATTAAAGACAGGCGTCTACAGTGCTACTATAGTACTTTTGGTAAAAGCTTACGAGCGATGCCAATAATAGCCAATCCTCAACTCAGGACAGAGAAATGTAGTAAATATGACCTGGAAAAGTCATTTTCAGTTATTTGCTATGAAAGATGGAGATAAATGATTCTGAAAATATCAGTTCAACATCATTAGCATTTCATGGCATAACACGGAGACCGAAGAGGGGGGAAAAATCCTCACTGCATTCCTTTCCTTTGAACCATGATGTGCAATTGGCATGGAAAAAAAGCCCATGACAGCACATATCAAAGTATATTTCTTTTGAGCGATATGTATGTATTTCATACCACCTCTTAAACTACTTGTGTTTTCTTTGCCATGAATATGTATGTCTGTGACTCCTAGCAACAAATATCCTTTTAATGATGCTTTGTTAATGCAAACACTATCTGTTCCAGAATACAAGCAAAAAAGTGCATAACCAACATAACAGCAGACCAAGACCATTAGCAGAGCATACAAATAACTGGTGGTTGAAAGGTTTAGTGCACTGGGCCAAGGGTGGGGTACCAATGCTAGCTTTACCAATGGTTAAACAAGTGGCAAGGAATAATAGAGAGAAAATAATTAGGAACACTACATTATTAACTCCTGAAGTTTTAATACAGGTAACAGCTACGTTGGAATATACGAATATATAGAATATACAGATGGACTGTTAGGGATAACTTAAATGGCTAACAAACCTGTCACAGTAGATTTTAGTACACCTTCCAAATATTAACTTCTTACTTGGAGTAAGACTGTGACAGGTACTGTCGAGAAATGGCAACAGTATATTAACTCTTCCTGTGATGTAGCTTCACACCATCCCGACAGAAATTATACACATTTATTGTTTACACAGAGCTCTGAAATGAAATTTTCCTCAATGAAGAGTAATTTTACATCACACCTTACCTCAGACTGCCAATAAATTTGAAAACAAGACGAGAACAACCTATGGTATCTATTCTGATTCCCTGTGTAACAAGGATTCACCTAGTAGCTCTTATCATCAAATATGAATTCATAGTTAAAGTAAAGCAAATCCTTTAATACTAGTTTGTGACTGAAAGAGTAGAAAAATATTAAGTGATGGAGAATCTATCATTTTGGCAGAGCTTTTTACAAACGAGTAATTACTGTCACCAAAAATAACATGTATTTGTAACAGTGTTTGATACAAAATCTGTTTTTAATTTATTTTTTCCAGTCATTGGAAGTTGAGTGAGACAAACATCTTAGCAAAAGAAGAAACCCTCTCTACCCATAGAAAGCACAAACAAGGAACGTTCTGTCAAAATCCAAAATGCTTCCAAAACATTTGAGGTAAAGCAATGTAGAGCAAGGCTGTGTGGCTTCCACCTCAGCAGAGTGTTTCACTAGAGCAACCAGAGAAAGACAAGAATCTGTTCAATAAACCAAAATACAAAGGCAGACTATGCTACTCTGAATTCACCTTTCATACTGCATATGGACATACTTTATCCAATATATAAGAAAAGGCAGATAAGAGCATTTACTCTCCTGTGCTACCATAACAGAAGCAGGGATGGGAGCTGAAAGAAACTTAGTGACCCTATATCATGTGTGGGACCCAAAGAGAAAGAATGACTCCTTATCAGTCTTCTCCAAAATCTTAACAGCTTCATAATAAAGGTGTGATTGAATGTCCTTGAAAATGGTGAACATCTGCATTCACAAAGCATTTTATTTTTTTCTCATAGAACAAACTGAGAAAAGGTACTATTCCTTTTCTTCCTTACAACTGCACAGCTTCATGTTAATAAGTGTATGGTAATGTTTCTACAGTTTTTTCTGGGGTTTGATGAAAGCCATAGAATTTCTCAGTGCAATAATAAAAAAATCTGAGTAGAAGATACTCTAAATATTTTTTTTCATTCAAGAGTAAATTTACTGAGGTTTTTTTAAACATGACTATTTAAACTTTAAATTTCATGTAACATTCATTTTTTTCTACTTCTTTTACAATCTGATTTTCATGAGATATCATGAGTACACCTAATTATTTCTAATTCTTGGTTTTTTACGTTTTTCTGTTAGCGCTTTTTCAAAGATTTAAAGATCATTAATGACCTCATGGATGTGATTGAGTGTACTAAGATCTCAATTAAAACTCTTTTATGTAGTATGAAATTATATCAGTACAGGAGAAGACGGAAGGGACTCTGAAGATAACAGAGGCAGCCCAAAAGTTACATTTTCTACATTTCAAAGTAAAGGCCTGAGGGCTGAAATACCTAAACATACTAAAATGGAGAAAATATGGGGGGAAAAAAAACCAACTGGTCAGCCTTGGTGCAAGTTTGAATGCTTAAAGAAAAACAAGTAAAGGAGTGTTACATGGGTGGTGAAATCTGGTACAAAATTTCAGAAGTAGAATCGCCCATTGTGACTTTTTTCCTGTGTAGCTTTAAGAAGTTGTATACACACACAGCTAGTAAATAGCTGTCTGATGGGATCTCTCTGGGATCCAGTGGTAAGATAGATGGGAATGGTTTAAAGTTGCATCAGAGATGGTTTAGACTGGACATTAGGAAGCATCTCTACCAAGAGGGTAGTCAGTCACTGGAACAGGTTTCCTAGAGAGGTGGTCAATGCCCCAAGCTTCTCTTCTGTTTAAGAGGCATTTGGACAATGCCCTTAACAACATGTTTTAACTTCTGGACAGCCCTGAAGTGGTCAGGCAACTGGACTAGATGTTTGTTGTAGGTCCCTTGCAACCGAAATAGTCTATTCTATTCGTTTGATCTTAATAACAAAGCTGAGCTCTATACATTATGTTCAGTTTTAGAACAGACAGGGTAAAAAACCCTCATCGTAAATCCAGAAAATACACGAAAAAATACTAGTCCAGAATATCTGGTAGGGAGCGAGGAGATTCTTTAAAATGTGTTATCAAAATTAAACCAAGGGTAGCATGGAGATTACTCTTCAGCATTACAACTTGATCCAACTTGATTACAACTTAAGCAGACACTTAAAAATTCAGAATTAAGATGTCACATGTGATTCCTGGACGATTCACATCCTATCAAAATTTTACGTTGAAATAGCATTTTCATTCATGCTTTTGTTCAGTGGAATTGAATTTTGCATTTCTGTCCTTAAGCAAACAAAATGCAGAAGAATAGAAGAGTATAAGAGTGCCACCAGAATAAAAATGTGGTTTTTTTCACTTTAAATGAAAATGAGACAACATATGCCAATGACCTAATCTGGTGCTCAAAATGATCACACTGAATTTCATCTGTACTTGTAGTATTCAGTTTAGTGCTTGTCAGCCTCATATTCTTATCTTTACTGAACATCTATTAATGTTACTAGTTTAGTGGGATACATATTTTAAAAACAATCATATCACCACTATGGACAGGCTATGCACTATAAAATAGAGGTGAAATTTATTCTTGAATTTTGACTTCATGAATTTTCTAAGAATTATATTTTTTTGTAATTATGAGACATAATCCAGATAAACGAAATAACCATGCACATTTAAGTTCTAAGCTAGTTCTGTAGGATTAAATTACCATATTAAGAGACAAAAGATGGAAGTATTATGAGAGGGAGCTCTGAAAAGTTCTTCAAGTACAATCTGCCTCAAGGAAAGCCTTAGTACTTCAGCACTAGGAGTCATTACTCCTCCTGACCCAGTGAATTATACAACTGTATCAGCCAAGGTAAAAATACCAGTCTATAGTATTTTACAGCCTGGAATTAAATCATGACATTTTTCAGATGTTATATGCCTTAGTGACATCTCTGAGAGCAAAAGAATTTTTTTTTTTTTTTACCTGTGTTCTCACAATCCAAGTGAAGACTTTTTGAGGATATTCTGTAATAAAAAGACCGGTTATTTGCTTTAGAGATCATTTAGAAATGAAAACTCAATGTGAAGACAGAAATCATATTCCATTCTAAAATCAGATGCTTCTGCATCTTTTTCATCAGCAAAACTTTTGGCTAAACAAGGTAAAATTTTTCATTCCATTCACTCCATTTCTGCTCTTTGAATTCCGGATTGATTTATTTTTTTTTCAGTGCACAGTTAAGAAAATACTTTCCATTTATAGGCACTTGTTTTTTCTTTAGAGGTTGGACAAGAAATACAGGCAATTCATCAGGCTGAAGGAAAGACAGCTAAGGGGAAGTGGCCAGTGTCCACCACTGCAGCCTGAGCACGCGGTGCCTGCCCCTAGAAGGGTGTCTTCCTGGAAGACATGGCTTCCCCCCTGCAGCACCCATCCAAGACAGCCAGTGCCACGGGGTCTGAGCTTACCCACTTTGTGAATTTAGATCAGGTTTCCAGGGCTAATAAATCAAGGAATAGTATTTCTGTTGCCTCTCACGGAGTCGGTTCAGAAACTAAGTTCATGCACATGCTCAATTCCATTTGAAAAGTTCATTTTGCAGGCTTCAGCCAACCAAGCCATTAAGTCAGTGGGAAAACTATTTTCAAGGGAAAACATGAAAAGATAAAGATCCTCAATAAAAAAAAAATAATCAATAGAAGTTATTTAGACATTATACAACTAAAGAGGAAATGTTTGCAAACCCAATATCCTCATTCTATTTACTTTAGCATATGTGTCCCTGAAGATATAAAAACAACAGCATAAAATTGATGAGGATGAAAATATTAGAATATTGTAGCTCTTTTCTGACTAGTTGTATATAATAATGTTATAAAATTTTGCAATGCACGAGATAAAGATGTATTCTTTACAGCCAAATGGGAAAAATCCAGGTAGCAGGAAAAAAACTGGTCAGTTTCATGTTTTAACTTTTGCTTTAAGTCAGTCCAAAAGCTGAACTTGGAGATTGAGTACTGCTTTCCATTACCTTTAATGGAAATTTCACACAGTCATTTATGACCAAGTTTTAACTGATTCCAAAGTTGTTTCTAAAAACAAAGTAGTGCAATATGCAATTATCTCAGTGTGTAAGGCATATACATAGAGAATCAACAATATAGTTCTGCAGATTCTTCTGAAGGCACTGCAGATCCCATTTTACACTAGAGACATTGCCCTTCAAAGGAAGACAAAAACATCTACCACCAAATAAACCAGTCTTTTCTAACAACTGTTTTTAAAAATATATTAGTGATTAAATTACCATAACTTATTGAATTTACTAGGTGAAGTTCTATGCTTAAGGAAAATTATTCTTTCCACCTATTTTCTAAACATTTTTTCACACACAAACAAGGCTGTTACATGTTAATTAAACAATGGTCATACTTGCTTCAAAATCCTGCAGACCTCATGGATCCTAAAACGATACATCATTGAATAAAATTAATGAGACTGGTCCACCCAGAACATGTTTTCATAAGAAGGTGCTTAATTGCAGTCTTATTCATTCGTAGAATCATTAAAATATTCACTTGTTGTTGTACCAAAATAGATGTTAACATGTCAAAAAGAATTACATCAACAGATTACAATTGATTTAAATTTCTAAGAACCTCTCAGAAGTTTTCGTTGCTTTAGAACACTGGTAAACAGATAATCTGTGTGTATTTATATTCAATGGGGAAAAAAAATAATAAAATCTGTGTATTTATTAATGCTGCAGCTTCTCCTTTTTCTTCAGAAGAAAAAACTTGTGCATTGAAAGTTGTTTACTCACCATTGAACAATAATAATAAAAAATGTAGCAGTAGAAATTGGTAAGTTTTTTATCACTTGATCTCACATCAGAAAAGACATCTTCAGAAGGAAATAAATGTTCTTTCTGGTATCGTAAGAATATAGAAAAAATTATATAGGTCTGTAATAACATACGAATAGAATTCTGAGGAAGAAAAACAAGGATGCATCTGCAAATGCAGTAATTTTTTCAAACATTATTTTTTTTCCCACTTTTCCATTACACACAGCCAAGTTTAATAAAATCACCAGCAATACCCGACCTAATTGTAACTGTGATTATTACCTTATATTTTATTTACTAGCATAAGCTATTTTCTTGCTTCATACCACAATTTTAGCTTGTCATGCATTGTGTCATCTGTTCAGACACTTACTCTAATGAAATTATTTTATTTTTAAAAGGTGCTCCCATTTTGTTTCCATCTGTAAAGTGAGATAATTGGCTCGATGGAGGTCCCGGCTTTCTAAAGGGAGAAAACAAATGTCGATTACCAGCTGATGATTCTGTGACAACTCTAAGAAAATATTTCTGCAGATGATTTTCCTGATCCAGACGAGAAAGAAAAAGCATGGAGATAGAAGTCTGAGTAAATGCATAGCAGTAATAGGAGAATTGTTCTCTTATACCGGAATATAGGTTGCTTTGTGGCTCACTACCAGAAACAATGAAAACTGTTCTTTTAGGTAAACTGTGAAGCCACAGATTTCAGGAAGATGCAGCTGTGGAATTAGAAAGTTCAAAACCTCATATCTGTTTATGTGTTCTAGCACACATGAAAATTCAATGCAGTCAAGTACTCTTTTAAAAAAAGTGAAAACTAAAGCCCATTCACAAGTCTATAGGCACTGCTTGTTTGTGCAAGTCTGAAAATTACTTTCCTATTATAGCATTCTTTCTGAAATATCTTGATTACTGTAAACAGAAGTACTGCAAAATGGTTACTGTATAGAAAAATAAGTAAATACCTACATCAAGAACAAACTTACTAAATAACAATAGTTTCTCTCACATCCCCATCCTTCCTCAGTGCCTATTGGTTGGGAAAACTGTGCATCTAAATAACATTTTCATATATAATTTTATTATGAATGACAAAAGTAAATTCATAGCTCCCCACACTATTAGTGAAATATTTTCTCAGTTTCTTTTGTAGTATTCATTATCTATGTATTTTACAGAGTGTGACAGTTAAAACTCCAACTGTGATCATTTAAGATAATTTAAATCTGCATAATTGTAACACAATCTAATATGCTCTCTAGGGCAATTAGGAAAAAAATCAAAACCATTGGGCTTTTTAGCTTTTAATGAAAATTTGAAATAATTAATAATTAAATACTAAAACATGTTAAAAATGATATTATTCCTATTCCAACACTTTTTCTACTTTTTACTTTTCATTGAATCTGTGAATTTAGGGGTAAGCCTTTTTTCCTCTCAAAAAAAAGCCAAAAAAGAACCTCTCAGAGAAATAAATTTGCTTCACTAAACTTTTGCAACTTCTCACAATAAAACAATAATTTACAAAATAATTTATTGGAAACCTCTATGGAGTGGTGATTGCATTTTTTTATCTCAACATATGACTCCTCCATACAAATTATCAGCCAGTGAAAGAAAACCAGACCTATTGTTCTTAACTTTTAACTTCCCTGTCTAGTCCACAATAGAGTAAGTATGAATCACCTGAGGCTTGGGAGTTTCGGATTGCCTGTTTGCACAAAAAGAAGCATTGTTTGGACAGAGGTATCAGCAGCTACTGTTTTCAAGTTTTACATCTACCATAAATCACAATCTTTCAGCTATTTTTCACAGAGCAATGTTTCACAAAACATTATAAGAATATTTAGGAGGGGCTGAAGTATGTTAGGCAGTGGCAGTGAGTTATGTTTCAACTATTGTGACTAACAGAATGAAAACCAGACTGACCACAGAATTGCAATAGCCAAATTTCTGTCTATATTTAACCAGTGGTGCAAATTCCACACTTGCAAGGTAGCAGAGCCTTTGCATACACCTGTAGTCTGTGATCCTTTCCCCACCTTGGACAAACTGATCATTACCATGTCTGGTTGATCTCTGCTTATTCTTAAAACTCTCTACTTTCTTGACCTTATCCTTCATTAAACTTCATTTACTTCATTTCCTTTTGGAAATTTCTATAGAAGATTATCTCAATGTTTTCTCATTTTTCACTTAATTGTTTTGAAATGACACTACAAAGAAGTTGGTAAAGCAGAAATCTGCATGACATCTAAACATATGCCTTTGTTGTGAGGAACTAGTAACCCAGAAAATGGGATATGTACGCTTGTTCACCTAGCCACCTGACCTTTAAATTGAAGGAAATTCAAGCACTCCACAAACTTAAATTTCAAAGCACAAGAATAAAAGTACACTTCTTCATAAACCTAAATCCCAAAATACCCTGAACACTTCGTTTAACATTTGAAAACATATTAAAATATAAAAAAAGCTTTTAATACCAGATTCTGAACTTTGAGGTGCTTATCCAAATTCAAACTTTTAATTGTCTTCCAGTCAGTACTTCAGTCACAAAGCAACTGTATATACATACAGGATAAGAAGCAGAACAAAAGTTTGGAGCTGCTATAGATATGAATTGACAAACAGAAACACTAACAGACACACTAGTGAAAAAAAGGAATAGTTTTATAAGTTTTAATTGCTATGATTTCACAATACTGTACAGTAGGAGACACTGTATGTGAAAAAGACATTTCATAACACATGAGCTGCCTGAAGTATATTAAATTACTTCTTAAGATGCTTTCTAGAACATTAAACAAAAACAAAACGACTTTGCTCCTCTAGTGAGGAGGAGCTGAGCTGACCCCATCCTGGCTCCTGCGTCTTCTGTTAATTCTCCCCTACCAGGATCACCAATTCCAGGTATCCTGGTGTTTCCTACACAATGGAAGGAGAGAGCTTGGCTTTCTGTTAAAAGCATCTGGTAACCAGGCATCTGACATGTTGCTGTTATTGCTTCTAGCAGGGTGCTACCCTCAATAACTTTTTCGCCTTTGCCAATGATATTGAAGCACATTGTAAATTTTAAATATATTTGTGCTCTCTGGATGAATTTTGTTAATTTAAAGGTTCCATGCTCTGTTTTAAGTGAGAGTAGTTAGGTTTGTGTTATGTTTCTCTTGTACGATAAGCAATTATTGGTAAAAACATGGTTTATAAGATGGCCATCTTTTCAGGAATCCGTATCCCATCTCTGTCTGTGCATTCACCTAGAAAATGAACATTCAAAAGGCGACATTTTATTTGGAAAACTTTCCAATTAGCAGTCTTGCTAAACTAGTAAGTATCCAATGGTTAACAGCAGTCAAGAGTTTCAAGCACACAAGGTAGCAATTTCAGTATCATCTTAACCCTGAGTCTTCAAGTTATTGCAAAAAAAATAAAAGCTAAAATTTTATAGAGCTTTCCTTCAAAATGAATATATTAACCTACTGAAGTGAAGAAGCCATATCCCTTAGCTTTAGTACATCTATCTTAAATACCCTTGCATGCAGTTCTTTAGTGAAGTATCTTGTTCATTCCAGGCTGCTTTTCACATGAGTGATGATTATTCAGCCTTTGCAGAATGACTGCAGAAACAGGACAATAATGTGCAAGAGCTAACAGATACATGGGCTTTTTAATTGATTTCTGGGCATGACAAAGAAAACATGCACTCAGTGGATTTGAACAGACACATTAGAAGAATGAATACTTACATTACCTTATTAGTAATAATATCTGGAAGATTGGACCTAACCTCTGGTAACTTCTGCTCACGCATAGATAGGGACATTGGAAATTCTCCATTAGAAACATGAAACTGTTAAATCCAAATCCAGAAAATGTTTGCTGTGAAAAAGACCAAAACCAGGTAAGATTTAGATTCAGGTCCCAGCATCGATTACTACTGATTAAACTCTTACACAAATCAGAAGGATTCTATATAATGCATACATTAAAAAACCAAAAATTTGAAAATACACTGTTGAAATAATTCTGCTTTAGACTGAGCACCTAACAAGAACATTATATTTTGCAGGTATTCAAATTGTACATGCCACATTTGACAAGTGCAAGGTGGACCGCTGCTGATAAAGACCATAAAACACAATTATATCATCTTTCCATCAAGATTGCAAGACATTTAGCAAAGAATTGCGAATGCTGACAACTTACTGCAACTCTCCACACTGCCTGCTTGAGGACACAGTTATTGGCAACCTGACGACCTGAAGAGTCAGCAGAAGGGTGACATGACACCAGACAAAGAGGGGTACATATTACCTAGCTTCTCAGTTGTTGTCAAGGTTTGACTCATACTTGAAAATAAACCAGAGACAAACAATGCTCTCGATCCCCTCCCCCTCCCAACCAGCTAGGGAAGGAAAGAGAATTAGGAGAGTGTATAACTCTATTGTTAATGAGTTTTGGTTTGTGTTAATTAGGTAATTGTAGCTGAACTAACCACAATACATTTTTATTACATGTTAATTAACCTTTCAGATTTTTAATTAGACTAATATCTGACTTCCTGTATAAGATGTACTACTCCCTGTAATACCCTGTTAAGTACAAAGATAAAAAATGTAATGTTTTAAAAATATTATCAGTGAATATTTTCTTTTATAAAAAAAAAAATCACATTGGTTATTAAAGCAGAATAGGCTTTGGTTTTGCCATCTAGGGGGGTGGTCATGATACAAAAAAATTGAACTACTCTTTCACATGTAGTTACTTTCACTGAAAATCAAAGTTTAACTTATGATTATTACCTAGTCAAAATTTATATTTCAAATCAGTTGGTTGTACCTTATGCTTATGAAAGACTTACAGCTTACTATAAATTGTGATTTTATGCAGCTAAGAACTAGAACAGAAGTAATTTTGTATATATCATACATGGAGGGCAAGGCAGAACCAGCGATTAAACTTAGAATTGCCTATTTTCTGGCCCATTGACCTAATCACGAGATCATCCTTCAATGTCCAATTTGGATAAAGAAATGATATAATATGGATTTTTTCAAGCTCCATTTCCAATGACTTGTCTGTAAACAGGGTATGATTTTGTTGAGTTTGTCTCTTAGGCAACAGTCTTTATCTCAATTTGTTTTGAAGTTAATAGATCTTTTGTATGCAGTGGGTACAATTTTTTTAAAAACTGGTATAGATTATTCAGAATTTCATCAGTAAAGAATGGACATAGTGTATTTCAGAGTGTATTTACTTTTTTTTATTAGGTAAGTGATCACAATCAAAACATTTGCAACAGAAGTACTCTGCCTTTACAGAATCAAAATTGACTTTGCATGATGAACAATAGCTTTAGGTCCAAAACCAAATTTGACAAATATTTTTGCCAATGAACTAGTTATATAGAATAGTGGTAGAAAGTGGATTGCAATTTTTGTAGGATTTCAAGGCATTCACACTTATATACACATAAACACTAAGGTTTATGGATATAATGTCCTCCTAGATTTTTACTTTCAGAAATCAGCTGTGTGTAGTAGTTAAAAAAAACAAACAATATGCAGTAAGACAAATATTTGCCAAGAGCCAATGATGTAAGTACTGCCTGTAGTATTCCAACCCCCAAATTCATGAAAATATAGAGCCCAGCAGTGATCCCTGTTAGGAAGCAGGAGAAGCCGTGGAATTATTGACAGCAAGTGTCACACTTAAAACTTCTCAGAGTGATTATAACAGCATTAGAAATTCCTTTTCAAATCACGAATTAGAAAGATTTCACATGCTACAGATGTAAAATAAAAAATGAAACCTACTATTCTATCTTATGATCTTTAAGAGATCTAAGGTGATGTAACAGTCAAAATCTTTAGTGAAAACTAAAGCCCATTCACAAATCTGTAGGCACTGCTTGTTTGTGCAAGTCTGAAAATTACTTTTCTATTATAGCATTCTTTTTGAAATATCTTGATTACTGTAAGCAGAAGTACTGCAAAATGGTTACTGTATAAAAAAATGAGTAAAATACCTACATCAAGAACAAACTCACTAAATAATTATAGTTATGTAATTATAAACTCATTAATATTGTCCTTTTGAACTGCTCTGAGCAATAATGACTCAGACCACAATGAACAACACCTTTTTGTATAGTTTTAATCACGTTTATTTTTTTTCAACAGAAGAAATAAAAATAATTAAATATAATTGATCACTTGCACATGTATCCAACACATTACAATGACAGAAGATTTGATAAAGAATTGTGGAGGATTTTCTTGCAGAGCATGGGTATGTGAGCAATCCAGCCTTTGGTATAAAAGCTTAATTGTGCTATAGAGACTTTAGCTGGACTACTGTTACCTCAAGGCCAATGGAGGGATAATTATAGCTGGGAAAGAAGAAAGCTAGCAGAAGAGAAATAACTCCCACATGCAGAAGAAGGAACGAGATAGTGAAGTTGCTGAGATCATGCTATGTAAGGACTTTGTGTGCTTAGGGCTAGTAGACAATCATGTATTAGAAGCAGGTATATGGACAGTAGCAGTGCACCAATCAGACTGAAGCATTATTCGTGTGGACAAAAGCATTTAACCAATAATGGGGGGGCTTACTGTGCGTGTACCAGACACTGAGGTATAGAGCAAGGCATTTGTTGACAATAAACGGCTTTCGCTTGATCACTTTGGTCGTGGGGCGTTAGTCCGAGCTCTCGCCGCAAAGAATCACAGGAATCAGAGAATGTTAGGGGTTGGAAGGTACCTCTGGAGATTGATTCCAACCCCCCTGCCAGAGCAGGACCAATGCATTGTTTTCTCTGTAATTTATATTCATAAGTTTATTAACATAAGTACTGTTGATCAAGGACAACTGATGGATCTAATGAGGTGGTCTAATGTCCTGTGCTCAGAGTTCCTAATTGTACAGGGAATTTAGCCTCTATTGTATTTGATTAACTCAGCATAGTAGATGTATCCATTAAAAGCTTTCATCATAGTTTAGGAAAATCTTAAATAATTTTGATAAGAATTTAATCAGAAAAGAAAATTTATTTTAAACCCTTGAAATATTCTGCCACTTATCTCAAAAGAGTTGCCTTCTCTAAAGTCAGGGCTATGCATAAAAAACAAACCATATAGGAAAAATAAGAACAACTGTTGTGTCTGATCATTAATAGTCCACCCATTCTTACTAATTGTTCTGTGAAAAAATGTGCACGAATCTGTTGGCATAAACTGTTTCTGTAAAAGTGTATTTCCTTTTTTCCCCCAGTTAGAAGTTATTTACTGATAGCTAGAGAGCAATAATAACATAATAACTCACTTCATCTTTGAAAACGTAGCAAGGAAATAAACATTAACTTCTTAGATTGCCATTGACAAGGGCCTATTTGAAGAAGTCTGCAAACACTTCAGAAGCAATCTAATTCGTTTTGAGCAATTCGTTCTTTGAAGTTACATGCAAGTTAATGCCTTCTCTGTATGTCATTTGTGTTTTATTTATCCATCTTGTTCCAAGATTATTTTGTCTGTGCTTCTAATATAAAGACTTGTATCAATGCTTATTTTTAGGCTTGAATTGCTTTGTTTACAGCTTAATGTATGCTATTAAATCTCCTCAGAATGACTATCAGTTATTTATACAAATTTTCAATTAAAATTTCTATGATAAATTACAATGGCTTAGAAATACTTTGGTTCAGTAATGATGTGATCTATACCAATTAAACAAAGATAATTAAGACTGTTTATCAAAGATAAAACAGGCAAGTTTTTTCAGGTATTAAGTATTATCCTGTTGCATAGCTAAAGGTAATAGGCAAGCTTCATTTTCTACCTTATCCTACGTTTTGAATGCTCTCATATTTCCATTTTTCTAAAGCAAAGTAACCAAAAAGCCCATCTAAACTTGCTGCACCCAATTCTTTGTTTACTGCTGCCACACTGAGTTTAAGCTGAGCATAGAAGAATCCCACCATGAGACCTTGTCTGAAAAGGAAGGCAGGCATTCAGGCAAAATTTGTACAATCAGCCAAGGGTTCTGTCATTGTGAAAAGTGTCATCAGTACCAAATCCAGGGGGCTTTTCCTTTCCTTCTGTATGGCCTAACTGAACACTTGATACTTCATGTTCATCTTTGGTTGAGGTGTAGAAAGTGAGAATTACACTCCTGTGCAAGTGGAGACCTCATGCTGGTATCACTGCAGGTAAATTCAAGGGACTGTTTCTTAATTACACCTTTCCTGAATTAGCTTCAGACTAAAAAACACCTATTGGTCAAAAAATTTGAGGGCAGAGCTCAGTATAATCAAGTGCTCACTGCACTCTATAACTACCTGAAAAGAGGTTGTAGGGAAGAAGGATTTGGCCTCTTTTCTCAAGTGAATAATGACAGGATGAGAGGAAATGGCCTGAAGTTGCACCAGGGGAGGTTTAGACTAGATATTAGAAATAACGTCTTTACTGAAAGAGTGGATGGACACTAGAACAGGCTGCCCAGGGAGGTGGTGGAGTCATCATCCCTAGAAATATTTAAAAGAAATACAGATATAGTACTTAGGGACATGATTTAAGCACAGAACAGGTAGATTAGGTTATGGTAGGTGGATTTAGGCTATGGTTGGACTTGATGATCTTCAAGGTCCTTTCCAACCAGGATGATTCTATTCTAAGTTTTTCCAAGTTAAATTAATTTTGCAGCACACTGTCTTTGAGTGCTTTGCAGGTAGTTTGAAAGGCATGTCATAAATTCAATTTTTTTTGTTCCTGTCAAGTTCTCTAAAACAAAACAATTTTTCATTACTTTTCCTGATATGCAAGGAAACCTTATACTGACAATTCAGATTTTCTATTTATTCTTTGCAATGTTATTATATGAGTCACTAAGGAAAGAATTATTGTGGTTTAGCTTAGTTTTCCCAGAGGTGACAAAAACAGAACCCTGTTTTGTATGATGTTACACTTTTGTATGTGTTCCTGGTTTCACACAAACTTTATTCATAAAAATATTTCCTGAGAGTTGGCAAATGAACATTCATGTAGATCCTGTTGTATTGCAACCATAGTAATTTTATGCCAAAATGAAACAGTACTGTAAACAGATGTGTTTTGGAAGCCAGTTTCTTAGCTGACAAGATATGTCAATACAAAGGACATCATGTGAAGAGACAACAGGAAAATGAATTTGTGCTCCTGAAATTTCACACTGTCATGCATCTTTTAACCTATGAGGGAGCAGATAAGAATCTTCTGTAGTTTTTGATTGGGAAGCTATTTTCTGTAAGTGGTAGTTTTGTTTGAGTAGAAACTACAAGACTAGCACAATCGTTTCATTCAGAACACTATTTTGTCCTAAGAGTGCATTTGAAATGTACCAGAATACGATACTACTCAATTTAAAGTTTACTCTCATTTAGCTGCATGTTCAGGTGACTGCTTATAACATCTGACCCTCATCTTGCCCTTTATCAATAAGAACTGTTTTGAGTGCAACAGAACCTCCAACTAAGAAATTCTTACATGTGATTTGCAAACATAATACAGAAGCAGTGCTGAATTCATCTGACCAAAAAAGATTGTTACTAATCCAGAGTCAAGAGGGTGCCTCTGGAGAGGCACCACTGTGTTGGATCAGGAAATGCCTTCAACTTTTTTGAGTACATTTTATAGCATTGGTCAATATAAAATCATATTTTCATGTCCTTTTTGCTTTGTAAAACCAACACCTCTCCCCCCAGTGCTATTATTTTTATTACTTTTAAAGTAAATGGGTCTCTCTTTTTTTCCACCATCCCCTTTAGCTTTTTTGTTGTTGGTTTTTTTTTTTTCCAAGTTACCAGAATAGCCTGGATGGAATACAACGTATCAGAAGCCACAAGGTGAATTTACAGAAAAAGAAATACTTTTTCACTTTCTTGTTCACCACACTGCATTGAGCAGAGGGTCGAGGGCAACTCTCTGCTGCACAACTCTCCACCAGGACAACTCTCCACAGATCAGCAGATGACACAGGGCTGTGCCAGTGTCCTGATGTAGAGGTGTCCCGGCATAGAGATGTCCCTTCCAGCTGAGCAAATACCGTCACTGAATAAACACCAATGATGGCAATGTCTTTCTCTTAAGTGATCACAATTGATTTAGTGCCCTACCAATTTGCCTACAGAATTCAAGTGGTTTCAAGAAAAAAAAAAGTAATTTTTCAGAACCTCCTTTAAGGGCATTATTTACAGCTAAAGAGTAGAATATTAATCTTTTAAAAGCTTGAACATAACGCACAAATAGGTCGACGTTGGGAATACCACATTTTCAGTGTCATCAAGCAAATACTGCCAACTCACATTCCAGTCCCAGCTCATTCATACAACCAAGCAGTCTCCTGCATCCCAGAAACCTGAAGGAATTGGCTGATGTAGCTGCCAAGCCACTCTGTGATATTTGAAAAGTCATGGCAGTCAGGTTAAGTCCCTGAGAACTGGAAGAAAGGAAACATTACACCTATTTTTAAAAAGGGTAGAAAGGAGGTCACTGGGAACTACCAACCTGTCAGCCTCACCTCTGCCTGGGACAATCATGGAACAGATCCTCCTAGAAGACATGCTAAGGCACATGGAGGACAGGGAGGTGATTCAGGACAGCCAACATGCCTTTACTAAGGGCAAATCCTGCCTGACCACCCTAGTGGTTTTCTATAATGGAGTGCCTGCATCAGTGGACAAGGGAGACCTACAGATGTCACCTATCTGGACTTCTGCAAGGCCTTTGATACGGTCCCCCACAACATCTTTTTCTCTAAGCGGAAGAGATATAGGTTGGATGGGTGGACTGTTCAGTGGATAAAGAATTGGCTGTATGGTCACATCCACAGGGGAGTGATCGATGGCCTGATGTCTAGATGGAAAATGGTGACAAGTCCATACTGGGGCCAGTGTTGTTTAATATCTTCATTAAGGATATTCACAGTTGCATTGAGAGCACCCTCACTAAGTTTGTTGATGACACCAAGCTGAGTGGTGTGATCGATACACTAGAGGTGTCCTGGACAGAACGCATGGCAGACGAGACACATATGCACTAAGCAAGATTTATGTAGCAGGACGCTTCATCTCTCAATATGCCTGCCTCAGTTTTACTCTATTATTCAGCTGCTTTTGTCTCTCAACTTTGAGGCTCAGGCCTGAAGTGGAAGGGTTCCCACGAGAAAGGAAACAGCCTAGCAAATTCTAAGCTGGTAACAACCTCGAAAAGTATAAACAGAGGGCCAAGGTGATGTTCATAACACCAGCTGCTCTCTGGTGTTGAAGAACACGGAGCTCAGCCCAGCCACAGCTAGGCCTGGAACAGAGGTAAAGTCACAACAAACAGATAAGCAAGAGAGTTTGCTTGGTGGGAACTGGGCCTTCATGAATTTTTCCACTGTTTTGCTTTTATTCTCCAATGAGAGATTTTGGAGGTATTGCTAATGGTTAAATGACAGCAGTCAATCCACTTTGTTCTATAAAAGCCTCGTCCCATTTTTGATCAGCGAGACTTCCGTACACTTTCCCAGGAGGGTCCTGCTACAAGAGGCGTGGGATGCCATCCAGAGAGACATGGGCAAGCTGGGGAAGTGGGCCCAGGTGAACCTCATGAGATTTAACAAGGCCAAGTGCAGGGTCCTGTGCCCAGGCTGGGGCAACCAGACATATGAATACAGGCTGGAGGAAGACATGCTAGAGAGCAGCCCTGTGGAAAAAGACCTGGGGGTAGTAGTGGATCAAAAGATGGATGTGAGCCACCAATGTGCAATTGAAGCCCAGAGGGCCAACCACATCCTGGGCTGCATCAAGAGAAGTGTGGCCAGAAGATCGAGAGACATGATTCTGAACCTCTACTCTGCCCTGGTGGCACCTCACCTGGAGCACTGTGTCCAGCTCTGGAGCCCTCAACACAAGAAGGATGTGGGCCTGTTTGAGCATGTTCAGAGGAGGGCCATGAAAATTATCAGAGGGCTGGAGCACCTCTCTTATGAAGACAGGCTGAGGGAGTTGGGGTTGTTCAGCCTGAAGAAGAGAAAGTTCCTAGGGAACCTTATAGTGACATTCCAATACCTGAAAGGGGCCTATAAGAAGGCTGGGGAAGACCTGTTCACAAAGTCCCTTCCAACTCAAGACATTCTATGATTCTACTTAATCAAATGTCTGTAAATGCAACTGATCTCCAAGTGAAAATCCAGACCTGAACAATTTAAATATAGCCTGTCCCTGCTATGCCATTATAAGAGAGCCGTAATAAGCCATATAAACTGGATGCAACAATTTTATCTATTCTGAAGAATCCCTTATATTTGCAAGAAAGAAAAATATTAATTAAGTCCAATCTCTGCACTTTGACAGCACACTTTGAAGGAGAATGTAAGAAATTATAAGAAATAAAAATTGTGTCAGTAAATTGAGTTTCATCAAAAGAAGGAATAATGGGAAGAAAAAGAAAACTCTACACCTGCACAAATGAGACAGGTAGAAAAATCCGTAGAGGTGTAAATGAACAAAAACATTATCATTTTAAGAATGAACAACTGCATTTAGGAGAAAATAGGTGCTTCCTTTTTTAGTCATGGAATTGATTTATGCTAGTGCAGACTCAGTAAGGAGCTACTTTCTCAAAGTCCAACCCAGGGATGCCCTGCACCCCCTTGAGCAGCACAAGTGAAGGTAAGGGGAAATATTGCATGGATTCCCACCTAAAGCAGCCTCCAAGAGCTCCTTACTGGATTCTGGTATTTTGAAATAATATTTCTGTCTATAACCATAGATGCAATTTAAAAGTATTTCCTGCAAGAAGAAAGTTGTTTTAAGATAGAGTATCACAGTTGAACTGAGAGCAATTGTTTTTATTAGTAGAACCATAATACTGTTGGGCTTCCTCAGGCCTCACATCAGAAGATTAACATTCCTCCTTTTAGAAGTTACAAATTCAGTTCTATCTATAGTTTAACATTAGGGACCTTGTCACCATTTTTTTTTTTTCCTCCAACATGTTCTTAGCTCAAAAATTCAAAGCACAAATAATGTCTTTTAAAAAAATAATGAATTATTCCTATATGGTAAAAGCCTGACTGAAGGAGAAGCTTCATCTAAAATTAAGACATTAAATAGCCATTTCACCTTATGCTTATCCTATTCTTTGCTCCAGGACACCAAATTTGAAATACTTTTAAAAGAAGCATTAATGAAAAAAATCCCTGGCTCCTAAGTAGTTCTTTAACAGCAGGTTAGAAGTGTCATACAATATCTCTAAGTGACAAAACTAAATGCTACAGACATACCGAGTGTGAAAAAAAGCTGAAATGCCAGTTTACACACCCAGGTGCTTGACCTCATTTATATTCTTCTTCCACAGATTAAGCACATCTGGCAGTTGATATTTTGTGCATTAAATCCTTGCTGAGCCTCATCACAACCAAGTGTGTCCAATTTTCTCTCACTGCATGAAACACATAGTAACTTTGTGCATCAAAACTTACCACAATTTTTTCAGCTCACGAACATTTATCCTTTTTCAACCACTGCTGCATTTGAAATACAAATGCATTAAACAACACAGGTAGACAGGTGTTTCAAAGTTATTGCCAATGCTAGAAAGAAGCACTCTCTCCTTTTCAAACTACAAACTAAAATATTTAAATTTTCTTCCTAACCACAGGAACCTTATGAAACAGGCAAATACCATCTACAGACATGCTTAACTGCGTTTCCATGGGACGTGGGAATGCCACCATACCTGTCCCATTCCAGACCACCTGAGAGTGCCTTCCAACCTGTCTGGAAGGTAAAAACCAGAATTCCCTGAGACAGAACAAGCATTTTGAGTTGAGAAAAGTCCTTCAGTACTGACACCAGCGGGAGCTGCAACTCCAAGAGCAAGCGCAAGCCTCTTCTGCATCAAATCCAGCCCATGCTTGTAGAGTTCCTTGGACAACAGCAATGTTATCGTGCTGATCTTTTATTCAAAGTGTTAGCAGTGCTTCTATTATTCACTAGCAGTTCTTTTAACTTCCATGTTCCCACCACTGTTTTTCCTCTTTCCTTTTTCTGTTCTTTCCCTGGATTATTACTGCCACTGTATATATAAATGCACATGCAAAGAAAAGGAAAAAGCAAAACAAAGCTTTTTGGAGTACCTTCAATCTCACTCAACCTTTCTGACCTTATTTAAGATTTGTATTTCACTTGTTGATTCCCATACTTCTAACAGAAAACAAGTACTTTTTTTTCCTACATCAAGAAAAGGAATCAAAATTGAAACAAAACACTTCATCGTTATAAAAGGTCTGACCACATATGTAACTGAAGTGAAATAATGTCTATGCCTGAGACTTCACACAGTACAGCATTACCCATGATATTGTCAGTGCACAGGAGAACAGAGAATACTCCTCCTTTTCACAAAGCAGACCACCGGAAAGTAAAAATCATTAGAGTTCTGACAAACACTCAGTACAAAATCCCATTACACGGTTTCAAATTAAAACCTCAGCATCCACTGTAGCTTTTTCTAAAGGTTAAAATCAGACATTCCATACTGTCCTTTAGACCATTTTGTGTCTTTTCTATCTGCCATTATCTTCACTTCCCCTTCTCCTGAACAGTAATGATACTTCATCTAAACATCCCATGGATCTTTCCTGATTTTAGGCTTCCATGTTTTAAAATTTATTTTCTTTCTAAGATTGAGTTGACACTTTAAAGAGGAATGCATTATGGAATGTTGAGTCAGTCAATGTGTTTTGGAACATAATGGGAAATTATCTATGCCAAACAAAAAGTCTGAAGTGCAATGGACAAGAATATAAAAAAATGAAGGTATTTTCATGGTTGAAATTGCTGGTTACTCTGAAACAAGGTTTTTCAGAAGCTTATCTTCTTTTAAAAATAGAAAAAATAATTAAGCCAGGTTTTCTTACAGTTTCAAAATCACTAGTTACTAACTACTTTTATTAGATTCTGAAAATCTTCACATTACACAAATTTTATACATAGTTGTTGAATTTTAACCCCAGCCAGAGCTTCAGACCCACCCAGCCGCTCTCTCTCTTCCCCGCAGTGGGATGGGGGAGAGAACTGGAAGAGTAAAGGTGAGAAGACTCTTGGGTTAAGATAAAGACAGTATAATAAAGAAAGCAAAAGCTGAGCGCACAAGCAAAGCAAGAAATTCATTCACTGCTTCCCAACAGGAGGCAGACATTAGGCATTTCCAGGAAAGCAGGGACCTGTCATGCATTCTTTGTAAATAAAAATATTATTAAGGTATATAATGTGATTCTACCCAAAAGGATTCCTCAAAAAGAACATGGAAAAATTTATAGAATTTTATCTGCTTCTTTTATAAGATATAAGAAAGAAAACAGCAGAGATTCGTGTTTTACTTGGTACAGTCTCACTTAAAAGTATAAGACACTAGTCATTATATTTACAATAAACAGCAGAAGGGAATGTTCTTGATGTCAAAGTTGCTTAGATACATAGCCCTACTTAAATCAATATGAATTAAACATCTAAAAACATTATTTGTAGATCTGGGCCTATGGTGCTTGTACATCAGAATAATCAGGAGAGATTTAGTATGCATGATTTGTTTCCCTTAAGGTTGAGCAAGAGTTGCGGTCAGCTGGCATTAGAAATTACTCATGATGAACAGATAAATAAGTTTCACAGATTTGAGATCCTGTTGTGGACAGAGGCATTTGCACATAAGGACAACCCTTCTGTACTGATCAGCTATCCTCACTTATTCCAATTGCAACTAGTTTCCTGGGGGATTTATTGTGTTATCGCATTGCCATCTGTGCTGGTGTCATGCTGTGGAAAGGTCTGAAAGCATAGATAGGAATTATGGTGATGCTAATTTTTACAGGAAATATTGCCTGGCCAATAGAATTTGGCCATGCTCTCATTCTTCCACAGCTTCAACTGCTCTGAAAAAAAAAATCAAGGAATACCCATCACACTGACATTAAATGACTGTCATCGACACGGAGTTCTCTCCAGAATACTAAAGTCAAGCTCTGCCAATTCAAGAAAAAAAGGTTTTCCTTAATTGTGGTGGGTTTTTTTGCAGTTATTTTGTTAACTATTGATTGACAAGTCCATGGGGGGGAGAGAGAAATAAGATACAGCAATTTGGAAATCTTACAGATCTTAACAGAATGTACAACAAATTCAGAATCACTTTGCACACTGCAACATAGTTTAACTCTATTTAGTCTTTGCTCTTTATGAATGAGTATAGGATATTAACAGCCCATCATTAACTGATCACTCCAAATTCCAGGAGCATCACAATAAAAAGAGCTAAACGGCACTTGTTTAGCTGTACCATTTAGTATACTGTCACTGTATGTTTTTGTCTTAAATTGATTTCAATTATTATGGTATTTTCAAAGAAACAGAACTTCATTGTGTAGCATAAATTAAAACCAAGTAGTTAAGAAAGTCAGAACTTGAAAGGAGATTCCTGGGCAATTGGGAGAAAGGCAAAAGGATGTCAGGAAGTCTAAAAAAGAATACAGATTAAAAAAAAAAAAAAAGAAAAATTCAAAGTTATAAATAAGGTCAAGAAAGGTCAAGAAAAGTCAATAATGGAAAGAAAAAGTAATAGCAAAAACACAACCAAAGAAAACCACTGCCTGGTAGCACTATAAAATCACTGGAGAGTTCTCAAAAGCAGGAATGTATAACAATTTCCTGGTACTGTAAACATTAACATCTTCTCTTTAGTGCTTTTTTTTTTTTAGATCTGGTCCATCCTTGGATTTTACGTTTCTATCCAAGAATCTGAAGATGATGAAGCATGAGGAAAGCTCAGTAAAGCAGAGGTGTTCTAGGTTTCCTAACTACTCCAAGTGACTTTGAAATCTCAGAGCCAGGGCTGTGCTGAAGGCAAAGGAATAAAGTTTTTTTTTGCTTCTACAAGGCCATCTGCCATACCCGAGTCTACAGAACCATTCCAGGTGGTGCACAACCTGGTTAACCCAGGCTCTGTCCAGCTGGATGCAGAAATGAGATTTTATGCTACAAGGGATTATCAAGCTTCTTTGCAGATCGCTGTTCAGCTGACATGCTCTGCCTCACTGCTGCTGGAGTAGAGATGAAGGCCACAAAGGCAGAGCCTTTGTCTTCCCAAACATTGCTGCTCAGGGTTGTATTCAAGGGTGCTTTAACCAGGATTCAGCTGCAGTCTGCAAGACGCTACATTTTATAATTAAGGACAACAATTAGCGTACTCATCTTCCCTCGAGAGTTAGAAAAGCTGTAGCAGGACCATTCTACTGGTTTGAAAGTACCTAGAATGCTCAAAAATTAAAATAAAAAAGCCCCAATCCCATTGCTGGTTGAAACATTAAGTGAGACAGAGGAAGGAAAAAGTGAAATCTTCCACAGAAAAGAAGCTGAAACATGGGGTGTGACTTAATCTTATATCTCCTTGCTCAGCCACATAGATCACTATCATCCTCAGTGAAAAATGTAGCTGCTAACATGGAGTGATTTGTGGCAGCTTCTTAAGAGAGTTTGCTATGTCAGAAGGTCTAGTATGATGAATATATGATGAGGATAAAATATGGAGTATTCTGAATTTTTGGTGTTCTTATATACTGGCACAGAAGTTGAGCTATTGCTAAAACAATAAATGCAGAATGACAAGGACCATGTAAAATCAACAAAAGACACGAAAAAAACAGGAAAGAGAAATCAAAAGAGAAGCTCAAAGAATTCAGAAAGGAGTAGGAATTATTCTTTTCTTGCCAAGCAATGAGTCTCTGATTAGATGTTGCAAAATAATATTTAGATCAGTATTTTTCTTCCATTGCATATATTAACAGTGCATGAAAGTAAAATTAATTCGGAGTTTTAGTACTTAGAAACACAGAATGAAAGTTAATAAAATGTACTTGAATAATAGTAGGCCCTTAAAATTCATGTTAATAATGTTAATAATTCAGTAACAGCTTAATTACTTTGCAAAAAGTCACCAAAATTGCTTTTAGATTTGATTTTTTACTTCAAGTAACAAGCATTAGATTGACTTTTAGAGGCAGAACGGTTTATGCCAGATGTCAACTAATTTTTTCAGAAATAAAGAGCTGGTTTGGATCCTGATTCTAGCTCCTTTGCCCTCACTAAAGCAATAGGTATTTTAAGGTTAGAAACTGCTGGCTCCCTTCTTGGATCAGTAAGTACTGATAACACCCTTATGCGTGGTATGAAACCAACCCATAGTTTATTTTAGACTTCCAGAGTCAACAGATTGAATACAAAATTTACAACTATTTTTATTGTTCTCTTTCAAGTGATTTATAAGACTTCTGGAGGTAGAATCTGGTGCCAGTGGTAGGCTACTCTCCCTTTCTGATATCTAAAGGCTATATTGATTGGGATAACTAACTGTAAATCCACCCTAATAAAATCTTCAGAAAATGTCACATAAAATAAACTTTGAGATCTTTCAAGGCCTCATCTTCAAATGAAAATTTGCCTGCAAGGGCATCAGATTTTACTGTCACTTTTGTACTCCAACCATATGAAGTATTTCCAGTTCCTGTCTTCCACCTTTTATTTTTTGAGACTTCACATATTAAAAACCTTAAGATACCTATTAGCATGCATCAAGTAAAAGCAACAGCAACCTCTATTATTTTTCATTATATTCCTTTTTGCAAATGTGAATAGTAACTTATAAACAAACGTTTCCAAATAAATAACAGCAAACAGTCTGAAACCCTAATATGAACTGTTTCCATTTACGGAAGCAAAACATGTTATTGACCAAACAGTGACTTCCATTGCTACTGTAGCATTACTAAATGCCAAAAAAATCTAAAGAAAACTACTATGCAATAAACACTAGCCAAAAAATTCTTCCAGTCAGATACCAGACTGAACTTAAATTTTACGAGTTAATTTCTGAAAATGTTTACTTTTACTAAAATAGTGTTTTTCTGAATTGAATTGCAAGACCAATGACTTCTTGCTCGTCATTAATTCTAAAATGTATGGGCCATAACTCAAACACTACCAGCTGTATCAGACAGACTGTAATTTAACATGCTTAGATAGGCAGAAATTAAGCATCTAAATTAGCCACTATCTAAATTATCCTGTCTTCTTTTTTTCTCCCTTCTTCTTTCTTTGCACACACAAACATGCAGGGTCAGGCAATACATAACAAATTTGCCTATAACCTGAATAAAAATCAAAACAAACACTGTAACCACCATAGTAGGATACTATTAGCTCCCTGCAATTTTCAGACTCTAAAGTCATAAAGTGAAACCTTTACAACACATTCATGAGAAGGATCTGCTAAGCCAGTAACATTGCAAGAAGGCATGTTTTTAGTTTCCTTAATGATACTTTTCACCAACTACTTTTTTGCTTTTCCTTCTTGCAATTACAGCTGCCACCTTTCCCATGTCAAACACAACTATTTATATATCCAGAGAAATGTCTGCACAGCTATTGTCAAGCAGAACTATTTAGATATCCAGACATTCCTCTGGATTTCTGCTTAAGTTAATCTGCCAAATTTAAACTAGAGTTCTGACTTGCAGCACTATGATCTCAGGGGGATGGCAGAGACGAGGTGGGAGAGCTCACCACCATGGAGCACTGCCATGGATGGATACCAGTCCTGGGAAGGACAGGCTAGGAGAGTGAGGGTGGAGGGAAATCCAGGACCTCTGCCTAGGGACAGATGATGAGGCAGCCTTGGCTGCAAAAAAAAAAAATAAAATACCTTGGACATCCTCGTAGACAGCAAGTTTAACATGAGCTAGCAATGTGC
The DNA here is from genome assembly GCA_020745705.1 of Hemiprocne comata. NCBI lineage: Eukaryota > Metazoa > Chordata > Aves > Apodiformes > Apodidae > Hemiprocne > Hemiprocne comata. The sequence goes on from CM036589.1 coordinate 39,296,126, forward strand.
TCTTGTGGCAAAGAAAGCCAGCAGAATCCTGGGATGAATTAGGGTGCAAGGAGGTGATCCTCGTCTACTGCTCAGCCCTGGTGAGATGCATTCACCATGCTAGTTCCAGTTCTGGGCTCCCCAGTGCAATAAAGACATACCTGAGCATGAGCTGCAAAGAGCCAGGAAGTTGATTAAGTAACTGAAGTATCTTTCATATGAGGAGAGGCTGAGCAGGCTGAGGCTGTTGAGCCTGGAGAAGAGAAAGCTCAGGGGGAATCACATCAGTGTGTATGAATACCCACTGGGGGGTGGTAAGGGAGACAGAGTTATTCCCAGAGGTAGGAAAAGAGGCAATGGGCACAAACTGGAATTCAGGAAATTCCATTCCAACATTTTTTGGGGGAGGGACACACCACAAACCAAAACTTTATTCCTGTGAAAGTGATTAAACACTGGCCCAGGCTGCCCACAGAGGTTGTTATGTCTCCCTCCCTGGAGATATTAAAAAGCCAGCTGGGCACATCCCTGAGCAAACCAGTCAAGGTGTCCTTGCTTGGGAAACAGGGGTGGGACTACACAGTCTCAAGAGGTCCCTTCCTACCTCAAGTATTCTGAGATTCTCTGATATTTGTTTCAAACACATAAGCACAGAAAAAAACTTGAATGCTACTATTGCAGACAGCCCAAGACCTAGGTAAATATAAAAATCAACTTATTTCCACATTTACTGCATTACCTCTACTCATTTGAGTGCATGTCAAATGGGAAGACATGTCAGTACTCTTTAAACAATGTATGCAAGCAGCGCAGTCCTAAATATTATGTCAAGGACTTGTTATAAAATGAAATAATATCCTGTTAATGTGCTTTTTAACATCACAGAATGGCTACAGTTCAGGAAAGGGCATGGAATCTGAATGCCAGCTGCCTCCTTTTCAGTAAACTTTCATCAAAAGTTGTTTTTCATCTATTAGGTAAAAGGATTTTAAAATTTAAATGAATATGCTTTTAAGGTCAACTGTATCTGACTTTTTTTCCTTGCTCCAGTCCCTGGAGTGAGTGAAGCTCTTACAGCTACAGACAAAACCAAAAGAGCTTAAGAAGTTTCTAGATTCAGGTGCAATTGTACCTTGATAGGAATAAACACAGCCAAATCAGTGTTCTGCATCTTTGGCTATTTTCCTTCTCTTTCCTGCTGCACTTTCCTTTCTACCAGACTCATACAGACATTTTTTTTTAACAACATCTTACTAGAGCATGCAACACAACAGCTATACTCAGCTATCTGAGAGAGAAATTACAGAATTCTTTAGGTTGGAAAAGATGCTTAAAATCATAAATTCCAACGGTTAAACTAACACTGCCAAGTCCACCTCTAAACCATGTCCCTAAGTGTCATTTCTGTAAGTCTTAATTATCTCCGGGGATGGTGGTTGTCTCCATTTCAATCTGTACACATCAACCTGTGCAGCACTAATCAGGTTAAAGTCAGATTGTCTGTAGCAATTAACCAGACAGGAGGGAAACTATGAGAGGCATAGTTTCATATATGGCATATATGAAAGTTTCATAGAAAGGCAGTTTCATATGAAGACTCATTCCTACCCTAAAACTAATATCCCGAAAAGGCAAAATTAATCACTTTTCAGAAATGTTTCTCTCTCAATTGCCTAGGAGAAGACTGTAGAAACTAGTCTGAGATTGACCACTTCAGTTTCTAGCCAGTATTGGTCGAATAAGGTGAATCTGGTCTTCACTGTCCAGTGCAATTACTTCTTGAAAAAAGTATCTATTCCTCTTGGAATCCTACTGTTACTTTGTACTTTGAGTTCAGTTGCTTTTTTTTAGTTTGTATTTTAGCAACCCACAGTGTTTTTAGCATTCTACAGGATTTAGTACTGAAACATTTGCATATAATTAAAGACAGTTGTTAGTATTACACCAATTACTGGAGTTTAACTCTCCAATACATGAGCTCTTTTTTCTGAACACAAATTTTCTTTCATTGTTTGTTCATGTTTGCCTTTAAAACACCTCTCACAAAGGCTGCAGCATGGTTCTATCCACCTTCCCAGGCTAATACAGAACACAGGAGTGGGGAGTCACATACTAAATCCACGGATTAAAAGAAGTTAACAAAATAGAACCAGTTTATCATGGGAAGACCTTTAAGATCATCAAGTCCAACTGTTAAGATCATCAAGTCCTACTGTTAACCTGGCACTGCCAAGTCCACCACTAAACCATGTCCCAAAGTAGCATATTTACACATTTTCTAAATAGCTCCAGAGATGGTGACTCAAATGCTTCCCTGGCAGCCTGTTCCAGTGCCTGACAAGTAGAAAAATGTGATAGGATGTAAGTTATTCCATAGTTATTCAGTCAGAGTGAGCTCTTTCTGTTTACTTTGTGCTCACATTTTATGAATTTTTGGTTGAGTACCAAATATTGGCAGAGATGGAAATCCATAATCAGCCAAAATAATTGTCTCTATTTTGCTCATGGAAGATAATTCACCTTTTAAAGTTTGTTTCCTTATCTTGTACAATCTAAGGCAAAAAAATTAGAACCGGGTGGACATTTTATGCATGTTTTATACAAACTGTTTTTAAAAAATCCAGTAGTCATGTCAGTTACACATGCTGAAAATAAACTACTTGGCAGTCTTTATTTGCTCTTTAATTTATTCTAAATCAAGTTATTTCTGAAAGAGGATATATCTCCTATTTGCTTCTTAATGCATAGTGCTCTACTGTAGTACATGGAAGTAAACTGCATTGGTGAGAATTAAAAGAGCACACTGGCATAGTTTAAGTATCTGTGATTCTTCCAGACATTAAAGCTTCTTCACGTAGCCATAGAACTTCAGGATATCACCAGCACCATTTTTTAATTCTTATATATATTTTTATATATGTAATATATATAATTAGTTCTGAACTTTTCAATGTGAATTGATTACCTTTGCAGGGAATAAAAAATTATTTTCTAAATTTATCTTGGCAACCTAAATAAATAAGAAAAATTGTCTAAATATTTGTCAACCCTACACAGGCATATCCATTTATTCTTATCTCTGTGCAGCTGGAACAGTTAAATAGATTACATATATCACCATGACAAAGATCAGATATAGTAACTTGAAAATAACATCAGGTTGCATTAATCAGTCTCAAGAGGAATGTTGCCACATGTCTGAGTTCCCTGTGAAGTCATTAAGCTCTGCTAAAAAAAAAAATCAGTTCATAGAAACTGATAATTCTGAGCTGAATTTAAAATAAAGTTTTTTTTTTAAAAAAAAACAAACCTACAAACCAACAATCCTACAGACAGAACAAGAAGTTCATCAGTGATCAATGGAGATTTTAAAAATGTTGACATTCATAAAAAAAAAATCAATCAAGGCACTGCATAATACCAAGGTGTATTATTTACATCCTTTTGTGAATATTTTCAATAAATATTGTAGACATCTGCATTTTAACTTTTTGCATAAAATCAAAAGCTTTTTCTGAAATAGGCAAACATTTCTTATGAAATCCATGTAGTGAAATAAAATATTTCTGAACTATGTCAAGACTAAAACAAGGTGTTCTAGTATGATTTATTAGTAAAATACTGTGTCAAAACAAGAATTTTAATATACCTTAGGAAAAGTACTTCTTTTCATGGCACAGTAGATCAATGTTATAGGAGTTTTTAGTTTTATTATAGGGGATTATAACTCATGAAAAACAAATTATACTGCCTGGAGAAAAAAGAAAGCTGTGTGTTTTTCACTAGAATAAAACAGCTTACTAAGAATCTTCTAGGGCAACTTAAAAGATATTTAAGGCATGACCATAAAAGTTAGTAAACTTCCTTGTGCAAAATCTTAGTGACAAGTAAAAGTATCAAGCCAAAGAATTGGAGTAATTTCAAGGTTTTAGCAATCCTTTCAGAAGTTTACCTTGTCCACTAAATTTTTTTCCACATTTCCTTTTGCTTACCTGAATCTTAGAACCAAGCCAGCATAAGGACCCATTCTGGAACACTGCAAGAAATCTTTTGACGTTCAGTTTCAAGTAGGCTGCCAGGAATGAATTGACACAGTAAGTCTCAGCCTTGACAACTAAACACAGCAAATAATGCTTATGAAATATTTAAGATCATCATACACCAAGCACTTGCATGACTATATCATCTCTCCCAAAGGATGCAAGTCACGCAAGATATTTTGAAAAAATATGACCAAAAAAACCTTTTGTTTTTAAAAATTAGAAAAAAAAACCTTTTTCCTTGCTACTCAAAAGGTAAGAAAGGTATAAAACTATGAAAACAATATAAACTGACCCATAAATATCTGGGATCATGTTAGAGTATGCTGCATGTCCAAAGTTATTTCACAACTTGAAATATAACATGAACTCAAGTAATTAATCCTTTTTCATAATTTATTTCTAAACGAGCCAACTCTATGTCTCCAGATTAAAATATCAAGTAGTTACTTGCCTGAAAAAAGTGGTAGCTAGTTAACAAATAGCACAGCCCACCACCTTCAGATTTCCTCCAAAAAGGACAGTTACCTCAGAAGTTCAGATTCATACTTTGCTAAAAGATTTGAAAGAAACCATTCTGAGATCAAAGCTAAATTCCCTAGAACCAGATCAAGTGAAAAAGCCACAGAGATTCCTTCAATTTCACTCAAACCATTCAAGCAAACCTTTCATTTTTTAACTTGCCTGTGTGACTTCCTACTGAAATACACTAAAGAGTTTATATAATTCATTAAATGTTGAATGCATAAGTCTCAGACATTTTTCATTTCCAACAAGTTTGTACACATGCATGCACACCACCTTCCTTCTTAGTAATGAAAATTCAAACATTTTTACATTGTCTGTTTAAAAGCCTGACTATACAAAAATCCCAAAACAGGCTCAAACCATGGTCTCTTGAGACTGGAGGTCAGCGACCCAATACGTTCACCTGTGGTGCCTGTATGTACAGGCCAAACAGGTGTGTTGGATCTACTGTAAGGTGTTGCACTTTGTTCTTTGCATGTTTGGGACCTTGCCACTACATGCAGGAAGTGTCCATTCCTGGCATGCAGTGAGGTGTAAACTATCTTTTCTTTATATTACATGCAGATAACACCTTCTCTAAACTGTCATCCAAGTTCTAAGAATTTCTTAATTCTGTGCTGTAACGGAAGCAAAGTTCTTTTCAGTGTTCAAGAGCTCAGCTTCTCATCAGACTGCATCTCAAATTGTGATGAAACACATAATTAAACACATACGCTTTCAAAAAAGACAAATCTTAATTTCTAATGCAATGTTCATGACAAAAAAAAAAGGAAAATTATATTAATAAACATCTCCTGTTTTCACATAACTGATGAAAACCAGCAAATGAAGTTCAGTTAACAAAGTTACATTTACGCTTGCTTGAAACAGTTTCTCTGGTAGGCAGAAGAAAGGTAAAGTGACTTAGAATCCCACAGTAAATCCAGCAAAGTACATTCATCAGCAATAAGCTAGCTAACAGGCACCATTGTAGGAAAACGTAGGTGAAATTAGTCATCCTTCTTTTCCAGCTCCTACAGCTAGGAAAATTAGACTAATACGGTACATGCAAGAGCCTCCTGGTCAACTGAAGGGAAATATGCTACACTTTATCATCCCTACCTACTCCCTCCACTTCCATTGCTTTGCATCCTGTTGACTACACCAATTGTAGACAGTTTGTGCTCATGTATCTATTAAAAGTTTTACCAATTGTTGTCAAGAAGCAACTGAATTCAGAATGTATTCTGCTTTAGCAGAATAGAAAGAAAGGATGATAGAAAGGAGAAAGAAAGGATGATAATCTTCTAATTTTGACCTCTATAAAGTTTCCACCCTCATCTCAAAATGGAGGTAGCAAAATGGAAAAAGCTTCAGAAAAGAACAAGGATGAACAAGAGGCCTTGGAACAAACTCTTTACAAAGAACAATTTTCAGATTTCAGTCCTAAGAATTAAATGAGGGGAAATAAACTAAAAGTCAGAAGAAATACAAAACTAGAGTGGAGAGGAAGGACAGGAAACACTATTCATCTTCTCTTCTATACAAACAAAACCTTGAGGAATCAATTTACAGTAACAGGAGACAGATGCAAAAGTAGTAATAAAGCCATTTTTCATGCATCAGATCAAAGCTGTGATACTCCTCAAAGTTTATTGTGCAAGGGAAGTTTGCATGAGCTTCAAGAGGAGGCTGAATAATTGTTAGGAAAATGCGTTCACTGAGGGGGCTAAATACACACAAATTTTGTTTGTTTAGAAAGAGATGAAGGCTGAGAGACTACTCAAAGTACCATTATCCCTCCCTTCACCCTAAGCATCCATGTTTTGAAGGCTGCCAGAGGAAAGCTACCAAGTTAACCGGACTTCTAGTCAAAAATATGGCAACTTTTGTTGTCAGTCTTTTATACTAAAACATGTGGTTAAAACCAACTTAATTTTGGTTTGGGGTTTTGGGATTTTGATGTCTTTTTGAAAAAGGAGAAAAACAGGCTTCCAGTGTGTTAGGAGTTATATCATCATAATAAAGAAAATTATGGGCCAGGAGAAAATAATGTCATATTATATGTTAGTGTAACACCTTATATAAACAAGATTAATCTAGTTTCTATTATTGCCAGTATTATGTGTCACAAAACATTATAATGATTGCATACACTTTCAAAGTTCTAGTGACTCAAATCTTCCTGCATTTTTGAGAATCATTATGCTGTAAATATTAATGGGAATATTAATAGGAAGCATCAACCCTCAGAAAGCTTCAGCTCTGAACAAGCTCCCTGACTACTCTCCAGAGATGGTCTACACCACCAGCAGTTGTAAATTAATGCTGACATTGTTAGTTAGCCTAGGAAAGCACAGCAAACTCAAATTGCCATTATGTTTTCCCTCTAACAATCCATGCCAAAAAGACATTCAGAGCAAAAATGAGACAGAAAGAGAGAGGCTGGTGTACTGACATAGATTAAATTTAGGTTCCCATGTCTCAGTTAATTCCTCTTGCGTTTTAATAATCTCTTCTGCCTTGAGAAAAGTACACACTGTTCCTTCCCATCTAGGTCAGTTCTAGTTTCACATATAGTTCTTGGCCCCAAGAGGTCATTACTTAATTAAGGTACAAAATAAAAGTGCTGTGATGGTGTTTATTAATCAAAGGGATAAGAGTAGGTCAGTGTTTAAACAAACACAGCAATAACAATGGATTTTATATTCGTCTCGGTACTGCATATTTGAACCTCAGGGAAGAACTGTCATGGTCTACTTGTCCAACTGCAAAAGCTGGTCTCCTCAAGCTATGTTTCGGATAACTGTCATGGAAGAGGGAGAGCTTCTTCTGCAGAGCCTCAGGGTCCTAGACTATTTAGTCTAACATGATGGTAAAGAGTCTGAGGAGATATTTTATATGAAACATACTTTTAAAGTTATGTATACATGATTTTGCATAAATATAATTCAATTTTAATCTTTGTGTCAGCAAAACCCATTGCTGAATCACACATTTTAAAAAAAACTTTAGCTATGTGAAGGGGAAAAAATTCACTAAGGTATGGCCTACAAAAAACTAGTCAATTTTTGTTTTACATTAAAAATTAATGACATATATAATTTAATATACTAAATATAATTTAAATATAATTTACCAATTTTAAAACACTCCTTCATATCAAGCTCTCTCTAAAAGATTTATCATCTCCAGTAAGGGAAAAAATGTTGAAAAGAAGATTCCATTAGCTAAAAAGTTTTGAGTCAAATACTCATTTCAAGGCCAATGTTTTGGTCCAGAGGGTAAATTAAAAAGTATACATATTTCATGATAAAGAATGAAATGCACTGCTCTACACACAAAAGCCCATGAAATTGGATTTCTAGGAATGGAGGAAGATCTTCGACAACGTGACCCAGAAGCAAGGTCTGAAGTTGTAGCTTCACACCTCAGTGGTTTCTCTCGCAACCAGTGTCATAACTGCATTCTAATGCATTAAGCCAGCAGCTCCTCCTGCTGTCTAACCCATGTTTCTGTTCTTTAGACAACAATCGGGTCAGGAAGGAAGGCCAACTGAAAAGGTTCAGATTAAATACTCATTGTTCATTCTAGGGCAGAACCCAAATTTGTGACTTTAGAAAGCTGAGAATTAACACCTAAAAATGGCAGCTACTAAATACAGAGCATATAACTATACTGTGAATCAATCTCTTTCTTCTTCTCGAAGAACATTTGAGTCCTCTTACCTGTATGTTCTAATGATGTTCAGGTGGTGATGCCCTCAAACATCTCCACATTAGTTTTTAAGTGGTCAGTTGACCTTATAGTCTAACTTAGTTGTTCTGGAAAAAAGACACTGAAGGTTGACCTTATACGCCATTCACTCAATTTCTCATCTGTAACAGAACACGGATAAGAAATCTGTATGACAACATGCACTTACCTCAGTTTTCTATGTTCATGACAATGTCTCTCTGGCCAGGGCAGCATAACACTACTGACATTTTTTAAAACTTGTAAATTCAAATGAGATATGCAGTAAAGAGAGGGAGTACCGTCCCCACTTTTACCACTATGGCCATAACCAGAAGAAACCAGAACGAAGATTCGTCTTTTCATGTATCACGTTGAATTTTTGTCTTGAAAACATTAATTGCTCCCACCTGGAATATTTCTGCTACTGCTTGAAACAGTGTTCTGCAAAAAAAATTTCTTTTTCTGTCCAAAATATTGCATCAGTTCCATACAACTCATAATTATCCTTAGAAGTGTCACCCTGAGCTATAACTTGGATATTTTAAAAGAAATCTATTTGTCATGGGAATGCACATTTAGCAAGGATATCTACATATAATTTTGGAACAGGTTTTCAAATTAACAGCTCAGTTATTTCCAACAGAAAAACACTTAAAACACTACTGTTAACAAAAAAAACACAAAACAAAACAACATTTAAAGAACAAATTAAGCTATTGGCAAGTGAGCTATTTCTCTCTGTTGTGGATGATGATTAGCAAGCACCAGTTTATCTCCTGAAGTAAAAATGTTTTTTGTTTTTTTTTTTTAAATGAATATTTTATGCTCTTCTGATTGCAGGCATGTCAAAACAGTAAAACAGATTAAACTGAGATTATTTCATCTGATACTGGTCCCACTGCATCCACTGGTTTTAGTTTCTCTGTTCTTTGGTGATACTGTTTTCAACAGCATCTACCAACATATTGCCTATAAAGATCATAGAATCAGGGAACCATTAAGGTTGGAAAAGACCTTAAAGATCATCAAGTCCAACCATCAGCCCTACACTACCGTGACCACTAAACCATCTCCCAAAGTGCCATGGTCTACCCATTTTTTTAAGACCTCCAGGGACGATAACTCCACCACCTCCCTGGGTAGTCCGTTCCAGTGCCTCACCACTCTTTCAGTGAGGAAATTTTCCCAAACTATGCAATCTGAATATATGTTCAGACCTGGAACCATCCAGCCACATGCTGTTATATCTAAGCTCAGGGATGCATGTAACCAGCTTGCATTTATTAAAACCAAACAAACAACAAAAACCAACCAACCAACAAACCACCAGAACTATTTTACTCACAGCATTTGATTACTACAAATAAAATGCACAGAGACACACTTATAATTCATGTTCAACTTGACAAGTGATGACTGACACCACATTCTGATAACAGATACACATACATGCTCAGTTACATGCTCAGTTATCAATTCTATAGATATATACATTATCCGGTATATAAATATCCTTCACCAGCAAGTTATAACAAACTCTTTGCAAACTGACTTTCCCCTCCTATGGCTGATTCGGCATGTACAGTTCCACTTGACATAAACCAAGAAGTACAAGAAGCTATTATTATATTAAACATGTAGGAGAACAACATCTTTTGGTCCACGTTATTTTCTGGTTTTCCAAAGGCCAATTGCCTGCCACTGCCAAATGGACTTGAAGGCACATCTTACTTATAGGACAAACAGTCTAAAATGTCAGTATCCTGGTAAAATACTTGGTTTCATTGTTCAAAAATACAGCTAGATTTGTGCTCTACTCTCAACAGTCTGCTCAGCTACACACTGAAATGCCCAGAAGTTGACTAATCACATCACAAATTCCAGTCCCATCACAATGTATTTATAAACACACGTTTATTCCAAGGCAACAGTGCTATGTCATATGGAAACCACTGCCATCACCTGCAGTGCATGATTACAATTAAAACCAGATTTCTTGGAAGCTGTAAACAACTGTGAGCAAATACTCAGTCAGAGCTTGCCTTCCTTCCCACTCCTTGTTCAAGGACAGTTATATGAAACAAAACAAGGTTGGAGGAAAACAAGCACTTTTCCTTCGAGCACCATGCTGCCTGCATTGATCATTATCACACATCTCAGCGGAAAAACAATGATATTCTGAGCAAAACCTCCAACACGGAAATAAACAGGCAAAATTACCAAGCATAAATCTTTCAGTGCTTTGGTTTCTCTAGACAGCTTTTGAGATCTTTTCATAGGCACAGACATGGACCAAAGTGTGAACTTTGGTTCCTCCTGCTTGAGTGAGTGCTCACAGTAGTATAACTAGTTGCTGAGACATACACCATATGCATAAAACTTACCATTTTTTTCCCCAAGGGTAATTTCAAAATAAAGGACTTCCATCTCTTTCCCCCTTCCACCCTCAAAAGTTATCTTTATTGCGAAATGGCTTTCTTTTTCCCTCCCTCTGTTGTCATTATTTTCTATGTGAACAGCTATGAACAACTATCAGTATCTCTCTCCTAGCCTGATGAGATTAAATACATATATTTTATCATCATCTTAATCTGCTTCTGTTCATGTCTCAGAAGAGAATACTACATTTTATTTCATTTTAAAGTAATACAAATTTAAGGGATGTAAATGGTCCGTTTTGTGCAAGGGAATACCCTTTAGAGAAAATAAACAAAATCATGTGTGTGGTCTACATACAGTGAATAGCCATTTACAGGAGTGAGATGCCAACAAAAAGGATTTAATATTTGTTATAAAAATGCATTTTTCAATTATGACATTTGCAGCTATAAAGGCAAAAGTAAAAACACTTTAGCAACCAATAACATAAAGTCATATTATTGACAAAAGGAGAACAGCAGGGTTAGATGGAATTTTTGATGCTTTAATAGACTTCTGACTAAGTTTCACAAGGTTACAACATTCACTGAGACTCAAGGAAAGCAAATTAAATGATTTCTATATAGCTACAATAAATATTATTCAGTACAAGGATAGCATAGAGTGGAAAAATTATTAGGAATTCAGTTTTTTACCAACATTTACTAACAGCAAGTACAGTAAGAAATATCAATACAAAAGATAATTACTGAAGAAATACAATCATATCTTGCTGAGCTATTTAAAATTGATATGTCAAGCCATCAGTTCAGACAACAAAACCTGTGAAAGAGCAAAACCCCACCAAATCCCAATACGAAATTAACATCAGATACAATGTGTTGCTCTGAAGTCCTCTGGTCTGGAAGAATAATTAACAAAAAAAAATATTCAGCTGTCAAAGCATGAAAATACAGATGCATACATCTAAGGTTCAACAGAGGTCTCTTAACTCCAAGAAGTGCTTGACTTCAGACAGGTCAGGAAATTCTAAGCACTTTTTACTCCCAAAAGTAGATAATTTAATCAAGTTTCTTAGCATCATTATTTTCTTATTACCAAAATGAAACAAACAAAAAAATCTACAACCAAAGAACATAAAATATTTTTCTCTGGAATCCTTAATAGTTAAGTCAATTCAAATTCAACCTAACCACATCCTGCAAGATTTTGCTCACTGTTTATTATATTATTATATATATAGGACTATTATGCATAAGGTGTATTATATATAATAGTCCTATAAATGTACTACCCATATGCATAGCTGTTCTTCAGATTGCATATCATGTTTAAACTAAATATAAATTTAAGCAGAGCCAAGATATTTGAATCAGTAGGTAGACTGATAAATGAATTAGTAGAATGGTAATGAGTAGTGAGACTATTTCCAGAACTCTATTCTGGAAACTAAATTTTTATTCTTTTCCCCCTAAAACTGCCTTCAGCGACCAAAAAGTCCCTGATTTTCCTCATCGTGAAGACATGATGGAAGGATGCAAATAATAAAAACTTCAGAAAATAATTTCTTGCAAGAATATAGTAGCTCTATTTGCCAAAAGGAAAAATAGCTCAGTATGTATTGCTTTATTACTTACGTTCTAAGATATTAATTACCCAAGATTCCATTTCCAATAGAATACTCCTGCTGCTTTGCATGGGTGGGAAAATATGCACAGTAGGCATTTGCACAAAAGTAAAGTTCTGTATATGAACATTATTCAAACTTAGTTTAGTGTAGAAATGTTCTTTGAAAATTTCATTGATCCTGAAAATTAGTGATCATTGGAGGATGTGAAGTATTAATAAAGAAAAGTTTTTTTCAGTAACATTGAAGAAACAGATGCATCGTAAGATCAATATTATGATGTATGTGCAAATTTTCTTAAAAGTAATGTTTGGATAACTTACAGCTGAGTAAAACGGGAATTATTTAAATTTGCACAATGTCAAGGTTGCTTTTTTAATCTGACATCTAACTCATGGAAAGTTTAATTTCAGTGGAATTATGTCAACAATTTGAAACTAAGATCTACACAGGACAACGGAGATTACAAAAAAAACATGAAGACATATCTCTAACAGACTTATTCGCATAATACTTTTCTAATGATATTGACTGTTGGGACATAAAATAGTATTTAAAAATGTCTTCTTTTCACCAAGTTCAGAATGTAAACAGCATTTATTTGATTTAGTCACTACTTTACAATATTCCAAAGCAGGAAATATGACAAAACCACTGTGGATATCTACATCCAGAATAATTTTTTGAAGTACGCAGCGTAAATCAAAACGGGGTCTGGAGATGTGCACAATAAAGTGGAAGTGCTGTTGGGAGTGAGACTTCGGCAGAGGGTTGGTAGAGGTCTGGGTTATGTCCCCACAAAGGTTCAAGGTAGGTCTTGTTCTCACATGTGTAGGTCTGGGATCTTAAGTGCCTTGTAGTATCACCTGATTTAGGAAGTTCATATTACTTACATTACAACTTGCACCACAAACAGTGGAAACAGATAAACTAGTGATGAGTGTGAAACCATTCACTTGCCAAGCTTACCAGATGAATAATGCTTTTGCCATTGCACAGAACTCACAACCACCAGGGCTTAGCACCATGGATGTACTTAGCAAAGATTGGCTTCATGTTCCCAAGTAATGCTGTTAGAGGAATGACATTGTACCATCACAAAAAATATAACTGCTGACATTAAGTTGCTTAAGTCAGGAGTACGAACTAATGGACCCCATGGTGAATACCTGTGGTTTTTACTACACTGAACGGCAGAGGCCATGTGGTGGTCCCTTTGGACATACTTACAGCCAAAAACAGGTTACAGCCAAAAAAAGGAAAAAAGTAACACAAAAGGTCATATTAAATAAAAACACATCTCTGTCATACAGTATAAAAAAAAGATATCCCAGACCCAGGAAACATCAAGTTAAATCAAATAACAATGTCTTCACTGCAAGGTCCTATGTCCAGTTGTACTTCGTATTGGACATTTTAGAAGATTTTAAAGTAGCTATGAGAAAAGACTTGTGTAATATAATGTACTCTCTACAAGGGACACACCACTATCTTATCGTTAGCTTCTTTACATTGCCTATGTTCAACACCAGTCTTTCAAGCTTATTGTAAAAACAACAGCTAATAGTAGCTTAGCTTCAAGCTTTTTTACTCTGAAGTCCAAAAATCTCTGTTCTTCTAAATCTTCCCCTGCTCCTGAATTGCTTTCAACTATGCTCTTCTGTGCTGGTAGACACCTATTTCAATTGAATCCCCCTAACTGAGCAGAAAATCACATTAAGTATCTGCGGTTACTGAATTTTATATACTGGATCCATCTCATCTAAATTTAATTATTTTTAAAAAGCGCGCCCACTGTAAGTTAGTCAGATAGTGGAAAAAGACTGGAATTCCACAGTTCCTTGTTTTTTCACAGCTGAATGGGTTTTTTTATGGTAAATTAACTTCATGAAGGTGCATCTACCTTCCAGCACTATTGAGTCTAAAACACATAAGCTTGGATAAAATGTGTAACTTTTGTTGATGGTTAATGTCAGTGAAGATAATTCTTATGCACACTACCCTGCAGTTCTTTACATCAATATTTTATTTAGAGTGAAAAAAGTGAAATTTTCAAGATTACAGATGTTTGGAGCAAAAACATGTGTATGGAAATAAGTCTAAGGAAATAAATGTAATTATGTATAGTAATTCATTTTTCCTAGTAAAGCCCCCATAGTGGTGATTTTTGTTCAGCAGAGAAAATCTAAGTAACCATGCGATGAAAAAATCTCTTACATTTATTTATTTACCTGTTTAGATTTGGTGTTTGCCACCAGAACACAACTGTTTATTGAAGAATATAATCTTTTTACTAAGCTTACTTCCAGGGTTGAATACTGTGTGTAGACCCCATACATCACTTGCATAAAATCTTGTTTTAAAAGGCGATTATAGGAAACCTGCCCTGAGGTAGACTATTCACTCAGATAAGAACACCACAGGCATACTTGGTCAGCCTATACTTATTGTTGAGGATGTGCTGATCTCTGCCTCAGGGCAGCATCACATAGTTTTGTGATGGGTTACCATCATATTACTGTATAAGTAAAGGCATAAAACTGGAGAAATGCAGTGGTCACTATGCTTAAATATTTTAGGGACACTTGTCCGTTTCTTTTCTAACAATAATCTGGCTCTTTTAGTTATGCTTGTCCCTTCGTCTTAGGTGAAAGAGATACTTTCTAAATAAATAAAAGCTGTTGCTTGTACAGTGAAAGTAGATTGTAAATTTCTGGCATGGCACATTACAAAAGTCTGGGAATACAGATTAACTCCTAGAAACATACTTCAAGTTTAGTGCAGCTTGTCTTGGTGTTCTGCTACCCATGAAAAGTTGCAGTCAGCCTTTCTACAGGATATGTATAAGGTTTTGTCATTAATACCCGACTTGAAGTATTCTATGCATAGTATTGAAATGACAGAGTCATTGCTTGTTGGATGGATGGACCTAAATCATGCTCACAGCTGCTAGTAAGTCTGTGCAGTATGAGGTTGTGGTCTTTACAAGGATTACAGCTCAGCAGCTCCACAACCTACAGCTGATTTCAAATGACAGGGGATGATTTCAAAGTGATTTGAGCAGCTGATATGAAAGCAGACCTACACACTTTTTTCTACTGTAAATCACTTCAATAAGGTTCATCAGCCATCACTGTGTAAGTAGCTACCAGAGGTAAATTATTATTATTTTTTTTTAATGGGTAGGCTGAGCATTAAGAGTCTTCACTATCTTGGGTCACTGGTTATTTTAATGTCCTGTTTGAGTGTACAATTACGCCTATTCTCAAGGGTAAAAATGCTGATTACCCATACTTGTAGCAAGTTAGTACATTTGTAGGGAAATGACAGGGGAAAGGGCAAACAAACCACTGAGCGGCATAACTTAAACTTACCAAACTTACCCCTCAGAAAGTACAAAACAAGCCTTTTTACATCATCAGCCATCCATAGCCAGGATACTCCCCAGATCCTATCTGCCAAATATAGTTCCACATGTCCTTGAAGCAACCCAGTCCTCAGCTGCGCCCGCAGATTTGCGCTATTCCTGGCCGTATTACTCATGTGCCCTAACAGAGGGCAAAGGCAGCTGTTGAACTCCACATGAGTCACAGCAAACCAAGAAGGACTTTTAGCATGATAAATAGTCCCTAGAGAGTCCAGATAGGCTTAACTCTCTAAGTTTTGATGAGGGGAAGAAGCCTATACCAACAAAATAATTGAGAACAGCAGCAAAGACAAAAATAAGACACAGCAAGATAAATGGATGAACATTTTTCTGTATCTGAGAGGGTATTTACATTTTTTCAGAGGCTTTGAAACAACATCATTCATGTGGAGGGTTTAAAGAACACAATACCAGATTGTGAAATAAGAAACAATCTTAACAAGCAAACTATTACTGTAGAACTGGAAAAGCATGTTACAGTAAGCAAATGTTTGAGCTGTATTAAAACAGATATGGATTACAAACCACTGATTCCCATAGTTAAGTGAAGCTAAAGCTGTTTGTCCTATGTCTGTAGTCCAAAAGAAATATATAACAACATGTGGAATGTAACTATACAGGAAGCTATGCAGATTTGATTTTATTTCAAAATGGCCCAGACACTGTTCAGGCTTGCTTCTTAACGTCTATGAAAATGCTGAAATTTTCTTATCTTTCTGTATTTTCATAAAAGGCTATTCTATAGTTGATGCAAGATTTATGTAAGATCTATGTCCTAGTGATTTTAATAACCCTTATTCTGCAAAAAGATACAGACAATTTTCCATATTTTAAGAGTGCACAGACAGTTGCTTTGGGGGTTTTTGGGGAAGTCTGTTTTCTTTGTTTTTTGCTGTTTATATAAGTATTTATACCAAAATTCCTAAAATACAGAGATAAACATAGCTAAAACAGAGAAGGGAAACCTTCCCAGTTATGTTTTCTTCAGCCTATCATCACTGACTATGGCTCCAGGTGAAATAAAGACTGATGTTCACACTTTGAAAAACTGTAGTGATGCTAAGCCACCATGTGTTCCACATGGGCCTCCAGATGATTTTAGCATAGCTATGATGCCTTCATTACATCCAAGTGCCTACAAGATGATATAAAGTAGCTGTAATCACTAGTCCACAAAACCTGTTGTCAACACATGCTAAGTCCATGAAGCTACCTGCTTGCAGAAATGAGCAAGGCATTCAGTCTCCTGACTGATGCTGGTGTATTGCCACATATGGCTGCCAATAGTAGCCTACATCTTTTTCTCAAATAAAATAAATGAAAACAACTGGTGTTCTTAGAAGTTCTTCAAATGATTGCTTTTAAACTCAATCTATGGATTTTCTAAGACTTTGTTTTCAAATCCTTTTGAGATTGAGGTCCTTTATAGGCTCAAACCCACAAAAAAAGATCAAAAGAAAAAAGTTAGCAAGGCATAAATTTTGAAAACTTTCTGCAACTAAAAAAAATATTTTTTGGAGAATACTATATGACCCCTACATCAAAAAAGCCACCAGACTGACAGTAATGGCCTGGCACAGGGAGACTGGATTTAGGATTCTGGCCTGGCATAAGCTTTTGATGAATTTGATGAATTTCAAACAAAATAAAAATTTGATATTAAAGCATGTTTTGGACCATGTTTTGGTTTCTAATTACATGAGATCACTGCTAATTTGAATATCAAGATATTTTAGATCCTTTTGGCCACTTTGAACTTGCTATGGAATCACTTTCGAACTTAAGACCTTTATGTATGCAGTCATCATGTCCCTTTATATTTGTCCACCAGTTTTCTTTGTATAGTCTGGTCAATCTTCTAAGTCTTGCACAATCACATTCTCTTTCGCATCCACCTTGGAAGGGTATGACTTTCTTGATCTTTGCTTCAGACCTTTTTTCCTGATGTCCTGGTTTGAGCCAGGATGAAGCCAATTTTCTTTTTACTTTTTTTTTTCTTTATATAATCATCGAATCATAGAATGGTTTGGGTTGGGAGGGACCTTGAAGATCATTAGTTCCAGCCCCATTTCATAGGCAGAGACACTTTCCACTAGACCAGGGTGCTCAAAGCCCCATCCACAACCTGGCCTTGAACACCTCCAGGGAGGGGGCCATCCACAACCTCCCTGGGCAACCTGTTCCAGTGCCTCACCACACTCACACTAAAGAATTTCCTCCTAATGTCTAACCTAAATCTACCTTCTTCCAGCTTAAAACCATTAGCCCTTGTCCAGTCACTACACACCCTTGTAAAAAGTCCCTCCCCAGCTTTCCTGTAGGCTCCCTTCAGATACTGGAAGGCAGTTATATGGTCTCCCTGGAGCCTTCTCTTCTCCAGGCTGAATGGTAAAGGTTGGAAGGGACCTTAAAGATCATAATTCTACCCATTATTCTATTATTAGTATTTAATTAAACCTGCCCAGTTTAGTTTTCAATCCAGAAAGCCTCTCTCCTTATTCTCTCTCTCTCCTTTCCCTACCTGGGTGGGAGGGGATGGAGAGTATTATTGTCACTCATTGAATTGCTGATCCTGAGTCTAACCATGACAACTGATTACATTAAAATCTTTTAATTAACTCAGTTTTCTTCACAGCTAAGAGTGAATGCCTCATATACAAATCTGCCATCTTAAACTTGCCATTAAGCTTACTTTGGCCGTCCATTTATGAATTTCTTAATTCAGAAAGTCCCTGCAGTGGGAGTTCAGAGAGCATTTAGTCTATACTGAAGGTAACTAGTTCGATTATGTATGTTTTGGTAAAAGAATTACTATTTTTCCTACTCATTTTTATCTTTTCATGGCCTCTGTATTCTGTGAGCTTAGATGTAAAGAATAAGTCAAACATTCACCTATTCAAAAGGATTCTGCATAAAAAATAATACGCTACTAGTATGGAAGTCTGTATTCAGTAGAGCAGAACAATCCCACTCCTGTTCCTACCTTCACGTCAGTTTTCCTTTAGTGTAATCACTTTGGAATAATGACACATTTTATGCTGGATTCTATAATCTATTTTTATTGAAGTGTCTTAATTTAAGAGCTGAAAATTTTTTAAATGATAGAAAATTGGTATATATTTAACATTTGTTATCAGCTTTTCTAATAAATCCACAGGACATTAATTTTTGATATGCTGGTATTATACTGATGCTTTCTTGACAATAACTGCTAAGCATTTAGTGCTATTCCTCACATTTCTTTATCCATATAAAAATATGTATCTTAGATAACATAGCTATAATACTTAACATTGCAAGATATTTTAAAATAGTTCTAGTAGGGACTTATTACTTATGAGTCATATTATTACAGATTGATTTTCACTGAACTAACACTTTATCACTAGAATAACTGATGACAATCTTTGAAGGTGATAAGGGTAGCTTTGGTTATGAGTTAAGCTTAGTAGAAAATTGAACTAGGATTCAGTTATCCAAACAAAATACAATACACTTGACAGCAACAGAAGTGACTGAAGATAGCTTAAATAATCTGTTTCCAAAAGGGAAACCTATGCCCAACAAAGTGTGTGCGTGTAGATATATATATATACACACAATGAAGGCACCTAGCATCTACTTCTTTAGAATTAAAAAAGTCACATTAATGACATCCTCTCTCTATAGACTTATCAAATCAAGGTATCATTTGAAAACCAGCTAATATCACCCCCATTGTTCTAAAGTCTACATTACAGGTAGCAATTATTACCTCATTACAGGAAGAACTGAGTTTACTTTTCTGGTTAAAGGTTCAATTATGGTTAGTTAAAATTATGATTCCTCAAAGAGGTAAAATGCACAAGCAGCCTGACAGAACTTGAGTTAGTGTCAGTTTTTCAATACAGTTAGCCTTGGAAACCAGGTATAGGTTTTTGGAAACAGAAAGAGCCTGAAATATAGTACATCCAGTTCCAGAAATTTTGAAGAGAATTATTAAAGCTAACTCAAGCTGTGTGTTACTATGGTTTTGAGTACTGGAAAGTAATCTACACACTCCCCGATAACTCATGGCACAAGTGTAGAAATGACACACAGACATACCATCCTACAAGCACTTCTGATTGGGAAAACAAGACAAAACAAATCAGACGTTGAAGTAAACTGGAAATCAATAGCACTAACACTGTACTTCCATGCAATTGCTCTAAATAACCTTCCAATTTTGAGCATAAAAGACAGTTATATTTTAATTGGATTACTGACACAGCCAAGGGTGCTCATGCCACCTGAAACTACATGGATTCTCCTTTCCAGAGGAGTGCCAGGTATATACTGGTAGTCAACAGTCTTAATTAGTTGGCAAATATGAAGAGAAACATAGTTTAACAGCCTGTAAAAAGCTTTACATCTTACATATATGAGATTCTCTCTCCGAATTCCAGTAATATAAATAAATAAATAGAAGCAACTCACAAAAAGGAAAGAATGCAGGACTGGTTATCAAAAGTGTGAGGCTTATCCCAACCTCATTCAATCTGAGACCAAACCTTCAGCATTCATGTAACAGCACAGGCAAAAGGTCCATTCACAGTCCCAAAACTGGACTCAAGACTACATTGCAAAAGAGGAAGAAATAATCTCAGAACTTGCCATTTCAAACAGCAGGCAGTTCTTCCTAACATATTTAATTATTGATTCTATTCAGTAGTACCTGGTGTCAGCTTTTCAGGGGAGTTTCCTTTGTGACAGGGAAAACAAACAAAACCAATAAAAAAACCTCCAAAAATGCCCCCCAAGCCCCAGCTCAATATCTGCCCTTTGAGGCATTCAAGAACATCCATAGCCAAACAAAACCATATCTTTTCACATTTTTTGTTATTGTCCCTTGTTGCATCCAGACAGTAGGTGAATATTCAACCAGCAGAAGCCCTGATAATTAAATCTGTATGCCCAGAGTAAACATGCAGTGATCAAGAATAATTTCACTCCCATCATGGGAATACCAGAATGCTTTGGTGCTCCATGCTCTAATTGATAGCTCTAGTATTACCCTTATAACATATTATACAGCCGCTTTCCAGAATTTATCAACCTTGAAATATCATTCTCTCATTTAAAGATGATTAAAAATATGTACTCCCTTCGTGGTCAGCTACCCTCTTCTAAAGGTCATGGTGAATAAATTATTTAATCTGTGTCACAATATGGGATTAAATAGTGATGTAGCACATAATTTTGGAAGTAATCGTTTTCAAAGGACAAGGAAGAAGAAATGATATTTCCAGGTGGGTAAAAAAAGGAATCACACTACTTAAACTGCATAATTTAAGCAAAACAAACTTAACGTTTCTTCATACATCTCAGTCTTTTCACCTTGTCAGCCCTCTCTGTACTGCCTTTTATTTAGTGTGAAGTTCTCTTCAATTATATAAAACAGTGGATAAGGTTACAGAGCAGGCATAATGAATCAAGGAAGATCATTTAAAACATTGAATTTTGACCTGTAACCATGGCATCCCTAACGTACTCGGATTATTATTTGCTATGTAAAACAGTTTAAAAGAAAGAAATAAAAATAGTAAGGTCATGAGGCCACATGACAGCCTCAGCTGCAGCTGAAAGCTAAAGTGCCTCACCAGAAATGATTAAAACTACCTAAAAAGCATCCATTTTGATAGAGCACTTCTATGAAAGGGAAAACATTATTATTATTATTAGGGAACTTGCATTTTCTTTCCCTCATGCATGTTGATCACAAATACCTCTCTTTAAATTCTATGTATGTAACTACAACTTCAGCATTAGTGCATTTCAGGAAAAACTATCATTGTCCTAGATGCTAGACTGCAAAAACCAGGTGTATTTTGACTCTTAGCAATAAAACAATACACAAAGGGTACTGATTTTCCTGATGTACATATAGCTCTGTCATACACATTATATGCACATTCATTTTTTTTGTGGCATTATGTTTGATAAAACAAAAATAGCTATAGCTGATTTGATTACTTTTCCTAACAGGACCTTCAGTTACATTCAAAAGCTTAAAGTCTTTCTCCTGGACTGTAAATCTAATAGATACAAATACTAATAAATAGGTAACTATCTATGTAACTTATTGTCACAGAAAAAATAACTATATCTTAAAGGCTGAGATATAAACCATTTTTCTTGTTTCATATAGATAAGAGATATTTTCCCCTTGAGTTTTTGGCAGAAAATTAGGACGTGGCAGCAAAAACTGCACCAAGTATTTTCATATCTGAACTTTTATAAAATAGATCTTTGTGACTCTATGTCTTCTCAATAGGACAGCACTGCATCTATCCCTTTTTTCTAGCCCACCAGCTAGTCTGAAGAGAAAAATGTAAATTTGGGGTGAGGGAAGAAATCAGCCAGAGATGCCACTACAGTAGTTATTTCAGAGCAGACATACCTCAATGACATCACTGTAACTCATTCTGAGCTCAGATGAGAGTCCCACACAGGAGAATGCAAACAGCTAACAACATGTACCAATTTCAAATAAGTGTTTTTCAGAGTTTAGCAACTACTGTGGTTTTCAATGTGAGGAATTCTGTTAAATCAATTTAGTGATATTAGCACAAATAGTTTCTACAGTAATTATAGTTAGCAAGAGCTGTAGCCCCTTTCCTGCAAACAGCAGCAGATAAAAATATTTTTTTAGGTGTTTGAGCAGCCTACTCAAAGCCATCTGGGTCAAGTTTGACCTTGACAGATTGGAGAGACCTTGACAGGCTGGAGAGGTGGGCCAATGCCAACCTCATGAAGTTCAACAAGGCCAAGTGCAAGGTCCTGCACCCGGGTCAGTGCAACCCCAGTCACAAATACAGTCTGGGAGGAGAATGGCTAGAGAGCAGTCCCAAGGAAAAGGACTTGGGGTAGTAGTGGATGAGAAGCTTGACATGAGCTGCCAGTATGCACTCACAGCCCAGAGGGCCAGCTGCATCTGGGCTGCATCAGAAGAAGTGGGGCCAGCAGGGCAAGGGAGGTGATTCTGCCCCTCTACTCTGCTCTGGTGAGACTGCACCTGGAGTACTGTGTACAGCTCTGGAGCCCTCAGCACAGGAAAGACATGGAGCTGTTGGAGAGGGTCAAGAGAATGGCCATGAAGATGATCAAAGGGCTGGAGCACCTCTCCTATGAAGACAGGCAGGGTGAGTTGGGGCTATTCAGCCTGGAGAAGAGAAGGCTCCGGGGAGACCTTAAATCAACCTTCCAGTACTTGAAAGGGGCCTATAAGAAGTCTGGGTAGGGACTTTTCACCAGAGAGACAGTGATAGAACAAGGGGTAACAGTTTTAAACTGAAAGAGGGTAGATTTAGGTTAGACATCAGGAATAAATTATTCACCATGAGGGTAGTAAAGCACTAGAATAGGTTGCCCAGAGAGGTTGTGGATGCCCCCTCCCCTGGAGGTGTTCAAGGCCAGGTTGGATGAGGCTTTGTCCAGCCTGGTCTAGTGGGAGGTGTCCCTGCTCATAGCAGGGAGGTTGAAACCTGATAATCTTTAAGGTCCCTTCCAACCTTAACCATTCTCTGATTTTAAGTTACTCACATTGGTCAGTAATGTTACAACTAGGATGTATGTTTCTCCAAGATTATAGTCCATGCTTGAGAGAGTATAAGGGATAGAGGAGTTTTACAGTTTAAAAATATCATAGAAATTTAGTAATTGCCTAAAGGACTTCTTTTGTACTGCAATAAAAATTCACTATTTGAGTCCCAGCTGCAAAATTTTAAATACTATGTATTCCCTATTCCCTGCTTAAACAACTCCATTTTTGAAAATTCAATAAATATTTATTTTATTAAATAGGGTGGTTTTTTTTAAAAATCATACCCAAAGCCATTTTACATTTGAATTGGGTGTGTATTTATACAGCAGAGATCATAATTCTGCACAGATTTTGTAGGGGAACCTTTGTTACACCAAGTTACTATCTATGACTAACCTTCTAGATTAGTCTATTTCTATGACTAATTTTCTAGACAACTGCCCTTTGCAAATTTTTGTGCACAAACATATATGACCACACACATGCACTTCTGTGAAAACAGCTTATAAAAATAAACAGTGAGAGTATTTTCCTATCTGACAATGCCTGTAACTTCAAAACATAAAGGAATCAAGTTTTATGTGTGAAGCCCTAAGTCTATAGGCTGCAGCTAGTGTAGTATGAAACAAATATCATTCAGATTTGGTTATTTACATTTTTTTTATCCACTCTCATATAACTGATACAGATTTTTCTTTTAAGAACCTGAAGTTCTTACTTATCTCCCAAGTGAAGATAGGGTTTTTTTGCAGTAATATCCATAAAATACTATTAATACTTTTTATAAAAACTTCTGACATATCCTCAATTACTGAACAACAGCAAAACTATTTAACTGAAAAATGTTATTCCTCTAACATCCTTCAAATCCCGTGAAAGATTTGAGATCTATAAACATGGTGAAAAGGATTATTTGTGTATTTTCCCAAACTGGAATTTGAAAGGAGAATTTGCTACTAGAAAGCTATTGCTCCTCAGCATCCCCTGCTATTTTCCACTAACATAACCAACAGCTATTTGATTCATTGTAATTATTAGAAACTGACTATAGATGAATGAAGCTGAAGGAATAATCTAATATTGCATGTTGAACAAATGTATAAGTGATAAAAATCCCTCCCCTCAAGTCTTCAATAGATTTATTTGTCTAATACATAAACATAGCAGAAAAAAGTATTTGAAGTAGCATCTACAAGGGTACAGCAATTGTGCTACAGAATAGCAGATAGGAAATAAGCAGTTCTGAAAATAAAATCTTTGTAGGATTTCAATTTACTAAGTAATTTTTCCCAAATATTGGGAATTACTGTAACTGAAGCTAAGAGTTATTCTACCTGAAATATCTTTTCAAGAATCTGGAGCTGATGCTGCTTTTTCTGTACACGCTATTTAGCTACTACAAGTGCTTAGAAGCTTTCAGAAGGGGAGAACAGAGAGCTCACACCACTTCGGATTTTTTTTTTTTTAAACAGAACACAAGCTTATTTATTTCTGTCCAGCTTTCATTCTTTGTCAGTCATGAATCTTAGCACTGTTTGGTATGATCCCCAGCTGTGGAGGAAGAAATAAATTGATTTTATGTATATATATACGCACACACTAATTACTTTGTTTAAAAAATTTGTTTGACAAACAAGAGGACTTTCTTCTTCAAATGACACCTCCAGGAGCTTTTTAAAATATTGGGATTTTTTCATGGTAGTCAGACTTTTAAACACTAGATTGTAAGGTTGACATTGTTTTAAAACACAGAACATTTTCTTCTCCTTGTGTTAGAGTCACTAGGTCTAGAAGTAACCACGAGGTTGTGTTTCCCAAACAAAATTTGTTTCAGAGACTTCAGCACTGGAAGTGATGAGAAAAAGCAAGACTGAGCTAACTGAAGAGTGTGAATTGGGAGAATTTCCTTTAAACTAAAAATTGGCTTGAAAAATCAAAGATGGCTACATTTTCACAACTGCACTTTTGAAAACGAAAATGCTAGTTTAAAGGTGTGTTAATGCTGCAGTGAAAATCTGGTTTTCTTACGTTTGTGCTTGGTTAGTAAGTTTATAATCACGCTATTTAACTATAAACTTGAGTTATTCTTGCAATCTAGTCAGAAAAAGACTGCCATGGACTCCAACACTAATTTCAGATTATTAAATACAGTAAAATCAAGCTCTTTGAGAGTAAATGGAGGGTTATTTTGATTTGACTGCAATTGTCCTCAACCCAGGACAGCAATACATAGGGCATTAAATTGTCCTCAAGCAAAGCTACGTACCATTATGAGTATGAACCTATAGAGCTACATTTTCACCCCTTTAGCCCCTTAGGGTCATTATAACTTGGAGCTACAATCTGCATAATTATCTGATATAAACATCTTTACAAATAAAGTAAATCTGTTTTCTGTACTTTAAGCAGCATGTAATTTTACTGAATTTGTTGCAGCTGGAAGAGCAGATGCCAGATGCATTTAAGTTCCTCATTGATGCAATTAAGTTCCAGAAAACTTCAGTGATTCAACTTCATTGTTAGAAGTTACTCCAGGGAGACAGTCTGCTCTGAAAACCCACTTGCAGTTCAGTAATGGGTTGAAAAGCATCTCCCAAAGTTCATGTAGCTTTGAGTTTATCCATAGAATATGAAAAAGCCCTTTACACTGTGTTGTGAAGTACAATTCTGGTGCTTTTACTTTGTGTTGACAAATGCTTAGAAGAAGTTTTTCTAGTGAAACAGAAATAAAAGAAAAATTAAGAAACTCTGAGTCAAGTCAGACACATCATTTCTGAAAATAAACTAAAAAAATCTTATTAACATCAGGGAACATTAACAAAGGGAACTGTTGAAGCTATTCAGGTATATGACAGTTGTATACATGCAGGTAATTTTTACAATGACAATTTTCTGTAAGATTCCACAGCTTTGAGAATAGAATCATCTGTAGATGGAACTGACTACAGCTCAATCAGAATTCACAAGAAGTTAAAGCTTCATTCTAAACACAGTGACAGAATAATACGTATTTCTTCTTTATTTTGTTGTTTTATTGTTAGATAGGAAGAACTCTGTTTGACTTAGTGATTTGCTTACATAAAAAGTTAGTGTAGAATCATGATTTTGCTTTCTATGAAAGTTTCTTCTCTATAATCTTATTTTCATTGTTTGTTTTTCATATCATAGTAACATAAATACTTTTATTTTGTGAGATTTGCCCCTCATGATCAAATATCTGAGTTATATTAAATAATATTCCAGTGTTTATTGCTAGGAACTATAACATAATTAGGTAGAATCAATGCCTGAGCACAAAACCAAGTTTGCAAACTAAACAATACAAATATTCCCTAAGTTGAGGGCTTCCAGGAGACTTTTTTTATGATGAAGATTTCTTCCATGTTACACATAAAGCAGGAGCTTAATGAAGGTTTAAAAAGTTCCTGCAGTAAAGAACACACTGGAACTGAAAAAAGCAAAATAGATCCATTGGACCAAATCACAGACAATGGGATCAAGATTCCATACACAAACTATCACACATGTAGATTTTGAAATATCAATGGACGAGGTCTTTTACCACAGACTTTGCTTATGTGTTTGACTCTTCCAAGGTGTTTATTTTCCACAAAATGTTTCCACTAAAGCAGCACATTGGACAGACATCAGAATGTCCACATGGTACATTATTCCAAATGAGGTCAGAAACTTTCAGTTGTGTTTAAAATGTATGAAGGTGCAACAGGCTTTGTTGAATGGAGGCTTTAAATAGAGCCTCAAGAGAGTAGCAGCAGATTGTTGCTAGTTAACACCAACAGCATCTTTTAAGTCTGGGGGTCTCCACTACAGACAACTTCTAAATCCCTCAGTTCCAAGAAAAAGTTCTCACAAACAGGAAATAAATATAGGTATTTTATAAAATGAGAACAGCCTTCGCTGTCTCCTTAGTAACAATAAACATACATTAACTCAAAGTCTCATGTCACTCTCCTGACCAATTCAGTACAGATTTTTACTGTTGTAGGGTGGGTTTGTTTGTTTTTCAGTTGGTTGGTTTTTCTGTTCATTTTGTGTGTGTGTGTGGTTTTTTTAAAATTAAAATAACCAGAGAATTAGGGGAAGTAATTCTTTGCATTAAACTAAAATAAATTCTAAAAATCAAAAATTGCCTACAGATGTAGCCCAGCCAACCAGTGTATATTTTGAAATAATCACTGAGCTGTGAAATTAACAATTGAACCAATAGATTGGACTTTTTACCTTCTTCGCTTCAAGAGTATTCCTTATAAAGCTTTATCAGTAAGACAATCCAGGGTGCTACAACAGGGTAAAGGAGAGCAAAGTTCCTTTGATAAGATTCAAAACCAAAAATTACCAAGGAAAAATAAACAATGTTAGATTTCCTTTAATTTAGCAGCAGTTAGCTCCTTTTGAATTGCTGAATGCAAGTTTAAAAATAAAATACTTTCTACTGATGGTAGAGCTTCTGCAAATATTTTTTATAAAATTAATTTATCTGGGCACATAACAGCAGGAGGAAAAGGAGGGGGAAAAACCCAACAATTTTTAACAGCAATTATTTTGTATGTTTTTAAGAAAGAGCAAACTCATTACTGTTGTTAGTTACATCCACATACCTAATTTTGGGTAGGTATTAATCTTTCTAGTATGATGGTAAGTATGTTCACAGTAGACATTTTCATTTTAAAAAACAAGCCACACCCTAAAACCTGAAACCAACAACTTTTATCATTGTAGATATTCTCCTCCCCTACTGGTAGCATAAATTAACCTTCATATCACCCCAACTCTGCCTGACTCTGATATGGTTAAAGCTATACCTTTAGGCTTTGTCCAAATATTGGGACTGCTTTTGTCCCAATATGGGTACTGCTTTGCAGCTGGTCAGGAAATGGTCAAAACCTAATCTAACCACGTAGGAGTTGGCTGAAAACTGACCAGAAAGGCACCAGTACCACCAGATAAAAATCTCTCACTTTGTAAAATACCACCTTAACAATTTTGACTAGTAGACTGCAGCTGTCCTGCTCATATCTATGGTCTGTCATTAGCACTGCCATTTAACTCCTTGCCAGTGGTCCTAATCACAATGCAAGAAAGCTCTTCTCTTTCATTTCATTTCCAGAAAAGAAAAAAATGAAGCCAAATTTATTTCCCTCTAACTACTATTGTGAAACAGCTCCTCTTGTTAATTGCTAAAAATCTCAAATTTTTACTGTGATGGGCAGTAAAAATTGGCAGTTCTTAGCTTCTAAAGGCTAACCTAGATGAGACAGAACTATTTTAATCTGAGCTCTTCTGCATATAAGTGAGAGATGTCATTATCAGACCTCAGGTTAGGACTACAAATCTCAGTATCACCTTGCCTTAACCAAGATCTTTGTGGGATTGTCAGAGCAATATTCTGATGGTGCTTGGCTGATCTATGTAACCAAAAGTCATAATGGCACATGTTAGGTAACAGTATGCTCCCTTAATAGTTGCTCTCATGTGATAGAAACTGTCCTTTTATCACACCAGCCTGTTTTAAGGTATTGTTTCCATTTGACATTATCATAGAATTGTAGAATGGTTTGGGATGGAAGAGACCTTAAAGATCAGCTAGTTCCAACCCACCTGCTATGGGTAGGGACACCTCCCACTAGACCAGGTTGCTCAAAACCCTGTCCAACCTGGTGCTGAACACTTCCAGGGAGGGGGCATCCACAACTTCTCTGGGCAACTTGTTCCAGTGTCTCACCATACTCACAGGAAAGAATTTTTATCTAATCTAAATCTGCCCTCTTTCAGCTTAAAACCATTTCCTCTTGTCCTATCACTACATGCCCTTGGAAAAAGCCTCTCCCCAGCTTTCCTGTAAGCCCCTGTCAGGTACTGGAAGGCCATTATAAGGTTTTCTTTGAGCCTTCTCTTCTCAAGACTGAGCAACCCCAACTCTCTCAGCCTGTCTTCATAGCAGAGGTGCTCCAGCCCTTTGATCATCTTTGTGGGCCTATGATGAAGTGATATCAAGAAACACTATATTTGCCTAATATATTGTCTCGTGGTAGTATGAAAGTAAATGTATGGCACCTTTCAGAGCAATACATCTTTGCAACCAGACCATATAAACAAGAATTGCTAGCTATTTGGTTTGAAAAGCCCAGGAGGTGCTTCTGTCTAGGAGAAATAGTGTGTGGAAAGTCAAAGTAAAGTGCTAAATAGGTTGGGTTTAAGAGTGGAAGAAACAAGAGGGCAGGGGGAAGAAAGGTGTACAATTAGTAAGTTATTTAGAGAGAGTAATGCTTAGTAAAACCTGAATAAAGACAAAAGTCTTAACGAATAAAAAGTTCACAGAAAATCTGTCATGTAAAACCACTACCAAAGGGAGGAGCATAAGCAGGGATTATTTCTGTCAGAAGCTATAATGCAGAGAATCCTCTCCATTTCTCCTAGATATCTTGATATCAGGAAAAAAGATGTTATTTGCTTTGGAAATTCAAAAATAAGTTTGCAGTCAGCCCCCAAATACCATAAACACAGGAAGAACAAGAGGATGGGGGATCATGTGATGCCACTGATGACAAATGACTTGAGTTCTGAAACAGCCCAAAGAGCCTGGATTTCTGTCTCAAGTCTTTACAATATGCATGAGTTTCCTGAAGCAGAGTAAGAGTGCTCTCACTGCTCCACTGAGGCTCTGAGCACTCATGGAAGCACTACAGGTCTGTGCTGTCTCTCCAGGTCATGTTACCACCCCTCGTACTTCTCAGGATCATCCTGCTCTGCGTTTGGGCTGGTTCAAAACAGCTGAGACATAAATCAGTTTCTCACACATACTCTTCTGAACCTTCCCTCAGTCCTGCTCTGTAGCATTCAGGCAGCAACACTTTCTCTCCTTTTATCCTGTATGAAAGCAACATCTTTCTTTCACAGAGCTTTCTGTGATGACATGGGATGAAAGGTCAATTTACACCACCCTTGATAGAAACATTTGTCCTGAATTATGAAAAACACCCTTCTCTACACTTTCAGTACAGATGGAAAAATATTTAAGCTTTTTCTTCTTTAAAAAACACATATCATCATCTGAGAACTTTTTTTTTTTCTCCTCTTGAAGACATATCAAAAAAAGAATGCTGTCTTCTGAGCTACTGGCCAAGGAGTGGAAGTCACAAGTCAAAACCAGAAAGGTCCAGAGTCTAAAGATACTTTCCTGCAAGGGGCTCAACATGCTAGCCTAGAGTATCATTCTCTCTTCACATTTCTCCAATTTTAAATAATTTACTGAAGGCTAGAATAGAATTCTAAAGGGGGTGGCAGGTAGGAAAAGTAATCTTGGCCATGAAGATGATCAAAGGGCTGGAGCACCTCTCCTATGAAGACAGGCTGAGAGAGTTAGGGCTATTTTGCCTGAAGAAGAGAAGGCTCCAGGGAAACCTTGTATCAACCTTCCAGTACTTGAAAGGGACCTACAGAAAAGCTGGGGAGTGGTCAAACTCAGAATACCTGACAGCCTGATAATTAGGTCAATTGTCAAACTGGACAAAGTTGACTTATTCACAGCAAGGATTTAAAGCACTCGGCCATTTCAACTCGAGACAAGTATTTGAAACTCATCCTGAATGTGTAACAGCTACAGTTGAGTTTAGTAAAGAAAACTAGTAAGCATTTATGTGGCTTATTTTTGAACTTCATATGGTAAAGTTCTGAGGAAAGAAACAGTTGTTTGGTTTCCCAAAAAAATCTGTTAAAAGCTTTCTCCAGATGGCTAGAATTTTTGTTTGGTTTAGGTTCAACATGTAAAGAATCAATTGTACAGCCTGTCACTCTAAGCTTCCTGAATGAGTTGTATTGACCATGATTTTAGTCAAGAGATATTTGTCACAGAAAAATATCTAATCTACAACTCTTACTGTTCTCCAAAAAGTTAAGAAATTCAGTGAAAGATCATAAAATCCAGGGCCATGTCTAAAAAACAAAAAATAAAAAAGTCAAGACCTAGGAAGTAGTCGTTGTCTATTTATGTTAGTGTCTCACTCTCCAGCACTGCAGAAATATATTCTCAGTGGAAATAAGGCAAGAATAGTAGTATTGACTCACAGGTCTAAACAAGAACTCAAACATGTATAATTTTGTTTCTGCTGTAAGACCTTTTCTGTTCTAAACTTTTTAATCCACAGTCCAATCCAAGATGTGGCTTTCAACAAAATCTGAGTAAATGAAAATAAAATACCTCAAGTGACAGAATTATGATATTACTCCTGATTCAAATACCAGACATTTTTACTACAAGCCAATAATGCAAGTATCATTGCAACATAATATCAAAGTACACAAACTTTCCAAGTTTTTGGGTCTTTTTTTCCTTCCACTTTTACCTTTTGCAACTTCAAAAGTAGCGCTCACAGACAGATTAGGAAAACGAATGTCTCTTGAGTAATTTAAATAAATTACATACTGAGGGGAAAAAAATGTTGGTCACTTTTCAGGGTTGTGGTTTTGGTTTTGTTGGGTTTTTTTTATTGCATTTCTTTAAGATTACCCACAAAATATTCTGCTTTCAATCTGGTTTACAGATCAGATCAGATCAGTTTGGTTCTCTTGCAGAACAGGAATTCCAGAAACTCAGCTGTCACTGTTTGAGCATGGTCCCTTAATTTGTAACTGTAGTTAAATTACAAGTCCTCAATAAAAGATAAGAATTCTTAGGTCAGGTCCAATGGTGTTTTGCTGTTTAGATAAACTGGAATTTCATTCTGGCAGTGTCCAAGAATTCCAATATTAGAGCAAAAGTCAATTGTAAAGTTCTCACCCTAGAAGTCATAAAAACACTGGCTCACCAATATAGGAAAATTCGATTTTCACGAACTTTTGATTAAACAAACAGATTTCCATTCCAAGCAGCCTAATGGTTTCCTCTTCAAGAACCCGGGAAAGCCACAGTCAATCCAAGCAACAGAAGTTCACCACTGCCCACTGGTGGAAAGCAGGGAACCTTTTCCAGCTCATGTACTTAATTTCAAAATAAGCGAGTAATACAGATGAGGACACGCAAGCGTAGGACTTCCACAGAGGACATATGCTGTTACTTGCAGCACCATTCAATATTCAGAGTGGGACTGAAAAATTATGTTAAGAAATACCACATGGTTCACACAAAAAATTGAAATATGTTAGTTTAGCACTTCAAATGCTCACCTAAACTCTGTTGGAAGTGATTTTTTTTTGTTGTTGTTGGATGCAAATATCAAGATGTGAGAAAATGGAGCCTGGGGTAACAGCTATTGTATTGAAGTCTTATTTGCTTGCAAATACTGTAGATCCTATCTAAGATTGCATTTGGACACAGGTTAGACAAAACCTATAGGACTTTGAGGTACAACTAAGTAGATTATCAGAGACCACAATGAAGTATCTCAATTGACCTAGCAATATAAATTCACTTCTAAATTGCTTATGAAAAATGACTAAAAACCAGTTGAAGTGTGATAATAACCACATTGAAAAAAACAAGCCACAAGGAAAATATGCATGGCTAACTGCAAATTTTTCTTTTATCACAGATGGCAAACATCCACAATCCGTATTTTATGTCATCTTGGCAAGTTCTTCATTCTTCCACTTAAACATTACAAACAAGCTATAAGAACAAAAGAACATTTCTGGACTCATATAAAAAGAGAAACCTCCATTAACATGAAATACTAGGTGTTGATTTTGACATCTTAAGAAACTTCCAACCAGTATCTTCATGATGTTTTACGAAGATAATTTCTTAGTGATACTAAGCTACTTTCTAAATGCATTTAGGTGTTAGACGAGAAATATGTTGTATACAAAGATTTTCATTTTTTTCATGCTTTTCTTCATTAAAATAATCCTTGAGATAAAAATCTAGTTAAATAATCTTTTACATTACTAATCATTTTTACATTGTTTGTCTTATTCAATATATTTAGATGCTATTTGAACAAAAAAAGCAGCCACCTAATAACATTACTTCTATACCATTTTTATTCACTAACCTCATGTTACAGAAAGATTTTAAAAGTCCAAAATTTATTCCCCATTTTCTACCAATTTCTAGGGGCACTAATGGAAACCACTCAGTGAAAGTGTCAGATATACTGGATTAGTCCACCTATGAAGCATTATTCTGTAGCCACAGAACTTAATTTAGGAAGTTTTATGCTTCCCTATTAGTATCAAAAGTACATCTAAAAATGTGTAAGGCACCAATTAAAGCAATGTAGAGATACAGGCAATGGCTTACTGAGATTAACATCTAACTGTGATTCTGACAATGTGTTCAGAACAATACACAGCTAAAGCAAAACATTGGAGAACACTTACTATGGTGGCTGTTTGCCTGAAAAAAACACAGGCATTGCTTGGAGCAGGTTAGCAAAGTAAACAACATCTTAATAGCTGTATGACAGGAAATTGGGCACAAAATAAATGCCTGTGTGCAGAATTAATTTTGTTTGCCATTCTTTCACTTGGTCACAGGCACATCCTAGGACAAATCACAAACAGCTTGGCTCTTTGGGTTCCTCAGCACCCTGAGGTTTCCCTTCTTGCTGCTGTGACCCCTGCAGCACCCCCTGGAAATGGCCTCTGGGTGATCTGCCTGCCCTTAACTGCTAGCACCCACGTCTCTCTGCAATATTTTTCATTCCTACTCAAGTTCCTTCTAGGTTACTCTCCCTTAGCCTCTGAGTCATTCAGCTGTTTTTTGCTGATGTCTTATAGTTTTCTATAGTTTCTTACATTCATAATAACCTGAGGCTTACAGCTGCTCCTCATTAACATTCCCCAAAACCTCATACCCCTTCCGTGTTTCATACATTGCCAACCCTATACTTTTCAGAAAGTGGAAAAAGCAGCTATATTGTTCATTGTACCAGCAGCTCCTTTAAGAGATACAGAGGAAGGTGAGATTTCATCTCACAGTCCCTGAATCGGACATCAAAATTCACAGAAAGACACTGAAAACAAATTTGCTACTAACTTATAGAAGCTTTTTCTCTGTGCTACACTATCTCATAGTACATCTTACATGTAGAATAAAGGTATCACTAAATCTGCTGAATTATTCAGCAATTTTACTGGTATTTTTCCAAATTTCTTGTCTTCCTATACCAATAAAAAGACTTGATTACTTCATATTAAGAAGCTCAAAGAATAAAAATCATACTAAAAGGCAAATGTTAGAACTTAACAAAGTTGCAAACTAACTTGGAGGTCTATATGAAAACTCTACACCTCTCTTACACAAAAAAATCTATTCATTTCTGCACCAGCTTTCAACAGCAGGTAGAGTCCAGAAGTAAACCTAAAAAAGAATTTTCTTGGACATGATAATAAAAAACAGGACATTTTAATCCAACAGTAGTTAATCTCTAATAAAAAGAGCAGTAACTTCTGACTTCCATAGTGTATCATATTCTTTTTTGTTTAACTGCCAAATTATGAGCCACAAAATCTTTAAAATATTCAGTTAGGCATAGCAAATTCCTGAGAAGAGTCTTTCCATAGAGATCTCCTATACTTACCTCAATTTCAAGAGTATTTTTCCAAAAACTGCTTCAATAAGCAACATATTCCATAGTTTATGCTATGCTAATTTGATCAGCTATCAGCTCTACTTTGTGCTGTGCCCAAGAACACAGGTGAAATCTGTTCCTTTGTTACTGGGAATTATATGTAGTCATAATTTTAGTCTTTGAACACTGCGCTGAAACCATAAGGCTCCCCTAGTCATTTGTGAAAGAGCACAAGAAGGTTTTTTTAAATTCCATTTTAAAATTTCTATTATAGGGACTTGCTCAAAAGGTTTATAGATACTAGTGATTAATTTTGCAACAAGAGGCTTATAGTAGTTTTCCTCAACTCCAGCAATTCAGAGAGCTTCTTTCCCTCCTACCATATAGTAATGGGGTCTATACAGTTTTCAGAGTGTCTGAAAATAAAAGCCCTCACTGTAGATAACCAATACCTCCTCTTCCTAATGATAGCTGGAAACTTCATCATTAAGAGATTAAGGTATGTTCAACTTAGCTTCCAGGTTTTAGCTTGGTTAAATCCCCACAGAGCAACAGAGAAATGTTTTTCAATTTTCTCAGCTTCAGATGCTATTCAGATACTCAAGCATCACCTACTGAATACTGGATCAGAGGCTAGCACAATATTGTACAGAGAATTAAACCTACATTAAGCTCTTATAATAGATTCTAACTTCAAAAGCGATCACAAAAGACAATTTAAAAAACCTAAGGATGATTACCCTCTGTACTACACATCAGAGATTATACTAAGGATTTTAAGAATCACAATCAAGAGGTGTTATTTAAAGGGCTCACTCTATTGCATGCAGTCTGTATACTGTGTGCTGACAGCTGATTTCACAAGTGTCCAGCAGCTAACTAGGAGTCACGAATACACTTAGTCAGACTACCTCTTCCAAATGTGTTGAGAGACAAGCATACCCTGAGAGCATCTCTAAAGATAAAGTCGATCATATTTGCCAGAAAGGGAAACTGAGAAAAGAGGTAGTAAAGAATAAGTTACGTACATGATGAAGTACCATTTAGTTTTTCATACATGTTCTATATTTGCACACTCTCAGCCTGCCAGATTAACATTCACTCTCCAGTTTTTCTGGAGAGAAGCAACAAAAAAAATACCACATTATGCACTAAGGAGATGGATCATAAATTAAATTTTTGCTTTAGTAACCCTTCTTGTATGCTATACACAAAATTACCACAGTTCCATCAGCTCTGCACAATTCCATCTTCCTTCCTTCCTAGTATACCGTTGGTGTTAGTATATCTGAATATTTTAGTCCATAAGTTAGCAAAGGAATTATTTATCCCCTCAGATGTTACCTACATCATATTATAGAATTTTTAGCTACTAGATTACCGTACAATTACAGTAATATATATTACGCACTACATTTTTAGCTGGGTTTTGTGCTTTTTCAACTAGGAAATTGTCCAGAATTAGAGATAATTTATTTTCATTGAACCTGTATGCATATTATTCCACCAGAAATGATCATTTGATTTCTGAAATGTGCTCACACTCCTTAATTTTCTTTTGTAAAAAAAAAAAAATGCAACAGCTATCCAGGCTTGAATTTTGAGATCTAGCTGCCTGTGGCCAGACCATCTTGATGTAAAGTAGTTCTTTTTCCCCTGAGAAAATTTATCAAGACTAATAATTATAATTTATCAAGACTAATGACTAAGGCAGTACTGTGAACTAGCAGTGAAGTGTGGCACTTCTAATAAAGAAATTTGCATAAAGACAACAAAACGAGTCTCATATTTCATTATGACAACATTTGCCTTTGCAAACTTCAAATTCATGGTGTTAAGATTCATGTTTGAATACCACAGGAACTTAGAATAATTACACAGTTACTTTGCTCAGCATAAGATTGCACTAAGCAATGAAATCCATGAAGTATTTATCCTGTTACTGACAATCAAAGAGAAACATCTTAGGCAAAGTCTAGTCTTATGCAAGTCTGGTATCAAAGATAAATTCTCTAGTCAACTTTCTCTTCCAGAGTTTTGTTTAACTAGAAGGTGACACTGAAAAAAATTACTAAAGACACACAAAAATAACCAATAGGAAAAGGAAGAAATCTGTCTCCATGTGTCTTGTATGTCATAAATAAATGAAGGTAGGATTTTACTCTGGCAAAAGGAACATATTGGACCAAGTTTGGGTCTATTACTTGTTTATTAGGACTGATCTTTGAAAGTAGAGAAGCCAATGGTTTTGCTTTAGGAGATGAATGTATTGATGAGGGTACACATCCCTTTCTATTCAGTATTTCTGAGCACACTTTACATTTATATTGGTGTGTAAGTGCATTATTATCAAAGTGTTGCAAAAAATAAAAAGCCATTGTTTAATTTCACATTTTTGTAAACAGTCATACCAGCATGTTTTTCCTACCAGAGGATAGTCTGATCACATTCTTGCCCATTTTCGACTAAACATTTTATATTTGAAATCTGTAAAAGTATATTGGAAAAGCTATTTACAAATATGTAATAGGATCTGAGCACGTGCTACCAAAACAATGTAGTATAATATAGCACATTAATAATACCTGCGTCAACAAAATTCAGAGTTAGTGTTTCCAAGTACTTCTCGGGGACAAAGAGAAAAGGATTTTGCTTTTTGTTTTGCACTGTGAAACCCAGTGTTCCAGCCCAGACTAGCTAACAGGAAAAGGAAGAATTTATCCTGGGCCATCCTTGTTTCAGACACATTTCAGACTGCCCAAGCAACTCTCTATCTTGCCTTAAACCTGTTACTCCTCCCCCTTCAAAATCTCAAAGATGAATTAGACTAGGAAGGGAGATACAGAAATCTTTACCCTTAAATAATGCTTTTAATTTTCATTTAACATGTGTAGTCAGGATTTATGCAACAAAATATCAGTTTAGAAATGAAACATCCAAAAAGCATTAAAGAGTACTCATGTACTTTTTATTATGGAGTCTTAATCTTCCCTTTGTCATACATACAAGGGAATTCCTAACAGCTTTTAGACTGTTTTTACTGA
The DNA here is from genome assembly GCA_020745705.1 of Hemiprocne comata. NCBI lineage: Eukaryota > Metazoa > Chordata > Aves > Apodiformes > Apodidae > Hemiprocne > Hemiprocne comata. The sequence goes on from CM036589.1 coordinate 39,333,962, forward strand.
TATTTTCTATGATGTTCTACTGAGAGAGACTGACCACTGAAATTTGAAATAAATGAAAAGGAGAGGAAAAAAAACAAAAAAATTAAATAGAAAAAATGAACAGGCTGAAAGCTCGCGATGGAGCCGGAAGTAGACTCTTCTCTTCCTGAACCGTCAAACAACATGTGTGGATGCAAAGTTTGTCTCATCTCCTTCTCAAGTCCATTCGGTCATTTGTTCAGTTCTGATATCACAGTCAACAGTGATGTGTAAATGTAAAAAAAATTCCCACAAAAAAAACCTTCAAGCAAGCAAAAAAGCCCACAACACCCCACACAGCAGGAATCAGGGTTGCTCATCTCAGCAGAGATTAAGCATTTCAGTTTATTTACAGAAGACCATTGGATAATTTTTAGAAATAGAAATCAATTCCAATAGAACTAGGTGAATTTGACAGGTCAGAATTTTGACCTAAAGAGGAACTTCAGACCCTAAATCCTTTCTGCATCTGACTGGTTATACTCCCAACAGGCTGAAACCAGATACCCACCCACAGAGTTCACCCACACCAGGGCACTGGAGTGTTTAACAAAAAGCTCTCCAATTATGCTTATTCTATTTGGTGAAAGCCAGCAGAAGGCTTATCAAAACAGTTTCAGCATTATCACTTAAAAACACTACAATGACTTCACAAACAACAAAGACTATTAATTTCAATTTCATCTAAGATATCACTCAGGAGAAGAGTGAATAAACCTGAATCATTCTGAATTATTGTAGTATGAGTGGCAATAAACCAAGACAAATTCTGCAACTGCATTGTAAAAGGCTGCTATATTTTATATAATACTCCACATCAAAGCTCTGAAGTTATTATGTTGAATTTATGTATGCTTGAAAAAAATTAAAATTTTTATATCTCACTACACAGTTTGGATATATCTGTGCTGTATAAAATTCAGTCTGTGACTTTTAGTAACAAAACAAAATTGACCAGTGATTCATCAGTGCTTGGAGCACTAGGTGACATCATCTGAAAACAGTATATGCCTGAAAAGAAAATCTTTTTTCTAAGAACACAGAGTATCAAGTTTGAATTAAAATAATTCAAACCATGCATCTGGTTCTAATAATTTCTATATGAGGATACCCGCACCCTGAAAATATTCTTGCAAAATACTTGCAGGAACTCCATCTTGACCCTTTCTCACCAGTTCTCTAGAGTTTAGTCAGAATCTTGTGTGAGGGAATGAAGAGATGTCATCTCTCCCCTTCCTTAAGGGAGACATCTGTGAACCAGGTAAGCAAGTCAAAGTATCTGACACATTGCTGTCCCAGACATTTCAGCCTTCAACTACCAGTGGTGTCTAGAAAGCCAAGTATTTATCCATTATCAACTTTATCACTTATTTCTACAGTTGTAATCAACACTAAGCAGCAGCTTAAGTTATTTTTCTTCAATAATTTTGGGAAAAAAGGTTTCTGTTGTTGGTGTCCAGCTTTAATTTGAGCTATTTGTAATGAAACAATTGCCAGATAGTACCATTGGTAGAAATATTAGCCTGGAGACTATTTCCTCCCTGCTTGCAAAGTCTATGTATAGAAATGTGGTTTTTTTTGTCTAATAAGATCACTCAAGAATGATAATGCCTCAAAAAGCTCACACTTCCAGCTGATAGCTTCTCAAAAGCTTCACTAGTCACTGAACACTCAGAAGCTTGAGAGAGAGCTGATTGTGTTAACATAAAAATGTATTTAAACTTCAGTTTAGTACAGATTTTGCGTAATAAAGTTTTAAAATGCAGGGAACTACAAGTTGGCAGATTTAACACCAGATATGATTATTGAGAGAGGTGGCTCTGCCCCTCTACTCTGCCCTGGTAAGACCTCATCTGGAATACGGTGTCCAGCTCTGGTGCCCCCAACATAAGAAAGAAGTGGACCTGTTGGAACATGTCCAGAGAAGGGGCATGAAAATGATCCGAGAGCTGGAGCACCTCTCTTAGGAGGACAGGCTGAGGGAGTTGGGGTTGTTCAGCATGAAGAAGAGAAGGCTCCAGCAGGATGTCATAGTGGCCTTCCAGTACCTGAAGGGGGCCTACAGGAAAGATGGGGAGGGACTTGTTACAAAGGCTTGTAGTGAGGGGACAAGGGGTAATGGTTTTAAACTGAAATAAGAGAGATTTAGGTTAGAGATCAGGAGGAAATTCATTAGTGTGAAAGTAGTGAGACACTGGAACAGGCTGCCCAGAGAAGTTGTGGAAGCTCCATCCCTGGAAGTGTTCAAGGCCAGGCTGGGTGGGGCTCTCAGCAGCCTGATCTAGTGGGAGGTGTCCCGGCCCATGCAGGGGAGTTGGAACTCAATGATCTTTAAGGTCTCTTCCAAACCTAACTATTCTATTATTCTATGATTCTATTATATTAAGATGTGATTAAGCCATGACTCATTGCAAAAATAAATGCATCTCATCTATGATCATATTTCTTGTTAAACCAGCCTTTTGAACAGCAGGCTAAAACTGAAAGCAATCATTTGTTTCCCATGTTTTGTATATTTGTGTAGTCCACTGCAACATCCGGGACACAGGGTCAAAATCTGGCCAACATAAATTTCACCTAATCCAACATTTATTCAGAAATTTATCATATGATAAGTGAAATGCAGAAAAAGCAAATCTAAGCCAAACTATTGACCAAGTTTCATTCTTCCTTATATATAAAACACTTCTTCCACAAATTTTGCATAAAAAAACATCTCTCAGAAGAAAAAAAAGCTTTAAGAACCTAAGTACTTGCAGAACACTGCTGCTCAGCACAGAGCTTTACAGTGCTGTCAAACTGTCTACATGAAGTTAAGATTCAGGGCTGAAAAACAGAAATAGCTGGATGCAATACATCTTTGTCTTAAAATTGTGTCATACTGATAAATGTGTCATGAGCAAGATCAAGCTTGAGAAGAACTATCCACAATGTGTAGTTTAGAGGTTACATAAAGTTTCCCAAAGTATCACAGAAGAAGAAAAAAAAAAAAACAACTCTTTATCTTATGGAAAACAGGAGTGATTTAGAAGATTCTGGCCAAGAGTTAGCTATGTGACATTTTATGAAGTCAGACAGTCATCTATCTTAATGCTGTTGGACTATATACCAGAGAATGATTGCAATGGGTTACACATGAAGTTTGTGACAACCCTGAAAAACTGGTCCAGATTTTGATTAATAACAAGGGATGTATTTCAATAGCTAGTTGTGTACCACTTAAAATAGAACTAATTTCTCTTTTATAAAAGTCCATCTACAGCAACTAGTTGAAGAAAGACCTGATGGCAAATATTTCCATTTTTAATATACCCTGGAGCAAGCTATAAAACTCCCTGTTCTCCCCTAGTAAGAGATTTGACCTAGCCTTGTAACAAATCAGGTCAGAGGCAGCACAGAGAGAATATGACATTGTCAGACTGACATACAAGCTGCATTTAATAACCCCTACCACAGAGAAATTCACTGGGCTGTTGCTAGCCACTTCAGATTATTTTGACAAATCTGGATAAAAATAAACACAAATAGATTCACAGCTCCCCTCTTCAGTTATGAAATAAACAAGTTATATCTTATAGTAGTTTCATGACCAGAAATCAACAAGGCTATGTGAATTCTAGCGAGAGAGCTCTTACTGCAAGGAGTTACAGGTACCCTGAAACTATGTGACAGTGGAAAAAAAACTGTATTTGCATTTCTTAAAGAGCAAACCTGTAGGCTCTGTCAGGGTAAACATTTACTAAAATCCATTTTCTCAGCTCTATTATTTAACAGAAGAAAAAAAATGTTTACTATAATAGGTGGTTAACTGTATTTCTGGACTTTTTTCCCCTAATGAAGTATAATACTTAATATTGCAATAAATACCATTGACTTGGTAGGAAAAAAAAGTGCTGTCAAAAGGTCAGGTTGTAGTTGGCAAGAAAACAGTTCTCTCAACCTTATTAACATTGAACATGGTAGCCGCAAGGGTTAGTCTTGTATGAGCACTGCTGCAAACAATGACAGCATGAAGTGCTTCAGCATGAATAAAGTTGTCTGTACATGTCCACTGGCAATGCAAACATTGCTTTCAGGATCAAGTATCCCTGAACTTGCTTATTAATTTTTTTTTTTAGAAATACAGTCTGTGTAATTCAAAGTAATAGATCTAACACCCAGAAAACAGAATAGATACGATTCTCTTTTCAACTCTTTTCACAGTTCCCTTCTTTCCATTAAGACACCATGAAAGCTTAGATGTTCCATAAATTTTCTATCTGCAAGATAACTTTACGATTTGCTTCTTGCCTACTTCCACAATACCTTGTGCTTAGGCTGTCTTTGGGTCACCTCACTGGTACTTCTGTAATGCCATCATTCTCTAGATCTCCATCCCATGGGGGCAGCACACAAAAACCAATAAAACACAAATAGAAACTATTCAAAATGAATGTTATGAAAAAGAAACAAGAAGCATTAAAATTATCTTTACAAATAATTTTTTGAAAATAAGATATGTTCTATTCTGAGCGTAAGATAATTACTGCTACCTTGGCAACAAGCATTTCATTGTAGAGCTGGCAGAACTCCATAGCAAGTTAGTGGTATAAACAAACATCTCATCTAAACTAAGATATTGAAATCACATTATTCATTCTGTTTGTTTTTTTTTTTATTTAAAAGGAGTGCACGCTGTTGCAGAAAGCTCCATCTCTCAATATGCCTGCCTCAGTAGCACTCTGATTCAGCTACTTTTTGTCTCTCAGTTTTGCAGGCCCAGGAGCAGAAAGATTCCCATGAGAAAGGAAAAGGCCTAGCAAACTCTGAGCTGGTAACAACCTTGAAAGGTACAAACAGAGACCAAGTTGGTGTTCATAACACCAGCCGCTCTCCAGTGTTGAAGAACATGGAGCCACAACTAGGCCTGAAATGGAGATAAAGAAAGAACCAACAGAAAAACAAAAGTTTGCTTGGTGAGAACAGGGCCTTCATGGGTTTTTCTACTATTTTCCTTTCTTTCTCCTATGAGCGATGTTGGAGGCACAGCTAATGGTTAAATGACAGCTGTCAATCCACTTTATTCTATAAAAGCCTGGTCCCATCTTTGACTGGGGGAACTTCCCATACACTTTCCCAGAAGGTTGCTGGACCTTCTCTCCTCCAGCAGGGATGCCTGCCAGAGAGACTAATCTCGAGAATTACGATCCACCCAGGGACACCCAGCTGTGGCCTGACAAGGGTGAGAGATATTAACTCTTTCATTGTCTGTATTAATAAACTTAACATTAAGTAATTCTCATAATAAAGTTTAAAGATTATAGTATCCTCTAAAATTCATAATTAACTTTCTAGGCCTAGTATAAACTTGATAATAAGGAAGTTGCTAGCATTTAAATGGTTAACCTTTATTGTTTAATCTAACTACAAGTAGTAAATTTAATTGTTAAGATACCTTTTGCATTCAAACTTCAATTTCTTTTCCAATCTCCCAATTTTCCTACAATTTGACTGTACTTGTGCCTTCTACTTTAAGGCCTTAAGACCCCAATGTTATATGCAATAAATCTTGATCTGTGCATATATGTCTCATCTGCCATCCCGTCCAGTTTGTGACGCATGCACATATACACACTTCCTTCTGTGTAAACAAGAATCCCACCAGCATCCCAGATATTTGATCACAATAACCAGTCCTCCCTTGGCTGAAAAAAATAAGTGCTTCCTGAAGTGTGTATTCTCATTAACCCACAAGTGCAAATATTTCTATTCCATTCAACAATACTGATACAGTTACTTTGTAACATCTGGATTCATATTTGGAAACTTGTCTTGGTAAAGCACTATCTTGCAAAACCACACCTAACCAGGATTATTGTCGGGGGAAAAAAAGATAACATACAGAAGCACTCAATATAGTAAGTTTACATATCCACCATCACACTAATATGAAAGTGCAAATAGAATAGAATCTATATGAAAGCCTGGAAGAAGTAATTTAATAAAAGCTGTACACACAACTTCCTCGTATTTCAAAGCTTTCTTTAAAGAAAATCTTTATCTTCTAGCAAGACAGAGGGCCATAAAAAGACAGTGAAAATGAAGTTGCCTTTCCTCTATCAGCTTAAAGGGGAAGAAAAAGAACTAAAGTTCCTCCCCTTGTCATTGTACACATTCCTATTATTCCTATCACTTCTGTTTGACACAAGTATTTCCATCTGTACAAGAACAAACTGTAGAGTTGTATTCAGTATTACACAGCCACTTAGCCACTCGCAAAGCCAGCAAAGACACTTACTCATCCAGGCTGTTATAAATTCTATATTTGTAGAAAGGACAGTTTGGGAAATCCTAAATATCAGTGTTTCAAATCAAGTCCAAGAGAGTTGCAAGTCATGTAATTTGCACGTGCACTTGCTGCTTTAAATCTGCCAGATACCAACAGGACATATTAGTATATAATAAGAACATCAATATGCTTATAGGATTTTAAGGTCATCCAAAATTTACCTCTGTCTATACCTACTTTCAGAGCATAAAAAATGGGGTTTTATTCCAAAATTAAGTCTACTTTTTTGTAACTCCTGTAGCCAAGTTATGTATTAAAATCCACAGTTAGAATATCATTTTTTTCAGGTTTAAATCATCAGTTTTGTAGCCTTACCTATCAAAACCAGAGGTTCAAGTGTGACTGTTAGTTCAATTCTGGATAGGCTGTCTGAATCACTTCTATCTGGGAGTAGAGATGCCCAAAACATTGACAGATAAGCTTATCAAAGCCCACCTATGCATTTGCAAATTAACATACGGTTCAAGAATTACTTCAATGTAAACTACTCAGAATGAGGTGAACATTCACTGAGGGCCACAGTCAATATAAAAGGGCTTTCTAAAGATCCCTTACTATGAAAATGTAATCCAAAAGGACAGTTGCGTAAATACTTAACTCAGTAAGATCTTACCATATTTGGAATTGGGCAAATTATTTGTCACTGTGCAGGTAATGGTCTTCAAAAGCCTGGAATAGTTTAACAGCAGCAATACAAGAGATTTCTGCTAGCTAGGAATGACTGTTGTAAAGCCAAACCACTATTGATGTGAGATATTTGACTAGTGCCACCCCAGAAGGAGTTCAGTTTTCAAACAAGGTGCAGAGCTTGCACAGTAATTAAGCTCCGTCAGACTGAGCACTGAATCTGTTGAACTCTTGCAATTATAAAGAATTTCAGGTGTTCTGGAATCATGTTTGTTACTTTTGTGACTAAGAAAGCCATCTGGCACAACAGAGATGATATTTTGCATCAGTATGAAAATTTTCTGAAGTGCATTCCCAGCTCTCTTGCCTCCCCTCCTCCCCTCCCTTTGCATTGTGCAAGACAGACTTTTGGGCCTTAAGCCATAATGTGGTAGCTGGTTTTAGGACTCGTTCACAGATAGACTATTTCAGAGCCTTTTAGTACATTACGTTCAAATTAAACTAGGAAACAAAATTAGTCCCTGACAAAGTGAGTTTACTGGATTATTTTCTCCAGCTAAAGCAACACAAATTCTGCTGACATATTGAGAAGGCAGCAAATCAGAAGTCTATAATATCAGTTCCGTGCAATACCAGCCATCTGTATTTAAAGTTTCTGCAAGGGGAAAGATTTGAGGTTTTTTGCATCTTTCTCTTCATATGCATATGTAAACATAGTCACAATAATCTTATTTGTATTTTTGACAAATGGATAAATTCAGGTGCCCATTTCCCTTTAGGGGTGCAAAACCAGAACAAGTATTCTTAGAATCTGATTTTGCATTTTATCAGTATGTTATCTTCTTCACAAAATGACAAATAGACTAGAGAATATCTGGAGAAACTCAAGAGGCATGGGCGTCCACATTCTAAGCACCCCTCAGTTAACCAGTACTCTGTTCTAAACTTTTTTACTTTTCCTCCTTCAGCAGCTCAAGAGTAAATACATTGCATGATTGTATAATTGTCTATACCTGTTACTATGGCTAATACATGCCTGGTTATTTTCGCTTGAGCTTCAGTAAGACCTCACAAAATATTTCTGAAAAACTACTATTAATGCATGTTTGCTAACAATATTTATGAAGGCCAGGTCCAGCCATAGGTCTGGTCCAGCATCATTTAAAATACTCACATATTAAGCGACTGCGTGGGAATTTTTTTTTTTTAATTAGTGTTTGTACACTAATGAAATGAAATGAAAATCTGTTGTTCACATTGTTTTGTGTGTGGCCAAGAGGGAGTGCTGGTCATTACGATTCAAGTCTAAATATCATGACAAGCTGTAGATTGCATACTAGTAGGCAGTATAATATAAGAAAGTGCCTGTGGCTGAAAAACTAAAGTTGAGTTGCCTCTCTTCAGCACCAGACAACCTTAGGATAAGGTCACTTGCAAAGGTCTGTAAAGAGCTTCATATGCAAAGATCACCAGTGGGTTTAAAAGAGGAAAAAAACAACAACAAAACAACCAAACAGAAAAAACCCAAACCATACAAGCAAGTATCAGAAATTCTGTGTAGCAGGCTTAATAAGATAACTATTTTCCCTTTATCAAATGCCACAGGATAAAGCCTGATTTCTGGTGAGACTGCTTGAATTTCTTACTTCTAAAAATGGCAGCAGTTGCAGGATGGTGCATATTGAACTGAACAGGGAACAAGTGCTGCTGAAAAAAGTAACAAAAGAACCCACCCCTCTACACTTCTTTACTGTTTGCTATGGGCTCTGAAATTTCCTCTTTCTGCTGTGCCTTCTCCTTATTTCATCTGTGACTGTGAACCAATTTTAAGATTATTCAAATGTATGGATATTTTTTCTTTAATTAAGCCTCACCTCACATTCAACAAGCAACAATTTAAATCTCTATACAAAGAATGCTGCAGCAAAACCTTTTTTGAATCCTACTACAAAAAAACCCCAAACAAGAAAATCCATGTATCTTTCAGTAAGATTTTAAATGCTCTTACAGTAATCTCATTAATATCTTCCAAATTAAAACACTGTTCATTTGTTGGGGTATAATCTCCCATGGAAAAAAGCTTTAAGGAAGCATGAAAACAAAAACACGATCACAAGAAGCATTTCCACTGGCTGTGAAAGATGCTCCAAAATTATCTATCTGGTCATGAAATGATTTCTCTTTGAAATTCATTAAGTCAGACACCATCAGCCCAATCCTGCAATTCTGACTCAGGCAAAACTGCCATTGACGTCAGTGAAATCTTTGCCTTTATGAAAAAGTGAGAACCGAATTCTTGACTGGAACCTAGTTGTGTTTCATTTCATTACCATCTTATTTTGCAATCAAAAACCCATTAAAATCAGAATGATACTATAGTCTAAAAGAAAAACTGCACATCCACGGAAGCATGGTATGGATTGCAGTGGAATTCTATTGTAGTCTTTATTTTAACTTTCCATTAAATATCAGGACAAGGCAGAAATCAACATACATTTTCTTTGTGAGTGTTGGCTTCTCTCAAATTTATTTATGAAAACAGATCTGCTACTAGAAGTGCTGTAGGGTAGACAAAATGTTGTAGGGAAAACACCAACACACTAAACATACTAAAGAAAAACAGGCAAGAACAAAGCACAAAACAAAGCAGTGTAAGAATATTCAACTATATTGTAAACACAGGAGAAGCCACCTCATGTAAACTTAAGGAAAGAAAAAGTAGACAAGATAGTGTATCAAAAGGACTTACTTCCAGAACCCAGCTAATATTTGGTTTTAGACTGAGCATTTTGAAATTAGCAGTTCTACAGAGATGTGATAGCGCACACTGTGATACTTGGAAAACCCTTTTTTGTAAAAGCAAGATTTTGCAAAACTGATTTGTCAAAGATAGGTATCAATATCTTCATTTGTAAAACTTGAGTGCAAGTTTTAGAAGATACTTATCTTGAAGAAACTGCTGGAAGTTTAAATTTCTATCTTCGAATTATTGAATCCTCTCTCAATTTTCAGTTAGCAAAGTCCCTCTCTTGTTAGGTAGAGGAAAATTTTAATGTTACAGTTCAGAAGTAGACCAGATTCAACTCTTGAATTATAAATCCCCCAAATTTGAGACTTCTCATTACCTAATCAGGAAACATTACACCTGCAGTTCATAGACCTATAGCATATCTCAAGTTGGAATGGACCCATAAGGATCATTGAGTCCAAATCCCTACTCATTGCAGTTGGTCATATTTAGGTAGTAATACAACCAATCACAATCCACAATTTAAAGAAAAAAAATGAGATAATTGACACTGTTTTAAGGCTTCACTTGTTCTTGCAAGCAAATGGATCAAGTGCATTTAGGTTTTTCTGTGGACATATCAGCTCCAAGGAAGCAGTCTACCTCAGAGTTAAATACATGGGTACACACAAGGCTGTTGATATGCTCCTATAATCTATATTCAGCTCATTTAGTCAATTGCATCCATAAAGTGACTAATAGAAAGCACCTGACAAATTAAAGTTTAGTGCCACATAGAAACCCTGATTGGTTAATGGAAAAAAATGTCAAGTTATTCTTCCAATTAAAATGCTCCTCAGACAGAAACTTTCACAGATATTCTGTCATATTGGTTTTTAATATTTGACTTACTATTATTGAATCATATTAGCAAATACTTGAAGAGAGAAATTTCACATTCTTAGCTTCTTAACTGAATTGTTCACAGATAGTTATAACTTGTGATAATAGAGATAGTTAATGAACACCAACAGAGTAAGTTCATGGATGGCCGTGGTTCTATTTCAGACCTCCTAGGTCCGAAGGCACTCAATATTTGCCCAAATTTTTGTTTAAAGTTTGCCTCCAATGGCAATCCAGTACTCATGGAACTACAAGTGTGGAAAAAGCCATTTGTACCACAAATGAACTTCCAAACAGGGTGGGAAGTCACAGAATCATAGGATGGTTTGAGTTGGAAGGGACATTAAAGATCACCTAACTCTAACCTCCCAGCATGGGCAGGGACACCTCCCACTAGATCAGGCTGCTCAAAGCCCCATCCAACGAGGCCTTTAACACTTCCAGGGATGGAGCTCCCACAACTTCCCTGGGTAACCTATTCCAGTGTCTCACCACCCTCACACTAATTAATTTCCTCCTAATGTCTAACTTACATCTCCCTTCTTTCAGTTTTGATCCATTATCTCTTGTCCTGTCACTACAAAGCCTTGTAAGATTTCCCCCCCATCTTTCCTGTAGGCTCCCTTCAGGAACTGGAAGACCACTATAAGGTCTCCTCAGAGCCTTCTCTCCTTCAGGCAGAACCACAACTTTCTCAGCCTGTCCTCGTAGAAGAGGTGCTCCAGTCCTCAGATCATCTTCGTGGCCTTTCTCCATGAGCTCCGTGTCCTTCTTATGTTGGGGGCTCCAGAATTTTACTACATACTCTGTTATGACTTATCTACCTTCAAAACATCAGCTGCCTGTGAAGGAATTACAGGCACAGGTCCTCAGGACTTTAATTCAATGATATTGTTATTACACCTGATCAGGAGTCCATCGACTTCCACAGCATGCCATTCACAGCTGAGGATTTTACTTTATTCCCCAGTTACACATTTTTGTAATATGTAGATATGGCTGTGAACTCAAGATTACTGCTCTAAACTTAGTTACTATGCTCAGATCTTCAACGTCTGGGCAAGTATTAGAGAGACAATATTGGTATTGGATGGACACCAGGGAAAATCCTGTATTGTTCACTCTATTAAGAGATAAGTTGACAAAAGAAGATTGAACGTTGTTTGCAACTGCAATAGCCATTGCAGTTTACAATTATAGAGAATATCTCTGTATCACTAAGATTCAAGACACTGTATACAAAACTGCTACTTTTCTGAATGTGCAAGAAAGATTAAAATGTGAATGCAGCAAAATATGAGGTGCAACTTAAATAAGAAATACAGGAAATATTTTTATGTGCACATTCAATACTCTATATCGACAGTCAGTATTCTAATGAGATTCCCTAAAAGAAAAATGTCTAAGTGCATGGAATCAAGTTTAGACATTACCAAGTAACTATCTGCTAGAGAGGTTTGCTTGGAAAACTGTTTGTTGCGATATAACTTAATGAGATTAAATAATATATTCACTTGTTAGCTTCAAATATATATATATTTGAATTATCTCTTGGAGGCAGTTTTCTTTGGACAGACTTCTAAGTAAAATATTAAAGTTCTTAGTACTGTTTGTTAATTTTTTTTGTTTCTTAGATGTTATGTTTTCACCATGTATTTTTCAGTATCTGCTAGAGGAGGGAAAGGAGTAGGGCTCAAGAAGAACTTGACATTTTCAGCAGCTATTTGACCATGCATAAGTGGATTAAGATTTAATACATGAACACATCAAATAATGATTAAAATATAGTGAATATCTTACAAGTTGAATTCAGTCTTGTGTGTTTCAGAAAGTAAACTGAGGCAGTTTACATCTTGACAGACAGTGTCACAGTCTGACAGCTGCAGTAGCGGGCTGCTGGAAGTCAGGATGCTTATTTAGTCTTATTTCCACACACACAGCTTTCTCTCTTTTTATTTCATTGCTCGTAGGCAAATCTGCAATATACTGCAGAGCAAGACTAAGGAAACAGCATAGAAATAAACAAAAAATCCTCTTTGAATTTGTACAAGTCAGAAACTGTTATTGGACAGCTAGAACTTTTAAGAAAATGCTTTTCTATGCAGCTCACAGAAGTCATCTCCACAATTGTATGTGTTCCAGCAGCTGTTCTGCCAAGGAACACCTAACAGGCATTTGTTCAGGCAACCTACTCTACATGAGCTGAAGGGGTGGGCACGACAACTTCCAGAGGTCCTTTCTAGGATTCTAAGATTCAATGGTAAGTTTTAAATATGATCAAACATTACGCCAGTATCTGGATTTTGGATTATTTTCCCTATGGAAATAAAGCACTGGGAATCTACTTAGTATTTCTAGCCTGGTCAGTATAGTTTTCTTAAAAATTTGTTTTTTATATTTATTTATCTCTAGAACATGACCCACAATCCTAAGTCTTTAAAACACAAACATCAAAACATTAGCAAATAAATCTGTCATGTGAAGTCAATGAAACCAGTATTAGAAGAAAAAAGATCTTGTTCAAAGTATTTTAATTTGTTTTCCTGAATAAAAAAAAATCCTTCTGCTCTCAAAAAAACCAAAATCCATACCTCAGTTATATCTACCTTTGATAGAATAGTTACTCCCTAACACAATTACTACAGTACTCCTGAAAGCATACATGTGTGCATACAGTTTTATTTCCATTTTTTTTTTTTTTTTTTGCTTTTTCACACTACCCAGATAGACTTGTTGGGGTGTTGATCCCTCCACCCCTCCCCAGGCATGGTTATTCAGGTTTTGTCTTGTAGAGGATCCGTTTAATACACTCTAAAACATAATGCCATTGTGTCTCTGTGATCAATGTATGATTATTAGTTCCTGAAGCAGCAGTGAGGCAGCTTCCATTTTTTGTGTTTAGCCCAATAAAAGCTTGCCTTTTTATGTTATGTTAACAAGTGCAAAGATATTTCTTATAGGAAGTACAAACAAAGGCAATCAAACCACATTGTTACAAAGCAGCCCAATACTTCCTGCACAGTCATTAAACTTTTACAGGTAGATACACTTCCAATAGTGCTAAATCCCTCTGATTTATTTTCATTATACTTCCCACCCTGAGAAGTAGTTATATTTCTAGCTAAGAATTGTCTTAATTTCTGTTACGGTCTGAGAACTAGAAACAGCTGTAACAGCTGCTGCAGGGGAAGATTTCCCAGTCTTGGTAACTTTGCAAGTCTGAAACCAATTACCTGCTGGTGGGAAGCTGCGACTTCATCAACACCTACGTCTACAAAGTTTCTGCTTCTATTCAGACTGCATAGATGCAGTTTAGCCAACACCCATGACCAGGCATCCTGTTGAACATCCTGGAGAAATCTCTTCTGATAACACCCTATCCCTTTAAAGGGATTTTTACAAATTCCTAGCACATTAGCAGCTTTCCCTGTAACATACTACTTGGAAATTGGCAGTCAGGCACATGGTATCAGTGATCTCAAGTGCAACACCGTATGTCAGAACTCTGTTAGAATTAACAGTAACAACAGATAAGCACGATGTGCAACATGCACAAGTCTTTTCAAAGCCTTGGTGAAATATTGGTGTTGAAAACCGTGTACCTCATCATGGAGGGAGGGGGCAGAAATGACAGTGAAGGCATTTAGGGGTTTGCTTGCATTTTACTCCCTTTAGCCTTAGTTGAAAACTCAATGTAATTGTGTTGGAAATTCTCATCACAGACCTCAGAAATCATTAAAAAGTGCAGAGCCCTGTAAGGATTTTTTTGTATAGTGACAAGTCTTACTTGGGAGAGGATAAGATATTAAAAATATCAGTCCATGGGAGAACAGTTTTCCTAGATGAAATGAATAATGCACATTCAACAACTTTCAGTTTCTATTTAACCTTTCCATTAAACTTTTCCTATCACCTATAGGATGCTAAGTAGAGCTAAGTATGGGACAAGCACATATTTATGCAAAGTTGATTCCTGCCTCATTCTTCTGAAGTTTTAATTGGAAACATGTAAAAATAATGTAAATTTCCTTAACAGGATCTCTTAACATTTCAAAAATAAAAAAAAATACATATTCACCAGAACAAAAAGTTGAAAAGGATAGCAATTGTTTCTTCAGCTTCTGTTTATCACCAGAGGAAAAATAGCTGGTGAGAAAAAACTGCAGAAGAGCAAGTTATTTTCCAGGTCTGTTCACTTTAGCAAATGCAGGGATGCTCGCTTCATGCCTCTTTAGTTTCTTCAGTAGTTTGGTGCAAGAAAACACTGCATAAATTAGTTCTCATAAATTAAGAAGTGCAAAAGTATCTGGAAAATCACCTGGCACTGAAGACTAAACTATGAGTCCTACAGACTCCCTCATTGTTGACTATTTCTTCATTTCACAGGCTGCTTTGGAAGGCTGCTCACAGGCTTTGTTTGGACTCAACTCACTTCAAGTACAGTTTTTTGGGTCTCAGTTATTTTTAGGAACTGGCAAGGAATCTTAGTCTACACTGCCCTGGTAGAACGGCCCTGTCTTAGAGTCAGCTCAGGGAAATAGTACAAGGTTTTCCATAAATAAATAGAGCTGACAAACCAGAGGCAGTTTGTAGCTTGCTTCACTGTCAGGAAAGCCAGTGTTCTCATGTAAGGTGTTTCAGTTACTACTGGTCAAAATTAGGGTGGACTTTGACAAGTTGGCAAAAGAAAAGCCATATTCCGAAATTATTATCTGAAGACAAAGAAAACCTTCATTATTTTGTTATCAATTCTAGTAACCCATTTTTTTTCCATTTTACATTTATTTCACCTAATGGCCTTCACTTATTCAAAGCAAGCTCCAACAGGTATCTGAGCATGCATGATAATTAGAAAACATTTTTCTGAATTAATAAGCTAAAATGTACTACTTTTAAGAAAGAGCACTGTGAATCAAGGTTCATGCTGGTTATGTTGAATAGAAGGCTTTTTCAAAGCACACTGCTTGGTCTCACCATTCAGCAATTTTAAATACAATCATTTAAATAAAACATAACAGTAAAAGCATAACTCCCAGGATAAGTCTAAATACATTTCTAAAACCTTCCTCCTATGTCTGCACCCACTGCAGCATTATAATAAAAAAAAACTTTGGCTAGTGTTTTAATATTGAAAGAAAAATAATTATCATAGTTGAAACCTGGATTTTTGGTGGACATTGCTCAGATATTTGGAACAAAGAAAATGTCTGCATCTTATTTTCAAGCATTATTTTTTGTGATAGTCACATCTTTGCTCTAGTCTGCTAATCTTTGTGAAAAACTGAAAAAGTCTGTAAAACAAGCAAACAATTTACTAATGCCTGAGGAAGTTAAGAACTGAAATGCTTTCAAAAATCCAGTTTGAATTTGCTGTATGCATTATTTGTATTACCACTTATTTATGAAAGCAGTGCATAGCTGCTTTTCAAAATTATTATTAATGTAAGCAGAGCTCCTGAACTATGTAATAATTTTTATGTTACTATTGCTACTGAATGCTGTTCAAAATAAGAGGAGGCAGCAGTTGACTTTTTCCTAAATGTGTTGTTCCCTTACCTGCTGACAAGTCTTAAAAGCCTCAACAGTTCCACCATTCTTAAAAGCTTTTGTTAAATGAGATTTCTGCCAGAAGTATCTTGACATTCATCAAAAATGAATAATATTTCCAGCAGGTCATGTCTACAACAAGCTGACTTGATTTCACATCTATATTCAGTCACTTAGCTATGCCAACAAGAAGATAAGAAAGAAAATAATTTTTACTCACATTTATATTTTGGAAAGAAAAATTAAATAACAGTACTATGCAAGACATTTTGAAAGTATCTATACATGTTCTTCAGATTAGAGAGTATTACTGTCTCCAAAGGATTTGGAAATACTTAGATTCTTGTGAGAAATAAAAATACTCCTTTGCTGACTTCCATATTTCATTCTATTTCCTTAAAAGTGGCATAAAACTTTTCCACAGAGAAAAGAGCAGAACTGTTGACAGCATAAGTTTCAATCATTATTCCCGAAGACTCTATTCTAACCCTACTGAGGCCCAGGAAATGCACAGCAGCTTAATTTACTGTTTGCTGCTACTGCTTTCGTCTTCCCCTGGTAATAGCCCTCATATTGCTAGACATCCTAATTAGTGAACTGATGTGCTACACTTTTAATGCAAGGCTATTTATATTTGTATTGCAGTATTTTATCCAACTTTTTTCATTGCAAGGAACAGCTTACAAAAATTCACTGTAGGATTACTCACCAGCCAGTGACTATTTGAGTTCTGCACATTTACATCTCCAGATTGAAAGTATGGATCTCTCTTCAACATAATTTCTGCATGTAAACCACAGCTTCCTATTACCAATTATTAATAGTTTTGACCTGATCCATCAGGGTATCACCTGTTCCAAGATCTTACACCCAATAGAACTACAGGCATATTTCTAATTTGTCTCTCTCATCTCTTAGACTGACACTCAGGATGATTTTTTTAAAAAAATGTATTTTGATGACATTTTCAGCAAGAAGCACCCTTACTGAGAATGAGGAATGGAAATACCACGTATATATAATTGAAGCAGTCATGATAAATTGATCTCATTAATAGTTCCAGTATCTTTAGAATCGTGCAGGAGTCAAACTGAAACCACAGTATTAAAAGACATACTAAGAGTAGACCCTGATTCCCCCACACTTTTGATAATTTCAGTGTGATCCAAAACTTTATGTCTGTATCTGTGAATGAAATGGACTTGCCACATGTTCTGCCTCTTCTCAGAAAAAATACCCAAGGTGGAAAAACACACCAGGAACATAATTCAGAAAAAAGAAACTTGATAATCCAGAAGAGATTGCTGTTGGTATATAAACAAAACCAAGACACTGTCCAATGAAGCAAGCTGCTTTAGTGGGCAAACAATGTCACCTCTCTGTCTCTTAAACATATATAGTAGCTATTCTACCACTATTTCGACAGTCTTTTATTTTTGCTGCAGTTTATATAAACTATAAATTCCTCTTATTCTCTGCCTTCCAGCCAATACAGCCAGGATGAGAAGGAAGAAATCATCAATGCCTCATCTGTTCAGAAAAGGCATGAATAAATTTGGTCCACATATGGAGTCATTAGCTGCAAATGAGCTGCAAATGAGCTGCAGAATCTCATCTCTGTTTTCCTTTTCCCATTCCCTACTCTTATAGGTTATCACTCCCAGCAATGCATCCCAGTCACCTGAAACTACAAGTTATTCCAGGCTCCCATCACATAGGTGAACCATAAACTGACCAACACAGACTGCTGAACAGTGCTGCACACAGCAGTGAGCAGTGCACAGACTCGACTAACCTAGAGAAATACCATCACAAATGAGATGTTTGAATACATACACTTTAAATTTTTGTCTGAGATAAAGTCAGACACATAAGATGAACATTAAATCTTCTCTACTCTGTAAAAGGAAGAAATTACTCTAGTTTCACAAGGAAACAGCACAAAATATTTTTTTTTTTATAATAAATAAAACTGATTAAGAGAAGTGGTCAAGCATTAAAAATTCCTCCCTGAGAATTGCCCTAGGGCCATATAGATAGTCTTCTCACAGACACAGAGAAAGCAGTCAAATGATAAAATGCACATTTTCCTTCAGAAGATTTTAACATCCCAGATGGGAATAAGTAAATACAGCTTTATCAGAGCCAGCAGTTGTGAATTCTTAAGTGCTAACTCCCCTGGCTCCAAAATTAAGTTATTTGCAGTGCGTGGGCATGCACAACACGGGGGGGCAGGGACTTCTTCTATAAGTCAACCAAATAAAGTTTTGCACACCAAAAATGCAGAAGTAGTAGGTGTTTGCCAGCTGGAAATTGGACATAAGTTAGTTTTCCATACTGATGTAAATCCTCTATTCTGTAATCATGTCTATACTAGCAAAAGATGTCAAACTAATTTGACTGCAATATATTTCAGTTTTAGTTGGCTGGCTGGCTGTAGTGGGTTTTGTTGGGAAGAATATTTGGGTTTGGTTGTTGGTGTAGTTTGTTTTGGGTTTGGTTTTGTGAGATTGTTTGTTGAGGGGTGTGTTGTTCATTTTTTAAAATTTCACAGTAAACTCCACTTGAGTCAAATTTGCTTTCCCAACATACTTTCTAAATAGCAGCAATAACTATTTTTCCCTCTTACCTGCAAAGAGAGGGCTGGCAATTGCAAGAAAGATTTCCATGCTTTCAGAATACATCTCTGAAGGCCACTCAAAAGTATGTGTAAGATATGCAAACAGATGATGATTTACCATTCCTCAGCCATCTCAGTCAAAGCTTGCATGTATCATTTCCAATCTCCACTAAGGCTAAAACCATAAGATACATGTAAATTTGCCATCCTGCCAACAGGCATGGAGCTCCCCTTCACATGCTCGGATTTGTAGATGCAGAAAGAAGCGTTTTCACTCTGAAGTAACTAGATATTTTGATGCTACAAGAACTCCAACATGAGCATGGGAAGCTACAGACTTTCACTCACTCCCTTATCTTCATGTCTCACAGCATCCTCAAGGAACTTTGAGAAATTGTTAGCTTCCTATTTATTAGCTGAAGTATTCAAGTTACAGGACTTAGTCTCACTGTTGTAACAATGCCATACAAAAACATCCTGGGAAACACCATTCAATACACCTGCTGATGGAGCAGGGCACACTTCCACGTTGCAGTACAACAGGGTTTCCCACATGCGTGTACTCTGCAAGCATCTACTCAATAACAAAGCAGATATTTTTTGAGTACAGAACACATATGACCTGAATAGGAGTCCAGGAGTAAGGGTCCTCCTCCATTTCCCATCAGTTATCCTCTTGAGGTGATCACATCAATAGATACAACTACACTGGGGACTAATTAACACAAGACCTTCATGAAAGCACTGCAGTTCTTCACCTCAGGAAAACATTTGTTTAATTAAAACCTTGAAATAAAAATCTCAGTTCCACTGGGATATTATGCTATTTAATGAGTTTAATACAAGTGAAGGAATGCACTTCTATAAAGTTTAGTTTCCATGCAGTTTCTGCTGTTTCCTGAAATTCAGTATCTAAGTAATTTCATATGCTTACTTTATTAATAAATGAAATGAAGTCTTAAGTTCCACAACAGCTTTACAGCCATAGCTGAAGTAAAATTTAATGTTATGTTGCACTAAAGATGCAACCAAGAACATTAATTTCAACATGCAAAAAGTATACTTTACTTAAAGAGAACATGGTTTTATGGTTCAATGTCATTTTCTACTTCTGAAGAGACTTTGAACTGATACTGTAATTATGCCAAAAAACAGGACTTTCAAATTTTAAAATTGTCTCCACTCAATGATATCACATAACAGAGACAATAGAAAATAAATACTTAAAACCAAGTAATAGGTATGCTTCATCATTAATTCAAGATGAGGGTTTTTTAAAAACCCTATTTCAGATACCACTTCATGCTATTTCATATTCAACCATTTGCTATATATGTACTCACATGTACATTCAAATCACTAAATACACTTATCTGATTCAGGCCATGTAACTGTTAATAAAACAGAAATTAAACAAAACAATAAGCTGTTGTTATATCTCTCCTCCTACTACTCTTTGACTAAAACCCAGAGCAGGGTAGTCACTCCAGCCTCCTACTGTTAACTGGTGATCACTCTAAGCTCTTGCTGTTGAAAAGTCTAGGAGCATGAAGTTCATATTTTTGGTAACTGGACCATCCAGGAACAAAATAATTTCTATACTTGATCAGAAAAGAGGTAGCGAAGATAACCCAAAAGGAAAGCAATTTTTAATTCACTTAAATAACCCTAAGACTCAATTCAATGAGAATCAGTTATTTCTAGATGCTTTAAAGTGAGATGTATCACTTGCATGATCAGTAGACACATGTAGAAATGCCAACTGCTGAACAGGGACTTTAAAAAAAAAATACTATATATAAATAATAAAAATATCTATTTCATGTAACAACACATAATAGTCTGGAAATGAGATTAGAGCCTCTGAGGCAAAAGCCTTTGGTTGCAGTGCATTTGAAGAGGAAAAAGTTTCTCTACTACTTTATATTCAAGCATGTACAAGTTATAGAATCAGCAGTTAAACTTTAAACCTGGTTTATAAGAGCTAACAACAAAAAAAAAAAAGAAAACATGACATGTAATTATCTTGTTTGTTAAGTATCTAATCTGTAACTCTTAAAACTTCTGCCAGACTTTAAGTCACATCTTAAGGAATGAAACAATATATTTCTTAAGAGCTACCTTGTAGTCAATATCTGACAGACAGTCATTACTGAAAAAAACATCTTCACTGTGACAGTAATATAGTCTGTCTTAAAAAAAAGAAAATCCAGCTTCCCAAACATGTAACTGTTTGTAACTGTTCACTGCAAGACAGCAGTGATGTACTAAATGTGCAAATACAAGAGCTTTCCTCTGCTTTTCCTCTTAAAAGATTACAATGAAGTGTATATTTGACTGAGACAAACATTATTGTATATGGATAATTGGACACAACATTGCACAGATATCAGAATCACAGATCAAGTCAGAACAATAATCTTCACTGCTCTACAAAGACAGCTGTTGACTTTGAATTTTATCCAGTTTACAGTTTCTTATCAGATAGAGGACTTTTAATTCAATGAGTGCATATAAATGCTCACTTAGACACTGAATTGAACTTCAAAACCACATTTTGTATAAATTGTTTCAAAAACCACACTCAATAGACTTAAAGCTTTTGATATTTCATAGATTATTTAAGTGGGAAAAGACCCTTAAATCACGGAGTCCAACTGTTAACCTAACACTGCCAAGTCCACCACTAAACCACGTCCCTAAGCACCACATCTACATATCTTTTAAACACCTCCAGGGATTCCCTGGGCAGCCTGTTCCAGTGCTCAACAACCCTTTTGGTGAAGAAATTTTTCCTAATATCTAAACCTCCCCTGGCCCAACTTGAGACATTTCCTCTTGTTCTATCACTTGTTATTTGGGAGAAGAGACCAACACCCACCTCGCTACAGCCTCCTTTCAGGCAGTTATAGAGTGTGATAAGGTCTCCCTCCAACCTCCTTTTCTCCAAACTAAACAAGCCCAGTTCCCTCAGCTGCTCCTCATAAGGCTTGTGCTCTAGATCCTTCACCAGCTTCGTTGCCCTTCTTTGGACATGCTCCAGCACCTCTTTGTCCTTCTGGTAGTGAGGGGCCAAAAACTGAACGCAGTATTTGAGGTGTGGCCTCACCAGGGCTGAGTGAAGGGGGATGATCGCTTCCCTAGTCCTGCAGGCCACACTGCCTAGTGCAATCTACTGTTTAATATTCTCAAAACTATGTCCTATATTCATTTATATTTAATGCACACATGCTGAAGAACTACTCGACAGGCTGCACATACCAGTCCTAAAGGAGTGAGCCTCAGAAGATGGACGAACTTGCTCTATAGCACGAGTGAAACAAGTCCCCCATAGAAGCAGGTGAATTGCATTTTTTCCCATTTTCTAATTTTAAAGAACTATTTGTGCAAAAAGTCCCTAACACAGCTTAACATTTCTGGAAGATTAAGTTCTCAAGACTTGCATGATGTTTTAAAATTATATCCCTTAAAGATATAACTTGCATGATTCACTCACCTCTTCCTCCTTTCCAGAAAGCTAGAGAAAAATCTCATTAAAAGAATTCCTAAATAGTTGCACTAAGTGAATCAACAAAGCAGGAGAACTCAATCTCCCAAAACTTTCATAGGCTCCTCCCCATATAAAGCCATTTGTGACACATGTAGAAGCTGGAAAGAGTGGAAAGAGAGTAGCACAGCTTCTAACACTTAGTGGTCAATTATTGAAACAACCTTTTAACAGTATTAAGCTACTTTTAGGCAGATATATACATGTACATATCCATACATAGCCCACTGTTTTAGTTGCATAGCTGAATTTCAGACCCATAGGGTCAGACCCATATAGGTCATAGGGAAGTTCTTTCACTGTGGTACCACTTTGCTGTTTGTTCACATCAGTTCACCGAGCAGTGTTCCTTGAACCTATGTTTACTTCCACTTCCCTGTTCTTTGCCCTCAGGTTGGAAGTGGAGGAATCTAAACAGCCTCCATTTAGGGTAAAACCATCAACAAAGGCAATACTAAACAACTCCTAGAAATAATTTCAAGCTATAGGGGCAAAACCAACACTGAGTTAGGAAATGACGTACTGCCACCAACTAAGTCTTGTTACAAGCCCTTTTCCATGTGAAGCTCCTCTCACCACTTCTGTATTTCAGTGATGGGCAGCACTAGCTGGAAATGCTTAGGTAGAAAGCACTACATAAGAGAAAAACAAGGCTGTTTGCTTAAAAAAAAAAAATCAGAGGATTAAACAGGATGCTTTTCAGACATGCGAATTACAGATACTACAAACGTGAAATGAGGAATAAGAAAGTAAAAGTTTAAGTTGATTGATTTGAGAATTAATACAATGAAACAAGCAAGCAGGGAAATATTAGCATTGTGGGAATTCTAATAACCACCTGTGTCTTTTTCATACTAGTAGTCAGCTAAATCTTGTCAGCACAGCCTCCTCTCCCCTTAGCACTGCCTCTTTGCCTCTGCACACTACTCTGACAAGCTCCAAAATGAAAACTGGAATAGAAAGAAAAGATGACAGGAAAGAGGAAGTTTTCTCCAAACTTTTTATAGTCAAGATATACACAGCTGCAATTAAAAAACAGCTGGATCAGTCTCCTAGCATCCAAGACCAGAACGGGATTCTTCGTTTAAAAGGCATCCCTAGAATTTGTCAAGGCTGCCCACTACAAAGAAACAGCAAGACACTAACCATATTAAACTTCCCTACCTTAAAAATCATTACTATATGTAGTGGGCCCCTGTACTTAAAAAATACTCATTGGACAAAATAAACCCACAGACAAAGACCTAAGGCAACTTGAAAGAACCATATTCTCAAGGAACAAAAAACATACCAGCAATAGGAAACATTTCATAAATTTAAAAAAAAAAAAAAAAGCAAGCTTAAAAAAGCCCTATAAAACCATCTGTTAATTACCTTTCTGGGTAGCTGTACCTCAGCAGCAGTTAGAGGTTAGGGCATCAGAAGAACACCTCTGATCTGTGCTTCCTAATGTAAAGAAAAGAAAGAGCAGTCCCTGGGTCCAGGCTTTTTTAGTTACCTCGTAAATGTCTTAATTTAATTCACCTGTTAAACATCTGATTCTACATGTAGTTGCACTAACCTCCCTCTGGAGGGCGAATTAGAGTAGAAGTGGCAGCTGTAGCTGGGAAGAAATAATTACACTTTCGCCCCTGCAAGAAGTGGTTTGTTGGGGTTTTTTTGCAATATTTTATTATCAGAATTATTTATCAAAATTTTTATAGTAAAAAAATAAATTTTTACTTAGGATGTTTATCAATTTTAAACATGTTTTGTATAAATATCTTAGATTTTGGTTTTATTTGACATAATTTTTATCAAAGTTTTAAAAAGTTGTATCTATTATCAATATATTGTGCTTGGGTATTGTGCCTGTATGAACATCACCTCAGCATTCAAAACAGAAGAATAATGTACATAAACTCACATATTTTTGTACTACACATTTCTGCATTAATAAATATGCATCAGTACTGACAAAAATAATTAAATTCAGTCAGGCAGATCAAGTTGTTTAATACTTCTAGTTTAAAAACTAGGCTTAAATCAATACCATTGAAGCTGACATGAGAGGAATAAGCCAACAGAGAATATATTCTCTGAGTTGCCATCAGTAGTGTATTTTTTTAAATCATCAAAACATGGATATGGGTACAATGAGCTGTATACAGTGTTGTTGAATCTTCACAGCTTGGCCTTTTGTAGGATCAAAGTAGGGGTAAAGCACTACCATGTGAGAATGGAAGCTTTTCATACGCACTTTTCAATGCACTCTCTCAGAGACTTTTCATTTTCCTAGAAACCTCCAGGTTTCCAGCAACACGTGCTGCAAGATGTCAGGGAGCTGGGAGGGCTGGCTGACCCTGGAGGCAGCCAAAAGCACACTGAGTGCAAGCCATGCCCTTTCTGATGGGCTGCAGGCCCACAGCACCCAAATAGGGTGGGCACAGTCACAAGCATGTAACAAGGTCCATCAACAGTGCCAGAACCAGGCCCAGGGTGGAGATCCAGCAAGGGGTAGCAGGAGATGGGCCAAAGAGGGAATGGAAAGAGAAGCTACAATGCCGGTCCAGCCAGAAGCAGCCAGAGACATGACTGGAGACTGGCACACCTACAGCATAGCTCAAACTGGGGTGAAAGTCCTGAGCTTAAATAGGGCTCCTGGGCCCACATGGAGGGTTGTTTTGCATTGAGGGGGTGCTGAATCTTGGATCTCAATAAGAAAAGCACTAGCACTTAAAGCTGGTCAAGGAATCTATTAAGCAAAAGATGGAAATAACTGAAAAGGCAATATAAATCTTACATCCCCTCTCATGCTGACTGTGGCTGGAGGCCCCACATGAGGCTGTGTCAGGGTCATTCATGCCCGTTAGTGCGCTCAGGACCCTGACATGAGTGTACAGGCTCACTACAGTACATTCCAGAATGTGATGAAACTATTGATCAATTATTTTAACTTGAAAGCCACTGAATCCAGTAGATTTCATAAGTTCTGAAGAACACAAATGAAGGACCAAGGTAAGCAAGTCATTTAAATAAAATCTAACAAGATGGTCCAAAACCTATGAACAGGGATATTTTTGTTGGCTGTTTTTTGGTTTTTTATTTATTTGGTTCCAAATGAATACTGCATATGTCCAGAGCACTTGACAGGTTATTTTTTTTTAGGAAACTAGTTGGAACATCCTATAAAGTCCTGAACTGACCTTAAATATTGCATTTTTTTCTCATCATTCCATTTTGAGAAAAAGAAATCCATAGAGGGAAAAGGTGAGAAAAGCTACTCAGGATGCTGCAAAAGTCTGGTTCATTTGGTAAACACATTTCCTAAGGTAAACACAAAGGAAGAAAAAGAAAAATACTGTCCAAAAAGCCCCACAAACAAACAAACAAACCAAGCAATCAAACAGAAAGCTGTATATGAATTTAAACTTGGCAGGAAAAAACAAGGTTTGAAATTTGAAAAATTTTCAAGTCATCAAGGCAATGAGATACTATCCCTCCAGGAGCAGCAGCAGAAAAAGGGTTAAATATTATTACAAGGTAACTTAGATTTGTCAAACTGTGCATGACTTTTTATGGTGTGATCACCCAAAATAGCTGTGGACTAAACCTATATCTCAGAAGTCAACTTCCAGACCTATGTTCAGCTTCACAGAACACACAGAAATACCACGGCACTGAAGAAACAAAGGATCTCATCAAATAGAGGAAGTAATGCTATGCAAGCGTATCCTGTTCCCTTCCCACCACTTTCCCAACATGACTAATTAGGCCAAGGCAGAGCATGGTTATGGGCCTTGCCAAATTCCAAACTGGTTTGAGTATCTTTACAGATCACGACACTGAGTCACATAGAATCATTAGTAGTATCAAACACTTTCAGTGTTGCTGCTGCTCAGACCACTTTGACTGCAGGCCTCTTAGGGCAGTCCTCATTTCTGTCCTAGACAGTGGTTTCCCATTCATAGTCGAGCCTTCTGAATGCACGCTGTTTGAAAATAGTTGACTGGAAGCTAGGATAAACATCAAGAGAAAATAAGACAAAATAACCATAGCCACGATTGATCACTGGCATTTGAATGCTGTGTTACTTTTCCAGTTTTTAATGCATTGATTACATTTTGGAATTCGTAGTAAAATTAACATATTATAATAATTAATTATAATAAATTCCACCAATTATCTAAACCACTAAAAGACTATCTTGAAATCAATGTTAAAAGGAAAGTTGCTAAATGTAGAACATTTACTTCGTAACAGAAAATTTTCAATTTTTTGCTAACGCTGTTTCAATCCTTTATCTTCAAGACCTGCTGTCAATGATGAAAGTTATTTATGTGAAGTTATTTGCTATGATATACACAATTTTGAAGTATCATGCACGATTGACTGTCATGCTTTAAATCCTCTCTGACAACTATGGGTTCAGAACAAGAACAACTGTTGCCTTTTCAGAGAAACTAGAATTTTATAGTCCAGTTGACTTCAGCAAAAAGGAAGACATTAACAAGGATCACTAAAATGAAAGTATTTGTCTCTGACTTAGAACATGAATATACTAAAAATCTTGTAAGCTATGAGGTATTTTATGGGTTATCCATATGTAATGAATTTTGGGATTAAGGGCTGGGCTGGTCTTACAAGGGTTAAGGAACATTCAACCTGCAACTAGCTCTTAAGCCCAAGTTTGACTTGTCATTCTTTCAGGCTCATTTCTCTGAACTCGTTCTGCAGGAAATCTGTGGGTGATGCATTCACCTTCCCTTCAGGAATTTCTCACTGGTACTCCTAAGTTCCTCTGAGAAAACATGTCAGCACTTTCAGTGAAGACAGTGTTCACAGTCTACCTCAGAAAGATTGCTCACATTTACAAAAATCCTCAGGTATTAAGTCACTTGGTGTAAAAAACTATACATTAGGGTGTGGTATAGCTATACATTCTGCTGAAAAAGTATCACGTTATATACTACAGTAATTTTTCCAAATTATTATAACCTACATTCTGCCCAAATGGAAACGTCTAATAGGTCAGTTGCTGAAGAGAACAATAAAGGATGATCTCACTTTAATCTGTTGTTTAGTTTCAGGGATAATGTTAATTTGCTATGTCTTGAAAGACCTTCCAAGTGCAGGAGTCTTGAGCAGGCTGGTGAAGAGGAAAAGTCATAAAAAGGGATAATTACACTTCAGTGTAAATGATCCAGTTGTCCAAGCCCTTAAAAACAAGTCAAAATATGTTGTCAACCACTCCTTCAATTTAAAAAGCAGTATATTAATAAACAAGTTTATGTAATTATCACCAAAAACCCCCACAATGTCCAGCACATTTATTAACTGAAATAGGTCAATAATAATTGAATAATAGGCCAATAATTTGGTTTTTAATAACAACCAGTTTTGAGTAACAGTGCTTCTATAGTTGTTACTTTATAAAGCTACCAAACGAAGCTACCCCAGGTCTTACATTTTGGAATCACTTCCCAGATTGTTATAAAAGATCCCTTGCAAGTTACTGAAGTCATACGGGATTTCAAAGAATCATTGACAGTTTGTATAGCTCATAATCTCCTTATTAGATTTATGTCCCTTCTCTGTCCTTGTGCTATATGTAGCATGTACAGCCAGTACAGACATTGGAGCTCTCACATTCCATAGTGAGACAGAGAGAACAGCTAGTGGGAGATTTCTCACTCTTATCTACATCTTCACTCTCTCCTTAAATTCTTATCTGTGTTTGTTAGCTTTCAGAACATGCTGCAAAATCTTTAGACTCCTCCAGATGAATGAGAAAGCCCGGTGTAAAATACGGCAGGATGAGAAAACCTGGGCTCATGGGTTTGATTCCTTTCATTTCTCATACACCTGCTGTCACTATGACTTTTCTGCATCTGTTCATGGGCACTGAGAAGTGCTTATTTGACAAATTGGTTGGTTTTGTTCATTTATTTTTTTTAATTGTAATGTAAAATACTCCAATAGAAACAAAGGTAGTCCAACACCAGCAGATTTTGAAAATGTCTTATCTAAACCCCTGCCTTTAACCACGAACATAAATACAGCCTAAAACAGAAAGTACTGAGGCAGCCTCGTAATAATTCCATTAATCACAAGATCCACACGTTTTCAGCTGTATCATCAAAATGATCTTAACACACACTATGTTTTACACATGCAAGCAATCACATTTCTAGGATCAAAATCCATGGAAGTGAATTAATACAGGTACAATTTTCATTTCCAAGTTAATTTTTGTGTGCAAAACTATCCCATCAGCAAAGAAAAAAACCCCAACACTCAAAAAATATGGAAGAAACTGGAAGTTTCACACGGGGAAAATGACAGGCTACTCTGGCTACTCTGGTTATTATGCACTGTTTTGCTGTGATTACAAGGACTAATTAAATAAAAAAAGAGGAGTGCTCACTAACTAGCAGGAACTGTTTCCCTTGAGGCTTGAGCCAGTGAAACATTCACAGGGCCACTGATTCCTGCAGAACAACTCACTTGCTTTGAGCTTCACAGAGTTGATTAATAAATGGAGCTAAAAGCAAAGTATGAAATTAGTTTGAAAACCTGCTTTTGATTGTGCTCTGTGCACAATGTTTCATGGGCACACCTGCTACTCTATTGAACCACAGTTTTTTCTGTTCTTTATCGTATATCTATGCCAATATATATATTGATATATATTCTCCCTATATCAATATATTTTTCAAATTCTGCTCTATATACACTTGATATGTACATGTGTTATGTTCTTACTCTGAAATATACCACTCTTGTTGACATTGGATGAGCTCCGGCTCTGAGAGTAAGATACAGACCATCAACCTGCATTTTAATTTCTGCTACTACTATAACCCACCCCCTCAAGAGTAGCTTCTCATATAATTTAGGACAGATGTAAAGAACATGATGAATACTAGAACATCAGTTGCCACTGGAACTGGAAAATGCCATTTGAGTTAAGAGAATTAAGACTTAAGATAGAAGGTGCTTGAGAAGAGAAAATATCTGAAGAAAAGTGCATGCAATCTGTTGGTCAGATCTGTTTCTTAAAAGATTGAATTTAATTAAATGTGAAGTAGAAACAATTTATTTGTATGTATCCAGAAATTAAATGCAATAGCCAACAGTTAAGCAAACCAGACTAAAAGATCTCTTAATTTTACTTACTTCAAAACTTGCTTTAAAGGTAATACATTTTGATGAACATTCTGTTACAGTCTTGTAGTGAGCACCTGTATTTCTCATGGAGAAAACTGGCAAATGCTCTTACGCAGACTCCCCATTTTATTTTCAGAGACTGAAATACGTTGCTAAACCTTTTGTTGCTTATTGAGGTACACTGAGCAATTAGATTTTTTATTTTTTTTTTACTTTAGTCCCCTGTTTTAAAGTTGGCCTTTCTATTTTAGGAATGTGTTTATAGAAGGACATTTATTATTTTTGTACTTTGGTGTTTACTAATAGGTCAGAGCCTCTGGGGTTTCACACTTGAATGAATTTTATCCTGGGGAGTCCTGTGTACTGAGCAAGCCAAATTAATTAACATAATCCAGCATGTCTCAGTAAAACCAGAATCTAAAACTACAGTGATGTCATATCCCATCACAACACCCTCTTAAAATGTTGGGATTTTCAAACTGGCAATACAAGTGTGGTAAAGCCTACATACATGAGACCTTTATTCCTTACCATTATGATTTATGTGGTTTTCAACCCTGTCAGCTTGGAAGCTGATCTAGTAGTCGCAAGGTCAATTTACTGCTTTTCTAGGAAAGTAAATAACTTTAACTTTATACCTGAATATATCATGACTAAACACTGTTGGTTTATAGATTCACATGTTTTAACATTAGAACCATCATTGATTTGAACCTCTGAATCTCAAGGTTCATCAAATTTTACCCAGTAGCTTCTGCATCAAACCCAGAACATGCAGCTGACTTAGATGGAAAGACTGACATTTAGTAATGTCAATATTTTAATTGCTTTAAAAGAAGGATTTTGTTTTCTTTTCTGAGTTAATGTTTTATCAAATTCCAGTCTTGCCAATTTACTACCTCTACTTACATGCAATATTACTTTTTTCCATCAGAAGGTGTCTAAAGACACCTCTAAACCTTTCTGGTTTTTTACAAGGTTAATTGGTTTAATCTTATGTTAGAAAAGTATTCCAAACTGTAATGTTCTTGTAGCTTTTTTCAGCAGCCTTCTTACAGTGTGATTATTTAAACATTGAACCATAATGTGTTCCAGGATTGGGCACAGTAAGAAACTTCTCATTACTACCACTATGATTAGTTTTTCCTAATATTCTACAAGGACTCTTCAAGTCTACATCCGCACATTTGCTTCTCTGTATGAATACTGGTGAGTAGCTGCATGATCTTGCATTCAGTTGTATAAACTTTATGTTATTAAAGTGAGCTACTCTATAAATTTGGCCTATGCTTGTCCCTTGCTAAGTGCAAATACACAAACTTTTTGAAATATCCCCACTTTTCAAACAAAAAAACCCACATCAATCTACTGTTATGATCCATATCAGATCATCTCCTTTCAGAAACCTTAAAACATTTTTGACTCCCAGACTGTTCCTGATGAACATCTCTCAAGCTTATAAATGTAAGTGGTTTACTTTCAAATATACCTAAATACTGGCTGGACCAGAGGAAGAGTAGCTATACAGTCTCCAGGTTATTAGGAGAATTAGAGACTGCCATTAACAAATTTCATGAAAAAATCTCATGAAAAAATTTCATTTCAGCATACTAGTCTTTTCCATTTGCAAAGAATATGCTTCAAATCTCCTCCAATACAACTGAAAGTAAATTACACAGCTCAGCTTTGTACATACATGGTATACACATACTAACTATCAGCTTTTGCACGATGAGCAATATTTTATGATGTTGTTATCCAGATATATGAGGCATATATAAATGAAAAACATTAATATTTGAGACAGATTCATACCATGGTTACACTCTGTGAATTTTGTTTTTAAAATGGATGTTGAAACAAATTACTCTTTTTGATTTACTGTATCTACCAGAAGTATCAAGAGAAACCACAAAGATCTTCTAAAAACTGGACAAAACCATGAGTTCAGCTTTGTATAACAGCAAATAAAGCCTACCAGCAGTGATATGGAAAGGAAAAAAAAGATGGTAATTAAAACAACAGTGAATTAAAACACTTTTAAAAATTTGGGAATACTTTATCAAAGCTTGTGAATAAAAATTGAGTATACTTCTACACTTCTAATCTCATTTAAGTCAACAATATGTGCATGAGTGCTTTGCTGAACTGGGATTTTTCATAAATGATGGAGAGTTGTTTGAATCCACTCAGAAGAGAGTATTTTAATATTCAAGACTACACATATGAAAATTTTTAAATCTTGAAAACAACATTCATATTTAACAGAACAAAATGATGCAACAGCAAGTTGCTACTTAAAACACAAGCAAGTGTATGTTTTTCCCACAGAAGTTTGAACTCTGCATATCAAAAGTATAGCCTATATTTATAATTAATAGAATGGTTCCTATTGAAGAACTGCCGAGTTCGTGCTGGTAGTTTTAATAGCATCATAAGAAAAATGTACTTGCCTCAGTGCAAATAAATGAATTGTTAGACCAATTCACTGGTGAAGTACGTAAAACAAACAGCTGCAGAAGCAGCCTCACTAAATATTATTTTAAGGGGATAGATAAGAATCAACTCTTCTGAATATACAAAAGAAGTGCTCTAGGCTGATTCTGTGGAGTACTTCAATTGACAGACTGTCCTTGCGCAAAGAGAGGGTTTCTTTAGTTTTTTATTATGCTTTCAGTTAAGGGTTTAAGCAGGTCCTTTTCATGATCATTGTTGCCATACAGGCTAATTGGGAGAACAAGAACAAAAGGATGAAATTTTTGCAAAGTTTGCACCTAGAAACTTAGAGTACTGAATACAACCAGTCTTTGAATTTATGTAACCACTATTAATAAAAAAAAGTCCAGGGAACAAAGGAAATAAGTTAGTTATATTCTAGTACATACACTTCAGTCATACACTTGATAGGTATCAACAAAGAAATTCAAACTGGATCTAAAATGTGTGGTAGGCCTTATATCGTTTAGTGATATCTGTTGGAACAACCTTGAAGAAGAGCTAAAAACAGAACAATGGCAAAAATGGAGAGCAACAGTTAAGAACTGAGGAGAAGGCTATACGTGGCATATTTTTGAAATTAAAAGGACAATTTATGGAACATGTGATTCATTAGGCTTCTAATGAAATACTTTATTTTTAACACACACCCTATCCTTGGATATAAGGAATGCATAAAATCTCTGTTTCTTAATTCTTTGTTGTATCTGCTCTACTCAATGACCTTTTAAAATCTTTTTTCTCTTCTGTGTACAATACTTGTTCTGTATTTCCCTGACTTCCCATCTTCCTTTTTCTGTAATGAGTTTATTATACTTCCCTCAAATTTCAGTTTCTTTTACTTTGCTTCATGTGCTTAATCTTGCTGAACCCTTGCCTTTTTCCACATCCACTTCCTTCTTCAGCACTTGAGCTTTCTATAGCTTTTTATAGTTTAAATAAGGCTCTGGCCTGAGGTAATCATGTGGGTTGTGCAACTAGTGGAGCTGCACAAGTAGTGGGGCTGCTAACACAAATTACTAGCTATAGGAAAAAGCAAGCCAGCAAATTACACTGAGGTGAACACCAAGAGGGGTAAATGCCCAGCCAGATACAATTTACATATACAGAGGTTTGCCCCTGAACTACCGCCAAATTTCTCCTTCCACTGGCTCTCTCAGACATGATGTAGGAGTTCAAAGGCCACTGCCTTTCGAGCTAACATAGAGTATTCCTACTCTAAAATCTCAGAGATAGTCTCCTGTTTTGTCCCTCTCCAGGTATAGCCCTTCCTCATATATCTTTCATTTTACTTCATGCACAAACCATACAGATTCCCACAAGAATTTTTCAAGTTATATTTCTCAATATTAGCTCATAAATCCTTACCCTTTTCTAACACAAGCAGCTCCTGTCTTGCATGAAATGTTGCTTGGTTTCTCTAACAATCTCTGTAATCTTCTCACTTTTTCTGCTGTCACCTGTACTTGTAAACTCATTCTCTGTTCGTCCCTCTTCTCATCAATACCTTTTCTGTTTTCCTCTGGCAATGTTCTTTCCCTTGTTCCTTCCCATAATCCCTTCCACTCTTCTCCCCAACCAAAGTTTCAAACTCTCTGGATCTCCCTATTAGTCTGCCTCATAGCATTAGATCATCTCTCTTTTCTAAAACGTGAAATAGAACAGGATACAGTTTTCTTGTATCTATCAGCACTGTACTTTTAAAGCAAAAGAGACTGAAATACAAATATGTTTACCCCCACACCCCCTATTTAGTAAGAAATGCATACCACCAGCCCTACAGGCAAAGCATAATAACCCACACCTCTCTTTCCCCAAACCTTCTGAAACCCAAGTCGCAGAGGTTTCACCCCAGCTCTGGAATGATGGCTGCCCTGTGAAGGCATCACCCCCACCGCCCCTCTCGCCGCAGGAGGGACCGTGCTCAGCCAGGGGCTGTTCTAAGCGCAAACATCAGCCGCGGGCCGCAGCCGAGACCTCCCCCTGAGCATCTCCCCTTCCAGGGGCAGCCCTTCCAGGGCGCCCCCTCGCCACTGTCGTCCCCAGTGCTGCCCCGCCGCCCTCCGCGGCGGCAGCCAGGATGGGGGACGGCCGGGGTCGGCCCCCGCCCCTGCCTCTCCGCCCGCCCCGCCGCCGCCGGGGCCGCGGCGCCCCCCGCGCCCGGGATGCAGCCGACGGCGGGGTGCCGGCTGTTGCCAGGAGCCGGGGGCAGGCGGGCAGGGAGGTGGGCTCCCGCCGCCGCGGCTGGGATTCGGCTGCCGCTCCGCTCGGCGGCGATGCGGCGCTGCGCGGCCGGCGCGGCGGGGCCCAGCGGGAGGGCGCGGGGCGCCACCGGGCACTAGGCGGGCGGCGGGCGCGGAGCCGGTGGAGCTCTCCAGGGTGCTAGGGCACCTCCCGCCCGCGCCGAGCCGCGCTGCCGCCCTCGCCCGCAGCTCCGAGCCGCGGAGCCCCGACGATGCCTCGGACACCAGCGCTCCAGGGCTCCGCGGCGCCTCCGAGCAGCATGGCCCGGATCAGGTACCTCCGCGCCGCTGTCTCGGGATTTTATCTGTGGGAAGCCGCGGTACTGCTCAGGTGAGTTGTTTTCTTTGGGGAAGGAAAGGTTCCCCCCTCACCGGTTTTCTGGGGTGGCTGAAAAGCCTGGGACCCGCGTAAAGAGTGACTGCAGTCACCGCCTGCCTCACCACTGATGCCCGGCTACCTTCGGCAGCCGTTCTAGGGGCACGGAAACTAAATGCGTGGGGTCAGTGCTTCACGAACGACTTTGTAACATTGCATTGCCCAGAATTCGATTTTGCATCTCGCACACTGAAAGGTGTGCATTTCCCTCACCTGTTCACAGGTAGGGTATCCCTATCTGGTCTGTGAATTTCATCATTGGTTTTAGCAGGAGATGTAACATTAATGATCTTGAAACTCCTTAAGGTGCAAACTGTCTATACATAAAAGTTACAGAAGATAATCTAAGTTGGAAATATATAGACTTCTTTATTACTACCAGCTCTTTCCAGTAAAAGGGAAATCAGCAATTGCGTTAGGTCAGAGAAGTCTTGTACAGAAATAGGAAAACAGCTGAGTGAACAGAGGATACAGTCTACAGAATTTCCCTCTACAGGGAAAGCGTTTGCTGTACCGTTGGCAGTCTAGGATTTGTATTATGAGAGATAGCAACATATCCATAAATCATGTCCTGACTAGAAGACTCAGGTTCATATGGCTTTTTCTACTTTCTGCCCAACACACTTTTTCTAGCTAGTGTTATGATATCAATGCAAGCATTCTTTTAATACATAGCTCTGGAAGTGTGGTTATAGCAGGCTAAAATAAACTTTAATCCTCTGCTAGGAGAAAACTTAAAAATCAGAGAGGTAAAGAAGCAGACTTCAATGTCATCATGTATTCATAGCTAATGCTTAGCCATGTTAGCCATGCTAGTTATCAACAAACATTCTAGCTCTGTATCACAATAAAAAGACTAGGGCACATAACATGACAATGCCAGACTATTTTAAGAATCACATTGTTGCTTGACAAAGATAAAAAAGGAAACTTAAATTTAAAAAGAACTATTATAGAAGTAAAGGATACATAGCCACAATGTTAAAATAGTAACGTGCAGTGCCCCACCAATGATAGCACACTTCACAGGTGCTCACAGGTTCACAGCAAATCTTTCCTTTTTGAACTTAATTTTATGACCTGTTTTGTATCAACACATATAATGTAAATAGTTTCTAATGTGATTTTTATTGTAATTGTGCCAAAGGAAGAGATTTTAAGAAACTGGGTCACGTAATATGGGATTAATTGATATTAAAAGTAAGTGCATGTATATTGCAGTTTAAATTTTTCAGTTGTGTTACATATTTCATATTCAGAGCAGATGACCAAACCCATGTGTAATGTAGGCAATTCAAGCACTACTGTGCTATTATTGTTCTAATTCAATGTACTTACAGAACTTATTTTTGTTCTACATATTATTTAAATGCCATCCTACTGTTGAATGATTCATCCCTTATTTTAATGATATAAAACCACATGTATACAGGCATCTTGATTTGCATAAACTCTAATTATTCTCTTCAATGTCCAAATAAGCGTTGTATTGCTTTAGCTTTCTGCTCTTAAATTGCCATTTTACCACAATGAACATGGATTACTGTGCACAAAGTCTGTATAGTCAGAGAAAGACTTCAGAAAGCTGATCAGACCTATGTATATCACAAGACAGAGACTACTCATGACTTTAGGTCTAGCAATAATGCCTGAGAAAACTGAATTCATCAAGACACACAGGAGTCTCCTCCATGCTTTAAAATGGAAAAAGTGTTTAAAAAAAAACATACAAGCAAAAAAGTTAAAATATTAAAACCTGTAAAATTCCCAAGCTTCCTGGGGCCATTAATTCTAGCTCTTTTCCATTCTAAACTTTTTGAAATTACTTACATTAGAGTGAAGGAAACAGGGAATAGCAGAATGCTGCTTCCACTCTGTAAGACACACAGACTCCATCCTTAACACCTGTATAACACCTTCAGTGAGAGGATGGATATGTTATGAATACCTAGGACAAATCAAACCTTAAGTGTTTCACTGGCTCAGATATTATGGAAAAAAACAACATACCTTCCTTACACAGTGCAACATTAAAACTTTTCTGGTCTTCAGTAACAAGCACTCAAAGCTGTGTGAGAAGACTGAAGGAACCAAACAGGAAAAACTTCCAATTCTTGTCCAAGAGCCCTGAGACTTTTTAAAGTGACTGTTTAAATTATATGCCTGTGAAGAGAAATGTTTAGTTTTATTTTCAATACCGGTCAAATGAAAGCATGAATAATTTTTGTCAGTACGTAGTACAGGCTTGCTACTTTAATGAGCATGCCTGGATTGGCATGCCTCACAAGAGGAAACATACCTGATATTTTTTCTTGAATAATAATTTTTCATCCCACATCTAAAGGATCTTGAAATAGAAAAGACTGAAACAAAATGTATATTGGTCATAATAGGATCTAATTATTAATTTGATTTCTAAAAGACATTGTAGAGAGAATAAAACATTGTTAAGTTTTTCAATATGTTGTGCATATTTGTTCAGCTAGGTCTTAGATTAATAAAGTACTTATCGATAATATATTAATAGATTTAGACATGAAAAACAAGGTTTTAAGCACATAGCAGTCATGTTTTCAGTGATATATTTGAGGACTGGAAGAAAATCTATAATAAGACACAAAATAAAAAAATATTATTAATGACTGCCAGGCCAAGTTCAAGCGTGACATTAGGAAGGGGGGAGAGGTGTAAAAATTAGGATAAAAGCCAGGGAAAATAATTTAATGAAGGCCAAAAATAACAGTAGTTCTCTACTAAGTAAGGACAATATGTAAGGACTTCTAACATATGGATTGACAACATAATAATATCTGAGTATTCCTCTGAGTTTTCATTAAAGTAAAAGTGTTAACAAAAGTTCTTCTGGAGTTGCCTGGATTCTAAGAGGTCGAGCTGAAAGCAAGACCATATTTGTCCAGTCAAGATGAAGATCATATTTGTTAATCAAACAGTTTTATGATTGAGCTCAAACTTGCAAGGACATCAGCACAGGTCCCTTAGAACTACACTGTCAGGGACTTGACAGGGGCTATGCTTTCTCCTTGAAGGGTACAGCATAGGCATTTTATATGTAGACCTGTGCATGGAGAAAGCACAGGATAAAAAGGTAGGTGGCACTGTGGAAAAGCAAAACAGATTCTCCTTATATGATTTTTTTTAGTTATCCATATTAACATAGACCAAAAATAGTGCTACTGTTATGTTATTGCCTCTTTCCTTGTTCTATTCACTGCCCCATTGGCCTTACATTGGAGGAAACAGTGTCACAGAGACAGATAAATGCTCTTAGAGACCAGATTCTTGGGGGAAAAACCTCATGCAACCTAACTCTGGGGCATGCCTGAGCTCACAGCTAACTGATTTTGAAGTTATCCCTGCATTGCAATGATTAATAGCTTTAAGAAGCAGAAGTCAAAATCCTTTAAGACAGCATTAGTTCCTCCAAATAATGGAAGAGAAAAAAGCAACAGCAAAAAATACTAAATCTGACATATCATCACGAACACTTTTGAAAATAAAGATTTTCAGATGTTCTGAAGAGAACTTACTAATATGTTAAAAATCATCCCACCCTTTCTGTGGGAAAAATCCATTGACAAACTCCAGATCCTAATGAAAAAGATATGTGGCAGCAATCAGCAAGGGAAAGGAAGGTGAGCTGGGAGTTCAGACTCACAGCAAAGCAGGCAAGAGCAAGGTCCTACAAGCAAAGTTTGAAGTCCAACAACACCTCTGCAGGAGCAGAGCAGAACCAGTCCAATCAGTTCTGCTTGCCAAGCTGAGTTGGTAATGATGAGGGAGGTCCAAGGTCAAGCCAAAAATTCAGGTCAGCAGATCAGGCTCAGGATCAGAATTTGGAAGGCACAAGGCTGGGTGAAGGTGTACTTGCACAGTAGCTCACACTGAGACCAAGAACATCTCCCCAGCATTCCTGAGAGAGAAAAAAATAAAAAATAAAAAAAAAAAGGCAAACAAAGAAAAATTTTAAAAACACAGCTTCTGAGGGAAGAGGGGTGAACCCTTGTTGAGGTTTCCACAGGTTTTTTATCAAGCAGCTCTACTTCAAGGCTGGGCTGCTCTGTTATCAGAGCTGGCAGCCAAGTTGTAGCCAAACCCTTGGGATGAAGGAAATGTCAGGGTTCCCCTGCAGGATGTACCCATAGGCAGGCATTGTACTTTCCAAAACTCAGACAAAAAGGAAGTGGGGTTTCTTGTGACCAAGAATACGTAATTCAAAGTCTCTTATATTTCAACTATACCAGTGAAAACATTGAAATCCTTTTGAACCAAATCTGAGTTTTATCATGGGTATGAATTTGACAAGAGCTTTTACTATCCATTCTTTATTTCTATAAAAACAATTAGTTTGGTAAATTACTACCATGTTTATAATTATGGGAATTATGTGTAGATTTTTAAGCTTAGAAGGTTATAAACTGTAAGAAAATTAAATAACAAAGAGATTTCAATCAAAAACATTAATCTTTCTATTCTTACTGTGCTAGTGACATTTACTTACTTTCAATCTTTCCTAATTCAGTCCTAACCAATTGATGCTAATAACAACTGAAAGTAATATTGTGAGATAAGTGCTGTGCTTCTGTATGATGAAAAATTTAATTGCTCCTCTATCAGATTCATTGTGTCCAGATATCCTAGTAATCATGACAATTAGAGAAAATGAAAATTTGTATAAGATTAGAAGTTCTTATTTTAACAGATTTAGAATACAAGCTTCAAATGACCTTACTGAGTATTATGTAAGAATACCTATGGGGAATGATTCCCACAAATCAGCTTTTCTCAAGTAATGAACAATGAAGAGCCTTTCTGTGTGGTGTTGCATCCTCTCCTTTTTATTGCTTTTCCTACTGAACTTCATGATGTTTAGTGGAAGAATTAGTGAAAGGAGATCAGAGTAGGGTTTTTTTTCACTGCTACAGTGAACATTCTGAACAGATTGAGTAAAAGGCACTGTTTTGAGGATGAGTATCAGCTACCAGCAAAAAGGGAACATCTCAGAGAGCAGGAAAATACACAGGTAGAAGTTATGTGTAGCAAGAATACAGGACCAAAGCAGGAGAATGAGAAAAGCATCAGGAAGCAGAACAGTCTGCACAGTCAAGTCAAGAGAAAAGAAGGCAAGAACCTTTGAGACTGTACTTTTTCCTAGCACAGACTGTAATCCATTATTTTTTATGGCTTCTGAACTAATATGATCCTTCCTGACTGATGACTTCAGATGTGTCGATATAAATGCTAAGTAGTGTGAGGAAAAAGAAAGAATGAAGAAAAAAAAAGTACAAAAATAGATAGCATGTGGTTATAAAAGTATAAAAGAATGCATTTTGTTATTACTCTTCCAGTCAGTGGTCTAATGAATTGCTCCAACATGATTCGACAGCAAGCAGGATAACAATAACAGGTGTACATTGCAGTGGACCTTCTACATAATGAACACTTCCTCTGTAATTTTCCGATACCACATACTATCCTGTTACTCTTCTAGATGTGCCACAGATGTACAAAATGAGCAGGGACAGGAGGAGGGTCAGGGCTATTTCCAGGTAGGAGCTTCCCTAAGGAAGGTCAGTCCTCTTCATTGTTATTATTACCAAAGTTTCTATTTGATTCCATGAAGTATTAGCAAGCTGCAGTTTCCAAGGGAAACAGTTTGAGACCACAGAAAATGTAGGAAAGTTCAAGAAGGCACTGGCCTGAGACAATCATGTGGTCACCAGTGGGGCTGTTGAAAGAGACAAGTAGTGGGGCTGCTGTGTAATGCAAATCAATGGCTAAAGGAAAAAGGAAGCCAGAAGACTATCCTGGGACTGTTTCAGTGAAACAATTGAGTAGAAGGCAAACATAGGAGTACTAAATTATCTCAAACTGTGACATTGATTTAATTGCTATTAACCTGTATGTGATTCTTACATCTAAACCTAATTTAGGAAGGGTTTCATAAGTAAAAGCAGTACAGCTATGCCATTTAAAAAAGCAAACTAGGTTTTTTTCCTCTTCCTGATTAAAATTCAAGGTGCAGTTATAGCTACATAACCTAATGGCTTAAGATTTTGCCCTTTGTTGCATTCATCTTTGATATAAAGTATATATTAAAATATCTTTGATATTAAAAAAATAATATTGGAATATGGTACCCATCTCACCATTACTCAAGGCTTCACACACTATGTACAGTTTCCATAAGACTTTACTACATCTACAACTTATCTCCAGTTTCTTATAAAATAAATTTTTCTCCCTTCCAGAATTTTGAAAGGGAAAATATGAGCCTAATGTAATCCTAAACAGCATCTCTGAGTGATCCACAGGTACAAGAATATACTGTTTCTGAGATGGCTCTCTAAAACATTGGCTGTTTTCATATTTCTATAATTTTTACCAACATTTAACTTTAATTAACTTTAATTTCACAACTAACCACTCAGCAGAGAATCCTAGTAAATACAGTTACACCAGCATTGTTCTTCAGAAGGTTGGATTTTTTTTAATTACTATTACTTTACATTAAGAGGGTGACTGCAGAGCTTAGGGACTTTTTCGTTAAAAGGAGATTTATAATGTTCTGGGATAGATGGGACTTGATTATTTAAAAGATCCTGAGTTTTTTGTCCTGCTAAGGCTTTTATTTTCATAAATTTCTCAAAACTGTACTGTGAGAAATTTGGATTCATAATGTACAGGAACCTCCATGCTCTGGGCATATGGAGGCTAAGACAAGTTTATCTGCAGGGACCAACTAAACTTCCATTTTTGTGAGCAACATATCTGCTGGCTAAGGGTGCCCTACTAGATAAATAAAATAAATGTCACAAACTGGAAATTTGCTGGCAAAAGTAGGGTAAAACTTTTCATTATTGCAAAATAAAGATTTTTAACTCAATCATGACTAAAGCAGTGGCTTCATGCAGCTAATTTATTATTAAATACAGTATTTTAAAGTGTATGTTAATTCCATGCCTAAGCATCTATGTAACACTTCCTTGAAGGGATGCACATCTGAGCGATGTTTTCCCTGATGCTATCTGGTCAGATCCATTACCTCTAACTTGACAGTATTAGAACTAAAATCAAAGTAGGCGGATTTTGGCATAGCATCTCGACTACATCCCATAAAAGGCTCTTTCTTAAAAAAGTCTTGGAGGGTTTTTTCATTGTTTTACCCATCAGAAAGAATGCTTTATGTAAAACGTCTTTTTTTTTCTGCAAAAAAATAAAGCAAGCAGATTTATCAGAGTTTGCAAGATCAGTTTGCTTTAACTCTTAATTTGCAAGAGTTAAAGTAAACTATTCCATTTTCATTCAGTTCTTGCACAGTAAGATTGGAAACTTGCTTGTTTTGAACATTATACTGCAGTTTTTTTACTGTACAAAGTGAATATTAAATGCATCCTCTTAACACAGTAATACCTTATTACAAAAAGTACAATAGAGTACTGGAATTAAAGGAATTGTAGAATCATAGAATCTTAGAATGCCAGGTTGGAAGGCACCTCAAGGATCATCTGGTCCAACCTTTCAAGGTACTACTATAGTTTTTATGAGATGGCTCAGCACCCTGTCAAGCTGAGACTTAAAACTGACTGATGGGCAGGAATCTACCACTTCCCTTGGGAGACTATTCCAATGTTTTCTTGTTCTCATGGTGAAAAATTTACCTCTTGTCTCCCATCTGAATCTCCCCAGGAGCAACTTGTGCCCATTACCCCTTGTCTTTTTCATGTGACTCCTTGTAAACAGGGAGTCTTCTTCTTCTTGGTAGCCACCCTATCAGTACTGGAACATGGTAATAAGGTTTCCCTGAAGCCTTCTTTTCTCAAGGCTGAACAAACCCAGTTTTCTCAGCCTTTCCTCATATGGCAGGTCCTCCAGCCCTCTGATCATCCTTGTGGCCCTTCTCCATTAAAATTTTACCTCCAAAACATTTCCCAAAATTCTAACACTTTTCAAATGAACTCTAAGAACATATCTACATATTTGGCTATTTCAGTTGTTCTTGTACGCAGATATTTGGATGTAAGAGTACTCTTAATTTTCATCTGTAATAAAAATGTGAGTACAAATGCACTTGTTCAGAGTCTCAGAGTAATGGTTATCAGAATAGCCTTTTTCCTCCTTTTCCACAGTGATGACTCCTTCAGAAGATGAAGTGTTTTGCATATAATAAAGACCAGAACATATTAAGTCATGGTCTTTACCTCCTCAGTTTATTTCCATTTGTTTATACAAAGCTTAGAAGACTCAGATGATAATTAAGGGAATGCTGGATAAGCAAAACTAGTATAGCAAAGAAAAAACATGTATCTGAGGGCAGATTTAAACACCACATTCTGTGTGTGAAAGAGAATGTGTGTATGTGTAGTGGACCGGAATGATTTTGGCAGTAACATGAAAGGCTAGCAGCACTGTTTTTTAACCTTCACGTTATTTTCTCTGACTTATTCAGTAAGGACCATGCTTCAGTGCATGCATTAGAAAAACTGGGTTCTGTCATTATGTGGCATGAATCCTGTCAGTCTCATCATCACCCTGAAGCTCAACCCTGTTGTTCCATGAAGTCTTATACTGGATCATTACAGAGTTGATTCTGGATAGAATTAATAAAAAGGGGAAAAAAAACTTAATCTGTGTATCTCATGTAAATTAACACATCTGGTTGAACATGTCCTTTACAGAATCACAGAAAATTCCAAAGCTCTGAATAAGATTTTGTTGCTTTTTCAATGCATAAAAGAAAGTTTAAGTTGCAGAAAGCAGGAAAAAGATCCCCGTCAACTCTGTGGGGCAGATGTTCAGAGAAGTGTTTGACAATT
Source organism: Hemiprocne comata (assembly GCA_020745705.1). Classification (NCBI taxonomy): domain Eukaryota; kingdom Metazoa; phylum Chordata; class Aves; order Apodiformes; family Apodidae; genus Hemiprocne; species Hemiprocne comata. The sequence continues at coordinate 39,377,378 of CM036589.1, forward strand.
AGAACCCGAGACCACAGCTCCAGTCTTTATCAGTAATAGAAAACTGATTTTGGTTAGCAGAACAGAAGGGACACTGGAAAATATCCCAGCCAAGCCGGCCAGTATTTCATTAGAACAATGTTGAAACAGATACGTTTCTTAAAAACTCTATTTCAAGAAATCAGTATTTATCCAACTAGAAATATTTTGTCTTAATGGAAAATTCTTAACAGTAGTAACACAGTATCTACACTATAATTAGCTGATTAATCAAAATAAACAATTTAATGAGAAATGTTTTGGGAAAGAACTTTATCTAAACTGAGTTCTAGTTACTGATAAGTTTTTACTTGTCCTGGGCTGTAGTCCTGCTTGTTGAAATACTTTATTTTAAGGTCAGTGACTCTTCAGGGTATATTCAGCTTTTGTCTAACTTAACTTATATCTTATCAAATTTATTTTGGAGCAAAAGTCTCATCTAAACAGCCATATGACATGCTCACTGAAGATACAGGACAACACTGTTGAAATGATACAAGCAGAGCTTCCCTAAGGCAAATGGAATAGTGTTTAATTGAATTGTGCTTCAGTCTTCACAAACCCTGGGGTTTTAATTCAAAATCAAATTTGTATCTAGTTTTGATAACCCCCAAACTTTTTCATTCTGTAAGATTTTCTGTGAAGATTTTTAAGAATAATAAAGAAATTGTTTGAGAAGAAACATATCAGAGAACCTCAGTTTTCAGTTTCAATTCATAAAAGTGGATTTTTAAAGCAAAACAAAGCAAAGGAGGAACAGGAGATTGACATTGTAAATAGTCATTAATTATGATTACGTTAAGTATCTTTTTCTCACTTCAGTGGACACAGTTCTTACTTATATTGAGTGAGAGTACAGCAACCTAGTGGATGCAAAGTAAGCTGATGGGGCAATGCCACAATGATAGTAAAAAATCTATTTAGTGAATTAGAAGTAGAAAACACAAGAAGTTGCAACTTTAAATATTTGAGATGTATTCAAAAAACAGAATTAACCAAGAAGCTGTAAGCTGTAGAATTCTGTTTTTTTCCAGTATTCACAGGCTGCTCCTAGATTTGGGAAGAGTTAGCCTTGGGAAACAATAGTTGGCAGGTTTTAGCCAGACAAATATCTTGTTTTAATTAATTCTCCTTTCACTGTAGTGTTACCTCATTGACATCAGTTGAATTACTATCCATTATGGAGGCAAAAGACACCAGTCTGTTCCTGCACGAATTGAATTGGTTAGAGAAATTATTTATTAATCACAAAAATAAATGTAATTGTTCAGCTCTGACATGCTTTTATAGAAGAATATCTGGTGGTTTAAAAGATAACAATATTGCAATCTATCCACTACTCCAATAACTTTTCTCCATTATTCAATTAGTATGCAAATTAGTTTTTATAGTGAGACAGTAATGCAAATTCAGACTAATTTATAGTTTAAAAATAGTTTCTATTTTCAAAGATATTCCATTCATTTTAGCTAAGCATTATCTGTAAAAAAAAAAAAAAAAAAAAAACAACAAAAAAAAAACAATTAAATGGATTTTGGGAAGATCTGATTATTGTTAATTCAGAGCTAAAGGTTTACAGTTGTCAAAAACTTAGCTCATGCAGTAAGTTTTTGGAAGAGTGAGGGATTTGTCAGAATTTGAAAATATGAAACATTCTCTTCTCCTTGTATAGGTGTTTGAATCACCTTTTTCCCAAAAAGTAGGCTGAACAAATTCAGAAACACCCAGAATCTAAGACCTGAGTTTAGAAGATTTATAAAAATAAGGTATACAACAGGTACACAAGACTACTAAGGAAGTAGGTGCTTCTGGAAAACAATGAACAATACTTAGATTCACACTCTGCATGGCTGAAATTGGCAACAATAAACTTGCCTGAAACAAGAAGCAATATTAGAGGGACAACCTGTAGCTTATTGAATCCGTGGCTTAATTAAGCTAGAAAGCTATACCCATAGGATTACAAAGAATGCTGACAAAATAGTTTTCTTCCTTTACCCCAAAAGATACCTTTTTCTTTCCCCAAAGGGGGCTAGTAAAGCATTTTGTTTATATGTATGTAAAAGCATATATAAATTTAGCCTTATTTAGAATATAAAGCCCTTTGACCTGTAAAACGGTGATCAGACTGACTTCTTTAGAAGACTTAAACCCGTACTATTCTTTATTTTTTTATCTCTATTAAGAAAAGCTAAAACACTCCACAGCAATCCAAAGCTTTTTTAAACTGTAACACACAAAGTAAATAAGCTATAAACATCACACCATTTTACTTCCATGACAAAAAGGACGGGAGGAAGATTGTTGGGCTGTAGGAATTTTTAACTGTAGTAATAAAAGGGAAAAAATATAAAACCATAAATGTATCAGGAACATAAAAAAATGCATGTAAACATTGCCTAACCTACAAAGACCACTAAAATGCAATGTTACTTCAGTCACTGAAACAAAAAAATGAAATTTTTCCAAATCTGAAAAGACATTTTGAATAGCTTCATTGAAATGCTATCCCCTATATATTTCACGTAGCTTTCATTTCTAATCACCAAAATAATAAATATTGGATAGTGGTCAGAAAATGGAAATGTATTGTTTGTTGCACAGAAAAAAATGTTATTTTGGCTGGAAATGTGTCCCTCTGCAACTATACCTCTATCAAAAAACCAGTCTGACCATTTGAACTTACTCAAAATAAGACGATAAAAGAGCAACTATAAAAATCTAAAACTGAAAACGCAGTAGGAAATCAAACCTGCCAAAGAAAATATGTTAAATTGTCCTGAGGATTTTTTTTAGAAAATAACTGTTTAAAATCCTGGTGATACAATGCTGCTGCTCTGGTTAGTTGAAGTGACAGTCTTTTCTCTGGCAAACCTGAGTTAAGAGTCCTGCATTCCTCTCTGATCTGATAGAATTTTTGTTATATAAAACATTGCAGGAGATGCAAATCTGCATTTTCATTCTATTAGAAACTGAGATTTTATGAGCTCCACCAAATAGAAGAAATTTCATCTCTGATTAGCAAGCAACACAATATTGTCAGCTTTAACAGAAATAATAGGAAAAGCACTTGGATTCTTAGTCTTGAGACAATGCAAGCTTAATTTTTTCTCCTACATATGTTAGCTTGGTGTTAAGTACATGTCACCCTCTTCCACTACTCTTTCACCTTTGGAAACTTTTTCCGCACCCCCAAATCAAACTAATTTATTCACCAATAAAGTTGAATTAGGATTATTTTCATGCTAGAATACAAAGGTGTTGGAAAGAAACATTCTCCTTGCATTAACCTTGAAGTTGTAGAAGAAGGTAATGTTACCTAACTCAGGCATTTAAATTAGTTCAGTTACCCTGGATTCCCAATATAGATAATGTGAAGGGGTAATTCGGAGAAGGAGCTGAATTTTGAGTCTTGTTTTGCTCCTCTGAAGAAATTCTTTCTCTGTGAGCTAGAATGGGACAGCAGGGACAGCCGATTCTGTATGTCACTTTCAGGACTGAATCCATGCAGCTGTGACCCTCTGACACAGCTCCTGGCTTTCCAGAGTGGCCCTGGCTTTTTGTGAATCAATATTACTGATGAATGGCCTCCAGTAGGAGAAATCTATCTTGTGTTTTCTGTGAAGCTTTTTAAATTTCAGTAGTAAAAAGATTGCCTTAAAATTGTATTGCAATTTTTAAAAAATATTTGCTTTAAACATGTCTGTCACCCCTTCTAAACTCCCAGTCCACAATATTTGCAGCATCTGCAGGTTTTCCAAAATTGAAATAGTTTAATGAAATAAAAAACAGATCATTTCATTTCTCTTCTGACACAGCTACTTCAGGTAGCCAGTTTAAACATATCACACCTCAGAAGAACATCTGTGTCATGCTAGTTGACTAAGTAAATACATTTTAATGACAAACTCTGCAAAAATTTGGAAAAAAAAGGGAACAACTTTATCCACAAAAATAAAACTAATTCATACTGTTTATGCTTTACATTGTTGAGTTTTTTTCTAAAATTGAAAACAATTATTATCTTTCTTCAAGAATAAGATTTCTTATTTTTGTTCAAACATGGGTAACACTCATTTGAATGGGCTTAAGGCCTTCAGTTGTCATTCTTGCTAAAATGTGTTGGTTTTTGTTTTAAGCTGTCACATTCTGGAACACTCTGTCAAAAAGGTATTTTTGGCAGGTTTGTGTTCTCTCTTGGAATAATGTGTGCAAATTTTACATACTATAAACTCTGATCTTTTTCGTTATTCTCCTACTTTAATTAATAGATCAGATAGAGACACTCCCTTTAAAAAAATCCTATGCTCCTGACCTCTTCAAACACAATGTTAATTTTTCCCATTAATCATACCAATACATTTTATTAAAGATCTACATTGTACAGAGAAGTGTTCAAATACTGTCTCCATACTGCAAAATGTTATTACCACAGTTTTCAAAATGCAGTTATCAGACACCACCTACTTGAGGATCATTTCATTTTAGCAGACCTTGTTAATTACATTATAAAAGGGAATAATTTTTGTTTTAAAATTGATTAATTCTGTCACCATTACTTACAGTTACAAGATCAAAGGAAGTAATTATTAGATTAATTCACCTAACCATTATTGGTGAAGCAGTGAATAAGTACCCATTCAGATTCACTTACTGAGATACTTTTGTGTATTGATGTTTGTGAGATGCAACTGAGTGCATATTGGCTGACTGCAGTTTTAGCTTTCCTTATGAGTGTGTAATTTATTTCCTTGAGCTTCTCTGCAAAGCTTTTTAATGTAAAGTGCATTAAAAACATTCATTGTTATGAAGTTGCATCTTGAAACACACAGGGCTTTTCTACTCAAAGTGCAAAGCTATTGCTGAACTGAAGTATTTCAGTGGTTGAAAGCCTTTTAATTTATGATCTAAATTTATCCCTGGCCTCACCACGTCCATTTGCTTTCATGAAAATATTATCATTTAGGTTAAAATTCTTTCCTCTTTCCCAGGCGCATGTCAGAGAGAGAACATCATCTGAATTTTTCCTAGTAGTGGCCAATCTGATTTTTAAGCTCTATGGGCAGCTCAAGTGCAGTTTCTATTCTGGAGCTTAGTTCCATACTGTGCATGGAGCTGATACTCATACAACAGCTGCCCTCCAGCTGTGAAAAGAACTGAGTAAAATGGGCCAACATCAGCACATGTAACCTGCAGCCCAGATTACAGGTTACAGTATAGGCACCTGCAAGCCTGCAACACAGCCCCAGTGTAGAATCACTCTGAAGATACACCATTTTCCACTTCAAACTATGCCCATTGCTTCCCTTCCTTAACCTCTTCAAGTCCATAAAGTATCTTTTGACAATCTGAAGATTTCTGCTTGAGATTTGTCATGCCTACTCTGAATTTATCCTGCTTTTCTATGCATCATCGGTCATCTCACCAAGCTACCCATATATGATATAAAACACCTTATACTTTGCTAAACTGTTTCTTCCAAAAAGCTGTGCTGTCTTGGCTGGTACAGTCTGATATTCTGTTAAGGTATCTTTATTATTAAAACCGTGTGCCTAAATTCCCATTTGAATTTGTCTGCCTCTCATTGACTTTTATACTGCTGTTCTTTACATAAATGTCCAATGTTTTCTACTCCTTTGAGGTATCTTTGCACTTCAATCATGTTATTTTTCAATCTCCTTTTTGATAAACTAAGCAGATTGAGGTCTTAAAATCTCCTACTGTAAGAAAATTTCCCTAAATCTCATGGTTTAGTGGCTTTGTTCACTATCTTTCCTAATCCTTTAATGTTCTTTTAAAACTTGGATGTGGAATTTGATGCAATGTCACAGAACTGGTCTCATTAATACCATATAAAATAATAATGTTATGGATAATTTGTTTATATCCATAATAAAAATATAAGATACCTATATTGTGTAGTGTAGGAATTCTATATATACCCTATAGAAGAAAAATGTAAATTCTTATATAAGAGTATAAGAAAGAAATCTAAGTGTATTATATATATACACATGTATATACACAGTAAGTTGATTCTCTTGCCTTGCAAATAGATAAAATCCAGTAAAATGTAATTGGACTCTCACATTTTATTTGCTTTATAACTACATATGATATTTATGTAGACATAAATGACTACAAGTTGCAATAATGTAATGAATCAGATACATCAAGAATGATTGCTAATTAAAATAGTGTCAGAAGCCAAAAGGATATTTTAAAATTGAACTAAAAAATATTATGTTAAGTACTTACTTTCTCAGAAAGCGAAATACCTTCTCTAGCTATGGGAAGAAATAGAGAACTAGGTTAGCTACTGAAGAATACTAAAGAAACATTTTTACTGAAAGATAATACTGAAAGAGATACCAAAGTATCCAGAACAATTTATAAATACACAACAACTTAGAAATTTATGAACAATCTAGAAATATGCAAATCAACTTACACATAAAGTGGAAGAAACACTAGATAAATGTATAAACAGGATTAATCCTTAACTCTCTGATTTCAGTTAGTATTACAACTAAAATAATTAACTGCTGTTTTTAATAACAATGTGAGTAAACTACAGCGTTCTAGAGGTTTTTATGTACATATTCTGCATGTGTCCAAATTTGTAACACTCAGGGCTTAACAAGAAGTATTTTATTTAAGATATTAAATCCAAACTTCAAATTTAAAGACAGAATTTTTAGTAGACTTTCTAAATGGACGTTGCCATAAAACCAACTTTTCATGTCCTGAGTAACACAGTCCTGGGAGGAAAAAAAAATTACATTCTCAGTCTGCACTTCATATGGCATCTGCATACACACATACGTGTATATTTTGGAATTCTATCAATTTTTAAGAAGCAAAGTTCAGAATAGGTTTTTTGTGAATTAGAAAATTCCTAAGAGTGTTACAGTATTGCATGAGTTTACTTCTAAAGAAAGAAACTTCTAAAAACAGGAGAAAATGAAGTGGGTAAGAGGGTCACATCTTTCTGCAATAGATTTTGAGTAGAAGTCAGTGCAAACTGGAAAAACTTTAGAGTGTCTTCAGAGACTTCAAAAGCCACAAATTGTTTTAATTGCACTGTATATAAAAATGTTATTAATAATTGTATTTATATATATATATTTACTGTTGTTTTTTCAATGTGTTGGCCAGCAGTCAAGTAAGAGTTCCAGAAAAATCAAGACCTTTTCTTCAGGCCCACATGGTGGATGTCTGTCCTGATACTCTTCTCTCTTGACATGTGCAGAGCACAATTTAGAATGTCAGTGGGAGTTCTGCATACGTATAGAAAAGAGGCTATAGGAGATGGTATTTGCCATGTAGCCCTGAGATTAAAATTTTGCCCTAAGATAATTCCTTCTGTAAGTCTGTTTTTTTTTACCATCACAACAGCAACTTTTTTAAAAGACATTAAACCTCCAAGATAATGTTGAAGAATCCTGTTTGCAAACAGATTGTTTGTTATGTTGATTGTGTTTAAATATCAACATAAAACATTGGCTGAACAAAAGCTGATGGTAGTAGAACTATTCTATGAAAGATCCTCACTCCTTTTTTTTTCTGATCTAGGCTTCTATTACACAGCACCAACTAAATCAGACCAGGCTTAGAGTAGACTCCAAATTATGTCATTCCACATGCACAGCTATTGCTGTAGATGACATTATTTCACTCTATGATAATGGATTGATTGCAGTTGACTAGAAGTGTTATTAATCTCCAGAAGTCCTGAGAAAGAGGTAACAGCAACCTATAACTGTGCAGCTTCACAAAATAAAATATGCATATAAAATGACAGATATAAAATGAATTTACGGTTTCAATCTCTTTGCTACTATTATTCTTGGAGTATAAACTACCTTGAAAGGCAATCTTAGCTTTCTTATTTCCCTGCTCATGCGAGTGTGAACTAAGTGATTCACTGTGCAAAATCAGTTTCTGTAACAAAATCTCTAATAAAATGTTTTGTTCTTTTTTTGTGTTTGTTTTTCCTTACTGTCAGCTTGGTAGCCACAAAGGAAACAGACAGTGCAAGATCTCGTAGCATGCCAATGTCGCCATCTGATTTCCTGGATAAGCTAATGGGAAGGATGTCAGGCTATGATGCAAGGATCAGACCTAATTTCAAAGGTAATTTCAAACCTAAATTTTCAGGATACTAGTATTTCTTCTCATGCAAATGCAGTTTCTGGAACAAATATGAAAATGAAAAAATACATTCACTGAAAAAAAAATGCTTTCTTTTGCCTTTCTTTTGTATGAGAGTTCATTTCAATAGCAATATTAGGATTCTATGATTCTATGAATATAATCTATTACTGTCACTTTCACAGATGCCTAAGCACAAAACTTTTGAAAATTCAGCTTACCGCTAGGGTTGGTGTTGTTGCATTTGGTTTTTTCCTTTATTTTCTGGAATGCTTTTTAATAGATTCGAATTCCCATCTTGGACTACCACAGCCTAAAGCACTCCATAAAGTGAGTTCAGTGAAACAGAGGCTAAATCATAGAATCATAGAACTATTCAGGTTGGAAAAGACCCTTGGGATCACCAAGTCCAACCATCATCCCTACTCTACAAAGTTCTCCCCTAAACCATACCCACCAACACCACATCCAGACGACCCTTAAACACATCTAGGGATGGTGACTCAACCACCTCCCTGGACAGCCTATTCAAGTGTCTAACCACGCTTTCTGTGAAAATTTTTTTCCTAATGTCTAGTCTAAACCTCCCCTGCTGAAGCTTGAAGCCATTCCTTCTTGTTCTGTCGCTAATTAACTGTGAAAAGAGACCAGCACCAACCTCTCTACAATGACCTTTCAGGTAGTTGTAGAGACATGAGATCTCCCCTCAGCCTCCTCTTTCTCAAACTAAACATTCCCAGCTCCTTCAAGCGTTCTTCATAAGATTTGTTCTCTAGGCCCTTCACCAGCTTTGTTGCCCTCCTCTGTACTTGCTCCAGCACCTTGATATCTCTCTTGAATTGAGGTGCCCAAAACTGGACACAATACTCCAGTTGTGACCTCACCAGTGTTGAGTACAGGGGGACAATCATCTCTCAACTTCTGCTGGTCACACTATTTCTAATACAAGCCAGGATGCCATTGGCTTTCTTGGCCACCTGGGCACACTGCTGGCTCATATTCAGCCGCTTGTCAATTAGAACCCCTAGGTCCTTTTCTGTGAGACAGCTTTCCAGCCACACTTCCTCAAGCCTGTAGCATTGCATGGGGTTGCTGTGGCCCAAGTGCAGGACCTGGCACTTAGCCTTGTTGAAGCCCATACCATTAACATTAGCCCAACAATCTAATCTATCCAAGTCTCTCTGTAGAGCCTCCCTATCCTCATGCAGATCAACACTCCCGCCTAACTTGGTGTCGTCTGCGAACTTACTGATGCTACACTCTATATCCTTATCGAGATCATCAATAAAGATGTTAAACAGAAATGGTCTCAACACTGAGCCCTGAGGAACACCACTTGTGACTGGCCACCAGCTGGATTTTACTCCATTGATCACTCTTTGGGCCCGACTGTCCAGCCAGTGCTTGATCCAACATATCGTATGCTCATCCAGGCCATGAGCAGTCAGGTTTTTTTATGAGAGTTCTATGGGGAACCGTGTCAAATGCTTTTTGGAGGTCCAGATAGACAATATTCACACCCTTTCCCTCGTCCAATAGTCGGGTCATCAGGCTATAAAAGGAGATCAGGTTCGTCAGGCAGGACCTGCCTTTCATAAACCCATGTTGACTGGGCCTGATCCCGTGGTTATCCTCAAGATTATCTGCTCCATGACCTTCCCTGGTACCGAGGTCAGAGTGACAGGTCTATAGTTTTCTGGATCCTCCTTTCTTCCTTTCTTATAGATGGGTGTTACATTTGCTACCCTCCAGTCCATTGGGACCTCCCCAGTCAGCCAGGACTTCAGGTAAATAATGGAAAGTGGCCTGGCGATCACATCTGCCAACTCTTTCACCACCCTTGGATGTAACCCATCCGGTCCCATAAACTTGTGTGCATCTAAGTGGTGTATTAGGTCTCTGACCACTTCCTCTTTAATTGTGATGACCTGATTCTGTATCCCCTCCCTCTCTCCTAGCTCATGTGGCTGTATATCCATGGAACAGCTAGTTTCACTGCTAAAGACTGAGGCAAAGTACGTGTTGAGCACCTCAGCCCTTTCCTCATCCTTTGTTACTAAGATTCCCTTTGCATCCAATAAAGGATGGAGATTTTCCCTAATCCTCCTTTTGCTGTTAACGAACTTACAGAAATATTTTTTATTATCCCTAACAGCTGTAGCTAGTTTGAGCTCTAGCTGTGCTTTCGCTCTCCTAATTTTCACCCTGCATAGTTTCACTTCATCTTTATAGACTTCATGACTGACCTGTCCCCGCTTCCAAAGGTCATAGACTCTCTTTTTGTTCCTAAGGTCCAGCCAAAGATCCCTGTTTAGCCAGGCTGGTCTCCTATCCCGCTTACTGGTTTTTCGGCACACAGGGACAGCCTGCACCTGTGCCTTTAAAACTTCTTTCTTGAAGTATGTCCAACCTTCCTGGACTCCTTTATCCTTCAAGGCAGCCTCTCAAGGGACTTTGTCAATCGGTGTTCTGAACAGGTCAAAGTTTGCCCTCCAGAAGTCTAAGGTTTTACTAACCCCTCTCCTTTTTTCTCCAAGGATCAAAAACTCAATCATCTCATGATGTGCCCTGGGCGGCCTCCAACTTCTACTTCCCCCACAAGATCTTCCCCTGTTCACAAGAAGCAGGTCAAGGAGGGCACTCTCCCTGGTCGGCTCACTTATCAGCTGTGTGAGGAAGTTATCTTCCACACATTCTAGGAACCTCATGGAATGTTCCCTCTATCCTTTCTCTCAAATGAAACAACAGAGTAAGAACCCTCCCTAGTCCACCACCCTTCAAGCCCTGGCATGTTTCTCTTGGGCTTGTCCCTAACAGGCCCAGTTATCTCCCCTTCCCCCTTCATATCTAGTTTAAAGCCTTGTCAATGAGCCCTGCTAAGTCCTGCCCCAAAAGCCTTTTGCCCCTCTGGGACAGGTGCGTCCCACCTGCCACCAGCAGGCCAGGTGTCTCGTACATCAGCCCGTGATCAAAAAACCCAAAGCCCTGCCTGTGGCACCAGTCACGTAGCCATGCATTGATCTGCAGACTCCTCCTGTTTCTCTCTTCATCCTTTCTTGCAACAGGTCTGGAGGCGAGCACTACTTGCGCTCCAGACCCCCTAACCAGCCGTCCCAGGGCCCTGAAGTCTCTCTTCATTGCCCTTGGACTCCTTGTAACAATTTCATCAGTGCCAACCTGAAAAAACAGCAGTGGATAGTAGTCAGAGGGCTGCACCAGATCAGAGTTTCCTTTTAACAACTGTAATCCGAGCCCCAGGGAGGGAGCAGACTTCCCTGTGGGATGGGTGTGGTCGACAAATGGGCCCTTCTGTTCCCCTCAGAAGGAAGTCACTCCCTACAATTACTCTCCTTTTCTTCTTAGTTGAAGAAGTTTTAAGGCGTGGGGGTAAGTGACAAGCCCTAGGTGACTCACTAGATGGATCTACCTCTCCATCTTCATTTGCCTGGCCCTGAAGTTCCAAAGCCTCATACCTATTTTTCGAGGGCAACTGGGAGGCTGGGGGGGACTGTGAGGGTTTTTGCTTGCCTCTCCAAGGCAACTGCTCGTAACTCCTCATAACTGCTTGATCCTAACTAAAAGGAAGGGTGTGTTGATGATGTGACCATTAGAATAAATCTCAAGAAAGCTTATCTTAGTTACTAAATCTATCACCAAATTCTATTCCTCACTCCTCTGACCCAGTTATGCTTTGAAATGGCAAAAGGGACCACCTTTACTCTTGTTCTTTTCCCTGTTCGCAGTTCTCCATTAAAACAGCAGGTCCTCAGTACCTGGAATTGTCTTTTCGTGTGTACCTTTTATGCACTTATCACAAAGGAGATTCGAAGAATGCTGGAAATCTGAAGTTTGCAAATTCAAGGATTACATCTTCAGAGGGTCTTAGCACAAACCACTTTATCCAGACTCAGGCATGCTAAAGTAGAGTATTTAATGAAGGATTATATAAACGATATTAATATACAAATACACAAACTATTATAAAGACAAATATCACCCATTCTAACTTTTGGAGTCTGGGAAGTAAAGGTAAATTTGACTACTCTTTTTTTAGAATGAAAAGCATTCCAGAAATATAGTGAAACTATATTAAACTCTATTTCTGAACCTTAATATCAAGTTATTAGTCTTTAAAGCCTCCAGAATATAAATATTTTTTAAAATAATATTGTAATTAAAAGTTATGTTATTATTTCTTTGCCTTGTGCCTTCTCCTATGCTTATCTTCCTGAGTGCAAGAAGTAATTTTAGCTCTAACCTTTCACTATAAGGCAGGTTTTATTCCATGTTTACGGGAAAAATTCTCCTTCAAGCAGACAGGCCTTCCTCCTCTAAGTCATCTGTCACTGCCATTCCATCTTAATTCCTATTCAACACTAAATTTTTTAATCTTTTGACATCTCTAAGTCTCCGAAACTTAAATGGTTATGACTCTAAAGCCATTGTCATTTGTTAGTTTTGACAGAATTTGCCCAGACTGATTCATAAGGACCAAGGAGTTTGTCAAATTTCGTCCTTACCAGTAAGACAAAAACAGTTGGTGCTGTGTATGTAAACTTATTACTCAAGGTTTCCTGCAGCTGGAAATGCTTTGCTTCTAATAAGTTAGCAGTGCTGACATTTCTCAGAAAATGATAAATATGCACTGGAAATTCAAACACATCACTGAAAGATTTACAATAGTGATCAATATCCCTAATGACCATACACTGTAAGTCCCTTGACTTTTCCTTGCCAGAACTACTTTGAAGAATGTTATAGTGACAGACTTCCTGGATGGTTAATGTATCAAGCAGTATTTCCAAAGTAATGCAAAATGCCGTATTTCTAAAATGACTTTCTTATTTGAATGGTAGCTCTCAAATTATTTTTGATCCCTATTAATCTTAACTCGGCTTATTGCCACATTATACTCTAGTTTGCAAACTGCAGGTTCAACCTAATGTAAAGATGTTCTGGGCAAAAGAAGACCCCAGGCAAAGTCTAAGTACTGCAGGTTTTCTTCAGTTGATTTGGGGATTGGATTTTAGAGTTTGTCATGGACACCATGCAATCACAATCCTCTGGTGGGCCTACAGTGAAGAACAGGCAGATGGTTTAGAGGTTAGTGAATTCAACACAGTATTTCTTGAAAGCATAATTCAAAAGACTTAGAGAGTTGTTTTGTAACTATTGAAATTTAAAAAGACAAAACCTAATTTGACATTGTTCTTTTTCAAAAAGTGCACGTTCTAAATCTTCTAGACAGCTATGTAATTTGAACAAATCTGCACAGAATGATTCAGATCTATCACTAAGAATAAATATCTCCTTAAGTGACTTTGCCACTTTCTGGCTAGTTTTATTAGTCTTAGAACAAGTACTGCAGCTTAATGCCTTTTTGAGTTTTTAATCTGGTAACAGCCTTAAAAAAACCAAAATGAGTACTCATAAGAGAACTCAGATAACCATTTAAAATCATTTGTTCTTCCTATAAAGTTCCTATATAGACAAAATTTTTATTCATAATTAATCGTGGTCAAACCCATATAATTGTATATTTTGTCTGAGTGTTCTGCATTTGGATAGGGAATTCTGCATATCTGTTCATGTTAACAGAAATAACAGAGAAGACTGTTGGCATTTTTTTAGTTATAGAATAAAACAGAAAACTAAGGACTCTTGTAAGATATTTGTTACAGTTCCAAAATATTCTTATTTCCAGTATGTCAAACCTATAGCAAGGTGCTATTCTTACTCAGCTCTTATACATCCCAGACTATACCTGTTCCTGCAAATATAGGAATCTCTTCACTGTCTTTCAAATTTGAACACAATTATGTAATTTCTGTGTGAAAATTGTTATGGCCTCAAGATGCTCAGAATTAACCTGATACAGAAGAGGTGTTATATTTTGAAATCTATACAGCCCAGATTGCATCATTGAAAACGATCTATTAAGGTGGAAATTTTCAGATTTACACAGAAAAGTGTAAAATGTTCCTTGCCCTGGTTAACTGAATTTCTTAACCAGGATTTAACATAAATAAGTGTTCTTCTGGTCACTTCTGGAAGCTTTTTATACTATTGGCCTTCCCAGTATTTTATGGCAATAAAATTTCATGTTTTGGAGTAGTGAAAAGTACCAATTTTTTTGTTGCTTTGAGTTTGGTGAGTATTTTGCTGATTTTATCGCCATGTGACATATTGAGAGATGGAGGAAAATTATTACTTCTTGTTGATTTTATAGATTTGTATATCTACATATCACTCCCTACAGCATCCCTTTTCCAATGTGAAGAGTCCTGTTCAACTGAATCTGGTTTTATGTGGCAACATTTCATAGAATTTGTGATCCTTTTTTGACTTCTTGACAACTCTTTTCTCCCTAATATATCCTTTTGAGGTGAACAGAGGGGGCATTCAAGATGGAAGTTCATTATCTATTTGTATGCTAGTCCATTTTTTAAAATTTATTTCTTTGCATTCTCCTATCTTTATTGTTAACAGAGCATGCTTCCGTTACTACTCTAGCCTCTAGTTCTCCAGTGGAGGTCATTAATTTGGAGCCCATCAGTAGGATTATTTGCCATTTGACGGATACTGAATTTCATAAAACATTTTATTGCTTGATAGCTCAGTATTTTGTAATTTTTCTGCACCTCCTTGCAGTTGCCTTTACATACAACCACCCTAAATTGTCTAAGAACAGAGCAAAATTATATCATTACATCTTCTTTTCTAGGTCGTTAGTATTAAACTACACAAAGAGTCAGTGCAGAGCCATGGGGGAACTCACCAGCAATCACCTCACACTTTGAAAAACGGCTACTTAGTCATAGAATCATTTTGGTTGGAAAAGACCTTTAAGGTCATCAAGTCCAGCCATTAACCTAGCATTGTCAAGTCCACCACTAAACCATGTCCCTGAGCACCACATCTACACATCTTTTAAATACCTCCAGGGACGGTGACTCAACCACTTCCCTGGGCAGCCTGTTCCAGTGCCTGACAATCCTTTCAGTAAAGAATTTTTTCCTAATATCCAATCTAATCCTCCCTTGGCACCACTTGAGGCCAGTATCTCTTGTTCTCTCACTTGTTCTTTGGGAGAAGAGACTAGCACCAACCCTGCTACAACCTGCTTTCAGGTAGTTGTAGAGAGCAATGAATTGTATAGAGCGATAATCCTAACGTTAAAGAACTTGAAAGCAAGAGGGCTGTGAGAAGACTGTTTCTCACTTCATCAAGACTAATATTCTTAAAAAGCCTTTGACAAAAGACACGTTGAAAAGTTTTTGAAACTCCTAAACTATTCTAATTATTTAAGTAAATTTGATAGCCTTTGTCCACATGTTTCTCAGCTCTTTCAGAGACCTTCAGTAGATCTGAAGTGTTATTTCAGCAAAAACAGTATTAATCCATATATATTAATCACAACAGTTCTCATCATTTCTACCAGTTTGGGTGGTAGAGTGGTAAGGTTTACAAGAATCAAGTTCATTCTCAGTGTCATCCACCATCATACCTGAAGTCTGTGTTTCTTTTTTTGATTCAAGTTATACTTGCTAGCCATGGTACACATTTCCACTGATAAAAAACTGGAATAGCTGACTCACAGTGATTCATATTTCCACAATTTTGCAAAGATTTTTATAAAGTCTGGCTTGATATCACCTCAGCCTTTCAGTTTGATTCTGTTCACTTAGTTTGAAATGTCTTCTACATGTACATAGTCCTCATACAAATATTCCATCAGAATGGCTCCAGTTTGACACAGTTAGCAACTTGGAGACAAATGCTGCTCAAAGGCTTCATTTGTTTTTTATGCTCTGACCTTCTTCACTTTCACGGATACTTTTATATCTTAATCATCTTCTCTTGACTTCACCTTCCAGATCTTGGCAGGATTCTATTTTTAACACCTTGCAGATAGCTATCATTGCTAGCTTTACTGTCTCTAGTGAGTTTCAGCTCTATTTTTTTTCTGCCTGTCTTTAATCTATGTTCAGCTTGGCTGAGTTCCTGTGTTTGACTATGACTTCCGGTTTTAACAGCTTCATTTATGCTTCATTTTTACCACATTTTTGGAAGTCCATTTTTACTCTCAGCACAGTATCTTTAAGTGAACTCTCAACCACATGCAAACTGCCTTGAGCTTCTCCTTTTATGCTTTTTTAAATAGCTGTTAACTATTTTATGTAACATTGCTTTTGAAATTTATGAGATTTGTAGTGATTTAGCGTTTTTTCTTTATAAAAGCAACTATGTTGATATAGCAAAATTGCACTTTAAAACATAGTACTATTTTAAACTATATAGTATGATATCATATTTTAAATTATGACAAGTACTACAATTTGAAAGTGTTTGAAAGGAGAGCTGCCTCCAAATTATCTAAGATAGCCAGGAAGTACAATTTTCTCCTTGACAGTTTTTAGTTACTCTGCTTTTGTTCTTCTCCCCTGCTCCTTTTCAGGAGTTGTGAATGTTAAACTTCTACCGAATTCTAAGAAGGATTGGATATGCTCAACAACTTAAATAATTAACCAAGTATCGAAGTTAAAATAGTGTCAAAGTGACAACAGAGTGATATCTCCTTAGATATCTTACCTGAGAATTCTGCTCCATAGCTGTAGTCTTGTGTATTATAATTATTGAAGTACATTTAGTGATTTTTTGTTGCAATTGACATACAGTACTTCAAAACAATTATTGCCTTGGGGAAAAAAAGCTGAATGTTCCAAGTTGTGTCCTGTTGGCAAAATTTTTAACAGACATTCTGATTCTTCAAGTATTTAGTATCAAGTTCATTGCTCACATACAGATTTTGTTAGCAGCAAACCACCAGCAGTGGCAGAGCAGCTTCTAACTTCAGTGACCCTAAAAAAGAAATAGTACGCAAGGGTTTGTAAGACCAGTCCTCAAATTCCAGATAAAGATCTTTAATTATTAGCTTACACCTGTAAATAGAAAACAGATTTTTCAATTCAAAACTGGATTATTGATATAAGAATATCAAGATAGCAGGAGGGTGACAGAAAAACCTTGAGATGGAAAAGCCTTGTTTCTGCTGTACAGAGCCTGAAATTCATAAGAAATAATGGAGAAATTAGCATGTCCTTCCATAATGCCATTTTAATAGAGACTTTCAGAGAAATAATTTAAAACCTTTTCCATTAAGAGATTATTCATTGTTCAGTTATCATGACTACTCTGCCACTACCGATGCTTCACAAATGCATGATAAGACAAAACAACAGTTGACTGAAGACCCATGGTAACAGAAAACTAATTTTAAATGGATTCTTAACCATTTTGTGGATTTAAGAGAAATTAGCATAGAATCTAAGTCATTCTTTCTTATCCACATTTGTTTCTGTAAGCAGTAGAGATAAGAGCAGCAATAATGTATTTCTGTTTCCAGTGGTGACAGATAACATTCAAGGTAACAGCTGCCTTGAGCGAAAAAGGTCACTTTTTCCCCTAATTGTTCTAAGAAGTGACATACATTGCTCCCTGAAATACACATAAAACTTTTTTACTATATATTTCAAATAAGATGTTGATTTTTTTGTATGTAATAACCTATGCAAGTTTATAATGAACTTCCTCTCTTTTCTTTAATAGCCAGAAATGGCCAGTCAAGTAGTGAACCTTTGAGAAAAATAAAAAAGAAAATTATTAGAAAATATTAAATTTAATTTCACATTATGTGAATTGTGAATGTAGCATTATTTCCTTCTAAGTAAAAAAATATTGTTTCATTATGGTTTATCTATTGCAGTCACTCAATAAGCAATGATTCTGGAATAAGGATTCGTGGTGGTTTTTTTTTTGCAGGCCCTCCAGTTAATGTCACATGCAACATATTTATAAACAGCTTTGGATCCATTGCAGAGACAACCATGGTAAGATATTTTACCTTAAACAATGTTTAAAGTTCAAGTTAAATATGCTCAATGAGCTCAAGAGCTAGCTAGGGCTTTTCTTCACCTGGAAATAAATGAAGAAGGAAATACACTTCTGAGCACAGAAAGTAAGAACATTTAATTTGGCAACTGATTTTTTTTAACAGATACTCCATCATTATACCAAGACACAAGTAAAATAAAGCCTGGGTAGTTTTTTTTAATTTCTCCCCTAAGTTTTATTTGACAGTTGTAATTAACTCATTATTTTCAATTAGATAGGTATTCGTTTCTACAGTGTTCCACCTTTCTAACCTCAAAAATGTCAATTCATTAAATTGCTTTATTAATAATATTTTATAATTTCATACAGTGCCTATTGAGATACATTTTATTTAAAAAGTCTTTCTTCCATAGAGCTGTTGCATGTAGATAATACATAATAGATTAACTAAAACAGTGATCTGGTATATAAAATTTCATTATGAATTTTAAGAGTGCAGTAAATATAAGTGGATTGTACACTTTTTCTATACTTACAATTTATCTATTAAAGGAAGGCAGCAGATTACAAAAAGACTGGCGATTTTAAAGGAGATTAGGAGAAAGAGTTCAAAATCTAAAGATATTAAATCTAGATATTGAACTGTAAACTGACAAAAATTACTTGGATAATCTTATTTAACAGGGAAAACATATGCTAATAACTTGAAGCACAGATTTACTCATTAAAATTTGGTGAGAGAGAAGATATAGGCATTCTTTCTCTATACAACTGCCTCATATATTTTGAAGAAAGGCAAAGAAACATGATTGAAAACAGTCACATAGTGATGTGGGCACAGAGAGGCTTAAAATATAAAGATGAAGGTAGAACTGTGGGACTTCGTAAGACCCAAATATAGTAAATACTCTGAAATCCCAACAATTTCAGGAGTCAGGATACATACTTGAAATGACAGACCACAGACCAAAAATAATTGGTATAACAAAAAAACCCAAAAAAATCCAAAAAAGTAAATGGATTATATTAAGCAAAAGCCATCCTTATGAATGACCAGTAAGAGCAAGCAAACCTGAGACCTTTGAATGTAGCCAAAGACTATAGTTAGGAAATCAAGAATATAAATTCTTAAATTGAAATATTTATGCCCCCTGTCTCCAAAGTGATATTCACAGCTACCTGATCTTTACTCGCCTTGGAACACAGTGGTTGTTGTTACTAACAGAGGCAGATTATTTTTTTCAGGTAGAAAATTAATTTGGTTTTGGGTGCTTTGCCAGATTGCAAATCCCAAACAGATTGACATAGCATCCAAGGAGATTTATTCAGGTTCTATCAAAAGATTAAGCAATGTCCACATGATTAGAATAGTGTTCCACAGCTACTTTTTAATGGCTGTATGGCTGAATCTGCTGGAAAGAGGAGACAGACCACAGGGACAGTAAACTGCAAATATCCAGCAATTAGATCACTATAAATAGTATATTTGGAAAACTGAAGTTGCTACTGTTTAAAAAAATTGTCCTGAATTTGGGAAGACAATGCCTGAGTTCACATCTCAAATGTATTTTCTCTCAAAAAAAAATGAGAATTATAAACATTTCCTTTCAGTACAACTCAGTAAGTTAGTTTAGTATTTCTATCTTACAATGAAATTACATTCTGTTCTGTGTTTAAAACAGTTGAAATAGATTACAATCTGGTCAGTAACAAATAGTTCTAGGTAGTGTGTTGTAGAAAACACCAAACCTCATCAGAACCACAGGCTTTTTCATTCTATTCATTATATGATTTCAAGAACTGGACAATTAAGCACAACCTTGAACTCAGGACAAATGCTGCCTTCGTGACGCTCTGTTCTGTTTATAATATATTCAGTGATGCAGTTCAAACCAGACTTTTGCTTATGATCAGCAGCTATTGACCTCTCAGAGACTCAAATCCTCCTCTGAAGACAAAAAAATACTTTTGTGTAGATAGGACTTAAAATGGCATATTTTTACTTCTCCCCAACACTGAAGAGTGTTGGAGTCCCCCAGGGATCAGTACTGGGTCCAGTCCTGTTCAACATCTTCATCAAAAACCTGGATGAGGTGACAGAGTGTATCCTCAGCAAGTCTGCTGATAATACAAAACTGGAGGATTGGCTGATTCACAGGAAGGCTGCGTGGTCATTCAGCAAGATTTGGACAGACTGGAGAGCTGGGCAAAGAGGAACCTAATGAGGTTCAACAAGAATAAGTGTAGAGTCCTGCACCTGGGAAGGAAGAATAATGTGCACCATTACAGGTTAGGAACTGACCTGCTAGAAAGCAGTTCTGTCGAGAAGGACCTTGGAGTCCTGGTGGACAAGTTATCCATGGGGCAGCAATGTGCCCTTGTGGCCAAGAAGGCCAATGGTATCCTGGGTTGCATTAAGAACAGTGTGTCCAGCAGGTCGAGGAAGGCTCTCCTCCCCCTCTACTCTGCCCTAGTGAGACCACATCTGTGGTCTTGTGCCCAGTTCTGGGCTCCCCAGTTCAAGAGGGACAGGAATTTACTTGAGAGTCAGTCCAACAGCAGGCTATGAGGATGATTAAGGGACTGGAACACCTGTCTTATGAGGAAAGGCTGAGAGACCTGGGGCTGTGAGAGGGGATCTTATTAATGTATACAAATATCTGAAGGGTGGGTGTCAAGAAGGAGGGGCCAATCTTTTTTCAGTCATGCCCTGTGATAGGATGAGGGGCAATGGATCCAAGCTAGAGCACAGGAAGTTCCACCTCAACAGGATGAACTTCTTTACTGTGAGGGTTACGGAGCACTGGAACAGGCTGCCTGGAGAGGTTGTGGAGTAGCCATCTCTGGAGACTTTCAATACCTGTCTGGATACGTTTCTGTGTGACCTGCCCTAGATTCTGTGGTGATCCTGCTCTGGCAGAAGGGTTGGACTTGATGCTGTCCAGAGGCCCCTTCCAACCCCTAACATTCTGTGATTCTATGAAGATTAACATCTTCTGAGAAAACATAAAAATCATTTTATCATAAAATTACAGTCAAAACCATCTTGCATTATTTTACAAGCTGAATTCCTGCATTGTTGAACAACAGTCAATTCATTGATGTTCAGTATTTTACTAATTTTCACTATTTTACCCATTTTATTTTCTGTAGTCCTTAAAATTTAGGTACCTATGTCTTAACGTTTTTTCTAAATATTTATGCATAGAATGACTCATTAGAACATTTAAGTAGGCTCAAAAAAAGGACTTTTGTATTATTGATAAATACTTTTTTTCAAAATGGTAAACAAAAGAGCTTAAGTAAGCAGAAACAAGTGCAAAATAAAACTTGTCCACTAAGTGATACCTTGAAAGTTCGCTGATATTTAAAACGACCGTCTTAAAAATGGGATATGCATATAATCTATTAACTTTACTAAAAAAGTCCGAGTACATCAAGCTACGTCCCACACTGTCTTTGTAACCGCTCTTGGTACGGTCGGTCTCCCTCCCCGACTCTCTGGTGCTCTACTTCTCTCACTGATGATCAAAATCTTTGAGCTCCCTCTGCTGCCTCGGTTATGTATAACACAGTAACGAGTTACAGACAAAAAACGGGTTAAAAAAAACCCCTGGATCAGCCGCAAAATATCCAGGCGCCAACTTTGTATTACCACACTTCATAGTTCTCAGAAAGAAGGCAGAGGTTAGGTTGTCCGTGACCAATGGGAACTTCCAGTGTGCAGCACGAATCAGCTTTCAGGCAAGCAGATTCTCTTAAACTCTGAGAGACAGCTAAGCCGAGCCAATCCAGGTCAAATGGCTTCTTGTAAATTTTAGTTTCTTTTTTTCTTTTTTTTTTTTTTTACATTCATTTCAACTTATTTTGAGTATGGGTTACAGGTATTTCATATTACCTTTCTTTGTCTCAAAAGACAGGTAAGATGGTTCATAGTGGGGAAAAGGCATGTCACCTATTGCTAGGAAGCTCTGATTCTAGTTAAACCTACATAATTTTAAGTGATCATATGAGAAGCTTAATTTATGTCATGTATGCTCTGAGGAGGCAGAAAAAAAATAAATACCATCGTTTAAAAAAGCGCTTAAATAAACTTTTGTCCGCAGCATCACTTAGGGTCTAGCCTTGCCGATCACAGAATCCCCAAGGCTGGAAATGACCTTTAAGATCATCAAGTCCAGCCTATGACCAACACCACCACACCATCTAGACCATGGCACTAAGTGCCACATCCAGCCTTGTGGCTTTGTGTTATTGAGCCTAATGGTAGTACTAGATTGTGTATGTCTCAGCAAGATTCACAAAGTGAGGATTTCACACTCATCCTCTAGCCAAGTAAAATGCTTTGCACATATAGAGAAAAAACCTAGGTCTAGTCTTTCATTAGTCACATATTGCTATTATTATTTTTCTCATAAGGATTTAGAAATCTTAAAGAATAGCAGGAGAGTAAAAAAATGTGGAAGGCAAGAATAAAATTAATATGTCATTATATGAAATGAACATAATATTATCTACATAAACATCTGAAGTTTTTTATTTAAGATAATAGCAACGTACCTAAGCACACTTAACCTTAAAAATCTGACAAATCTAATGGATTGCTTGCTTATGTAAAGTTAAATGTATATTGTCAATATGGGAACCATATCCTACAGGAAACCAAGGAATTTTCTTATTGGTGCTCTGGAAGTTAAATTTGAGGTTTTATCACAACATCCTCAGAAGTTCCTTACAGAGTTTCTCTTTGTGGCTCAAGCTATTCTTAGCTTGTATTTGCACTGTCTCCCCTAATGCTACAAGATTTCCTCATTGTTAAGGGCAGTCACATAAATCGTTGGCAATTACCAACAACAACAAAAAAAAGAGATTATTCAGTTTTACAGGGTGAGAGTAACATCAATGCCAACATTTTCAGCTACAAATGTTCAGAGACAAAATGCTGAATAAGTGAAGCAAAGTCTACAGAATATAGTCTACAGGCTATGGTGCAGATAGTAGGCCACACCAAAAAGCCCCCTTTTATTCTGTTAAATATGACTGACCAACTTCCTTAAGATTTTTTGGGTTTTCAAAGTCAGGAGCAACACTTTGATCTTAATTCAAATGTACAGTAATATTTACTAAGTATGTACTAATATGCTTAGCATAATGCATGTGCTAAAACTGCATTGAAAGGGACACTGAGAGATGTAATGGCAAATGACAACAGTGCAGACAATTAACACATTTGAAAGCATATGTCTGTTATTTGTTCCTGCCACATTTTTGCTGATGGGTATTTCTTGGCTCAGTCTGAAAAGAACTGTGTTATCCTGCATGTTGTTAGGAAGCAGGTGATAGATCTTTCTGTGCTTCAGGCACTAATGACATTATATTACTTTTACGAATGAAATGTGCTTTTACCCTACATTTACCCGTTTTTAAGCCATCATAATTACTCTCTTTTCGTGAGTCACAGCCCTTTAAATTCATTAGCTTCATCATTCTTCAAGTGAGCATTTCTGTTTATGTTCTATCTATTCTACGTTGTCTTAAAATAGAGTACTTGAAAGGAATGTTCACTTGTATACATTGCAAACCTTAATGCTGAAGAGTTTTACCACGTTTTTCATAAATGAATCATTTAGTTAATTGCCTCAAATACAAGTAAATAATCCTTCCTTTGGTGAAAATATACTGAAAGAATCCAATGTAATTGATATAGCAATGTGTTAATAGAGAAGTGAAAGGCATAAATATCTAAATTTCACAATTTTTATTTCAGATGATTGATCATGCAATAAAGGCCACTTTACAGTTTCAAAATTACAAAAAAAAAAAAACGCTCAATTTTTTTCCTATTTGAAAACTGACTCCCTTCTGTTAAGGCACAGAGAAGTCAACAGATTGGTTTTATGAGTTTGGAAGATGGGTTATTGAACATCCTTTATTTTATCATAAATTTACCTCTGCCACCCGGAGCCTGGGTCTATGAGTCAGGAGTAGGCAGAGGTTTATCTAGTTCTAGCAGATCTGCAGCTGTCCAGTTTGCTACATGAGCAGATTAATCCAAGCAAATCCCTCTGTCAAACCTGCATTCTAAACAGCATCACATCACTCTCCACAGGTACAGCATCTGTTTTCCATATTGTATGGAAATTCTATAGGATGCAATGACAGTGTGGTCAAAAAAGCACATTGCAATGTATAAAGCATATGAACTAGCAAAAAATACCACCATTTGTTTTCTGCTGAAATCTCTAGAGTGCAATTTTACCTAATAACAGTGTAGTTGCCTGAGAAAATTTGGCAAAAACAGTAAGGTTCTTGTTTTCAGCTCTCAAAACCTGCCACTTCTAGATATCCTTTCGAGGATTTATGAAGACTTGAAACTTCCTTTATAAAAGGAACTTTTTCCATGCAGTTAACATCTCTATATTCACTGTGAAGTTATAGTCTAGAATAAGTGATACTGTAATGATGAAAAGCTGCTTGAAATAGTTTTGGACATTTTTTATATCTTTTAGATGAAAGCACTCTCACAGAGGATCCAACTCAGTTGTTAGTGTTCATTTGCAGTATTAATGGGAACTTTAAAGTGATACAAGAACTGGAAAGGACTATATTCTGTGCATGAACAAGTCATAGAAAAGTTAGAGAGATAACAGAAAATCACCAGTCCTGGATCCAGCGTTGGCTAGCCAGAGGGGGAGAGTTGGTGTCAGTGAAGCTCCCCTGTTTTATAGACCTAGCATGATTGAGTCGTGAGACTGAGCAGCTGGAGTGGACCTCTGCCCCCTTTGACCCTCGATGTTGTTGTTATCTCAATCGTTGTATATGCAGGCCTTAGGCCATATGCAGGCCATCAAAGTTGTCTTCATCCTGTCAGACAAGCCTTTTGGGATGCAAACGAGGGTTTTCAATGAAGTTTTCACACCACTTCTCCCAGGTGCGGGTCCCGGTCCCGAGAGCTGATCCCTCACACAGGTGGAGACTGACAGGAGGTTTTCTCATTTCAAAGCAAACTGCTCTCTGCTGACCCTGTTTTTGTGGTCCCTGAAGATGGGGTTCCGTACCTACAAATTTAATTATTTGAAGAGGCCTGTGTGCAGATTGTTGAAAAGCAAACTCTTTGCCATTGCATAAATCCATAAATGTGTTTATTAATAAACAACAGCAACAACAAAATGTCAAATGTTGAATAAAATCTCCAAAATTCTTTATGAAAAACAACACACCATTTATAATTCCAGCTGCCACACAAAACGTGGAAAATACTCCACTACCTCAGGACCAGTGCTGAAAGCTGAGTGGCTTTACCCACTCGTTGGAACTGGGCATCTACAATATCTCTCTTAAGCTACCACCAGACGCGTGCATTATCTTCTACTTTGACATGTAGTCCTGGGAGAAATGTCAAATCAGGTATACAACTATCTATACCAACCTTAGGTCCCAATTCTGTAAATCTTTTAGAGCAGGTCAATCAGAGATTGTTTCATAAGTCTAGGGGACAGGCAGCAGTGGTAGTTTTACACTTATATGCTAGGCAATGTTTTCTTAAATTCTTACTTACAATATGAGATACCTACCATCGTGCCTTAGACAGATGTTTTATCACTTGACTCCACCCAGGAGGGGGAATTTGGAAAAGGAAAAGAGACCTGTGGGTGTTAGTGAAAACAGATTTAATAGAATAATAATAATTAACTAATATTAACCCCAATACTAATATAAGAGACAAAGTCATACTTAGCTCCAGATAAGAGTTGTGAGATGTGCTTTCCTAGCAGTGAATGCTGAATACCCACACTTCCAGCATGTGAGAACAGAACGGTCACAGCAAGTGGAGGAGAAGGCCTCAAGGACAACAGACAAGACAGACAGGATCCTCCCAGGAAGGCAGCCATGGTTGAAACTCCCAAACGTCTCCACAGCCTTCCAGATTTATAGTGAGGTTGAAGTTCATGGTATGAAATACTTCGGTTGGGCTTGGGCCAACAGCTTGGGCCAACTGTCCTGGGTTTCTCTCCACCCAACGCACTGCACCTGCATGGCTCAAAACTATGCTTGACCTTGGTCACTACAGAAACCCACACACCACAGCTGGGTATAGATGAAAATAAGGCATCTTGTCTTTTTTGTTCTCACAGAATTGGACTCTGCAGCCTTTCAAAACTACAGATTTTCTGAAGAGAAAAATAATAATAACAATATTATTATTGTTGTTGTGTTGTTATTGTTATTATTACTATTGTTCTGCTGAAAGCGGGGTCCTTTACCTGGTGTGCAAGAGGCCAATCCACACACACAGGCAAGATATTTGCTTTAATATCCAGTCCTGTGCAGAAAAGGGAGCAGGGTGGTATTCCACAAAGCAAGCTATGTTTTGAAAACACGAGTGCTACTTTTATACCCAAAAAACATAAGAACTTTATCTCTAACATTATTCTATCACTCACAAACACAATTAGTCAACTAATTCCTCGTTTCCATTTAAAGTGCCAATGCTCAAAGAGAAAGGGGCTTGTTGTTAGCAGGGGTCCCTCTAGCCTGTGGACGTGAATTTTAGTATGCTAATGGCTCATTAATATATTAATACGGTGATTTCACTAACTCAGTGTTTTTCTCTGCAGTGCTCAAGGCTGTAACCAAGATAAGCTGTGGGGAGTACTGCTTTCCATCCCTTTCATCTGTCATCTAGCTATTGACTACTCAGGGCATGTTTTTCTCTCCTTTGAATCTGGTTTTGTGTAATTCTTGTTATTTAGGCCCCGTGTTTATTCTGCGTATCCCTTATGTTCTCTTTTATGTGATTTTTTTCCCAAATATGATTTTTTCCTAAATTTTACTTATTTCAATTAATAACTGACATCACTGTAGGAAATAATTTTCTCATTCTCTCTGGTACATTAACAAACAGATTTTACAAAACACTTTGGAAAGCTGAACAGCTCAATTTAAAGACACCAAATTTTCTGTTTCTCCATAGTCACATATTGCAATTATTAGGATCAGAAGACTGGAAGTAACCTTCTACATCATCACTCCAAGCCCTTGCCACAGGAGACAATTTTGCTTTATAATCCTATTCATCACCTGTTCTAATGCTGTCTAAAACCCAAATGGTTTCATTACATGCCAGCCCTTATGAAAGGTTCATCCAACAACTTTTATCTCTTAATTCCAAGTGACACTCAGCCTTTAGCCAAGTGTTTCTATCCTGTGTTTACCTACATCCATCTGATCTGGTCCTAGAAAAAGCTGGAGAAGTTCACAACTTTTATTACCTCTTTCCTCTGTTTGCTTCCATGGATTCCTGTTTCTCTGACTGGTCTTTTTCACTTAACTGAAAAGCTAGGACTTATACAGCACTGCACTATGAAAGTCCATGGCATTACTCTCATCCCCTTCAGCATTTTCTTACTTACATTTATATTTCTGTATTAGTCTTTTCAATCTGTTTGAATAGTAGCTATCAGGTTAGCTGTTGCTAAAAGTCTATACCCTGCTATAGCAATTGCAGCATTACCTAGAAAAATCTCTGAAGGTAACTTATTTGCAAGCTGAGATCTACTCAGTCACTATTGTAGAAATTCTGAGGATATGTGAAAACAAGATTGTGGCATCACTATATGGCTCTGTTCACATCGTATGAGGTATGCCATTTATAAAATCTCATCTTTTTGCTGCAATCACACAAGAAGATTAATTCAATTGAGGTTTTGATTATGTAACACTCATTAATTTATAAGGACACAGATATCAATGTAAAGACTTTGTTAAAAAAATCAGAATTATAGGACAAAATAAATAATTTTTCAAATATCTTTACTGTAGCTGCCTCATGATGTATATTTAAGCAATGGAAATTAATCTTATCATGATATATGGGGATTTTGCCCTTAACTCCCATTACACTAATAGGAGTTAAGTCCATAAATCCCCATCTAGCACTGTAAGAATGTAGCCTTTCTCTCTCGTTTTTGCATGAACCTGCAATTAACAGAAAGAAAAGCTACAGTCAACTTTAGAATAACTGTTAAATGAACCTCAATTAAGAAAATAAAGGATTTTCAGATTGTCACCTTTGTTCCTAATTTCTGTTCTTGAGTCTAGTAAACATATGCTGGAAAAGCTCTCCAGTACAAACACTTTACATGAAGTATTAACCTTTAAATTATTTCCTTGAAGAAGTTTGAGTTACTTTGACATAATGTAAAAATTCCCTTCTGCTCTCCTGTCTTCATTGTATTCTGAATACTTGGTACTTCATGCACTCTGAGTGTGCACTTCTAATTACATTAGCCAAAGTAATCACACAACATGAAAGCGCTGGGCACTCAGATTTTTTATACCTCACACCCAAACTGCAAAGACATATCCTAAGTCACATCCAAAAAGGTTGAAACCATTTTATCATAGTTTAAAATTAAACAGTAAAATGACACAGTTTATTAAAAGAGCTTGTAAGAATTTGTTTTCTACTTAGCCTTTTTCCTTTTCCAAAGAGAGTACACAGCATACTATTAAATATGGTCATTAACAGCTGGGAGAATAATAATATAAGCAGTCTTTAAATTGCCTCATCTTTCAGACAGTAGATTTATTTTTCAGTTAATAGCTTTCCAAAATGTAAATGTATAGTAACATGAAAGTTAATTTATTGGCATAACAGGATTATCTAAAGAAGATTTCTAGACTGCTTTCCATCTACAAACATGGTGTGCTACAATATGTGGGCTCTCTCACAATACTCCTTTAGGTGCTCTATCCTCTTTTATAGATTTAAATTGAATGAGGGTTTACCTATTTGACTCCTAGTAGGATTGAAGAGATAGAATACTGAACATTTAATATTTCTAGTCAGTCTTTATTAGTTCCCTGCTTTACAATATATTTTTCCTTATTTTTGTGAACATTATGAAACTGGCTACTGTACTGTTTCAGAAAACTGAATACATAAAATGCATAATTAGCATGCCTTGATATAATGTATATTAAATAGAATATGTGATATATATGTGTAAACACTTTTTACAGTATATATTTACACTTCACACTGGTTAACCCTTTCATTCATTTTGAATATTTTTGCTGCAATTTTTAAATATTTATACTAGACCTTACAGTGTAACAAAACCGCTTCCCAGTTAGCAAAATACAGGGAAAATGTTTCAGATTTGTGCCTGTTCTGGTATGACTGTAGTATTACAAACCACAGTATATAAGATCTGTCAAAATAAGGTTAGGATTGAATTTTCAGTGAATAACCTCTGCTTTCACCCTCTTCATCCCAGCTGTAGTGGAAGCCCATGAACCTGACATTTCTTCTTTATTCCTGTCCACTTGTGTAGACCTACATGCACTGGTTCACAAAGTTAATTTCTTCATGAAAGGAGCAGGTTATCAAATGAATACTGAAAGGAGTTTGTGCCTGTTCAACTCTTTTTTAGCTGCCTAAGTGCTTCTAGTGGTTTTTGAGATGGCCTTAATAATCTCTAATTAATTACTTTTTAAGAGTAAACATCCTAGCTATTAACTAGATTTGATTTTTTATATGACAACAGAAACAGAAATTCAGTCACTGATACTGATAATGAACCAGGAATAAACCCAACACTATAATTAACTAAACCTGTCAATTTTTCAATGTTTCCATCCTAAACCCTATGGAAAATAACTAGCTTTTGTAGCTCATTGTTGAATTAAATGGATTTTGCATGTTTTGTAATTAAGACAAGGAAGTCAGAGCAAAAAAATTAAGGAGTCCTCACAGAAACTACTGCCTATATTCTTCTTTTAGTTGTGTAACATTAACAGAGCCCATACAACTCCAGAATCCAAGGTTATGAAAGCAGGTGACAAACCTAGGAAATGCACTTGGTTCATGAGTAGTGTATATATGTATCTGCTGGATTCTCCATTTTGATTTTGTAAGGGAATCTGAGAAGTATGATATTAGAGGTAGCAATTTTGAAGTCCTAGTTTCAGCTAGTTCTTTGCCAAGTAATTCTAGTTCTATTGACTTCAATATGAACACTGCTGAACAGTTATGGGAACCAGGTTCTGCAAAGAAATTAGGCAAAATTTAAACAAAACTTTAACAAAACTGTTCACGGGAAACCCATCTGGACCTTTCGTAGTTCAGAAATGCAAAAGTAGCAAACAAAACCAAACAACAAACTAAAACAAGCACACAAAAACCCCTAAAAGATGAAAAATATTAATGAGCACCTTAAAATCTGCTTTTATACATGCATGGACAAAGAAGGCAAGAGTTCTTCATGCAAAATCCATCAACAATCTTTTCTGAATAGCTCAAATAATTTCCTAAAGCTTCCTGTGATCAGAGGCAAGTTAGCCCTCACTCAAATCCCCAAACCATCTGGTCTGTCCTACTTAATAGGGAGGGTAAGAGCACTCACCATTTTCAAAGTAGTCTAGGATTAAAGCTTTTATCTAGGAACCAATAGGCCTTACTGCTCGTCCTCAGCCTGAAAGGGCTCAAATCTAGAGATCCTAATCACTAACAAAATGCTTAGCCACATAACTTGAGGCAGGACAAGACAGGAAAGCTTTCTTCGTGTATGGAACTGCATACTTGCCCTGATACAGCAAAATTGTCACAGGATTAGAAATAAAAATTGCAAGAGGAAGGCTTTCTCCTAAGGCCACATTGATAAAGACATTAATTTCTGAGGAGGAATCCTCTGGTTCTGGAAAATTCACAAAGTTGCTCTTACTGAGGGAGTGGCACAGCACTGCAGTTGCTCACAGCAACCTTATGGGTTCTGTAATTCAGAATGAGAATAATAAGGTCAACCTTTATTTTACCCACTGCCAAAATCTGTTCTGGAAAGACAGCTTCCACCTACAGGATTATCCAGGAAGGATTCTACAAGTCAGACAAACTCTTTATCATAATCAATAGCATATCAATATCGTTTCTTTTAGTGAATGCCTTACAGATATTCAGTACAGAAAGGCATGTTCTTAGGGATGTTTTGCATTAGTCAGATCTTGTTACTCTGACACAGATTCGATGTATCAAGTAAAGCTAAGTACTCAGCAATCAGTTTAAATCAGAGTTAATTTCTCTTTAGCTGGTATGGTAAATCTCTGACAGATTGAGGAGTTACACATAATAGTGGAGCATGGAGTCTGTCACGAGTTCTTTTCACTCATTAATTGAGCTGCCATACAGCATAGATACATGCACTAGCCTTGCTGCAGTTCATACCCATAGTAACGTGAAGACGTAATACAAAATATAAAAGAGTTCCCTTTTTGTGATGGTTAATTATGCCAGTGAAAAGATCACCGAAGTTTATTAGCAGAAGCAAAGAGATGAGCCATTTCAGTCCAGCCTAAATTTACTGGTAATTAAGGATACTTTTGTCCTTAGATGGCGACCAAGTCCTCAATCAAGTCATAGTGCAAGACCTTTGTACTACTAATTTAAAGGAATCAGACTTTTCACAGAACTGGATATCCTGTTTAGTCCAATATAATCCTTTTATGCACCTCCCTATATATATTCTTTTTTCTGATAATGCATGACTACAGATGAGGTCTCATAATAAATAATCTCAGTAATCATTAAATCCAACAGGTAAGGATGAGGAAATACAGGGGAATCCTTGAGATTGCACAAACTATACTTACATTTCTCAAATGTCAAGTGTGAATTTCAAGGGTCTTCTCCTGTTTTGATTTTGCAATGACATTGGTAACCTGCATGCAAAATAAACTACCAATTTGAGGCACTTACTTAAATTTAAATACTTGAGTTTCTATGCTTGGGAAATTCATCAAAGGTATATTAAAATCATTAGCTGAGTAACTTTTGTTCCAATCTGAAATTTTCAGATATGCAAAGGAAAACTAAGAAAATTCCATTAATTTACTCAAAGTAATTAGGTTACCGAAAGTGCAGCCACAGTGCTTGGGGCCAGTGAACAAATTTAAAATGAAAATATGTTACTAGCACAAAGTACCAATATGCCACAGGGCATCCTGTCTAATTATACTAATGAAGAGGGCAGTAAAAAGCATGTCAAGTTGCATGTTTTGCAGAGACTGAGACAGCAACATTTGAAAATCTCACCAGCAAGAAATAAAACTATTAACGTGTTCTGTAACATACTAGATTTTCATGAACAGCCATGAGAAGCAGAAAGCAAACTTGAGAGAGGAGACAATTAATGACAATCCAACGAGCATCCATATTGTGCTACCTTTGTATTAGTGTAACAAAACTGAAAATCATCCTTCACTTTTTGTGAAATCTTCTCTGATGGTTTTCTAAAGTAAAAAGAATTAATTGTTCTATCTATGGTAAACCAGGAAAATACATGTTACAAGGCAAAAAACTCATCTTAGAAACTGGAAAATAAACAAGTTAGTATTAGTTTTTACTGCTGTCCCATAGCAGTAACAAGTTTAGTACTATGCTGGTTTGTGCAGCATTCACATTAAAATTCAATTATTTGGTTAAAAAGGCAGCATTCAAAACTTAAGAGAGCAGGTGATATGCAATGCTCAAATGAAGGGCATATTTTTTAACTTTGCTTTTATATATCCCTCTTTCACATCTAGAAGGATTCCACATACAATGCATATTAAAAATGCATTACAGAAACCATTGATAGTTAGGCAATTAGTATCTTGAGGATGTATGCAAAAGTTTCCATAAAGCAGTCTAGCTATATTCTGTATGCTATGGGAATATAGCTTTATCTGTGTCAGTATAATGAAGAAGAAAACAACATATTCTTTAAGTATTTTAGGTTTCACTGGGTGCTGGAAATTGCTAATCAAAATGTTAGTACTGGCATCCATAGTGGCCTCAGCCTCAGCATGGACAGAAAAGCACATCTACCTGATCTCAGATTTTTGTTTTATTGAGCCCTATGAAGCAGATGAACAGTATCTTGACCCTCTAAGAAAGTTCAGCCCGTGGCTAAGAGTTTCCAAGGACCATGGAACAAGTGCAGACCCATAAATCAGTCTCATTCTGTAGAATGAGTGTAGATTCCTCCATTTTTCTTCCTCAATTTTCCATGTTCCTCTCAAATTTCTGCTATGTATTCTTCACCTGTTCTACTTTATACATATAACAAGGCCCTTACTCTATAAGTAATCCCATTCATAAACTCATCATATTTTACAGAGAAAAGTAAAATAGACATACTTCAGGTTATACAAATAAAAAGGTAAAGCTTGGGATTTGCTGAGGTGCACACAAAGTCCTGAGAGGTGCAGCGCTCACACCCGTTGCCCCAGTTCTAGTGCTGTTTCCTTCAGTGCAACAATCCCACGTGTTGGGACTGGCAATAGAGCTGTCACAGCTCCCACATCCTGCTTCTTCCTGTTTTGTTTTTTTTTTATTTTATACAGGAATTGGGAAGAGGAACTAGTACTGTGTGGTATTTGGGATACCATGCAAAGAAACAAGGATATTTCAGGGGGTATTATGTCCTCTTGCTGCATGGAAGACACAAAAAGCTCAGTTCTATGAACACTGAAGCACAAGATTGTCTAAGAGTTTTGGCTTACTTCAGGAAAAAAAAAAAAAAAAAAAAAGCAGCTTGTTTCTACATCTGTTAAGTATCCCTGGCTCTGACTTCATCATGCTGTGGTACTAATTATGAAATATACCAACAGTTTTTCTTAAGAATTTTTTCTGGTTCTTGAGACTATCACTAGAAGCCATAGAAGAAAAATTTCTTTCATTCCTTTTTTTTAAAGGGAGGTTATCAAATTATTTAACAATTTTTTTAAAGCAATTGATTAACAAATCCTATGCTTTTTCCACCTGGCATTTAATGTTATATGCTTCCATTTGGCCAGAGAGACTTTTTAATATCTGCTGAAAACAATAATCTGAATTAATTTCATTCCCCAGGTGTAGTTTCCACTTACTAGTTTTGTCTTGGAAAGTTATAAGGTTATATGAATATAAAATCCTCTACTGGGATACACAGTATTTTCTGATTATCAGGCAAAAAATGCATGGTAAGCATATTTTTAATACATTTGGCTAGCCTTTTTTAAGCTGACTAATTAAATTAACCAAAATAGCAGGATGCTGAAGATTAAAAAAAAATGTTTCTCATGAGTAAATGTTGCATATTGAGGTTCCTGTTGTCCTTTATTATTTCTTCTGGCATGATTCTCACAACTATATGCCTGCATGTTTCAAGTTTCATAAGACCAAATATTGATATGACACTGGAATTTTAACAGTACCCACAATTTCTACACCTATAGGTTTTTAACTAGTTATTCTAACCATTAATAACTATTACCCATAGTTATTGGCCAAATTGTATCACTCAGTCTTCAACGTTTCATTTCCCTTTCCGACTTAAAAGTTTTCTTTTAAAAATTAATTTTCATTGTCTTTTTTTCCAAGAAACAGGTGATGCCATATTACTTCTATTACTTCTATTACATGTCACATACACTCTTGACAACCAGCTCCCATTTCCATTCTGCACCTAACATGTCTTTGTTTCTGTTTATTTTTACCTTCTTTCATTAATGTAGTAGTGCAAATAATGAGGAAAATAATACTATTACCAATAGAAGTGTAGTCCCTATGTACTTATGCTCAGTGTCTTCTCAGTTCTTGAGATAATGTAACAAGATGCTAATATTCACTTTTATTTTAAAAAATAAGTTCCACCTTTCAGAGTGGTAAAGTTTTAAGAAAGTGTGCAACCATAAAACAACATTGTCTCTGACAGAGAGTATATACAACTCCAAAAGGACTTCCAGAAGTTTGAAGCACTTCACTTGTCTTTTCTAGAGAAGCACTCTTGACTGTCTGTAGGAATTAAGGTGACTCCACTTGTACCTAAGCTAATTTATCATAAGGACTCATATAATCTCCACCATATATGAACAGAGAAGGAACATGTGTCCTCCTCAGACAGCTGTATGGCAAGTTTCTGCTCACACAATTTTCAATAGGGAACTGAGGCACAGGAAGTCTAAGTGATAGGTCTAAAATATGTAAGGACTGGAGAGAGAAAAAGAGATATTTATTGAAGTTCCCTTACAGTGGGACAGATTCTTACTGCCTAAGGGAGGGAAGTGGGAATGCCCCTGCCAGGAGTTAGGCAGAAAAAGGTAATTCCATAAAATTCTGTTTATGCTTCTCTCATTTTGATTTCAAGAAAAAGCTACTGTAGGGATAGAGTTCTATGGGGTAATATGAGCTGTGCACCGAGGCTGGATTTCCTTAGCTTGCTATTTTTTCAATTACCCTGAAATGCGTCTTTATTCTAATCCATTGTGTCCCCACTAACACAAATAGGTATCATGCTGGCATTCAGCGAAGTAATTCTTTTGTCATCCACAGATGGACAGAGGATTACATGGCTAAGAAATGAAATAAAAGCTAAATCCCCATGCTTTATAAAGCTTTGCTTGTTTCCTCTTTCATTCAGGATTACCGAGTGAACATCTTTCTCCGTCAGAATTGGAACGATCCACGCCTTGCATACAGTGAATATCCAGATGACTCTTTAGATTTAGATCCATCCATGCTGGATTCAATTTGGAAACCTGATTTGTTTTTTGCTAATGAAAAAGGTGCCAACTTTCATGAAGTTACAACAGATAATAAGTTGTTGCGAATTTTCAAAAACGGAAATGTACTTTATTCCATCAGGTGAGTCTCTAAACAAAATTTTTTTTCAGATGGAAGCTCAAAAATGTATCTAAGAATTGCTAAGAGGTATCTTCAGTCAGGCAGAACTATCACTGAAGTAGCTGTAAGTTTTGAATACAGAACCTTACTGTTGTTAGTGTTCATTGTTGATACTAAAATAGAAAATGATCCCTCATTAAGCATGCACAGAGTAAAAATAATAAGAAAAGTATTTTCCCATTTTAAAGTACAGATACTGAGCGTAGAGGAGCTAGGACACTTGCACAGAGCAAAGAATATTATGATCTGAGCTGGCCTATGTAGTAGTTTCACATGCTGTAACCTCCAATGTCATGACCATCAAATGTTATTTCTTTTCCACCTTTTTGGATATTGCAGTTGCACTTCAACATGGAAACATGACCTGTCTGAGGAAGTATGACATTTAAAGAATAGTTTTCTTACTGCTGGAGATGGAGAGAAAAGTGGAAAGTAAACTTTTGAAAAGGTTTAAGAAGCTGTAAGCAGCAATCATAAGTATTAACAAAATCTAGTTATCCTACTTCTTTTCTCTTCTTTTCTCCCCACTTTCCCTTTATTACTACAAACATTAGTAGGCATTTTGCTGCTATCTTCAAAAACCTGATGAGAGACACATTGAATATAAATATAGTAATGCCCCATTAGACATACAGTGACCTAATTGTGCAAAATGCTACACTTTTAAAAATACTTACACCTTTTGCCCACTCAGTGTTTTGCTTTGCATGCTTTTACAATACTGCATTAATGGGTAATTGGACTTTTTGAAGAAACAGTTTGTATACAAAGAGAAAAACAAAACAAAACAAACAAACACAAACAAACAAAAACATTTGGACTGCCTGGGTGTGTATCAGTGGCAAGTGAGTCTCCCTACTTGGTCCATCCAGTGCAAGTGGGCAGTGTCTTTTCAAGCTTACACAGTGAGAAAGGGTTGGGTTAAAATTCTTATGAACATTTCATATATAAAAGGAGGTTAGTCTGCCAGACTGGGGACATAATAATTCTTCCAAGTCACAACATGCATTCTGTCACTAGAAACAGATGGAAAACAAGTAGAAAAAATTCTTTCTCCAGACGCAAGTACAAAGTAAAGCTAAATCGATGTCTGAGTCACCCTGAGAGGCACTGCCAGTTGCTACATTTTAATCAAATAGCTCTTCCCTGCCCTACTCCCTCCAGATACCTACAACACAGAGTACAGAGCCCACCACTCAACTGAAGCAAGTTTGAATTGCAACTTCAACAGAATTCAGACCAAGTTCATGGTCACATGAAATGGGGGAAAAATCAAACACGATAAACACTATAATTTTAAATTATAAAAACAAATGTTGTCTGTGAGGAAAGCAGATGCCAGATAGCTCCTGTCTTTCTTATGGAGCCAGAAATTTTTGTTGCTGTGATTTAATTAAGAACTATTACAATTTCTGAAACAGATTTAAAATCATACAACTCGCATCTAGTTGAGTTTTTATGTTAATATGAGTCAGCTAAGCTTTTGATGAGAGGAGACAACCTAATTGCTAATATGCTGATATTAAAGGAAAAAAAAAATATGAAGTTTTCTAAACTGGCTTTTTCCTTTCATTCCCCAATGTCTCCTTCTCCTATAATTGCATTGGAACAATTCAGACAAGAAAATGAGAAGGTTGCAGTTCCTGATCCAATGAATACTTAATATAAAATACCAAAATATTTACTGAAGCAAAAACTAAAATCCAGGTGCTTCTTCTTTGAAATTATTTGCCATGTTACTAGCCTACAGTCAGATTTTGCATTTAGAATCTTTTCTCTTAGCATAGGAATCCAGGATCTGAGTTCCCTTCTCAGACTCTTTTCCTTCAGCTCTGTCACTCTAAAAATAATTTATTGTATTGATAAAAAATGTAAAAATACCTCCTTTGCCTATAGGTTGCAAAGTATTTAACAGGACTAACATGAAAGACAGCTGCAGTTCAAAATTACAGGCACATTTCAGTCTACCATCACCTTTGTGCTGACAATTATGCACCTTGTTTTAGGACAATAATACATAAATTACATTGTCACCATGATTTGTAGCTGATATCTCTTATGAAATTCGTGGAAATCTGCGTAAATTTTATGTCAAGGATTTGAAATACTGTAACAGTATAATCATTTTCCTGTGGCACAAAAAAGCATACCATTGTTGCATTCCTTTAGACTTCCCATAAAGTTAGGCAAACCTATTGAAAGATGTGTTTTTCTGGAAGCCTGTAATAATTTTTGTCCACATTATCATACTAGGCTGAGTGAGTGAAATGTGTTTAGCTAATCTATATCTATTTTGAGAGCTTTCTAATGAAAAAATATTTTTTCCTTTTTTTGCTAATTACTTCCGCTGTTTTCATGCATTCTTCCTGTGCAGTTCTACAGCATTTTTGTGGTATATCTTTAATATTTTTTGTATTTTTTCAGATTGACTTTAATACTGTCCTGTCCGATGGATCTCAAAAATTTTCCAATGGATGTGCAAACATGTATAATGCAGCTGGAAAGCTGTAAGTTTCGGTAATATGTTATGCTATAAATACTTCTATATGGATTACAATAGCTAAGCAGGAAATAGAAAGACCCCTTGTAGTGGTACAAGAACAAATTTTCAAAAAAGAATCCTCTATTTTACCAAAAGAATCTGTGAAACATACATTTTCAAAGGAAGTGATTTTTCATCCATACTTGTACTGCAAGTCAACAGTTTGGTGTAAATCTAAAGGTACTGCTAAGCATTTAGCATTCAGTGACAGTTTACCTTTATGCAAAATTTATGCATATGGAGATTCACCATTAAGTCTTCCCTGTGTTCACACATTTAGGGGGCAGTAATATGGGAGAGCATCCTGGGAGCATGAGAATAACTTTAGGAAGTGTTTTGTGTGATTTATGTGACTATTCTGAAATTGATAGTAACTTGGTGTCCTTAAAAGACGGAAACAATGTGTACTGAGTCCCTCCTCTTCAGATTCCTGCCCTAGCTCTTCAACTGCATATCTGTTGTTTTTACCTAACCATCCTAGAAGGGATTAGGGAAAGGGTTTACTAGAGGGAGAACTGTAGAAGATTGCAGAACATGTATATGTATATGTATATGTATATGTACATGTACATGTACATGTACATGTATCTACATAGGGTATGCCACTTACACAGCCCTTATGCCCACA
This sequence comes from Hemiprocne comata, assembly GCA_020745705.1. Classification (NCBI taxonomy): domain Eukaryota; kingdom Metazoa; phylum Chordata; class Aves; order Apodiformes; family Apodidae; genus Hemiprocne; species Hemiprocne comata. Next base: position 39,416,318 of record CM036589.1, read on the forward strand.
GATGGGGCAGTGCCTTGGATCAGTGGAACACCCCCCAGAAAATCTTAGGAAGGGCAGTAGAGCCCTTGCATTATGAAAAGGAAGAAGTCCATACAAGGTTATCATCTAGCTGATGCTTTGGTCTAAGCTAACATAGGATATGTGAAGAGGAATGCATTACATTTTTGTTTTCCTTTTGATATGAAGTATTTGAGAATTCCCTTTCCCCTTAAAATGAGAGGACTTTTGTAAAGATTCCTAGAACGAAAATACTCCTAATGATGTGAAGAACAACAACAACAAAAAAAAAGCAAAACATTATTTGAGATTCCAGCAATCTGAAGTTTGTGAAAATTAATGCAGGGGAAAAATGGTTAAAGTACCCATCTTAATGACAGATAGAGATTTACAGTTTGAGAATCAAGAAGTAAAATAATTTTCTGCATATAGAATGAATATACTGCATTATATGAAATATATTACAGATCAGAAACACAACATACATAACCTGAATAAAGTATTTCTTGTTTGTTTTTTTTTTTTTCTACTTGAACAAAGTAGTGCCTAAGAAAAGGGGGAGGTAATTATCTACCAGTCAGTATGCCAGAACTGATTGTTGTATAGGTAATGGTATATTTTTACAGAAAATTACTAAATCTATCTTTCTTTACAGTAGACAGATGGTAATATTATAAAGCAGGCTTTCAATATGAGGTCAATATCTGAATCTGACAGCAGAAATTTTCTTGACTAAAATTCAGATATAATTATTTGCTGCAAATGTCAAGGAATGTGGGGCAATATTATATATTCAGCATTTAAACAAAACTACATGGCCAAACCAAGTGAACTATCGTACCAATAACATATGTAAGCTTTATAATTAATGTTACTAAATTAAAAGTTTGTATGAAGCAGTTGTATCAGAGTACATACAGATAGCAGGTATTTTCACTATATAGAATTATACTTCAAACAGAAAGTATCATAGTGTTTGACTGAATAAACGAAAGTGGTATTAAAAATTTTAATTTAAAAATTTAAATTATTTTTTTATAAAAATGTGTTTCAAAAGTTTTTAAATTTTTGCTTTAACAACTTGATAAAACTCAGCTGTATTTTTCCTCTCTTCCAGCCTTTGTGAGGACAGGTCAAAGAACAACTGAACACTCTTGAAAAAACAGGCATCTGTTTTGCTTTATAGAAGCTTTGCAGGAGCTCACAATTCCTACATACTGCACCACAGGGAATGAATGCTTATTAGGCGAATATCACAGTTGATGTTCTACTGTATTTTCCAGCAGAACATTTTTCACTGAAGTCTTGTTTTCAATCATTCAGTTCAGTGGGAGCAAATTCCCTGCTGCACATTCATATAGTAGAGAGATGTAATGTTCACAGAAGAAGAGCTGAACAAAAATACAAATGCTTCAAAATCTTCTAGTTACAGATAAATATCAAATTTTATTTCATAAGGAAGTTAAAAGTAATAAAGCCTTCCCCATATCGCCTTGTCTAACTTTATTTTACCTATAACTCCAGACACTGAAAAATAGAGACTATGGGAAAAGAAGTTGGCCTGAGGCAGAAAATTTTGCAGCATGTGGAATCACTGGCTATACCTACGTGCCTGATAGCAGGATAACCAGCTAAGTTTTCAAGAACAAGACTTGAAACCGAGAGAAATTACTTTGGGACAGACCCAAAGAAGACAGGCACAGTAACAATTTCTAAGCTCATAGACTTTCAAGAGTAGGAAGTCACCTGCCCAAACCCAGTGTTAATATACAGGAAGGAAATTGACACCTTGGAGGAGTTACAAAAAACATATGTATCTACATGCTGGACAGGAGAGTAACCAGGGAAAAATAATGTTTTATGAAAGTGTGAACTCTGACCAGTTTCCAAAACTTAGAAAAAGGGGAGCAGAAACATTCAAACTCCAGACTCTTTGATGAAGAATGGGCACCTAGCTCTCTTTCAAACTATAGAAGAAAAAAGGAGGATGGGTGCATTTAGCATTTTCCCAGGCTTAGTATCAAATCTCCTGAGGTAAAGAACTGACACAACCCTGAGAGCCTGAATGTATCCAAGCATCTCTAATTTCTAGGCCACAATGTCAGAGTCTTCTGTGGCTGTCTGGCTTATATTTTTTGGTGGACAGTGAGACAATTTAACTGGGGAATCGAAGCATTAACCCTAATGGTTAATGTGCTGTCTGAGGAAGTGGAAGATAAGGAGTTTCAAAACTGAGAATACAGTCCTCTCATGTCCTGAATAAATTATCTGAGAAAATTAAACAGTTTCTAACAAATCACTCATCTTTTTCTTACTCATCTTACTACCAGGTTGCAAAGAAAGGCTGGAAGTTGCTTATAAAGAGCAGATCATAGGTTTTACCTCTACTATAAAATAATAATTTTGGTTGCTACTAGATTCTTTCCTTCAATACTGATACTGTTGCTTTAGCATAGAAAGCTCTAAGAGGAAAATTAGTGTATAGCTTTTCTTCCCAAATTATATTTTTATTTTCAACCAGCTCATGTAATTATTTTTTTTTATTATTTTTTTTTCAAAGGCCTAAGCAGCTGGATTTGCCCCTGGTTAAAGTACTCCATTTACATCATTAAATGTATGAAAAATACTTAAATAGAAATGCCTTCTATTTTTAAATGATTTATTTTATCAAATGATTTTTCAGCAACTAGAATGAGCTACTTTTGTGTCTTGGAAAGAAAGCAAATGAAAATGCACATAGGAAATAATCCCTTCTACATTTCTATGCCTTACATGAGGGCAGCCTATAGGCATGTGAGATAATTTTAGTTTTATTTTCCTTGAATAAGATACAAAGAAATGTTAGCTAGATACGTATTTACTTCTGTGGCCTGTCTCCCAGGAAAAAAATGTTTTTTCTTTCATGTAGTAGAGCTTGTTGTTTCTTTTAAGTTTCACTTTTATCTCACGCATTCCATCATTCGTATGCTACAATTACAACTTCACATAACATTTAATATTCCTGAATTTTCAAAGAATAGTGAAAAGACTAACTCAGTTACAAAAGAAGAAATACACTATGAAAAGCAACATGGGTAAGGGAGAAAGCAGTTACTCACCTCATAATTTTATTTTGATTCTTATTGTCTCTCTTAATAAATTAAACAATGACATTTTTCCCCCTTTATATTTATGGAGGCGTTTTAGCCTCTAAGCAATAATCCTTCTGTCTTTTTGATTTTTAGAGCAGATTCAAACCATACTACATGATGATGCTGTTACCTGAATAGTATAATTTCTTTCCTCCAAGTCCCTAACTTGGAGCTGGTGCAAATGGAAGGATCTGTAAGCAGGCTACAGCAGTACAGGCTACTGCATTACATAAAATGAAATGTGCATTGTTCCTTTCCCACAACAGCACAAAGACACCATAAGAAAAATAATAAAACTGCAGTGTATTTCCTATCTGCCAGGGATCCTCAGGTGTCTACCTGAGTGACAGTAATTATGAACACAGTAGGTGAATGACTGCCTGTGCCTGAACATGTGGAAACCATTCCTCTTCTTTCCATTTCAGTAGCACAAAAGTTGTACAAGAGCTCATCCTATGGTTTCTTCTCTGCAGACGGGTGACTCAGCCCACTGTGTGTATCTGAAGTGAAACCTGACACAGCTAACAGAGAGAGAAATTTGTAGTCTTCAGCTCCCAACCAACACAGGATGGAAGGGCAGTAGTAACTGTACAACTGCTGCTGAACTCACAGAAACTAATCTAAAAAGTGACAGCTGAAAAGCCATAGGCTTCAGCAAGGAATATTAGGTTTGAGAGAAGTGGTAAAAGGCTGGAGCTGAAATGTTATTCTCTGAAATACAGGCTAAGAAGGATAAACCTGTAACTCCCGAGGGAAAGACTTAGAGGGCAGTGCAAGGGCCAAACACTTTGCAAAGCAGCTCAGAAGTACATAGAATAAAAACCTGCTTTCTTGGAGCTCCAGCATAAATTCACCCTTGAAATGCAGTGTAGTGGATTTCTGAAGCTATTTTTAGTATGAATGTATAATAGAATTTATTCTAACCTCAAGCCAAAACCAGATTTGTTAGCTTTGTCAAATCTTTCCCCTGCTATGTTGCTTGGAGTTTAGGGCACAATTCAAACCTTTGCCATGTTCTTCTAAAGAATAATGTGCAGGCAGCCTATCCTGGAGGCACACTCTTGTGATGCCTAACAGAAGAGTAATGAAATAACTCTAGTCAACATGATTGTAGTCCTTGCCTCAGCCAGACACCTCAAAAAATGGTTGGTTTGCTGAATAAATCCAATGTTACTCTTGGACCTGTACCTTACTAAATGTTAGAGAAATTAGAATGGAGTTCAGATAAAACACTGGGATTAAAAGAACTATAAAATACACTCTGTAGTCCAACCAAACTGTCTCATACAAAAATGCTATATATTCAGCTCAGCTGTTTCATGCCATTCATATGTTTGTCTATTGAACAAGAGGCAAAGAGTTAGTTTTTAGTATTCCGCTAGGTACTGTAAAATTACACAATGGAAGCATGGCCTTCCTGGAGTAAACAGAATTAGTAGAAAATTTACAAGATATATTGGTATTCAGCTGGATCATAAGTTTGCTTGAAAATTTTATTCTTCGTGGGTTGGAATGGTACTCTAATGGTGGTTAAAAGGGAAGAACTAAGCAAATATGACAGCAGAAGTAAATAAAGGAGTATTTTGGAGTTGGCAAGACAGTTGTGGTTCAGAGGTGTGGGGTGTCTCAAGTGTACAGCTTGCCTGAAATACAAACCTTGCTTTTCTGTAATGGTGTAGTCCTTGGACAGCCTGGATAAGAGATATTAATACTTTCAAGACACTTCAATAACTGTTTAAGACAAACTTGTTGGATGTCCACAGTCTTACCTATGAGATTATGGGCTTTTAATGCCTACAGTTGATCTTGAATTAACTAAAATAAAAATCTTCTCTTAGTATGCATATATACAACTAATATAAATAGCTCGATTCCTATAAGTACTATAAAGTCATGTGGACTGATGCGGATTGAAACAAACCCTATTTATTTAAGGTTTTGTTCCTATACTTTCAAAATTGGATGACTGAAAATGTTATATAATTAAGATTCATAATAATATTTTAAAAGCACAGATTCAGTCTACTTTTTTCTTTCAGGGATCTCATATGGATGTTGATAACAACTTGTCATCACCACTTTTGAAAATATAAGATTTTCTGGGAAAGATAACCAAGATCAAGGGAAAAGTTTGTTATTTTCTTTTCTGGACACTTACAGTTGCCCTTGCTACTTAGAAATATTTCAGCAGGATCATGTTCTTTTTCCCTGCAATTTTTCCTGAAACCTGTAATAGAGCATGCTCAAAATTTTCACTAGCTGCACAGTTTTCAGGGCTGTCTAAAGGCTAGAGCTAGAGTGTCTGTCTTGTCCACCTTCTGCCAAAGATTTTTGTATAGATTAGATCAGTTTAACAGACTATCACAAGAATTTCATTTTATTTTATGTCCAGATATTCAAAACTCTGCATCAACTATTCCAGGCACAAGTCCTGACAACCACTCCTCATCCAATGCATTATCTTTTCCACCTACTGTCTCCATAAGTGTGACCACAGAGAGTTTTAATTTCATTTTTTCACACTTACTGCCAGCTTTGTGACAGACCATTTTCTAAAGAGAAATTTCCACAGACCAAATCCAACTTTCACAATTGTTCCAGGCCCTTGACACTGCCAGATAATTCTAAATTCAACTTAGTTTGCCAGTTCTGCATATTCATCTCAGGAGGAGGTCTGTCTGCCAGTACATGTTTCACTAGCTAATTACCTAGAATGACTTCAGGCTCCTAAAAATGTGTTGTCTCTTTACAGAGAGTGGCTTGTTGGGAGGCTACAGTGCCATGTGTACACACAATTCTTGAGTTTTCCTGAGAAATATTCACTCTAGTTACCTTCTTGTCCTGGCATGATAGCCTTGTCATTTCATTACCAACAATTTATTATCATCTGTTTTTACATTACATATGTGCAAGACCTCAGACTTTGGGTTAATAGAGACAGTATTAATGTAACCTAACCAGTCCTGTAACTTCTGAACACTGCTGTTCAACATAAAGCGTGTTTTTTCTCTCCTTTCTTTCCAATTCTTCAATGACACCACTTAGATTTTCTGTGATTAGTAATATTTTTACAGAATTAAGAACAAACACTGGACACTAGACAGGCGGTAACAAATACATTGCAAACTGCACTCTACTTTAGCCAAAGTAGCTGTTTTGCACCCAATAACACATAAAATTTGGCATTTCTACTGCCTTTCTCAATCTTCATGTATTTACAACCTGCACACTGCATTTCAGTGACAGAAGTCCCTACTAACCCACCTGAGCTAGTTCAGATTGTCCTGGTCCTACAGACCACTATACTGTGTGATAGACTCCATTGTTTTCAGCTGTTTCTGTAGTATAAAGGCTCACTTTTTCCATCATCCATAAAAAAGTGAGCTGCACCCTTATATATTAATGAAGCCAGTGACTGTCACTAAAATGTAGCCACTAGAACTTCCTTCCATAACACTGTATTTCCCAATCACCAGTAATAAAAATATCTGGTAGCAATCTATAAGTCACTAGAACCTCATAGTCAAAAAAGAAAAATTATATTTTAGTGAGAGGCCGAATATCATGTTAGGTTGCAGCAAATGCAAGTAAGAAAGAGATATTTATGTTTTGGTCACAAGGCAGCAGCAAGAGAGATCATATAGTGAGAGTGAACAGCAAGAATTTTCAAAGAATAGGAATAAGCATTATATAGCAAAAGTTTACCCTGAAAGACAGGTGTGCTCAGAAATAGATTCACAGGTTTTTCTCCCAGAGAGACTGGGACTCCCTTCAGGCATGCACGTCATTTCCTACAGAAAGCAGAACACAATGAGATCAAGGCACAGAGAGAAAACTTTCTACACTCAAGTCTTATCCCAAGAAGAAGTCAGGGTTCAAGAACTAAGCACTTACGTCTACTAAAGAATAAGCTCCATACATCCATAAGCAGAGTTAATAAACTTTTAGAGTGATGTATAATTGATAAAAGCATTCTTCTGATTTGGCTTTAGGTCATCTCCTTATGTAATCTCAGAGTTGCGTACAAGACCACTGAAATTATTTCCCTAGACAACATACATTGTCTTCCTGATAGCAATGTTAGAGGCATAGGAAATGTGATCAAGTATTGCCTTTATTTATTTATTTATTTTTAAATAGACATAAGCTGCAAAACTCGTCAGCACATTAACATTTGGCATCAGCTCCTGTGGCATAGTAAATGTAAGGAGGCGAATCAGAAACAGGTATTACTGGAGAGACAGGGCTTCTGTAGGTGTGAATCTGAACATGAAAAACTGCAAGGGGTATGATTCCACATTCTGTGACATTACTGTGAGTCAGTTCCTCTATTTCCTCAAATTCAGGGTCCTATATTGTGCCAACTCTCCTGCCAGATAGTTTCTGTGGATTAAGTATTTATGGACCTGACAGCACAGTAAAGACACGGTTATCTTCCTTATCCTTTAGAATCCCTACAGAGAAATGTCTTGCATTTTATAATTACAACATATTTCACTGCACTTCTTACAAGACATAGAACATATTTAACAATATAACACATATAGTGCAAGTTTGTACAGGTAAATGCACTTCTAGTCAGAATAAAGTCTTCACAATTTCAAGCCCACAGTTTGCTAAGAAGATGATCTGATCATAAATCTGTTCTTTCCTGCTCTATTTGCACAGTGATAACCATGTAATGGAATACAGGTCCTTAGGTATTTTACCACATAGGCCATTTGGAAAATATGCACAGTGTATCTCTAATCTTTGACAGCAGACCAGTATCAGGAGGAGACATTTAGACTCTTAACTAAAAGTTACGTTACTGAATGATTCTCTTTAAATTGTTTTGAAGACAATACACATTTATTAATCAGGTAACACAGGGAGCCCAATAGCAGCCATAGGTGGACTTCAGGTTTAGCATTTTCAGAATTTAGTTTAAGATGTTTTGTCTTGTTTTAGCATCATGCCTTCTCTTTCATGAAAAAGTAATTAACTGGATTGACAATACATTTAACAATCATTGGCAGAATAATCCACGCCTAAGACACTCTGCTTGAACTGCTTCTACCCAAAAAATTAGCTTTTTCTACCAGTGGTGCCATTATTCAAGAGTATCAAAGCAAAATTTGAGAGACCACGTGAAAAGTATGTATCTTACTGAATTTTACTATTTGGGTACTACTGCATTCAGATCAATTATTTTTAACAGTAGTTGTGTCTCAGGAGCACCCAGCTTTAATCATGAGCTTGATCAGTTGGATTGACTGTTGCTAATCATTTCCATTTTGCAAATTTAGGCCTTAGAACTGCAAATACATATGCATGAATTCAGACAGCGGGATCAGGATTTTGAAGTTATCTGCATTATTCTAATACTGTAAACCTTTATGACTGGCAGTTCTAAGATCCTAATTCTAGAAAATAACACTCTGCCCTTGAGGCTTCACAATGTTCATTAGCAAAGCTCTTTACACTTCTGCTACTTGCTGGGCACTTGGCTGCCCAACCCCCCATTGACAGCTCTAAGCAATTTGGTGCCTTATCCATATCAGGATCATGAGTCTCTACCTTGTTGCTGGGACTTAAGGTAATTCCAAAATCTGCCACAATGTCTTCTCTTGATGCTGGGAGCCCAACCACTTCAATAAGGGACACTAATTACATTAATCAGCAGAGCTCCCAAAATTAGGGTGATGGAGAACTGATTTTTAGGTTCATTGCATATGTAATACCATACACCTAAACTTTAATAATATATGTACTACAGTATGGTAACCACTGACTGTTTTAAAGGGCCATCACTATAGAAATGCCTTTTTTCCCTTATACACAAGGCACACAATGCTGCAAGCATTCTGAGTGTTATGCACTGTGCTATTCAGCAGGTCTTCTTCATAAAACTAATTAAGAATCAAAAATATTGTTCTTTTTTGAGATATTAAGGAAGCTCAGTTAGCTCTATTAGTATGCTTTTCCTCCTGAAAAAAATTCTAACCAAGAACAATGTGTGTTTTAACCTTTTTGTGCATAGACCATTCTGGGATGGGCCTAGGACAAGAACTGCCATTTGTTCTTGCAAGTTCTCTGATGCTGCTTTATTTCTGCAAGCAACTAGATACTTTCCATTGTAGTCTTTCTTCTTTTTCTCCTTGCCAAGAAGAATGAATGATTCAGTAGTAGGAAAAAATAAAGAAATCAGCAGAATCTTTGGAACTGTACCAAATAACAACATATTTTCAGTTGCAATATCAATAATACCTGTCCTTAACATCTCTCAATAAAGAAAATTTAAAGACGTTAGTGTTCTGAAATAGTTCAACAGGCTTAAATAATTTATGTTTTCTCACTTCTCCAATTACAGGACTGTTAGAAGATTTTAGATTTCCCTGATTCAGTAGGCACATTAGATTGGGCGAAGTATTTCACATTTAATAAAGGGCCATAAATTTAATAGAGACTAAGCTGATTTAATTTAATTTACCTAGCGAAAATATAATATATATTATACTACTTAAAATTTATTTGGTATAGCATGAACTCATATCTCTATTAAGTTTCTCTACATTTTAAGACACATTTACTTTATAAAGATGATCTTACGAAACTGAAGTTACTGTATTGAATGCTAAAGATATGTTTGGGGATTTAAAATGTAAACATGATAAAAATTAATTATTACATCAGCATTTTGCACACACTGCTATTATTTTTAATAGATTGCACTATAGAAGAATTAGTGGACTGAGTAGATAATAAAAATTAAAAGCACACATTAGAGATGAATGAATCTGATTTAGTGAAATACATTTTGACATAGCAGTTGTTTCTTGTCAGTTCAATGAGTTTTACTCAGGGGATATAACTTCTGGCCATAATCTACATGCTTCAAATGATAATCTGCTTTACACGGAACTGCTTTTTTTCTGAAATCATCCAAAGTCTGATAAAAGCAATACTTCTGGTCTTTCATAATTTAAGGCATTTAATAGTGTTTTTTAAAACTATTTCTAGAATGTTGTGCATTCAAGAAGACAGAAAAATTAGTTTCCTTGCACAGATAATATATGCCTCTCATGACTTGAATAATGTCTGATCTCAATTAAATACCTATTTAAAAGGATACGGTGTCATTTTTAGCATATTTTTCCATAAAAAAAAAAATACCAGAAAAAAACAGTCAGCCTAAGTGCCTGTGTGTAAAGGTACCTAAAGAATCTAGAAGCAAGGAGAGTTGTCGAAAAGTTTTAAATTTATAATCACCAATTATTTGTTTATAGGTGATTCAACATAGAGCCGAAAGGATGAAGTATGTCTCAGATTTGAGGTCAACATGTGAGAGCATTAGGACTGAACAGCCTTTATATGTGTATTCAAAGAGTAATTATGTCACTGAGTATAACACAGGAAAGATTTATGGCCACATAAAGATATGTTATTCTCTTCCCTAGAAACTCACAATTTCAGTATTTGTGGAAAGATAGTTACTCTTAGAAAGTTCCAAACATGCTACTTTGAACAGTAACTGTTTACTGAAAAGTTAAAAGGTATTTCTTGTTATCAGTAAGTTATTCTTAACAGCTCATTAGCCCTGGACTAAAGAAGAAAAGACATATTACATAGAAATAAAATAGATGAATGAAAGATATATAATCTAACTATAAAAATTACTGCCTTTTCCTTCTGGATCAAGCTATTATATGTGGCTCAAGTGTACCCTGGTTCAGGCAATTACCGCACTAGAAGCCATCTAGATTTAAATTTCAATCTTAAAATCTCACTTTGTCAAAATCTGTTACATTCTAAGGAAGTTTTAGTGAAACCTGAATAAGAATAAGTGGTTGGGTTTTTTGGGTTGTTTTTTTTCTGTTATCATAACCAGGTAAAAAATATTCAGAAAAAATATGGAATAAAATGCTGGAAAAAGTTTATATACCACATATTCACAGGAAGTAGAATTATTTTTACCAATTTTATCCCATGCAAATATTCAGCTGAGAGGGGGAAATAGCAGAAACAACTTGCCCTTTACAAAGTCTGGCCCTTGATTAGTACTTCAGCTACAGCTTTAGCTGTTTTGTATAATCTTATACACACATGCATGAGGTACAGATAAGTGCAAGAATCTGAATATTAAAACTTAATGCCTTTTAATATCATAATACGTCACAGTCAGCTAATATGAGAAGATTACACTCAATTCCTTTCCCTTATTTTTGTACCAATTTCAGAGAACAGTGTATTTTCAATTCAACTAATACCTCCTTCCTACAGAAATTTACATTCAGTGTTCCTTTTGAAGAATTTGCGACTAAGAATTCAAATTGACATAAAACCATACACACAGCTTTGACAATCCACCATTTCACCTCAAATAAAAAGAGAGAGAAATATAAGTGAAGGGCCTGTTTTAGCCTTCATGGGCTGAGGAGGGTGAGAGGATTTTCCCAAGAACCCAAGAGAACTGGATGTTTAGCTCATTTTGATGCTTTTGTTAATTCCATTAATAGACTACCTAGTTATTAAGGTATCAGAAAGGATGCATAAGACTGGCTTTTTTTTTTTTTCTAGTTCAATATGGTTTGGAATGGCAGATAACAATTTTTGCTTAGAAGCTACAAGCAGACCCCCTGTATTTTCTCCTTTCTATGACATTTACTTAAGTCATCACTATTTGGTACGACTCTGCTCTTCAAAGTTTGCAGTTGACTTAGAGTACATTTGTGCTTTTTTTTTTTTTTTTTTTTTAGTTGGATACACAATGAATGATCTGATTTTCGAATGGCAAGAAAAGGGAGCAGTTCAAGTAGCAGAAGGCCTCACTCTGCCACAGTTTCTGTTGAAAGAAGAAAAGGATTTATGTTACTGCACCAAGCATTACAATACAGGTAGGAAAACATATTAGTGATTAAGACAGGAAAGGCATTTAACATTTATTATTATTTTGGAGAGTTTTTGGGTTCTTTGAAAATATTTTCACTGAACTCACAAGATTAAAACACAGGTGCATTGTGCAGGATAACGCAAACTTAAATAATTGACATAATGAAACAAAACTACCTGCAGGCTGATCAAACTTCTATTTTAGTAAGCTTAAGAAAATACATAATTGAAAAAATTCAGAAGCAATCAGTCAGGAGGTTTATTTTTGCAGTAGGTGCCATGACCACATCTACTCTGTGGGATCTGAAGCACTGCTGAAATCCAAAGGTCCATATGCTGTGCACGAAGTGTGGCCTGGCTCAGTCAGGAAAAAGGGACATGGGGTTGCCACGCCACCTATCCCTGCCCTAGTTCATACAGCAAGGGGACAATGCAAACAAGCTGAAAGCATCCTTAGTGTACAGTGGCCAGGTGTTCAAACAAGATGTGGCCTTTCTGAGATGAATTCTGGATTTGTAAAACATTACCTCAATAACTGGACGATCACAAGCATGATAATTCTCAGAAAACCATGTATCAAAGGCTAAGAATGCATAGCTCCCATTTTGTCATGGGAAAGAAAAGAACTAGAACTCTTTTATTCTAATCTATATCTCTTAATTTTCCAATATGATTCCAATATTATTTTAATAGATTAACCATATCTTGAAATTTAAGTTTAGAACTCATTTATTTGGGTTCTGCTGAAATGGCAGAGGGATAAAATTCAATAGGTGGTGTTCATAAAGAATGTCCTGTTGCAATTGAAATTGAGTAAGACTGCATTTCAGAACTGAGTTTTATCCCAGCTGCCATGGTGCCCTAAGGAAAGGAAAAGTTCTCTAATAATTTTCATTTAGAGTGGGGAGATATTTCTAGAGACATTTTGAAGTGTTCTCTGAAATACATTGGAAATACATAACATGCACTTTTACTGCACAAATACTAGTATCTAGTTAATCCTTTAAAAACTTCCAGAAAGGGAGATACATATCCTATAGCAGGGTAATTTTTTTTCATTCAAATATCCCTTTTTTAATTATAAGAATGAAATTAATGTGTTTTTTTCCTTTTTACCATAATCCTTATAACAAACAAGACAACCGGAAATATATAAGTAACCTCTTCTTTCTTTTTGGGATTCTACTGCTTTTATGCCAGTTCAACATGTATCTGTAACTGTACTTCTATAACCTCTATAGTGATATTAGCAAATGATAAGTAGTGATAGAAGGTATTGTCTTTTTTTTTTTTTAAAGTCATATGACATATCAAAAATCTCTTACAGAGGAATTAAAACATTACTATGGTACTTAATCTGACATTGAATGGAAACCTGTCAGAATTCCTGGTGATTTCCAAATATCTCTCCAAATATCTCATCCAAAGCTGAATTATACTCTTACTCGTTTGTCTGAGGACAATCATTACAATCACCATAGTTTAAACCTTTTGATGTTGACTGAAACTTCAACTTTCCAAGACTTTTGAGCCACTAGCTTTTTCTTTCATGACCCATGTTTCAAGCCTATTTACATTGATATTCATTTCTTCCAAGCAGAAATGGGAGAACATGCTAGGCCTAGGTGTAACACACTAGGTTGCACGGGATCAACTTACATTCCCTGTCTTTTGTATTGTGGCCCTAAACTGAGCTGAGAAGTCAGAGGAGCAGATGTTATTAACTGCATGTGAGGTCTCATGAGTCTTGAAATGTGTGTGCAAGACAAGTGCTCTTATCCTTGTGAACTGCTGTCACATTTAGGTGGGAAACGGGGTTTAATGTCATAACTCTGGGGGACAGCATGGCCAGTCATCACTCTGTTGCACTTCTGTATTGCTTTGGCATTTCCATGGCCAAATGGGAGCTCTAAAATGTGAGTGCAGCCCACAACCCTGAAAAGATGGCTGAAGTTTGTGCCTCTACTTAAAAAATAATTGGGCCATTTAATTTGCCATAAAAAGTCAAGCCATTTACTAATATAGAAAACCCAGAAGCCTGGATGCAAGCACCCACCATATGCTTCAGGGTGGAGATTTTAAAACGCTCAGCAAATAAGAAGACATGCACAGTTGTGGGACCTGCCTATGCTGGGAAGGTGGGAAAACATGCAATGCTGAGTGGCACTAGCTGAATCACAGAATCACAGAATCACCAAGGCTGGAAAAGACCTTTAAGATCATCAAGTCCAGCCTATGACCAACACCACCACACCATCTAGACCATGGCACTAAGTGCCACATCCAGCCTTGCCTTGCACACATCCAGGGACGGTGCCTCCACCACTTCCCTGGGAAATCTATTCCAATGTCTAATCACCCTCTCCGTGAGGAAGTGCTTCCTAATATCCAACCTAAACCTCCCTTGGAGCAACTTCAGGCTGTGCCCTCTTGTCCTGTCACTGGTTGCCTGGGAGAAGAGCCCAGCCCCAACCTGACTACAACCTCCCTTCAGGTAGTTGAAGAGAGTGATGAGGTCCCCCCTGAGTCTCCTCTTCTCCAGGCTAAACAACCCCAGCTCCCTCAGCCTCTCCCTATAAGACTTTCCCTCTAGTCCTTTCACCAGCCTTGTTGCTCTCCTCTGGACGCGCTCCAGCACCTCAACGTCCTTCTTGAAGTGAGGGGCCCAGAACTGGACACAGTACTCAAGGTGAGGCCTCACCAGTGCTGTGTACATCCCTACTCCTGCTGGCCACACTATTCCTGATACAAGCCAGGATGCCATTTGCCTTCCGGGCCACCTGGGCACACTGCTGGCTCATGTTCAACCGGCTGTCCACCAGCACTCCCAGGTCCCTCTCTGCCAGGCTGCTCTCCAGCCACTCTTCCCCCAGCCTGTAGCACTGCCTGGGGTTATTGTGGCCAAAGTGCAGGACCCTGCACTTGGTCTTGTTGAATTTCATGCCGTTGGCCTCGGCCCATCAATCCAGCCTGTCCAGGTCCTCCTGCAGCCTCTTCCTACCCTCTGGCAGATCAACACTCCCCCCCAGCTTGGTGTCATCTGCGAATTTACTGAGGGTGGACTCAATCCCCACATCCAGGTCATCAATAAAGATGTTGAATAGGACTGGGCCCAGTACTGATCCTTGGTATGTCCTCACCAGAAGAAGCAGCAGAATGGCCTGCTCTGAGTTACAGCACCGAAGTCACAGTTACAGATCTGGAAGAACTTTGGCATGGCAAACCAGAAAGAAAAGATAGTCTTACTCATGCAGCACTATCTTGATACTCTCCTCTTCAAGATAACAGTATTTTCTCCAGTGTATTTATTTTTTCATTCAAGTCTTCAGTATGAAGTCAATTTAATTAAATTAGAGCGGTTTCGTTTCTAGGAGGGTGGGAGTACCTTTCATTTCTTTGTTACAAGCAGTATTATTAACTACCATATGTAGGCTAAAAAAACCCCCAAACATATTAAAAGACAAAAACAACTAAGAATTTCTTTTCCTCTATTATGTCACTTGGATTTGTGACCAGTAATGTGCTTTCTTAGGGCTCTTGCAATGGGATACTGTAGACAGGTACTCCTTTAGGATACTCAACAAGAAACAAAAACTAAATAATTTTTCAAAACCACTAATAAAGCCTATTTTTCTAAGAGATAAGATAAAATTAATTCTTAAAAGAATGCTAAGCAACTGCAGCTGTTAGCCAGTAAATGACCAAATAAGAGTTTTCAATTTAAATTTAGTTACAACACAGAATAGAAAGCTCTTCTGAGACATCCCACATAATGGAAAAAAAAACAAAAACAAACAAACCAAAACTAAAGTCTCCCTGTGACACAAATGAACATGAAGCTCGACGACAGTATGTGGAAACTCATCAGTGTATGTATCATCAGTGTTTCATGCACAAATGAAAATTAATCACTGTAACCACAGCTGGAAAAACAAACTGCATCTAAATATAGGGACATAGCAGTTTCAGCAACAGTACAGCAAAATGGCTCATCACGTCTTGTGTTCTGAAGTGACGCAACAACATTTCTGTTAATTTTCACGGTTAATTTTCATGGTGACAAATTTGGGAAGTGAAGTAGAATTATAGCAACCAGAAAAATCACAACCTGAACCATTCACCCTACAAGGATGATCTGGCTTCACTGCATACTCATTCACTTCCTACACACATGCATGGCTCCCCTTGGCTTTTATGCAACACCCAGCTTCAATTTTGGTCACAGGTAATTTCAATCACGATTCCAAAAAAACCCAAATTACAATAGCATTAATTTATACATAATAGCATCAGGTAACAGGCACGAACAGAAATAGACTGTTTTGGCTTTATTCCTGCACCATGGATAACACACTATACCTGCACTTGAAAGATACTGCTCAGAACTTTCTTACGTCTATTGATGGGTTTTGGCTCAAAGTACTGGATGCAGTGGTCCTGGAAACAGTAGAGTTATGGTTGCTAAACTCACCACCAGAACTGATGGGTTCTGTATGTGACGATCCCTGATAACTTCATGTCCTTAAATCTGTGATCTCATTGAATGGCCCACTTCCTTAACTCCACATTCCCCACTGGACTTCCTGACACATACATCCCAAACACAATCTTTTCTCATGAGCCCCTTAAGGTCAAACAAGTTGCTTAACAACCTGTAGATTGTGCCTAGTCTAGGTCCTACCTTCAACTGACTTAATGCCTTATATTTGGACATTTTGCTGCCAACATGACAGAGATTAAAGGTGACATAGTTTTGCCACCTTACTCTGCCAAGAACCCAAACTGCCACTTGTTTTGACAAACACCTAAACCACTCTTTTTGAGATTATAGCAATGATTTTTAAGCCAGAACTTTAACTCCTCAGGTTTTTTTCATAAACCACTTCTCAGAAAAGGAAGTTTTTACTCTTTATCCAGGAGGTATTCTATGGTTGTGAGATCTCTAAAGCTGCTCATTCCTTCACTAAAAAAGCAGAAATTATAAACACTTTGAAAAACAAACAGAATCTGTGACAGGCTGAGGACGTGACTATTCATAGAAACATAGCACTGCCTGACTCCAACATGGCATTTGTCTCTGCAGAAGAGACCTTAATTGTCATCCCTGCACTGATCAAAATTTAAACATTCAACCTTAAAGATTCATTGAATAAAAATGCATCAGCTATCCAGGAAGTACAGACATTACATCTAGATGTGCTTGCTATTCATGTTGCTGTCAGATTCTCCTTAGTTTCTAATTCTTCTGTCTCTGGCCCTGCTAACATGAGGCATGCAGCACATGACTAGTCTTTCACATCACAAGACTTATGTTCAAGTCAATATCCCTTCTGGTGACTTCTGTTCAAGTCAGTATCTGCCAAGCTCTCAGGCCTTTTGTGTAGAACTGCTACCTACCTAGTTGATTCCCAGCCTGTACCAATGTATGGGGTTACCCCATTCTCATTGCAGAACTGTGCATTTTTCTTTGCTGACTGTCACAATGTTGCAGGGGGTACTCCAGGTCCCTCTGAAAAGCAGCTTGGTCCTCTGTTTCGAGACAGATGGGAATTGAACGTGCAAATTCATCAAGCTCAAAAAAAATTGTAAAAGGTGTTTTTTCACATTTATTTTCAACTTTCTTTTACTGCAGTCACTACCAATCTTACACCAATGTTAAGTTTATCACTTGCCCCAGTATTTATTTCCAAACAAGCTATGTTAAATCACTTCCTGTCTGACCAGGAACTTAGGTTGTCAATGGTAGGTGTCAGCACTAGCAATGATATCCCCCAATATGCCACCAATATTTGCAGATTGCTACTTGAAAGAAAAACTGAATGGTGGTACATTCCTACAATGTTTTGTGAATCTTGGCTTTAGATACACAGAATCACTTAGGTTGGAAAAGACCTTTAAGATCATCGAATCCAACCATTAACCCTACTCTACCAAGTCCAGCACTAAGCCATATTCCCAAGCGCCACATCTAGACAACTTTTAAACACATCCAGGGATGGTGATTCAGCCACCTCTCTGGGCAGCATGTTCCAATGTCTGACAACCCTTTCAGTGAAAAAGTTCTTCCTAATGTCTAGTCTAAACCTCCCCTGGTGCAGCTTGAGGCCATTTCCTCTTGTTCTATCACCAGTTACTGGTGAGAAGAGACCAGCGCCTACCCCTTATCAATGTCCTTTCAGGTAGTTGTAGAGGGAGATCAGGTCTCCCCTCAGCCTCCTGTTCTTCAGACTAAATAGCCTCAGTTCCCTCAGCCACTTGTCATAAGATTTATTCTCAAGGCCCTTTACTAGCTTCGTCGCCTTTCTTTGTACATGCTCCAGCACCTCAATGTCTTTCTTGTATTAAGGTGCCCAAAACTGGATACTTTATTCAAGGTATGGCCTCACCAACGCCAAGTACAGAGGGACGATCACCTCCATGGTCCTGCTTGCCACACTATTTCTAATACAGGCCACAGTGCCACTGGCCTTCTTCGCCACCTGGGCACATATTTGAGACTACACCAGCCACATGTATGAGATTCATCTCATATATAACTCATCTAACTCTACATGGCAGACACTCAAAAATCATCACTTCTAGTCAGGCTGCATGATCATAGATACAGCCTGAATGTTTTATGATGAGGAAAAGTCAAGTACCTTTATAAGCAGTTTTAATCAGCAAAATATACTCAAATTTTATTTCCTATTTCAGTGCAAATTGCAAACAGTGTCTGGAGACTGCACTAACAAAGTGGTTTTTTTATTACCCTATCTCCTTCTTAGAGATGTTTGAAAATAATTTCAGCTAACTACTTATATGTAATCGAATTTATCAATGCAGTCTCTTGAAATAACCAGCTTTGCACACAGTTTATGGAGTGTCTTGTTCACAGAATGACAGAACCACAGAATGACAGGATCACAGAATCACAAAATGACAGGGGCTGGACGGGACCTCTGGTTATTTAAGACATTTTATCATGGGAAGGCAAAAGGACAGAAAGTATTTAACTGTATTTCAGTAATAAGTAAGGCAGGATACCTTGCTAATGACGATGTAACATTCTGGGAGGAATAAAAAGTCACTGAACAAAGTAAACTCAACTAGACTGCTTGCCTAGTGATGATTCTGATAACGACTCAAACAAGAGAAAGTGAAAGGAGCTGTTCTGACTCATGGAAAAGTTAGTTTACATGTTTCATTCTTCTTCATACTTCCTGTGAAAAACATCTGGGTTGTGATACATAACACAGTGTACTTTGTTACTGAGAGAAGTTAGTTGTGGTCCTATTTTAGCAGATGCAGAGCAAAATGAAAGCACATAACAAAAGGCAGAAAGAAAGTGCCGATGGTCTATGTCATCCCTCTCCTGACAAAACAGTTTTATTTCATTCTGAGACCGTGTCTTGTTTTCAGCCAAACAGTTACTTCAGTTAGAACATAAAATTGCCCTCAGAAAATTTCTTTCAATGTAAATAACTTTAACAATAAAAAGCTTTATATTTGAGGTTTGGGGTTTTTTTTTTGTTCTTTGGGTTGTTTGGTTGTTTGTTGTTTTTGTTAATCCAGTTTATCTGAGGACACTTGGAGCCAATACCCTCACTCTCACTAAAGACAAGAGCAACATTTGCCAGGCTATTCCATCCTATGTTCTAAATAACCTAAAACATCAAAGCTCACACTTGCAGGAGACTTAAAAAAAGCCTCGCTTAATTACATTATGAGTTATTTGTTATCAGGAAAATACTAATCAAAATGTCATCTCTCTGGGGCCCTAACACACGCATACACAAAGGACTAACTTTCTACTACCTAGCACACTGAAATGTCCCAAATAGGGATGAGATGAGTGCCAGAATATTTCTTAAGGAAGGGATGGAAAAATACAGCAAAGGGAAAGAATGAAAAGACCTGCAGTTAGATCATATTAGGTTGCAGCTGAGCAACAATCTAAAAGCCTCTCACAAATTATTGTCAGTGTGTTGTCCTGTGATAGATATTTGAGTTAATATTGGTCATTTTTTTCCTCCATAGAGAGGTACAGAGAGTACATAATATTCAAAGCATTGCAATGGCAACTATTTAGTGAGAACCAGGGCATCCAAGGTATTAACCACTAGAAAACACTGAAAGTGATAAAGTCCAGTTAATCCATACAAACTCTGATTATTCAGACAAACAACATACTGAGATTTGCAATTACTCAGGTACCATTTGTTCTGATCCTCCCTCTAGGACTAACATCACAGTATATTAGAAATATAATTTATTTTGAGCTCTTTCTCCTTTGAAGCTAGAAGTAGAGCCCTAGTTAGTTCTGTCAGGGTGTGTAGGTTTTTTAACCCAATATTTCTTTTTTTTTTTTTTTAACAAATTTTGTCTAGACATTCCACTTTATCCAGACAAAGTGCTTACAGGTTTTCTGTCTATAAAACCCCTCTGCAGAGCAACTTATGTGCAGACTATGGTACCGAAACCGTATATTCAGAATCTTACACTAGCATTGGGTAACTGGGATTTTATCTAGCTAAGCTAGATAAAACCCAATTTTATCTATATATCTCAATAAAACTAGCTTTTTATCTATCTACTTTAATTAATGTCTTCAGTGATACTTATGAGACAGCAAAAATTAATCAAGCAATTGGGCGAATATTCATCACCATCACCTGAACACTGTTTTCTGTTCCTTTCTCCTGTTTCCCTGTTTCTTGAGTCTACCTGTTGTTCTGTCTTCAAAGAGTCTTTAACTTTTGCTTTTAGAAGAGAGGACTGTCTTTACTTGTCTCTCTGTAGAGAAAAGTCTGTCAGCTAGCTTTTGCAGTAAGTTATCTTTTCCACATAAAGAGGAGCAACTGTGATTTTTACAAGTCTAACAATGATAAACACTGCAGAGGTTCAGAATAGCACCTGAAAATAAATACTCTGTCCAACCCAGTTTTCAAACTCAGATTGAGCTTGAATACTTAGGATCTTTATTGGAAGGACAGGAATTAAGCTGCTTAGGAAAGGAATTTCCAGAAGACAGACAAATGGGAGAAGCTCTGTATTGTATTAAGGGATCCAAATCCAAGTCAACCATTTAGGCTGAGTGTATCCCAGCCACTGAAGAAGTCTCACTCTCCCTTTCTCCTTTCCTGCTGTCTCTCAGTACTTAATCTCATGTTAACCTGTGTCTCTAGCTGTCTTTCAAGGTGGAAAACACAGTGCTGGAGGAGAGGACCATCATGGCCTTTTAATTGTCCCAGAACTCTGTTACCAAATCTCCATAGCTTGCAATATTCCAATCTATGGGCTGGCTGTTTGCTGGTCATCAATCACTAGTAAAAACAGGATTGTGTAGTCTACACCCATATTGACAGATGTATAGAGATCAAAAAAAATATATCCACTTCCCAGGTCTAAGACTCATACTCTGCAAGGCTCCATGAAGATTTATTCAGATTTACTTAACTTCAGTTTTGCTAAGCTTTGAACCATTCTCCATTCAGTGAGTATAAAATTCTTATTGTAAGTAAAGAGCTTAATGCAATTTTGTTAAACTATATAGTCTTTGGGCCATAGTCCTCTCCACATCCATAAAACATTTCACAATAAGTCAAAAATTAGCATTATCAATGGCTTTTCTTATAAGGAAATTGAGACTACAACTTACTAGTATCTCAAGCAGTATCAACAACCAGTACCTTTAGCAGATATCTCTCTCCATTCTGCATAGATCAACAGCTGAACTTCTGCACATTTAGTTCTTTTTTTAAGAATACTTATTCATTTTATATTTTATTGTTATGAAATTTTATTTCATAGTAATTTAAGATTATTATTACTCCTATCTTTATTAATTACTTATCAGGTACACTACTTTCTTGGCTGTTTCCAAAGGTGATTCTCCATTATGAAAACTTTCAATGTAGCTTCAGAAACAGCTACTCAGCCTTCCTGGGAAAGGCAAACATGACCATGACATCGTAAGGGTACAATAAGAAGAGCTTCCTTCAAGGGATACATTAAGAGTTGCTGAAAGGGGACAAATATATTTAAGTTCTACCAGCAACTGCCACTGGAGCACTTTGAGGCAGATGAAACTGGAAGGAAGGACCCCTTATGGCCTGAAAACTACTACTTATGCTTGATTTCTCTTGTACATTCCACAGCGCTGGCAGTGCCTTTTAATCATGTAGGCACACTGCTGCCAGCATAACTCACTCCTTAAACAACACCTGCCATGGTCAGAGGAGGTTCTGCAGTGTGAAGGTGTGCTGAGGTAGAAAATTGTTCTTGGGTTACTCACAGTTGGCAACAACCAAAAAAAGAATATGTGACCTAGACACTGACTCCCAAGAAAAGTCACTTATACTTTCTGAGGCAAAGAAAAATCATGTAGCCTGACTGGAATATACATTATTCCACTATAATATTGGTTTCAGTGTGGACTGGACATTGCATCACCAAATGCCAGCCCAGCAGATCTGACATTGTTACCAAAGAACATGTGTAAGAGAGAGAAATGCACCATGACAAGCATATACCCCAGTACATTCACTTCATACGCATTGACACAGCACTTGGCAAGGCAGCACTTTCAGTGCCTTTATCACACTTGGATTCCTGGTTAGGTTAGACTTACAAACACAAGGAGCATTACCTCTGTTTCGGGGAAAAAAGCTTATCTTTTAGGAAACCCTCAATAGCTCTTCTTTCTTTTGCATTGCAAAAATCTGTATATTGTATGGATTTTGAGCACATCTGTACTTAGCTCTGTTCTGAAACCAGCATCAGGCCTTAATGTGTTACTCAGCCTCAGCAAAACCCCAGTATCACAAATGTTTCATATACTCCTCCTAGCCATTCTCCATGGCATTTACAGTGTATATCAAAATGAACAAGAGCTTCCCTTTTATGTACTGCAAATTAATTACTAGAGCAACGCTCTTAGCTACTTGTCTATCTCCTTCCCCAGCTGCGATGACTTCGAGGGTATGTCTCTTCTCATCCATTCAATAATCCAGTCAAATAGACTAAACCACAGCTAACCTGGCTTTGAATTTGAAATGGAATACAGGAAGAGTAAAGGAGCCGACAGCTGGATGCTGGCTTCAGCTGGAAAACAACAGCACAACCTCTGCTGGCTGCCTCCTAGCTGATGATCACATCTGCTAGCACAAATGTTTTTTTCCGTTCAGCTTCATTAGCCAAGGTTATGCAGGTGGTTCTGACCCCAGCCAGGAAGGGCAAAACCATGATGTCTTCCGCTGATAAGAAAGCCAATAGTCAGCAGTGGAGTAACAGAGAGAAGTGTCTACCTGGCTAGCCACTAGTCTCCCTGGGGAGTTGCCACATACTAAGTTCGTTTTTCAATGCTTCAGTGGAACTGAGCGGATGAGGAACACAGGGGTCTTGGTTGGGGAGCAGTGGACACATGACTTGGCATATCCAAGACTTCACTGGGCCTAAGACAAAGGCAGGAGTCTAAGTCACACATTTTGTGGTGTTAAGCAGATATTTTCCCACTTTGAGAGACACTTCACTTTCTGTTTTTAATTTGTTTTCTTCTGTTTGTTCTGGTTTTTTACCTTGATGTTTACAACAGTACAAAATCGGCAAAAAAATCATTCAGTATCATTTCTCTGACACATAATTCAGTCCTAGTTCTGGCCTCATAAGCCTATCTCTTTTCTCCCCTTTTCTGTGGTTACAATATATTCCACTTGCAGTCTTTTCATTCAGAATCTCTTTCATTTTGTTAGGGTTCTGTTGTCCACAGCTATTCCTCTCTATCTTCTTAGTTCAGACATACCTGGCAAACTTGCAACTACATGAAAATAATCCACATAAGAGCTAACTTATTATTTATCGCTCCTTTTTTAGGACCACGTTATTTTTGTGCTGAGATCTCCGTAGTAATTCAAGCACACTTGAGTGCTCAGGAAACAAGTTAAGATCTCTTCTCCCAACTTTATCTGAGAACAAAAGAATGTACAAGCAATAGCCTATGTTTATTGATATTCCAGTTACGCATGTATTACCCATTCTGATGCTCCTTAGTTTTTCTTGCTAGTTTGTTTTGAAAGAATAATATAGGACCCTATAAGAAGAAAATGTTGCATGTTGAACTGTAATTCTTGCTCATGTGATGTCAGATAAAACAGCTTTTCAAGAGATCTAGATTTAGTTGATGCATTTCTTTCATTACTGCCATGATTTACTGTGATGTATGAGAGATCACTGCTGTCTCAGCCTACAGATTTAACAGAAAAAACATCACACAAAAAAAATCTTCACAGTGAGGACCAGCTTGCAGTAAGAATATGATTCTAACAAAGTGCAGTCAGTACAGAATTTCTAGTTACATTGGATATACTGAAATGCTAAATATATAGTATATTTTCTAAGATCCTGGAAGAGAAACGTGGGGAAAAATCCCGGGCTTTTCTGAAGTAAACACCAAAATTCCCATTCACTTTCCTAAGCCAGGACTTCATCCCTTGATTGAAGCAGAAATAAGTTTTGAAGCTGGGGCAGCAGATGGTTGAGCCAGGATTTAGGACACAGATTTCAGGAGTGTAGATAGGATTCAGGAAACACCAGCAATTAGGAATGGAACTAATAATTGAACCAGCAGATAAAAACTCATGAGAAATATCATGTCATTTTAAAATTTAACATCATAACTATTGACTTTCAAAATATTTTTTAGTGCCTCAGCAGAATAAAAACTTCATTTACTATGACACCTGTCACGGTTCAACTCAGAATCGAAAAATAAACAAGAAACAAGCAGCTCTCAATCCCCTCCCCCTCCCACCCAGGTAGGGAAGGAGAGAGAGAATTAGGACAGAGACTTAGCTGGATTGAAAACTAAATTAGACAGCTTTAATTATATGTACAATTATATACAAGTATGTTCAGGAATGTGCAAAAGCCTCTTGCCTCCCCCCACCCCCAGCAACTCCCCCGGCACTCTCCTTAGCTGTGAGCAGTCCTGAAATGTCTCAGCCCACAGGCAGGAGATAAGGCAGAGCAGACAGGGGCTGGGTTGTGAGGGTTCTGAGGTCAGAGCCTAGGGGTCGACAGTGATGGATGGATGGAGTCCTCCCTAGACGCCAGCCATGGATGGAAGAGAAGGGAAGAAGAAGCAGGATGGAAGTTGTCTCCTGTGATCTCTGACCTTCCTCAGAGCTTACGTAGATATATGGAATGGAATACCTTTGGTCAGTTCTGCTGTCTGCCTAGTCCAGCTCCCCTACGGGGGGGGGTCATAGATACAATTCTCCTGCCCCGGTAGCCTCTGTAGCAGCAGAGCTAAGAAGCAACCTTGGAGTCTCAGCAGAAACATAAACATTCCAGTGTTATCAGTCCACTAGCTGGAACACTTGTTGCTAGTTAAAAGAGAGCTTACTGAAGGAAAAAAAAATCAGTAAAAGGAAAATTAGGTCTATCGTGGCTCAAACCAGGACAACACAGTAGAATGAACCAATGGCCTGTTAAGAGTACTATTAAAATAATGACGTTCAGAAGATCTTCCCAAGAGCTTAATATGCCTAGAATAAAAATATTTCAGTTTGACTTTATCTGAAGCTCATTTCTGGATGACTCACACTATTGTCACAACGTAATCCACAATACACTGAATTAGCATATGATAAGCTCATAAATAAGTTCATAAAGTTGCCTATTTTCAAATCCTTAATTTCTGTTTGAATCTCAGTCGTTGTACTTTTGAGTGTGAACAGTTTGAATGGGGATAAAGGAAGACATTTAGCAGAATCTCCTATTGATAATGCACAGCGATCTTACCATAATTTTCCCATATTCACTGGATTAAAAAAAATAAATTTAGGAGTAAAATTGAACCAAAATCTAAAGGGGATTTTATAAAATAGAATCATAGAATCATCCTGGTTGGAAAGGACCTTGAATATCATCAAGTCCAACCATAACATAAATCCACCTACCATAACCTAATCTACCTGTTCAGTGCTTAAATCATGCCCCTAAGCACCACATCATATTTGTTTTAAACACTTCCAGAGATGGTGACTCCACCACCTCCCTGGGCAGCCTGTTCCAGTGTCCAACCACTTTTTTGGTAAATAAATTCTTTCTAATATCTAGTCTAAATGGAGAGCAAGCCTTTTCTTCCAATACAGCAGCATTTCCAAACCATAAGAGGGATAACAAATAGGATCACACAGAGGAACTTTCCTATGTTATAATGAATTGCGGTTTGGTTTTTATAAGGAAAGAAGAGTTCCAGAGGTTATTGAATTATTGAATTTTAATTTTTTTCTGTCCCCTTTCTTTCCAGTAGATACTCCTGGTATAATGGGGACCATGCATACTAAAAATAATTGAAATCAAAATATTCCTCTTTCAGTAGAGCACAAATATATTTAACAGAGTGTAAATTCTTTAAAGTGTGCAAAAGATATTGACAGTAAAGAACATTCTATTTCTATTGAGTATTTCTTCTTTGTTACAAAAAGGAAAGTTTACATGTATTGAAGTCCGATTTCACCTTGAGAGGCAAATGGGTTACTATCTCATCCAGATGTACATACCAAGTCTCTTGATCGTCATTCTCTCCTGGGTGTCATTTTGGATCAATATGGATGCAGCTCCAGCCAGAGTGGCTTTAGGCATAACAACTGTACTGACCATGACAACACAAAGTTCAGGTTCACGAGCATCTCTTCCAAAGGTAGGCAGAATTTCCTTTGTTTGTATCACATTAATACCAAACCATTATGCTATGTTACAAATAAACACCTTCAGTCAACCTTGTAATATCTGTTTTATTTATTAGCATTTAAGCATCTTCTAAAGGAGATAAATAACTTCAAAATATTTAAGGGGTTTTTGAGTCACCAATCAAACATATTCTATTTCTATTTCTCCCCTGTCTCAACTGTTTAGCCAACCACATATCTACCAAATTTCGTAAATCTCAGGAAGCAATGAAAGCAATGTATGCTGCTTAGCAATTGACTACTCCATCCTTTTATAGATCCCAGTATCTGATGACAGAGCAGATATGACTGAGTTTCTACAGCTCATGGATTCCAACCTGTTCTCAATTAAATTCCTTTCCTAAAACCTGCCTACATTGTGAATTAACCCACTAGTTACAAACATTAAAATGTTTCTACATTAAAATGCAGAAAAATGTGAAGCTAAATAGATTCAAACAATTGTATAAAGAATGGTTCACTACACCATGTAAATAGCTTAAAATATATTTCTGTGAATAACTAGGTTTTCTGACTTGTCATTGCTGAAAAGATTTTCTTTTTAATTTTACGAGTTGCTCCTTGACCATTGTCATGTGCATTTGCAGTTACCAGAAATAAAATATATACAATGAAAACGTATAAAGTCCACTTCTATATTAGTTTTAAAGTGGTATTTGTAGGTTGGCTAATTATCTTTTTTTCTAAATAAAACAGACATCCTTAACAGATGTGAGTAGGCTTTATGCCTCAAATATATGGATCCAAAGGCATCCGAAAGTGCCACAAACAGAGAAGAAGACAGAATGCCATAAAAACTCAGAAAAGCAAGCATATAAGAAGTTATCAAAGAGAGCTACAAATGTCTTTTGTCACATTTTTGAAGCCTGAAGCTAGCTATATTGGCTTATGTGAAAAAGCTCTGCACACAGAGAAGGAACAGGCCCTACTTTCCTAGTTCCGATTAAGTCTTGTAGCTGAGCTTGGCAATGAAGCGTTGTAGTGAGTTCATCTACTCTGTAATTGATTTTCCATAATTCCACTGTGTCAAAACTACAGGATTCATTTGAACCTATATCTTTGATTTACCGTACCTAAATTAGCAGAGAATGAACATATCAGAGCTCTCCATCTGTCTCCCTTCCTCTTCCTAATTTCTATTCCAGAAACTTTAAATCAGACCCATTATAACACAGGAATTCCCACTAGTCCTACTAGTAGCTATCCTCTGGTTAATGACACACACAATAAAAACATTTTGTGAATGACTGCATTTTTTAAAAAGATGTTTACTATCTCTTACTATCTAGCATTCATGTTAAGTTTTGTTTTATAGAAGTTGTTTTGAGATGTGGAAATATTAATGCACTTCCTCCTGATGTGAAATACTAAGCTTCACATCTGGTGTTGAACATATTTAGTCTTCTGCTCTATTCTCTACATAGGTGTCATATGTCAAAGCAATTGACATCTGGATGGCTGTGTGTCTGCTCTTTGTATTTTCTGCACTTTTGGAGTAT
Organism: Hemiprocne comata; assembly: GCA_020745705.1. NCBI lineage: Eukaryota > Metazoa > Chordata > Aves > Apodiformes > Apodidae > Hemiprocne > Hemiprocne comata. Next base: position 39,444,551 of record CM036589.1, read on the forward strand.
GCAGCTGTAAACTTTGTGTCAAGGCAGCATAAAGAACTTCTGAGATTTCGCCGCAAGAGGAAGAAGAACAAGGTAAAAGTAATAGTATTCACAACTTTGAAAGGGAGCCTGAGATTGATTTGTGCCAGGATATAGGGTTAATTTGGCAAACAGTGCAGCTTAAAGTGGTAATATAAATAAAATGGCAGCACAGAATGAAATTCACCATAGGCAGAGGGTCACTACAAGGACTATGCACTGCATAAATCCAACTTGAATTCTCAAAAGAGGGATTAAGAGGGATTTAAATGAGGCATGGGCCATGTGGGAGCCATCTGCACAAGCATGAATTTCACTCTGTTAGAAGAGTCAGATTATACTCCAGTGGATGAATGTTACTGGTACTTGCAGCAGTTTATACTGCAATGAGATTCAGCAAATAATATTTCTTAGTTTCATTCTACTATCCAGTTCTAACCTTAAAAGCTGTGTTTCATGTAAATATTTTTTAATTTAAAAATACTTTTTCAGTTAATATTATTGCTGGAAGAACATTTTATTTTAAAAGGCTGAGAAGGCGGTGGATTTTTCCTTGACATGTTAATTTAGTGTAAATCATTCATACAATTAGTAAGAAACTTTAATACAGCAACAGTTATAAATATTTATGTTATAGCTAACACTATCTAGACTATGGTAAAATAAATTGCTACCAATGTGCAAAGTCAAACGGCCAAGGCTACCACAACAATGTGTAACTCCTGCTTCTGTTTTTTCAAAGAGTAAAGATTTCCTCAACTTTTTAAATGAGTACTGATGTCATGCAGAGCCTTTCCACTGGCTTTCAGTCACTATCTAGAATATTACTGTGGATGAAAGTCTGACCATAGCAACATGACTCAGTTCAGCTGTCTTTTATTCCTGAAGACTGACCTAAATTTCCTGCTTACATCACAAGGAGAAGACCTTTCAAAGGTTGTTTCCCTTTTACTTAGAAGATACTGAAAAGCTGTAATGCTGCAAAGCCTACTCAAGCAGTCTTTGCTAGCAAGACTCCATGTTGAACGGCAGGCTGGACAGTGAAAATGACATTTTCATACATTTGCCTGTTCCTATGTGTCGAGTCTTGGACTTCTTTAGGTGTGGAGAGACTCATGTACTGCAGCCTAGCAGATGATTCAGACTGCATGTACCTGCTTTCAACATTTGTCCCTTTGAAAAACATGCGTTTTTCTTTTCATTGATAACAGCAGAAAAAAAATCTTTCTCAGACACACAGGAGGAAAGCAGCATTTTTGTGACAGGGTGTGTGTTTCTGAAATATGGCAGCTCTCTGAAAGCTGCTTAAGGGTTTGGAATGGGGGCAACATGATGGACAGAGATGGATTACCAGAAAGGGGGCAAGTGAGCCACAACAAATGTGTCAGGTATCCAATACAAACAGTTGTGGTGAGTGATGTATTATGAGACTGTACTTTTAGTCCATTCTTTTTTTTTTTTGCTATGTATTGAAGTGTCTTCTGGATTTCAGGCAAATTTACCATATTCAACTTTAATGATGTATTTGCACTTCCTTAAATATACGTCAATTATTATAACCACAGGGTTAGAAACTGCCAGATAATATTACCTTCCTTTCTCAGAATCAAACCAAATCTCTTTCCAGCCCTCTCTTAGCATGACTTCAAGCTCACTACAGCCTCTTCTTCAGCAATCGCAATCAATCAAATTTCAGATTAGGGATATGTAAAGAAGGAACTACAATACACAAAGCAGTTCTAAGAGAAGACCACTTTAAAAAAAAAAAAAAAGTGTACACATGTATAGTCTCATTGACTTAAGTGTTTTGCTGGATGAGTACTTGACATTGTGGAATTTTTAAATTCACACTTAAAAGTCCTTATTCTAATTTTTTTCTTCATTGGACAGTGTTCTAGCTTCAGGTAGGTTGCCTGCTAGGTTCTCATAAAATTAGAGGATTAGTCTTAGAGACTGTAGGGTCTATAATAAAACACCAAATACTCCTCTTAGATTCTGAAGGATGAAGATATGCATTTCAATGCTTTTCTTCATAACATACCCAGGTGAGCATACTATCTATATCCAGGTTTTCCCTTCTTCCCTGTATTTGCATTTTGCATCATGAGACAGGTTTCTCAGCCTAAATTTACCAAAAAAATGCTTTGTTCCTATGCAGAGTTATGAGTTTGACAAATAAACATTTTTCTGAAAAGATTAATTTGACTGAACATTTCTCAAATAAATCTAATTCTATATAGAGCTATAGCTCTTGGTCAGATTGAACCTTTGAGAACACACCTTCTCTAGCTCAAGGGACAGTTCAACTAATTGCTTCTCTTTTTCTCAATGTTTATTAAACCATTCCTTGCCCAACAAGTATACTAGAATTTGAAATGTTACAGCATGGATTTTTTATCTCTTTAAAACATATGGATCACATCCTAAACGCTCTGGGATACAAACAATAAATGGTGTCTTATGGATTAAATAAAAGCAGTTAATAGGTAACCTTCCTTACCACAAATGTTACTATTTATTCACCACAATTTCTAACATGAAATGTTCAACCTAGAATCGTAAGTCAAATTAACTTGTGCTTCCTTCCACTTTTGTCTTTTTCAAAGTCTATAGCTCATGATTATAAAGTTTAGTATGTGTTTGTTACCCATTTAGACTAGGTCAAGCAGCCACTGGTTCTCAGAAATAAATTAGATTGTATTGACTTTTAAAACTACGAAGTATAAAGAAATATTCATTTGACCACAAAGCCAAAAGATATGAAAAGAAGTTAGGTTAAAATGCTGCTTTTAAAATAAACTTCAGGGGCTTCCTTGAACATTAAATCCTCTTTCTTTTCAAAGTGAAAACTGCTGTTCTATTCAGTATTCATGTCCAAATGGATTAGAGTAATAGAGCAGTTAGGTAACTTTTTAAACTTTTTCATCCCCTATGCTTAACATCTTGAGACATTTTACTAGGACTAGGCTTTTTTACCAGGTGAATTCCAATCAATTTATACCTTTGCTATACCTGCAAGGGTATAGTAAAATTATTAGTGATTTAACTGTGTTGCACAAGTCCAAATATTGGACATTTTGGAAATGTTTCATTTCAGGTATATGTTATGTTGACAGAAGAGAACATTTGAATAATGTCTAATTGCAATCGGGCAGCTGAAGAATGTCCAAAGTCTATTTTCTTTGTAATTAAAAAGACACACTTGCTGCAAGAAATATTTACTTTTACCAGATAACCCTAGCAACAGTCAGACACTTGAATTTTGGTGCTGGAATACCATTGGGAGGTCAGTGAATCCATTTTCCTGACTTGAGTCAGGATCAGTTATACCTAGTTCATCCCCATCCTAAAAATTCCAAAGCTTCCCTACAAACGATCAAACTCAGAAAAAAACCCTGCTGTAACATGTATAGCAAACAAAATAAGAACTGCTGAGATCTATGGAAAATTATAATTATAGAAAATATAATTATGTACAGAGCCGTGTGTCGCGGGCTGTTCTCCAGACTGTGTCAAGACATTCTGGCATCCAAAGCTCATCTATCCCTCCCATTTTCGGAATGTATTTTCTACCTACAGTCACTGTCTCTTTTTTACACCACCTAATACATTTGCAGCCTCCCCTCACAGACAACAGCAACTGCAGCATCAAAGGCGATTCTTAGGTGTAACTGCACCCTCTGGCTACCGTTTTTGTGGTTGTAACTATAGACTTCAGTGATTCCAAATAAATGAAAGGCAAATTTCTTTTCAGAGGCCCAGTCTAATTTGCACAGAATTAATAAATTTTTTTAAGTGTCTGGGATCCTGTTACAAATACATTTATAAATAAAAACTGTTACTGCGGCTTAATATGTAACCTAATGATTGCTGTTTTCCAATAGGCATCACAATATGTATAGGAAATTTTTCAAAAAGGGTCTAATTCTTTGTTATTACACAAATGACATAATGAATCCTGAGACCAGAGGAAATTTGGTTCCAAATTTGAGATTTCATTTGGTAGTCACTATATGGTCCACAGTGCTTTGTTTCTGTCAGAGAAAATGTCTGGTGAATGAACATTTTACAAATATTGTACCACTAACATGATGAAAACATTCCTTCTGAATGAATGAATAGTAATTATTCATTCACAGTTACAGCCCTTTTGATCTTGGAAGACAAAAGGAAAAAAATTATAGAAGTCACAGAGGGTTGCTGAAACATACCTATAATCAGTGTTTTTTCTTAATTGCATTTACACTGTATGGGGAAAGACATTAACTGTGTACATATACTGAATGACACTTTGATTTCAGATTAGCTTTTAATATTTACTTTTCAGGAATATTTTATCTTTTAATTCTATTTTCAAAAATCTAAAGATCACTGTATCTTTAGTGAGGAAAATAGACATGCAAACTAGATTGTCTTTAATGGTAATCACACCTCTTTTCTTTTGTTTTCTTTTTGGTCAACCCATCCGTTTTGATGAAAGTATTTTGAGGGAGTTCTTGATGGAAATGAAATCAGTGAATCATTGCAGCATAGCAATGGCTTGAGATGTACAGGACCTATAGACGGGAGTTTGCCTCAAATCTACAGTACAAATTTAAGGGTAAACAATAAAGAAGATGTCCCATTTGTCATAATGTGATATCCAATCATTAACAGAGGCCCTGTCCTTTTGTCTGAAATAATGTCTTCCCATGTGAGCTCCATATACCTTCATTGCTACCTGTATGTGATGACGTGAAGTGTTAATAAAGATACCTGTCTTGTTAATTCATAATCCACTTTGATCTGTTTAGATCTGAATTAAAACATAGTACTAAAATTTTACTTTCTAAAAGTTCAAAGGAACAGTGACATCAGTTCAAGAGAAACCAGTTGCTACCAGATCTGCATTTAAAACCAAGCTCTTTGTAGTGCAAAACAAAAACAATTCAACAACGTTGAGGAGTAAAAATTATAGTGTTCAAATAACCAAAGCCAAGGCTTCAAAGAAGTCTTCAAGCTATTATCACAACCTACAGTCAAAAGGCTACAGAGTATTTTCAGCCCTTATGCATATTACTCCTCAAGAAAAATGAGTTATTAAATACATGAACAGGGAACAATGTAGTCACAGGACCACTGAAACTGACAGTTTTCTAATACTTTATAGCTAAGCATTTTGAAGAACAACGCTGATACTAAAATAAAATATATTATTTACTGCAGGCCTCCAAAGTATTCCAACGTTCTAAATAAACACTTTTATCTAAATGTATTTCCATTCTTTAATTATGGTTCTTTTACTAAAGACAATAAAATATATATATATAACTGTATCCAGAATAACTTTCAAATATCTAATGCCAAAGCCATATGTGTGAAACACATAATATATTCATACCAAACTTTCATTGAAGTTTATTCATAATAAGTTTTTTAAAGCTTTATCAAAAATCAGTAAGTAATGATTAATTTTCTTTTCTTTAGCGACAATGCACTGAAAAAAAAACACAAAAGAAAAACAAAAAACAAAAACAGCTTCCTTATTACATAAAAAAAAATCACCCAAAATGCAGGTCTTTCTAAAAAAGGTTCGCTGTCTACATTCTCAGCTGGGATATACAGAGGATTTCTATTAGATGAGTTCAACAGCTGCAGATTCAGACATATGTATTATGAGAAATATTTCTAGTCAAAAACAGGGACTGTAGCCCTGTCAACTGATAAAAACAAATGGGGCATCACTGACTTTTTTTTAAAATACCTTTGAAAAAGCACTCAAAAGTTAATATCAATAATAGAAGTAACTGCATCTTTCCTGCTGTGCACAACCACACTCAGGTATGAACATGAGGCCAAATTAATGATTCTTCTGCATTATGCACCTGCTGGAAAACTTGCAGAACCACATTTTGGATATTCCAGCAGGCATCTCAGAAAAAAAATTACAGCAGCATCTGTCATGTTACAATGCTCGAGAGGGTGCCTATTCCTGCATATTCATTAGCCTAGCACTTTGGTGTGACTTGGCAAGGCTCCAAACATCCTGCCTGCCCTCGTGGAGACACCATCCAAAGATGCTGGGCAGAAGTGCTAGATTCCTCGAAGGACCTTCACATCACTTCCTCAATAATGGAGAACATTTCCAAAGCAGCCTGCTTGCAGGCTAAATTGAGGCTATGTGCAAGCAAAAAAAAATAAGCAGACACCTGGCTTTTGAAACCGTTCTAGGGTATCACTCAATTCAGGTAAACATAGAACAGAGACAGTAAAGTCTTAGTATATAGAGCCTCATCCTGAAAACATACTCAGCTGAAAACTGCTATCAGAAGAACTGTTTTATTTTCTTTTGGAGCCTGCGCAATCATAAGCATTATTTTCTGCAGAAGCATGAAAAGATTTAAACCATGGATTGTACATATTAAGGTGTTTAAATGGCAAGGTTAGTATAAAAACATAGAGTATTTGTAACTTCTGTTAACTGGAATACAACACTACAACTTCTCTGGAATACAACAGCTATAAAGATGTTATTTCCCATTCTTTTCTGACAGGAGAGGGACACTACTGTAGTTATTATATCTTTGTTTTATCACGTCATCAAATAATGACCCTATCATTTTGTATTTCTGTTATTCATTTCCATATTGAAGTCAGTCAGTGATTTTTCCTCCTTGTTTTCTTTTATGTTAAATTTTGTTTATTTTTTTGCTTTTGTAGGATAATTCTAATACAAATTTGACATATAGTAGTTTCAGTGAACTATATTAGTCTTTAAGTTTATTCAATTTACATATATGAAAAAGTATTGCAATTGGGTGATAACTACAGCTCTAATGGAGGCTTTTCTTGATTGCCAACTAGTTCACTTCAAACTTAAGAAATTATCTGTGTTCTTTTGTAGATAAATTATTCAACTAATATTGATAATAAACATAATTGGAATTTTTTTAAACAAAGTAATTGACAATGTTTCTCCTAGCAAGTAATACTTAACCAAAACTTTAAATTTGTTCAGAATTAATTGTCTATTCCAAAATATTTTCAAGTCTTCCAAATGTCAGAGGCATTTTCAAACTGAAAAATTTGGAAGTTTGGATTTAAGTTGTGTTCCCTGAGAATAAGAGATTGAAATATAACAAAAATGCTTCAGAATTACTGAACTGAAACACTGATTATTTTACTTGCTTCAGTAAATAAATTATTTTACCCTTTTATTTTAATTTAAGCTAGGAAGAATTTCAACATTTCAAAAATTCTCTTACCAAAGAGAAATTGAGTGCAACTCAACTCCTTCTTTAATACTTATGGAAATTATTTTCCAAAATACTTATTTAAGAAATAACAAATACATAATATTTTGTCATACTGCATAGAAGTCTAGAATCTTAAAGGCCCTGGCTTCACAGTCTAGGTATCATTTATTTGCCTACATTTATACCTCCTTTATTACTTGAAAGTACCTATAACCAGGTAAAGAGAAGTACAAAATGTGTCTCAAGAAGCCACATTCTTGAAATGCATGCTATGAAAATACTTGTATCTTCAGACCACCTACTTTTGTTTGTGTCACATGATTAAAACCATTTTCTCTTATCGTTCCTTTAATTCAGAATATTTTTTGCTAGTTTTTCCCTGAATTGACAGAAGAAAGAGTCAGAAGAAAAATCTGGCCTTTAGTGTTCATTTACTTTATTTTAAACTAAGACACTTTACATATTGTTTTATTTCTATGATACATTCACAGGGAACAGCAGGAATAAGGCATATAGATAAGATGGACAATACAATGACCAAATAGGAAGAATTCTCTCTGTAATTAAGGTGAACATCATTAGTGTTTGTATGATGAGTATCTCTAGAGGCCAGGATCTGATTTTCTTAAGCAATGTACACAGTTAACGGCTGTTGTCTAAAAGACCAGTGTGAAGTTTGCCAAGTTGAAGACTGCAGATATTTACTGTAAATGGGGAATATTAAACTAAAACAGAAGTCACGTGCCTGATTACTAGTTTACTGCGCATTCTATTTTCTCTAAATAGATTACAGAATCTATAAACAAATAGCAAAATTCTGTGCTTGTTAATGCTGCCGCAATATTTTTGACAGACACTGGTAGGGCTGAAATTTCAACCAGTTAAGATAAACTGTGGATTCAATAAGTTACTGAGGTAATGTTGCAATGCTTTCTATTTAGCAGCTGGTAAGATTTCTAGAAATAATAAAACCTTGCTTTGCTTTTTTTCTTCCTTTTTTTTTCCAACAGGATGATGATGTAAGGGAAAGTCAGTTTAGCTTTACAGCATATGGAATGGGCCCATGTCTGCAAGCAAAAGATGGAGTGACACAAAAGGGGCCAAATAATCCTGTTCAAGCTGCACCAAAAAGCCCTGATGAGATGAGAAAGGTATTCATTGACCGGGCCAAAAAGATAGACACAATATCCAGAGCTTGTTTCCCATTAGCCTTTCTGATTTTCAATATTTTTTATTGGGTAATCTACAAAATCATCAGGCATGAGGATATTCACCAATAACAAGATTAAGGCTTGCAGGACATACAGATCTGGCTGCCATGTTCAACAGGAGACTTTCTGTTAGAAATGCACATCTGAGCAGGGATTGGGAGAATTAAAGGCGTTGAGAAGGGAAAAAAAAGATCCTGCATTGCTTGCAATGCCCAGTCACAGTGGAATGGAAGAATGACACCCAGAGAACATCATATGCTATTGCAAACTTTGTGTCAAACTAAATATTAACTTTTTTATTGTAAATCACTCTCTACTGAAGCTCTTCTGCCAAGTACTTATATATACTGTTACATAGTGGTATAATTGTACAATACTCTTTGGTTTTCCTTAAATTTTTAAAATTCTGGTGTATTTCTAATTTTAAAAATTGATCCAGAATACCCTAGGTAAATCCCACAGTTTTACAGAATAGATTAGTATTTGTAACATCTATTTCAATTTCACAAGGTAATGACACATTTACTGATTTGAGGTTACAGTTATAGGGACTTTTTCTTGTCTTAAAGGCAGTACTTGTGGTTTTGCAATGAGCACATTTGGCACATTTAGATTATATAATTTATTCAATGTACTACTTATTACTCTTCCCCTGAAAGGTGTATGTTGAAATAATCTCAGCACAAACTATCTACAGCCTAATAGTCTGTATATCACACAGGAAATATAAAATAAATTGTAAAGTATTGATTCCTGAAAAGGATTTTTTTTTCTTTTAATTACCTATGCTTTAACAATTGAAACTTCAAACCTTTTCATATTTTTGAAGGTTTTTGGTTTTTTTCCTAAATGGTTGAAACTCATACAGCTTTGGAGATAGACAAACTACATCAGAATTTTGCAATGTTTCATTTTTCATTTCACTGAAAAATTTGGAGGATGAGTACAAATGTGTTTATGCACATTTATTTCCTACATGTTACATAAAACCAGGAGGTTTAATTTATGAATAATCAAGGTTTCTGTCTCATTCTTTGAAGTATGTTGATATAACTTAGGTACCAGTTAAGAAGTACTTCACAACTTAGGAAAAACACGCAGCTCTTCCAAAACATGAACAAGGATCAGGATGGTCCTTCAGATTTATTGTACTTCACATTAATAAATAGGAGAACTACTATTAAAACTCTTTGATGGATTTTCCCTGTTCAGGATTAAATAAGTCACGTTAGTTGTTTCTTTGACTTATCACACAACAGATCACATTTATGGCATAGCTCATAGGCAAGAGTGTTTACTTTTGCCAATCTTGTCTAAGAAAGAACAAAATATGCTAAGATATGGAAATCTGACATTTAGAACTACTGGATATTTAAAGTTCAGTAGCTGAGGCTGTGTCTCATTGCAAAATATTTTTATTTAGAATATGTTTTAAATTTTTTTGTTTGTTTTAGCTCAGAATGTGAATACAAAAGCAAAATACAGGTGAAGGCAAGAATCTGGTGCACTGCCAAAGGCATGGTGCACATGAAGTGACAGAAGCAATGTAGCTCTGCACTCGGGATTATAAGGTAGCAGCCTTAGGTGTGATTGGGTTTGTTGTTTTCCTCCAAGGATTAGTTAGAGAGATTCTAAAATAGCAGCTCTCAGATTTTGTTCACCTATGTCAGAAAGAAGAGGTATAATCCTCTTTTATCTTAAAACAGTAATTTTTTAATAGTTTTGCTTCATTTGTGATCTGAAAATAATTCCATTCACTTGAAACAACTATTGTTTACTGAGATTGTGTCTTATTTTTGTTGATTTCTTTATGTTCATGTTTCAAAAAATCCTCTTAACTAATGAAGGTGCTCATCTGTGTGAGAGGTTATAATGAACTAAAAGCTGATGTTTCAGCTGGGTTATATTTATCTCTCTCAAAGTTATCATTCAGCGTATATCATATGAAAAGGAATGTTAACTTGCTTCTGCCAGTAGTGAAGTCAACAGTATTTTGTTTCAGGTCTTCTTAAAGTACTGGATCTATAATCAAGAGGCAATCATAAACAATTACAATATCTTTCAGGCTGATCTATCTTCTTTCCTTCTAAAATAGCTGACTTGCATGAAATAAAGAATTCTTAATTAAAGAGGTAAAGGCATAAAAAGTGATGGCCAGATCTGAATAACTCTATATTATTCTAGTTATAACACTTGAGTACCTGGTTACATTGCCTCTTTCCCAACCATTCAGTAGTCTGTTGCTCTCACACATGTAGTACTACCTTGTTTTGAAAATATTAACAAGCTAGAGTAATGCAGAGCTAAGCAAATTTAGCCCTAATTTCTTTCTTCACTCCTTAAGGCATAAAAGGTCTGTTCTCTCAAATAGAGAAATCAGACAGGAAAGAGAGATTAGATTACAACACTGGCAAAATGTAACAGGGAGTCAGATGGAATGTAAAATATTAAGGAAGACAGACAAGATTCTTCATTCTATATGAACCTATTACCTTTGTGAGAGGGAATAACCCATGTGCCACATTTCACTTTGACTAGAGTATGGTAACCTAAGGAAAAATTACTTCATACAGCATATATAAAGTATAAATCTACATTATAATTCTTTTCTGACCTCCCTAATGGATTGTTACCTGTATGTTATATTTAAAATAAGTGAAAGCTGTAGATTTATTGACTGGACCTAGTGTCTAGTGTTACCTATTGGGATGCATCTCTTCAGTCATGCACTATGGTGAGAGAGAAGAAGAGGGTCTCAGATGTGACCAATGGAAAGTATATCCCTTCCTCTATGTAGTTATATTTCTCTTTCATGGGCCTTACATTGAGAAGTTGAGCATACTCTACTTCTATATTGAAGTATATAGATATACATACACATACTTATATATACATATATATACACACACTATATATATACACTATATATATAATGCTCCATCTTCTAACAGAGTACATTGAAAATAAAGATAATTAATTATACCGGCAACATCATTATGAAAACCCTGCAGTGTTGCTGGAATTTTTTTGTTTAGCAATCCATCAATAATAAAAGTATTTCAAACCGAGGTGGAAAGTAAAAAAAGCTTCCATTATGATGTTTTCAAATGCACATAACATTTTGCATGTCATTCTGCTGCCCTCAGGTAAGAACAGGTTTCCTATTTTGATGTAATGGAACCAAGATCTCTCCAGAACTGATAGATTTCTGGGGTTTTTTTGCTGGAATCATAATATTTTCCAAGGTAACAGAAGTCTCTGCAGTCCATTAAATAATGTGTTTTTCAAAAGAAAGCAGAACTTAAAATTTAAATTTCATTTAGATTATTCCTAAATGACTTACTGTAAAGTCACATGGTAAAGAAGGAGAGAAATGTCATTTGAGATTATAAGAAACAAATGCCTACCATTCACCACTGACTAGAGGGAAAAGTCAAAAAATGCCAGCAGGCAACACCAGCCCTCTGTACAAAGCTAGAATCAACAGCTCCTGTCATCAGCTAAGATTAGTGTGGGAGCTTGTTCTTTTGTAACTGTATAATGAAGGGAATAACATGAAGAAGATGCAAGAATTAGAAGGCAGTCTGCAGTATTTATCAGACTGCAGTATTTATGCTACAGTCCTGTGAAAGAAGCAGTAGAGAAGCAGAAAAGTAATCAAGACAATAATGCTTGAGGCAGATGCTACCTAGCAGGGCTTCTCCTACATCTAAAAAAGACCTCATTCATTAGGCTGAAGTAGATAGCTACCTCACTGTCACTGAACCTGGACTCTACAGAGTATAGGTCTTTAGCAAAGCCACACAAGAAAGCTTCTTGTAAGCACAACCCCTATGTGACAGGCTAATGCAGCTTTGCCCCGGGTAATTGTTCACCACAGGTGCAGACTCTGTGCTGCTTTTGTGGTCTCTGTAGACCAGCCCTGTACTTAAAAAATAAAATTCTGGCACTAGAAGATCATCTCAATACAATGTAAACAGAGGGTGAAAGTGTAGGATCTATAGAAATACTCCAGTAACTCAGCTACCAACGATCTGACACAGTCACCATAAAGGGGAGAGAAGGAAGCATGAGGCATCCTCACTACTTTTCCTCATCCCCAGTATCCTCTTGATAGGTACACTTGTTCAAGTAGAAGCAGTAGCTGCAGGGGGAAACAATTTACACCAACTGCTGCAAAGTGTGTAAGGTCTTGGGACAGTAGTTTCCACCTGTGCAGAAAGAGAATTCTACATCATCCACTTTTGTAACAGAAAGAGAAGCAGAGCAGGAAGGTACAGGATGAAAAGCATGGGCTGTACATAGCATAACAGGGACCACAGGGAGAGGGAAAGCTCAAAGCAGTGCCTACAGACTCTTTCCTTCCTGCACTAGAGAGAGAGAGAGATGTGATCAAGTCCATGTCACCCTTCATAAGGCAAAAAACTTCAGGATAAGAAAGGTCCCTTAGAGGTGCAGTAGAAACACTCAGCTACCACAGTACCAAAATAAGTCTCAACAAAATAAGCTTCCATGCTTAAAGGGCTGTCCTTTTTCTCTATAATGCTGATAGAGGAGGCTTGAAGGAAAAAGGGAAGAAGGGACACTAGTGTTCTACTATTTAGAATTTAGATATTTTAACACCAAAATAAAGCACATTCTACTTTCAAAGAGTTTTGACAGCAAGCAGTATTACGTAAGCAGGTAAGTGGAATTCAGGGAGAACATGGGATTTCATCATTTTTTCAGCTCAATCATACGTTGTTTCCTCTGGATTTTCTTTATTAGACTCTGTTCCAAAACGTTGTTATAGGCTTCTTTTTAAAGAATCCTTTGTGATGTGTGGGAGATGATTCTATTTACTCACTAGAAAGACTTACATTTGGGTGATTTAGATGTGCACTTTACATTTAAGGAGTAAGGTATTGCTTCCACTTTGTACTTTAATCTATTACAGAGCTGTAGGTGATAATGTAGATAAAAGTAGAATATGATAAACTGTAAAAAACTTTATATTTTTAACAGTAGGGAAAGATAAAAAGTCTTCCTTAACCTTAAAAAAGTATTATTTTTAGCAATAATTTTATATTAGACGGAAATTAATTTATTTATACAGTTCCCAGCCCAAGCTGAGATTGTTGGTTGCAAAAGTTATATTTTATGTGCAACTTCTGCTCTTATTTCAGCTATCATAGAAATTAATCTAACTGAACAGAGCAAAAATTGGCCTTAAACTGTGAAACTGCTGAATGAGCTATTAATTCTTACAGTACCCCTGTAAGACAGTAATGTAACTATCCACATCTTACTGAACAATCATATGGTTATTTAGATGAGAACAGTATCAGATCATCTTGACTTTCCTCCTTTTTGAGACAACTAAGAAGAAAAATATAAATTACAAACTAAGTTATTCACTAATAATAAAATGGGCATTCTGTTTTGGAGTGGTTATGGAAAAGGTGCCTTCAGGCAACACAAAACACCTACAGTAGTTACTGAAATTGCTATCAGTTTGAAAGGCTTGTGGAAGCAGGCTGGATTGCTACAAGCAGTGGGTTAAATGCCAGAAAAATGTTGGCTCATCTTGTATTCTTGACATTTTTGAATATTACTGCACTTCTTCACTTTCATCTTTGTGAAATATGCAAGAAATATTTCTTATGTTTGTATTTTAATGTATGACAGATTGATGTTAACAGATGAAATGGACTTAAGTAGCTACTGATGTTCCATGAATGTGTGATTGTGAGCTGTATAAAAAGGAATTGTGCCATAAGCTTCTGACCTAAAGGTTTAATATAATATACAGTATTTTGTGTGTTAGTGATTCCAGCTTTTTAAAGGCTACAGCAAGAAAAAGAAAAAAATTAATATAATAGTATATTAATAAATTGTCTGTGAGTTTTCAAAGTATTCTCCTGTGAATTCTGTTTGATGGCAATTTCATCTCAAAGTACGTTCTTTTTGGTAAAACTCTGTAAGTGTGTTGTGCATGGATTTGATTAAATACCTTTTTATTGTATTATAGTATCATATTGCACTTTAGCTGATATTCTCTGCAGATGGAAGTGTTAAAATGTATGAAATGTATGGTGTCACCCATGTCATTGTAGATATTTTGTTTAAAAATAATAAACAACTTTTTTCAGAAACCATGCAATTGTTTTTTCATTATATTTTATACAACGTGTTTAAAGTGGCAGGAGGGACTATCAATACCATTGGCAAAAAGGATTAAACCTTCAGCAGTAGCTGAGGTGTATTCCTGCTACATATTTCAGGAGTGAAAACTTGAGAGAGAAGGAATAGAGTACCTTCAATTGTTTTATTATTCAGATTAAGATTCAAAATATTTTCACTGCATTAATGAAGTATATAAAGAGGTGTTTACACGGAGCAGGATGGAGGGTGGCAGGCACTGAACTAGAAGTTTGATCTTCCAAGGCTTCCTTTACAGTGAGTGAACAGAAAGAGGTCTCTCCAGAGGACAGAAGATGGACTCCAGTTCTGAAAAAATCCCATTCTGAAAATTCCAGAAAAGTTATCTTGATACATGCCTATTGAAATAAGTACAGCCACTACAAAATAGTCCACAGCCTTATGGAAACTTTATAGATCTGTGGGTCCTCCTAGTATTGCTTAATAGAAAAAAATATTTTAAGAAAATTGAAGTGCAGTTAGCAATTGAGGATCATTCTGAGTTCTGCTAATCTGATTACAGAATTGTTAATTTGCCTATGAAGAACGCACCATGGTCAGAATGGTCATCTCAGTAACAGCCATATGTCAATGTGATGCCATTTAGGATAGAACTCTTTACCAGCCTCAGTGCAGATGCTATATGACAAAAAGCAACATCAGTTCACTCCTGTCAACCTTCTTTTCAAGTTGATGGGATAAAAATCCAGAAACTTTCCCATACTTGTAAATGAAGTATTTACATACTGCTGCTATAATTCAGTTCAGGGACGTATGGCTTGGAACTTTATGAAATGGGAATTTCTCAAAAGAACAGCCAAATGTAACAGACCAGTGGAGTCTGAACATATATCCTGAGTATGCCCTCCTAGAGCTCACAGAACTGTGTGATCAGAGCCCTGCTATTTACGACACCTGTTGCTGTCCTACCTCTGTACCTGTCTCTGGAGGTAACCTTGTTCAAACCCCCTACTCAAACAGAGACACCTACAATCAGTTGCCCAGGATCATATTCCTTTGAATATCATAGAATCATAGAATGTCTTTGGCTGGAAGGGACCTCTAACGGTCACCTAGTTCAACCCCCCTACAATGAGCAGGGACATCTCCAACCAGACCAGATTGCTCAGAGCCCCATCAATCCTGATGTTGAATGTCTCCAGGAATGGGGCCTCCACCTCTCTAGGCAACCTGTTCCAGTGATCCACCATCTTAAATAACTTTTTCCTAATGTCCAACATAAGTCTATCCTTCTCTAGCTTGAAACCATTACCCCTTGTCCTATCGTTACATGCCCTTGTGAACAGGTCTTCCCCAGCCTTCTTAAAGGCTCCTTTCAGGTACTGGAAGGTCACTATAAGGTCTCCCCAGAGTCTTCTCTTCTTCAGACTGAACAACCCCAACTCCCTCAGCCTGTCTTCATAAGAGAGGTGCTCCAGCCCCGATCATTTTCGTAGCCCTCCTGTGGACATGCTCCAACAGGTCCACATCCTTCTTGAGTTGGGGGCTCCACAGATGAAGACTCCACAGCCTCCATGGGCAACCTGTGCCAGTGCTCAGTCACTGTCAGAGTGAAAAAGTGTTTCCTAATATTCAGAGGGAACCTCCTGTGTTTTGGTTTGTGCCCATTGCCTCTTGTCCTGTCAGTGGTCTCCACTAAAAAGAGACTAGCTCCATCTTCTTTACACCCTCCATCCAATTTTTTTACACAAATTGAAAAGATTCCCCCAGAACTGGACACAGTACTCCAGGTGTGGCCCTATCAGGGCTGAGTAGAGGGGCAGAATGACCTCACTCAACCTGCTGGCAATACTCTTAATGCATCCAAGGATACCATTAGTCATCTTTGTTGCAAGGGCACATGGTCAGCCTAGTAGCCACAGGACCCTCAGGTCCTTTTCTCCACACCTGATATCCAGTTGATCAACCCCCAGCATATACTGGTGCGTGGGGTTATTGCTTCCCAGGTGCTAGAATTTGCACTTTCCCTCACAATATTGAAAAAAAAAAAAATTAATGTTAGCTTCTATTTAAGTAATCTAAATTTAAAACCTCTACTGAGGTAATGAGCTCAGCCTGAAACCCACTTATGTTTTAATTTCTCTCTTAACAAGCCAAATAACACCCCTGACCTGCATTAAAAGCCAGAGCACTACTTTGGACTATTTCGTTATTCTTATTAGGCATGTTCAGTAGTAGGTACAGAAGATATTCAAACAGTTGTTTTAAAAGCACACAATACCGCAGCTTGTTTGCCATTGCATGAAGTAAAACTAAACCTCATCTAGGTATATTAGGTCAGAATAAACCCACACATTATTAGAATTTGGCTGGATGGGGGAAATTCTTACAAATTTCAACTATACTTGCTTGTATTCTATGTGCAACAGGTTTCCCTCCCCGTCCATTTCTTGTTTCATTGCAGCCACAGGATTGTCATTTCTCAGGCAAGTATAAATTATACCACAAGATGGCTCCCTCTCATACGAATTGAGAGATGTCGTGGTCATTTGCACTTGGTTCAAGGAGATAAACTTTAGCAAAAGGCATTCTTCATGTACAAACTCCACGCACTGAGATTCATTATTAAGAAGGAAATTTCTAAAGCATAAGCGCTATTCACGCTACAAATCACACTTCATTTTGAAAGTTGCGCAGACTTTTTCAGATGATGCTCTTTCAGAAGTAAAAATAGCTGAGATGTATATTTCTTAAGGAAAAAAACGCAAGTATATTTGTTGAAATACACTTATGAAAGTGTAAAGACTTGTGTACCTGAATATTTTATTAAATAAAAATGGCATTTTTAAAGAAAGAAACCACTGGTTTACTTTCTTTAAGCATCTGTTGATTGTCACATATTTATTGTTACAGGTATTGTTTTGTCTGACAGAAAATGAATGGCAGTCTTTAAAAAATTTAAGAGGAACTCGATAATTTACACTCTGCTTCCAGACTAGTAAACCAACTAGTAAAGTTAGAATGTCTTTGGAGTAGATGATTCATGTTAAGGATGCCTTCAAGAAAACAGTTACAGGTACAAATACAGAATACCTCAGTTATTAGCTATTCACAACAGTTATCCCACTTATTAACAACATACATGCAGTTATGCTGTAATAGATGCAAAGAAGGAAGCACATATAGCTGTCAGTGAGGAATATATAACTTCCTATTGTCTCATATCTAAGATGAGGTGAGCACATGCACTTCAGCAATGTAAACAATGTAAATCTGTAACTCAGTCTGCCTTGTGATAACTTGCTGTCACCACCCTCTCACTCTCCTAGTAGGTTTCACTCCATTACACATTTACTGGACAAATACGGAAACAGCAGTAAGAGCACCCTGAACTTTTATCCAAAATAAGGATACTATTATAGATAGGTGCTACAGAACAGTTGCAAGCTAGAATATACTACAGTATACCACTAGCAGCTATTTATGGTTTATCCTTAATTTCTCAAGAGAGTACAAAAAGATAATATATTCTGTCATGATTTAGATGCTATTTAAATGCGACCACAATAAAGACTATTAATTTTGAATCTAACACTACTTAATAAATTGTCTGCCAAAAGTTAAAGAATTATATCTTTAAGATTCACAGTAGTATTTACAACTTAAAAATCAATGAGCATTGTGTTTGTTGTACTCTTTTTTTTTTCCCCAAGGCTTTGCAGGCTCTCCTGAATGATGATTCAACTGAATTACTTTCATATAACAACCAACTGCTTTATATTTAACTTCTTTGCCAATAAAATAAGCTCAGTGAAAATAAAACCAAAAGAGCATACCTCAGTTCAACAGGAAAGCTTTCAGATTTATACAAATGTGATCAGAGGTAATGCAGACCCAATTTAATACCAACAAAGTTTTGAGAAAATAAATTTAAAAGCACTTTCAGAAATGTCCTATCACCTTTTCAGTAGTCTCAGATTTACTTAAGGTTTCTAACTACCAAATAAAACTTTGAATTTTTTTATTACAAATATATGAGACCAAGTAACCCGGTGAAGAGTTTTGAAGCAGTACCAAAGTAGCTTGTAAGTGAGGTAACAGGGAAAAAGATAACAGGTTCTTCCTATCTCTCTCTGTCTTTTCTTCCCAATATCTTTCTGTCCCTCAGGAAATCTGATCCACCCGGGAGACTAGGACATTCTTGGAGGACTTTGCTCAATAGTTGCAGTGCAAGATAGCATTGGTTCAGGTCCCACCTGCACTACTGGTCGTGGCAGACCCAGATTAACATGAAAATCTGCCCTCTTCCCTAAGACCCCAGGAAATCATTCAGGCTAAGAGTTACAAGAAAAATCAGGTACTTAGATTCCTTTCTTACCTCTTTCCTTCCTTTACTACCTAATCCTGTGTGGTGTGTTTAATCTGGCTGGACACCAGGTGCCCACCAAAGCTGCTCTGTCACTCCCCTCCTCTACTGGACCAGGATGAGAATACGTAACAAAAGGCTCATGTGTTGAGATAAGGGCAGGGAAAGATCACTCAACAATTACAGTCACAGGCAAAACAGACTCAACTTGGGGAAAAAATCAATTTAATTTATTACCAATCAAATCACAGTAGGGTAATGAGAAATAAAATTAACCTTAAAATACCTTCCTCCCACTCCTCCCTTCTTCCCAGTCTCAATTTTAATAACTATTGTCTCTACCTCCTCCCCTGTAGCAGTGCAGGCAGGTGGAGTTGCAGCCAGTTCATCACATGTTATGAGATGGCTACAGCGTGATTCCTAGGCACAGCCAGTGTTTGCTGCTCTGTGAATTTTACACAGTTATTTAAACTTTTTAATATTAAAGCAGAATATTTTACTTGTAGCAACCAGAGCAACATATCCTGCATGCTTCTTTTGGCATGTGCAACACCTTCTGAAACAAAAATATTTGTTCCACTGTGATAGAAAGTGTGTTTTCCATCATTTGTCCTATATCTAACAGGTTTCTAATTCAGGGCCTAATTTAAGTGCTAGTAAGCACACAAGTCCAAGTTACTGTATGTTTATTGGTCCATGCCAGGCTCTATAATACATCGGTCACAATCTACATATGCATCACAATTATGCAGCTCCAGATAGAGCAGATCTATTGATGGTCACAAAAATTGAGTGCACAAATTCACAAGCTCTGTTTATATACTCATCTTGAGCAAAAGAGGATAAAAAGTTATTCTGCCATTGATATTTAGGCAAAGCTGTCTTACCACAGCATGATCTAATTTTCATGAAAGCAAGTGATAAAATATCTGCTCTTCCAATGGAAAATCATTCTGAGATGTTGTCCTCCAAAGCTTTACTTGAAGATTTCTTACCTCTGTTGGGGCCTCACCCAGATGTTGCAGAGGAAACTGAGCTTTTAGCAGGAATAAAGACAAACTGTGGGGGTGTACTGTAAAAAGACATCTGCCTTACTGAAGTGCTGAAAATGGCTTGTTTATCTTTGTATCCCCAACAGAGCATTCATATGATATTTTGGGTGCCTATGACTGCACTAAAATGCAGAAGGAAATGTTCCCAATCGAATTGTCCACCCACATAACATTCGTACAGAAGTATACGTAAAATATGCTCAAAATCCACGTTTTTGCCATTTTACTTTTCAAAAATAAACCAAACAATTTTTAATTTTTTTTTTTTTTAATAAGCACTGCCAGTGGAAGATGCTGCTAGGCTTGTTCCTAGCCCCTGTTAAAAAGTAAAGAAAAGCAGCATAACAAAGTAGGCTGACCTTTTACCCACTACTTAACCCACCAGAGGAAGAAAGGCTAACATGTTAACTACTGTGTGAAGCCTGTCACAGGTCTTTGAGATTAAAATCTTTAACAAGAGAACAGGCATTTTATTTGTCTTCTGTATCAGTAATGTCTTTGAACCCTGCCAGTTTCATGGTATTGAGCATGGCTACCTGATCAGTCTGGGCTGCCTCACTGAGAAAAACTTTCTAATGTCACCTCTGAATGGAAAAAACATGGAGAATGTTAAACTTTTACAAATGTTACAAACCATGCATCCCAGTCCATCTTAACCTATATAAATCTCCCATGAAAAAATATAATAATCTTCCCAAATTGTCAAGTCAATAGTTTAGTCACAGAGTTTATTCTAATGCTGCAACTTTCTGAACTTAATATCCTTGATACAGTTTTAGTGGCCAGAGTTCCTGTGAACCTGGTTTGAACAAGAATTTGCCGTCAAGCCTGCTTGGGTATTTCCCAATAGCCTTGTTCTATGGGTCTGAAGTCAATGGAAAAATGCCCAGGGAAACTGGATCGGGCTGGCCTACCCGCTTACAGAAGGCAGTGGTTATATACCTCATTGCAGCTGGAACTTCAATTATTACATTTCCAAAGGAAATTGAATCACCATCTTTGACATGATCATTCTAAAAAATTTCAGTTTACTGCAGACATTAAACAAATGTTCTGAACTCAGGGAGTTAAGCGAATTATGAAACCTTTCCAGTGTTTAATGGTTGTGTGCCTACAAGTTGATCATCAAGTGCAACAGAATCTGAACTGAACTTGAACATCTGTAAAATATGCTTGCCATCTTACCTCTCTTTTCTGCTGCAATCCAGTCTTGTTCTGCCTGAGTAGAAATGTTTCTACTGACTTCAGCAGTGGCCAGGAGAGGCTTTTAAAGACTTATTCAACTCATTACTTGTGTAATTTCAATAGTTTCAATTACACTATGATATTTTTAGGAGTCTTTTTATTACATTTATATTTTAAATAGTGAAATAAACACGGAAAACAGTCTTAGAAAGGGTAAGACAGTAGAGCTGTAACATCCAGAAACACTACCAAAAAAAACAAACAAACATGTTTTCATTGTACAACTCTTTGGCCCTTCTTTTATCCTCCAATCTCCTTTTTTTTCTTTTTTTTTTTAATTACTCGGGATAAAAACCTATGGAAACAGTACAAATTTTTGTTTGTGCTGTTCATATCCAGACAGTAAATACTTAGTGTGTAAGTCAGAAAAAACGAAAGAAACATTTCAATCCCCTAGCTTTAGACAACCAATTTGAGTTGAGATCTAGAAAAATATCACTTTGTTTCTGTTTATGTACCCTGTTTTAGAGAGGCTCCATAACTACTCCAAACGGTTTGTGCTTTTGTTCCATTCCCACTTGAAATCTGAATTGAAACTTCCTCTATCAACATTTTAAACCCAGCAGACAACAGCTCTTGTCTTTGCATGGATCCCTGGTGAGTAATCTTCATTAAATACCTTGTGGAACTAAGTGGTCTCCTTCAGAATCTGGATGCTTCCTCCAAAAGAACATAACTAGGAACAGCACTGCTGTTCAGCACTGCCCTAAGTCCAAACAAATAAATGCCTCCCTGGATTTTTTGTGCTGATAGGAACTTATCTTTGATCAGATCTCTTCAGAGCTCATGAAGAAAGAGGGAAGAAACTTGCAGAAGTGATTAAACAGATTTTAACTGTATTTTACCTGCTGAAAAATCACTATTGGATGCTATTGCACTTTTCAGGGAAAAAAAAAGGCAAAATATTGAACACCTTTTTGATCAGTTCTTCTATAGCCTGTTTCTCCTTTATGTGTATGAGAACTGTAGACATTTAACTGCATTGCTACATTATCACCAAGACTACCTAGACTGGAAAAAAAGATACATTTGGCAAATTTATCACTCCATAGATGGATGTGGAAATAAGGCAGATTCTTGCTGTGCTTCTCTTGGGAGATCAGTTGATTTAGAAGGGGAAAACGGTAGAACAATGTGTAGTTGCATTTCTAGTCGTTTTGTCCATACAAATAAGTCAATAGAGAGTAATTATTCCTGTGCATTTAATTTGAAATCTAACCCAACTAGCCAGCCTTCATGGCTGCATCTACGTAGTTCTGAAGGCAAGAGAATCAAAATAAATGCTAGATTTACTCAACAGGAACACACAATTAACTCCATTCTGAAATAATGTAATGAAAATCACATCTCACTTGGAGAGGAGAACAATCTAAGATCAAAGATTACTATTATTTACAGACTGATCAAAAAACTATGAACTGAACCTCTTCATATGGCACCCATGACAATAACTCTATGAAATGTCAGTGTGCTTTACAGAAAAAAAAAAAATCAGTTAGCCACAAAAAGGAAGAACCAAATTATCTTTGCTGTTTCTCCAGAATGACTCCCATGAAATAACTGGAATTGTAGAAGAGTAAGAGAAGATATCTTGGACCAATTCCAATCTCAGAAATAACCTTATTGATATTAGTTAGACCCAGGGCCACATCCACAGTGTAGAGACTAAACAAACTTAATAATTGTCTTCAAGTCTTGGTCCCCATTGCTTACTTTCCCTGCATGGCCTCATGACTCCTGCATATTAGCTTCATATTGATGACAGTAGGTACAGACTCAGTCTTCACAGGACTCATATTGCCCAAAGTATCACAGTATTGGATCACAGAATCATGGAATGGTTTGGTTTGGAAGGGACATTTATAGGTCATCTAGTCCACCTGCCTACAATGCACAGGGACATCTTCAACTAGATCAGGTTGCTCAGAGCCCCATCCAACCTGACCTTGAATGTTTCCAGGGATGGCGCTCTGCCACCTCTCTGGGCAACTGCCTTTCATAAAAAAATTCACCATCTCACTGCAAAAAATGCCTTCCTTATATCTAGTCTAAATCTACTCTCTTTTGTTCAACACTATTACCTGTTGTCCTATCACAACAGGTTGTAACTGTATCAATAATTGTTTCAAAGGACAAAAGGACAGAGTTATTTTGGGAGGTTGAAAGTAGAAATCTTTCTTTCTCACAGTAACTACTCATTCCCTGACCTTGATCATAGCAGCATGCCTCTGTTGATTCATGTTCAGCGTGTGAGCAATACTAATCCATAGATTCTCCTTTCTGCACAAAGACTAGTTAGCCTCTTGTTTTTCTTACTTGAGCAAAACATTTTGCTCACATCCAGTGTGAATGACATGAAAACAATGTAATTTGAATCTTTTCCAAGGAACAAGAGGCCCATTTTAAAATTCCTTCTCCAGCTTCACAAGACCTTTTAAAATGTTTGAAGAATGTCTGTGTTAGTAGAGCTGTCCCCATCACTCACTAATAATAAAGTATCCCTGTCACAGCCAAGCTACATATTATTCATATGCTGTAATACCAGTGCTTTTAGGGAAGAAAGCATTAAGATTTCAAGTAAGTATTCATTTGATGCCATTTCTTGCTTTCAGAAAATTAAAAAAAATGTATTTTCCATCCTTCCTTTTTCACACATGTACACAGGCAAGAACTAGTATTTCATAAAGGATGAAGGATTCTGTCACTGTTAGAAAGCAGTTAGAATCCTTTCAGCATATAGCTGGTGCCTACAGAAGAGGACTTTCTGTTGTTGAATAGAAAATTTTTGTGATAAAAGTTGGAAGAATATTTTAGGTGTAATTCCCTGAAGTATTTCAGCTGCATGTTAATACTATTTTAGAGGTGAAAAACCAAAGATCTGCAATTGCTGATTAAAGCACTGACACATTTACATCCTAGTCTTAAAACAAGGAACTCATGCAAAAAAATCTATTTTAAGTGAGACACAGAGGGTGACAGAGGGTCACCAAACTGCAGGGGCAGAGTCTAATTAAACAAATTCATAATTACAAATATTTCAAAAATAATTCAATTATTTGAGACTTTCAAATAAATACAAGTTACAGGTTTGTTTTAAATGAAATATGATGGTTTATTTTTTATAATCAATAACTTTTGGGGATTATATGAGAAATACTGAGTAAGCAGATAAGTTAAATACTTACTAAGGAAAATAATTACTTCCGTGAAATAATTGTGGAGTTTCTGTGTTCTTTTACTGCCAGATTAGTTACTTAATTTCACAGGAATGACCACTCAAGGTCAAGGTAAAACCAAACGAATAGACTAGTGGAAGAAATACCTTCGCAACAGACATACAAAAACTGAGAGTAACATTGTGTTGCTCACTTTCCCTGAAGATGTCCTTTGGCTTTTCGCTGGCTCAACAGCCAAACTTACAGATTTTCTTCCCTGGTTATTAATGTTACAACTAATAAGGAAATAAAAACAGTTCCTGAAGAATGTCTTCCAAATATCAAATCATAGACAAGTTATTTATGCATTAGATTTTCCTCTACCAGCATAAATATTTTGAAACCTTTTAATAGGAAATTGGTTTACATTGATAATTTTCAATTTTAGATTTTCACCTATTCATAAGTTAGGATAACTTCAGTTGGAGGCAGCTCCCTTGTAAAAGCTAAGCCATCATTATATAAGGGATTTCTCCTCAGAATATGGAGCTTTTTAAGGTTATTTTAAGTATTTCCGAGGCCATAGTTAGCAAGCTCGGTGAAATTTGCTCTCTTAGAGAGACTAGTTGGCATTCATTTAGCAATCAAGAGCTACCTTACAAACACTTAACAAGAAGAGAGAATTTACTGCCACAACAAAAGATTTCAGTGATGATCTATAAAAATGATAACATAAAGTTATTATTTGTGGCTAGTAATTATGAGAGAGATTCACATAAATAAATTAAATGTTAGGCTTTTAGAATGCTAGGAAACTTGCCATTATTGCATGAAGCTTACATTGGTACCATTCCATCTCATAAGGGAAAGAACAGAAAACACCCATTTCCAATAAGCAACTGAGATGTTCTAGCCCATTTTCATGTGAGTATCTAGACAGAGCCTCCAGAAGAACCCACTGCAAATGAAGTTAAGCACGCAAGTGGCAATGCAAACTGGCAATAAAGGTATTTTGGATTTTTGGGATAGCTTTCATTCCTTTGGGGGTGTTGATTGTCAGAATATAAATACTTCTTGCAGCCTATGTTGCAGCATCTATCTCTCCACCCTTTTGTTGATCAAAGTGGTTTCTATCCCCCTGAAGCTTTATCTGGGGAGGGTGGAGAATAAGGCAAGTATGGCTTTTTTAAATATCATATTCTCATCTGCATAGCATGGGTTTATTCCAAAGACATTTTATGTTTCCCTATTGCAGAACCTTTGTGCATCCTCTAAGTGAATTTCAGCCACTAGCTAGTAAGGGAAGAAAATATAATCACTTTCTAGCATTCTTTGACCAGCTAAATTGGTGCTATCCCCAAAAGTCAGTGCCATTTTTGGAAAGACAGCTAAATCTGGTGAGAAAAGCCTTTGTAGAAGGTGGATTCATTAGATCTGCTACAGATAGCTGTATTTAAAGTTATTTTTCGCTGCTCTTAAAAAAGATGTAGTTGAATTTATTTTTTTGTTACTGGATAATTGCAGTAATCTAAAATGTAGTAAAATATAGCACAACAACTTAATGTCCTTACAGATGAGTTTACAATACTTTTAAGAGCACATCCACACTGCTTTTCCCTCCTTCCTTTTGCTAAGGGCACACTGGTGAGAATCAATACTTATTTTTAAAGGACGTTTTCCTCTGACCTTGCCAAACTTTTCAGGAGCTATAAAATGGGATTGACAGTTATTTCAGAGAGCACATGGCGAAAAAAAAGACCTAGATAGTCTTCCAAAAGCCTGAAATGTCAGCAAATCCAAATGATTCTTTTGATGTAACTTCAAACATCTGAAAAACATTATTAACCCAATGCTAAGGATTCCTCTTGAACCACTGAAGACACAAAGAAGATGATAGACTTGATACTCACTGTCTTTTATCTCATATAATTATTAGCTGTGTAAAATGTGTAGGCAAAAAGATGCTAATATCAAAATTGAGAGGGAGGGCAGTAAAATCCATCAAAAGCAAGTTCTTTAGTGTAAGTTGGAGGCAGATTTTATATCAGATGACTCAGGTTCACTGTGGAATATTTCTTCTCTTAAAAACTTTCTAAAGAAAATACATTAATTATGAGGTGAGTTAGCCTTTTGCTGTCTTTTTCTGTATCATTTCCATCTCCGATTGCTAAATAAGAGAGAGGCATGAGATTTTGTGCCCTCTGGGAAGTACAGTAATAGGCAATAAATAATATATTGAGAATTTCAAGTTTAAGAAAAGTCATTTGTTCTCTTTACTTGAACTTTTCTGACAAGTTTCTTGTTTTGTATTGTGGTTTGAACTTAATGGCTGTCGTGCTATATTAGGTATATCGAATTATGTGACAGAATACTATTTCAATAATGCTGTACCTGTGGTGCAGGAGGAGACTTGTTCAGTTGAAGAAATAATGTAAATAGAACAAAATATAGTGCATGGTAGAAAGCATTGCCCTGCCTTTTTTCTTTTTTCTGTTTTTATTTTTTTTATTTTCCAAAGGGGTCTGGCATTATTGTATTTACCTTATCATAAGAGGTTGCTTATCCATACCTTATCAAGAGGTTGCTGTTATTCTGACTTCACTCTTTTACATGCTTGTAAATTACTACAAAAATACAAGGTAATAGAGAAGAAGGGGTGGTTGTGACCAAGGCCAAGTCTGGCAGAAATTCTTCAGCCAAACAACTGTGAATGTGTTGCACTGAGGAAACCTCTCTGAGGATGGGAAACAAAATACCTACTTGGAAAATTATTGTAAATTCTGTTTCACAACGTCTAAACGCAGCTTTTTGGAAGTACTGAAAATGGTTTCCATAAACTTCTCAATGATCTTGTATACCGGAAAAGAAGGAAGGAATGGATTTTCATTCAATAGTATAATACAGAAAGTCTTAAAATTATGCTGTAAACTGGAAGATGGTAAGCTGGAAATGGCCAAGAAGAACAACTTAAAAATGGCTATAGAAGACAGTAAACTGTCATGGGTTGCAGATGAAAAAAAATGCAAAAAGAATCCTAGGAAACATCAGCAGATAATACACTTCCATCAGAATTAGATCCCATTCAGCAGTCCTGGAACTGTTCTGAATGCATATGTTAAAAAAATGTAAAATAGATCCAGAGGACCACCACTTGGATTACAAGAACAGTATGAAATTTGTCTCTCACATGAAAAGGCCCAAAGACCTTCATTTTTTTTCTTTTATAATAGAAACAGCAAGGATATATGACTGATCTCTGCAAACTGAGCATATCCATGTTACCCTGATGGGAGAAACACCCTGAACAAAAAAAGAAGTCTTTACGCTAAGAAAGAAGATAGTATTAGTATTTAGGCTTTCTTGTTATAGAAGAGTTCTAACCTACAGAGGATTTAAGATTTGGAATAGACTTCCAGAGACAGCAATAGAGGTAAAAGCCTTCAAGAAGAAAACTCGTTTTCTGGAACATAATGTGATCACCTGCAGCAGGATGGGACTTCTCTCAATGACTAGTAATTTCCTTCAAGTCCATTGTTTTCATTACTATGTGAATACGCATATGTGCACATACATATATAAAGTTTCCAGTGCATAGAAACTACATGTTGTTGTATAATGTATATTACCCAGGACATTGTGTAGTGTTTGATCTGACTATGTACCTGTGACAAGTAAATAGAGATATAAGAAATGTTGGCTAGGAATTAAATGTTGTAACCTCTTGTCACTGCAGAACAAAATATGTACATTGGGTGTAGAGCCTTGAGTCAGTATTTTTATTGACTTTAAGTTGTTATACAGTATTTTTATTTTAGATAAACACAACGGGAAAGCAAGAACAAATACTTTTTCCAGGAAATAGTTACAATCTAGTGTACCTTGGTATACTCTGAAAAACAGTGTATAATTTAGGTGTGACTCACTATGGTACCAGCTTTGGAGAATATGTTCAATTCCTGCTCTGTCATTGACTTACAATTAGTCAGAAGAAAGCCAACTGGGGCTATTTTTGCTATTGTTAGTTCAGTCACAGTGTTGATGGAATTACTGAAATCAGTGCTAATTCACTTACTACACCATGCACAGCATAGTCTTCAAGACGGAGTGATAAAAATTAACTCAGCTACCCACTGGCAGAAAAAGAGGTTGTCTTATTCCTTCCACTCTCCTCCTTGATGCCCAGATACACAGCTCTGCCTTCTCCCTCATACCATCTCTGTGGCTAACCCTCAGAAATCTAATTCAGCTCACTAAGCCCACCATATTTTGCAATAAAAACAGGGAAGGAACAGTCAATTCTAGCTGCTCAAAGACAGGACCATGGGAGACAACACTACATTTTTTATTATAAAATATTCTTCAGTTATTTCAGTCAACTGAAAATGCATTCATATTCTTCAAAAGGGATGATAAAATGCTGTTTCTCAAGAGAAAGAACACCATTTTCTCAAATCTCTTTTAGGCAATCATTCTGCCAAAATGCTGAGGTGCAGAAAGGAGAAGTAATTTGTTCAGGTTTATACCCAAAAAATGCATTCATATGCATTTAGCATATTTCTAATAAACTATTAATATTTAGATCTGAATTTCTTCTGGATAGGTAAAAGTATGCATATGTTTGTCAGTGTATTGTATGCATATAAGTAAAGAAGGACTGAGTTACCCATTCCATATTTCAAAACCCATGATTAACATTTATAGTCAAAAATACCTGTGGCAGTGGTGAATTTCTATTCTGGATAAGGAGGGGGAGGAGAAAGAGTATACACAAACTTCTTTCTTAACTTGCTAGGGATTAGATTTGTCTTGTACTGACAGGAAATTCTCTGGAGAGAAGTTAGTATGTTGAGTAGGGCTAAATCTCACATTGGTAAGAATCTTATTAGTGAAAATTACCCAATCAACATGACAAATAACCAACAATATTACATTGTTTAGCTATACTGAAACAGTCATTTATCTAGTTATGTCTATCCGGGTACAGGAACACAGCAAAATATTCATTCCACAGTCATCATTGACCAACATGAGTCATTACAAATCTCTAAATGAAGCTAAGTGCTCTCAGCATTTTCACAGAATCACAGAATCATCCTGGTTGGAAAACACCTTGAAGATCATCAAGTCCAACCATAACATAAATCCACCTACCATAACCTAATCTACCCATTCAGTGCTTAAATCACGTCCCTAAGCACTATATCTATATTTCTTTTAAACACTTCAAGGGATGGTTACTCCACTACCTCCCTGGGCAGCCCGTTCCAGTGTCCAACCGCTCCTTCGGTAAAGAAATTCTTTCTAATATCTAGTCTAAACCTCCCCTGGCGTAACTTCAGGCCATTTCCTCTCATCTGTCATTATTCACTGGAGAGAAGAGGCCAACTCCCACCTACCTACAACCTCCTTTCAGGTAGTTTTAGAGAGCAAAGGTAATTGTAGAGAGTATTTCCTACATAAAAGTTGTTTACAGTTTTAAGATTATTAGTAGTGATGTGTTCATTCGGTTTATTAAAACTTGCTGTAATAGACAGAAAAGAGAACAGAAAGCATCTCTATTTATTGACTGAACATTTTTTGATTGGGTGGCTGAAGTGAGATTCCCACATCAGTAATGAAATATCAAAATAGAAATAACCTAATGGCTGCTGGACACTTTCCCGCTAGTAACAAGAGTCATTTACCTTGTTGTGACTGGCATCCAGTCTACAATACTAATTTGTTTCCATTTATTATTTAATGTCATGGTAGATCCTCTTTAGCAGCAACTACAATTTTTATTGTTTGCATTATGTAGCGGAATATATTAAAAATAGGCATGGTTGTTCTGGAATAACCACATAAATAGTAGGTATCTCTTACAGGCCCTGTTATAGACAACGCCTGCACAACAGCTGTTCTTTCAGACTTAATGTTAGGAGCAATGAAAACAGAAGACAATCAAACTGGCTAGAGCTACTGGCTGAGGACTGTGAACAAGGAAGCTGATTCCAAATTTTTGTTTAATGGACTTCATAAACAAACAGGTCAGAATCAATGCATATCATATTAATCCCAAGAATTGCCCCTCTGCACACAAAATAACGATCAAGCTAAATATGAAAAGAAGCAACAGTATTTGCTTCATAGTACTGCAGGGTTTCTTGTATATTTCTAAAGGAACAAAAAAAAATTACGGTATTTCTTGATTAGCTGACAAAGTCCCTACTGTTAGCTCAGTTTCTCAAGCCCCTAAGCAGCTAGCTTCAAAATGAGCTGAGTTAGTGTAAACAACTGGAATTTAATTGGTTCATTTTGACTGAAATAATCCCAGAAATGAATATACAAATAGTTTAGCTAGCAGAGTTGATGTGACAGCTGTCTCTGGCAGGACTTCATAACACACATCCAGGATTAGGCTGTTCTCTTCTATCCACAGAACTGCTACTAAAAGGAATAGAGGCCTAAATGGCCAAAGTTTAATGGTATGTATTAATTAAGGTTGTTCCTCCAGGACAATTCTAGCCAGTCTGCTGCTTTTGTGATGAGAAGCCACCGTCTTAAAGCCCCACATGAGAGGCACAGATAAGACTGGTGGCTTGTTATGTCCAGCACACTCAGGTAGTTAAACCTGAGCTGTTCAATCACTGCTACTGCAAAATAGAATCTGGACATCATCACTAAAACAGCTAAGGTTTTTCTACGTTATACTCTGCATTTTATAATTGTATCTGATTGGTTTACAGATACAGTGTCTTTTCTACAGTACTGATCACCATATTACCTAACAGCTCCATTTGTATTTTTACAGTACGTATGTGAAAAATAAAATGAGGGTTTTTACTATTTATGAACACAGAAATTATGGATAAGTACCAAGAGAGATTATTTTTAAATTTCAAAATGGGAAAAACATCTCCTGAAGGAGATCAAGAGAGGACCTTACACTGAGTCAATAAAATCATGAGTCTCCAACCTTAAGTTTTAAGTGATGCAATGATTACACAAGAAACACTGGATTCATTTGATGTCTTACTTTACTGCCTTTATCCATCTTTTTTATGCTCGGTGGTGTTAGCAAAAGCAGTGTACTCTCAGCTACTCCCAGCAGAAAAACCTAGTGAGATGAAGGCAACTGGAACAGCCTTCCCTTCTCTTCTATTCCGAATGACTCAACAGCTGCTTACCATGCCTTTGAATAACAGTTTTTAAATGCAACAAGGTAAGCTTGTGTTGATTTATTTGTATTTTTCCTATCTAATAGTAGAACAAATCCTATCACAACAGACTATATATATGCAGCTCTGCATTACTTTATTCACAAGCAATTTCACTGGTTTTCTTCTCTAGTTCTCCTTTTCAATACTGTTATGTTGCTTGTACTTTGAGAGTTCCTTGCCAAATAATTAATTTTTGCTGGAACACTAAAACCACTACTTATCATCAGACCCATGGGTTCACAGATTAAGCCATGTTTTTGTGTGTCCACAAAGGGATTGCAGTCAAATTTTTATGAGTACCATACATTTCCATTTCCCCTAAATGCTCTAATTTCCAATTCAATTATTTTTGTTGAGAGGTTTCCCATTGTGAAGGGAATTACATGAAAAACACAAGTGCTGGAGGTGCACAGAGGAAATATTGTTGTGCATTGTTATGAGTCAGACTGGATGAAGTCACAACACATGACTTGTTCTTAAGAAACACTGACTGAAAATAATGGAAATCCCAGATATACATCTGTTTCTATAGAGTTTATAACATCTGGGATGAAATTCTTCCACCATCCCATTGCAAGTGATAAGGATTCTCTTTCCCTTTCTTCATTGGATAGTTATGATTTTTTAATCTTAGAAAATATGTAGAAAAAACTATACACAAATTTCTGTCTAAAATTTATGATGCCTATAGTCAGAATAGCTTCTTCTTTTGGTTCCCCTTTCACACAGAATCAGTGGTAAGCTTTTGTGCCTTCAAGTGACTTTGGAAGGATTTATCTCACGTTACAGTAAAGACAGAGTCCAAAAAACAAGCTATAGATATCAGCTTCCCTATCAGTGTAAGTGAAGGCAGTGACCTCTGTTCTTCTTCCTCTGCTGGTGTCTTTAGCTGCATTCTGCACTTACTGCTGCTTCCTCAAACTGCAATACTCAAACGTGAATTTGTCTCATGAATACCATCCCTTTTGCACATCTGGATGACAAATGTTTTGAAGTGTTTTATGATAAAAAATTATTTTAAATAATAAAATTCATTTTTCTCAAAAGGGCTGAATGCAAGTACTTGTGCAAAATTAGAAAGCTATTCTTTGGTATCGCACAGAGCTTTACCATTTGTTTTCTCATAATCATAGCATATAGGACATCCTGTTCATACTAAAGGCATCTTTGCTTGAGGACCACATAAAGCAAGACTACTTCAGGTTTTACAATCCCAATGATAACTATAATGAATAATCTCATTATTTCTACCTTTCAGATTATTCTTTTTATAAATTCAGCAGTTTCATATGGACGTATGTGTCACAATTGACTAGAATTTAATTCCCCTGCCAAAAAAAATTAATAAATATTAATGGAAACATGGTTTCACACCACAGATAGGCCTTTTCCCTCTGAAGACAACAATAAAACTTTTCCTACATTAGACTTGGACATTGAATATAGTATTTGACAATACCTCACTGCACTTTGCCTTTCAAGCCGTATTGAGATTTTTAAAATTATTTTTCATAATAATAATAATAATAATAATAAAAGTAATTCTAACAACGAGCAGGAGAGAACTGCTCTTCAGCAGTGCGCAACTGCTCTGTTTTTAATTTTTTTCATAATCACATTTTTTTACATAAGGAGACAAACTTCTGTGTAAACTTAACCTGTATAACAATGTGGATGGTAGCAAGACTCTACCTGCAAGGTAGAACTTGCACTTTAACACACAGTGACAAAAATTATGTGAAATCAGGTCTACTCCTACTTCACAGGTTTGTAAAATTACTCTGGAATGGAGCTGAAATTATATTTAGTTTTAGTTCAGATAATAAATATTAACAAATACAAATCTATAATTTTCTAAAGGCTGAGGAAAAGGATCTAAACATAACTGAGCCACTCTACCTTAAACCAAAGGTCCATGTAGTCCAACAGTCTGTCTGTGACAAGAGCCAATAATACATGCTTAGAAAAAATGTAAGAACAGGAAAAGTATTTAAGATACTTCCTGTGAGTATTCCCGATTGCCAATTGTGTGCATGTATCTCCAATCTGTAGATAATTTCTACATATTTAGAAATCCCTAATGGAGCTTTATCCTGTGAACTTGTTCAAGTTTCCCTTGGAGCAGATAAAAATGTTGGCATCTACAGCATCTGTAGGATGGAGTTTCATGGATTAACTATATGTTGCATGAAAAATATTTTTTATTGTAATTCAAGAGTTACGACAGATTATGCAACCAGGAATTTCTTAGGTATGGATGGTTTTCATGGTACAATATGGAATTCTGTTTTATTTTGTTGCTCAGCATTCATACATGCAAAAAACCTAAATTGCAAATACATAGATTCTTTATCTCAATTCACCTGTTACATAAATATTTGAGCTCAAGCATACCAAACTGCCTTAAAATGAAATAAAATCAGACTCTTAGCACAATTGTCACATTTCTGTACATCTGTAACCATTCTCAGTTGCCTGAGCAAAATTGCATTGAAGATACATGGCACATTCTTCAGATGATGCTAGTAATCACAACATAAATTCTCCAGAGAACCTGTCTACGTGCTCCAATAGCAAGTGCAGGGAAAGTTCGTATCACAACTTATCATTGCTAATATCTGTAGTACACACCACTAGTGACACGCTATCTAAATAAAAATAACATCAGTCTAGGACAACACAACAGTACCATACACTCAAATTCCAACTTGACTTTTTGTGCAAGCTTTTTTTTAAAAACAGGCAGCATTTTTTCATCTCCAAATATATTACACAATGTCTACTGTGACTTTGTATTCCTAAAAATTGCCTCACCATGAGGAGACCTCTTGTTTTGTAAGACAAACCTAAGTAAAATATTTTATCAGAACAGCATTTCTTTCTCATAACACTTCATCCTTTCTTTTGTGGTTGGTTCCTTAATCCAGTGATAAACTCTTAAACACATATGGTTTCTCTCTGTATATTGAGAAACAGCAAATAAGAACATAAGCTAAGAAAAAAATGTCCATTCACTATGACACCAAGGTCACTGCTTGAATTTACTGGACACATTCCAGTTTCTAATCTTATCATCTGTAAAACTTCCAAAACACACACAGCTTCCCCCAATGCCCTGGGTTTGATTCAACAGTGTTATTGCTACTGAAAAAGCCATGGAAGACACATCAGGTCTTAGATATAGGCTCTAAAACATAGTTAACATCACAGTATCACATACATTTTTTCTTCAGCTCACTTATATAATCACAAACCAGACAAAAAAACATCAGAAGTCCTTTCTGAAATTCCAAATGTATCGTTTAAAGCAGGAATTTCCTCTACATCTCTAATTAAAATTCAAACTGAGAAATATACACAACCAGCAAACAAAGAAGCTGACTCACAACTGCATCAGGTCCCATACACATTCAACTCTATAAATTGCTGTGGAAACTGCAAGGATGAGGCTTCACCTTATATGCAAGTTCATATTTAGTTCTGTTCTCATTCTTCCCAGAAATTCCATGGTGATTCAGTTTCACCAGTTAGTATTTGGCCATTATACAAACTAAATTAAATAAATAGGTATCGTATGATCTAGATTTTTATAGACTTTCTGTACAGGAATTTAATTTAGAACACTGGCTGTACCCCTGACATGATATATGACCCTTAGCAGATCATTACTCTGCTTTTTACAACTTGGAATGACTGCATGAACATAAACATAGCCCTGTTCATAAAAGCCCTGTTTATTGGACCATTTGACCAAGGCAAAAAATTGGTTTGGACGTTTCTACAAAAAAAAAAAAAGTCTAGCTAAAAATTGTAGCAAAGCTCAGTATTTTAAATTAAGCTTTTCATTTTCATTTAATAAAATAACATATAGTCTTGTGACTTCAAGGAAATCCAGGACAAATTCAGAGTGAAGTTAATTTAAATATTTGTTTTACGCACAAAGGAAAATGCAAAACAAAGGTAAGTATCCTTATTTTCCTATGAGAAGTGATCTACACCATATCAGCATGATAGCAATGCAACAGCCAAAGTAAGATTAGTAGTAAAATGTTCAGGTTCTAAATGAGGAGACAGAAACAACAATTTACAACAACTATCTCCTTTATGTTTTTATACTAGCTTAATTTTCTTTCAAATAACATCTCTTCAGTAGAGTTCACATGGACACCTTTTTGTTAGAGAGCATTGCTGTTTGTTGCTTATTTTTGTTTGACCTTACATTTAGGTAGATGTATCTTACATTCTACAGTAAAAAAAAAAAAAACCTGCTTAAAGAAAGGAGTGTAGCACAACAAAAATATTTGGGTGGAACACAGTATCAGATCAATTTACACAACTCTAACCTTGGACGCACTCATCACTTCCTTGCAAAAGACTTGTGTCACCATGTGAACAGTTATCACATCAAAACTGTATCTCTTTGACAATTATTATTGGAACTTTCATTCATAAGTTTCTCATTTGCTTTTCACTGAGCCCAGTAGATAGATCACTTAGATAAGAAAGCATATAAAATCATTGTTTATTCCACACTGATACTACCTGCTGCTTCAATGCAAACAAAAATACATGGCAGTTGTAAAAAGAAATTCACAATTACAAAAATGTTATCTGCCACGTTTTATGTCTTGATTCTGCTCTGTGTAAAGCCAGAGTGTATTTTGAGCAATCATTTCACTTAGTCATTTGACTGGAACACCAGTGCAAGCAGAGTCAGACTCTGTACACCCCACCTTGCTACATAAGCATCTTCCAAGAGCTAATGTGAAGCAGGATGGTTGTTATTACCAGATTTTACTGACATAGAAACTGAGATAAGCTGGAGATCTTACTAACATCTTGTTGCAGCCTACACATGTTGAAGCAGGTCAAGCAGTTTGTCTTAGGCCAAGATGTTTCACTATCACCAGAACTAAATTACTTTGACTTCGTAGTCCTGTCTTAACATACTTTTCTTTCTGAACAAGTAAAGAACTTTGACAGGTTAGGTGCACATGTGAACATCCATTTCAGTTTGTATAATACCTTCATGAGTATCAAAAAATCTTTTTATTGCCAGTTTTGTATAGATACCTACATATGACAACTGCTTTTTTTTATTAGAAAAACAGTAATCTCTTGAAGGGCTCCATGTGTTCCACACTTCTTGTGTTTCTTCTTGGATTACAGTTAAGAGCCCTCTCTATCCTCCCAGAGTGATAGGGAGTTAAAATATTGCTTCAAGATATTCTAGTAGTGAAGTAAATTAAATAAACTTCAGCATACATAGAATTTAACCTCGAAGAAACAATTTAAACTATGTCTTGTTTTCACTACAGTTATTGATCTGAGAATGTGAGAGTCTTCAGAACATCTACATCAAAACCAGGAAGCATCCCTCTGCTTGGAAAATGTGGTCTGTTATGCGAAAGGTTATAGTGATAATTAAAATGAAATGTTAAGCATAATTAGATAACTGATAAGACTGACCTGCTGCTGTGGAACCACTGATTCAAAACACACGGTCTGCAAGAGAAGAGAAGAAAAAATAAAACAGTTTATGTAACCATAGGACTATAAGATACTGGTTTATAATAAATATTAATAAATTAAGAATTGCTGTTATTTTTGCTTAGTAGAATAATTCTTGACCCATTGTTTTTATCAATTTATGTTTTATATTAATTTGTTGAATTGTTGATACTCATAAGACAAGGTGCAAAACCAAATGGCTAAATCTCCTAAGTATTTTGAATTGTATTGGTTACATACATCTGTGTACATGTATGTTTGTGTGCTTACATATACATACATACACGGTACCACATATATTAGCTACTTGAAATCTTTGTTATTCCTATAAGCCTGCAGAACACAGCAATTACTTAGCAAGAAGTCAAGAATTTCATTCAAGAATTTATTAGGAGAATAGAAACATATGTGGTGCTACAAGCAAGTTACCACTTTATGACATAGAAAAAGTGCAACTGGACTGACAATTTATGTCAAGACTCACTGCCCTACATTCAAAAGAAGTCCCTTTTCTACATCCTCAATCCACTCCTATATGCCTACTTTCTCACAGTTACAACTGGCATTGAGAGACAATGTTTTCCTATACTTTGTGTTTTCAGTCTTTAATAACAAAAAAGAGAGAGAAGTCACGCATTATATTAAATGGCTACTGCAAAACAACTCTGTCATATATCAGAAAAAAAATAATTAATTATTACATGTTCTAGCTACAGCATCTGAATCTTGCCATTTGGTAAATATGTTTTCAGTTAACTTTCTTGAGAACAAGAAAGAACCCCCTACCTTTGTTTAGATACTGGTTCCTATCCGTTTTCTTAACAATCTGAGATGTCTTGTTTATCTGCCCCGTAGCATCATCAATATTTGTCCTTTAGGTTCCACAAACATTCTACCACAACATGAACATATTCTCAAGGAAACAAACAAACCAACCCACGCTAAAACAAACAAAAATAACCAACCTCTTGCTAAAAAGAGAAATATGAGCTATGTAAATTAAACTAAATACTATTGCACACAGCTCTCTAAGCAAAATCTTTAAAGGTCTGTATAATACCACCTTCATAAAGGTTTTGACAGACGGCTCTCTCAAACAGATGGGGGAAGGAGAAGGACATTTAATTCCAAAATGTAGGGTGTGAGCCACAAAGTATTTAGCAGCTGCTTAATTTGAAGCAGGCAAGTAATCTAAATGACTGCAAGCTATGTGTGCCTGAGTTTGCCCCCTCACTTACTTGCCTCCCTGCAGCTAGCAAAACCTTTTCCAAGCATGGAAGCCATTTGCATGGAGGATGTGTCTTCACTAGGAAACTAGGTGTGTCTTCAGCTCTGGTAATAAATGTCTAATAAATTCCTAATGAAGACCGGCAATTTACAGCTTTCACTCATTAGTAATTTGCTATAGCAGAGTGTGCTGCAGTAAAAGTCCAGCTTGATCTCCAAATTCATGTTGAAATTATGAATTTACTTATCTTCCTTAGGCCTTTACCTCATACTGGCAATCTTCATTATCATATGCTAGCTAAACCGAGTAATGAACACCTTGATTTTCTGGAGAAAACAATATGTATGAGATAGCTCATCTTGTTTACCTGAGGTCTAAATTAGGACTCATCCGAAAACAAAGAAGTCTACTAATGATTACATTGAGAATAGTCTGGTGATCGTTATCATCTTAGTGTTACAAAAGAAGGAAGTTTCTCAAACTGTTAAGATGCAAATAACTCGTAATGACCCCTGGGGGCAGGGGTGGACTGTGTGTGGGGACAGATGCTGGTCTTTTGTCAAGGACCATTCTTCGCAAAATTTGCAAAGTAGACTGAATGGTATAGGGTTTTAAAAACTTTTTTTGTTTTGTTTTTTCCTTGCAAGCAACCTGTTGGTTTTCATTCTTTTAAAAATCTAAGCCAGGGTGCTGGTGATTTGCTTGCTTTTCCAAATGAAACGTAGTCATGTAATGTTCCTAGAATTGTGTCTGCTTTTGTCTGTTTTTTAATGAAGATAATTTCCTGCTTTTTTACTTTCGAAGATGGTGATTTGAGGGAGATTTTTTTTTAATTTTTGTTTTTGCTTTGCTTTGCTTTATTTTTGCCTCCAGATTTACAGACCTATGCTGAAGTAAAAGCTTAATAGAGGCAAGATTTTTCAGTTTTGCCCTTAGGTAAAACAGATGAGGTCATCAGTTTGCCTCCAGGTCTCTCATTTTTTATATATATGTATTCATATTTACCTGGTAGAAAAACTGAAGTTCCTTGTCACTGCATGCATTTTGCTTGTAGTAATTACCCAGAGGTAAAAGCTTACTTAATAATGAAAGCCAGTCGAAGGTTTTTATAATTATCTTTTTTGGAGTGGTGGTTGCATGGAGTTGGTAAGAGTATGAAGTCTGATGCCTGCTCTGGTAGTAGTTTGGAATTATTACTGTTTAGTAAATACTGACAAGTTTATTTTTTCCCTTCTAAGAGAGTCTGTCATGGAACCAAGTTAACTTCTGCGTTGCTTTTGGATAAACATTTTTCTCAGATCATGTGTCTAGGTACATTCTAACTTAAAGTTTACAGCAACACTGTACTTTACTGTACAGTACCAGACCTTAACCATGGCTCCTGAACAGAGCAAGCAAAGTCAGTATAAACCAAGAAGAAACAACTGTACATAAAAACTCCTATGCAATTATTATTAAATTAAATTTTTGCATCTAAGTTTAATTAAATTAGTTGAATGGCAAAGTCAATCCAGTAATTTCCAGTATATAAGAACATTGGTTTTATTTGTGCTCCTCATTAATCACATGAATGGCTTTCTTTCTTTCTTTGACACTTTTCTTCTTTGAAGCAGGCTAATCAGAAAAGTTGCCAGAGAGTTTTTTATATGTAACAGATAATCGAATTTGGACAAAGCTGTTAAGAATGTCACTGTAAATGAAGAAATTAATTTTACTTGCAAAATTAAATATAAATATAAATGTAAATATATAATGAACCAGAACTGAAGTACAGAAAACTGTAGGACCTGTGAGTTCAGAGTAATGTTAGTATCCCAGTATCCTGATTCTAAAAGACAAAGGAAGTAGCTAGTGAAAAACAAGTACAGAGGAAGCACAGATTGTATTTTCTCTAGTACTTTCCTGGCCTCAACTATTTTCAGTTTATGGAATTTATTGAACCTGATGTAGTTCATCTATTTAATTATCTCTCCCAATTACTTGCATGCCATTTCTAAATATCTTTACAGTTGCCTGCTTGAGCCCATGTTAATTTTTTTAATATAAAACATCCTTTGGCAAAAAGTTCTAAAAACCTACAACCACACTGCATGCTGAACCACTTCCTTTTGTTTTAAACTGGATTCACACGAGCTTTATTCATTAGCCCTTAGTTCATGTTTTGTAAGAGACAGTCAAGGGATCTTTCCATTCTCTCCACAACTATCTCCGGATAGTTATGACTTTGTAGAGCTTTACCATATGCCTACCCAGTCATCTAATTTCCAGTCAAAATCATTCAGTTTAATCATTACTTCTGCTGAAGCTATTTTATATCTTTGATCATCCTTGTTATTCTTCAAATCTTTACAATTTCTGCTGCAGGCCTATATTCTGCTGTAGTGAAATGAGAAAAAAATCACAGTATTCTGAGAGAAGATGAAGCATATGTTTACAAAGTGGCATAAACATGTATTTAACATTTGCTCTTTCTTCCTGTTGTAATAATTCTTAACATTCCTTTTGTCCACTACTGAATGTTAAGCTGATGTTTTGACAGAATTATTTATCATAGTGCCAGCTCACTTGTGAGTGGTAACAACAAAGTTGCAGACTCCCAGTTCACAGATGAAGTTAGGACTGGTTTTCCTCATGTGCATCATGTTGTATATATTGCCCCTTCATTACATAGTCCCTTAGACTTCTAAGGTCCTTCAGCTGTCTTGAAATGCTCTAGCAAATAAAATAATTTGAAAACTGTCTCACCCACTGATAATATTAAAAAAAAATAAAACAGTAGAACTGTAAGCTACTTCCCGCCTAATTTCTTGGCAATTTTGCAGAGAAGTGCAGGTGATTGGACCAGCAGTCCTCTTACAGCTCAAGGCTCCAGGAAACATTGAAATAGCTGTTTTAATTCCTACAGAAGCAAAGATTCTCAAAGCTTATGAAAGCCTTTCATTAAGTGTAATGGTTCTGAGTATGATTTGATTTTGATAAAGTCTTCAGAGTAATTACAGACTGTCAATTTTTGTGTATAGGAAAAACAGCAGTAACTCAAGTTTGTAATACAGCAAGATAAGAGGCAAGAAATTATGTATTTGGAAAGACCAAAAAAATAAGTAATCAGGACAAAACAGGAGGCAGGAGTAGAAGACTTTAAAAAAGACTGTCATAGATCTTGATTTGGAATGGAAACAATTAATAGTAAGTACCAGCATCTTACAAGGCATAGGCACAGAAATAGAAATCTTGTCCCATTCTTACAGTTCTTGCCATCTCAAAGCATCCTAGAGAGTATTACAACATTTGAGAGTCAGAGGGTACCTCTAAAGTAACATTCTATTTCAGACAAAAAGTGCTTTTGTGAAACAAGTCCCCCAGTTGTCTCCAATTACAACTTTCTGGTTTGCATTTCAGGGCAGTCTCTGAGTGCATTATGATTATTCTTTTTTATAAGACTGAGATACAGTGCGGGACTTTGCCTCATGCACTTCTACCTAATACACTTTCAGCTGGTTACAGACATACAGTTCATGCAAGCTTAGAGATAACCTGGAGTAAATTTTCTCCCCTGCAAAAACCCAGTGTGTGGGTGTCCTCAGCAACTTGCTACTAGCTAAGGTAGTCATAGCCAGAATAAGAGAGACATCAATAGCTCACACAGAGGAACAGTGTGTGTGTGGTATAGGGTACAAATACTACGTTTTTTTCAGCCCTCAGAGAAACATGTTGCAAAATGATAAAATTAAATAATTACACTTCCATATGCAGCATTGAACTAAGTTTAGCGCTATGGTAATATTCAAAATGCATGGATGAAATTGAATCTGATTAAACCTGCACTCAAAACTGAATAAGGCTGAGCAGGAAAAGTAGTTCAGTATGTGCACCAAATGTCAGTTTTATATATTTTAATAATCTAGACATGTACTGCACCTGAAGTTATGTTTTTTCTCAGTTAAATTTTTGAGTCAGATGCCCGGGTCCCACCTACTTTGATGTTATAATTGATGGCAGTTCCAAGCTAAGTCTCTTGAATACCATCTAATGTCAAGTCTTTAGCTCCTTGCCACTCACCTTAGACTGAGAAATCACAATACCTCAATACAAGTGTTGAGTATTAAAGCAGCCAACACAAAAATCTGATTGTATGATTCCAGAAGCCGCTAAGCCGCTACGAGCCTGTAAATATGCCAGCAGAGTACATATATCAGTCAGTCACTATTATCAAGCTTGGCCAGAAAAATAGCCTCTTTGGAGGAGACAGACTCAAAATTGCATCCAATCACCTCGTAAATGAAGGTCAAGACTAAAATGAACATATCCACAAAGTTTTATAATTCAGTCACAGCTAAAAAAACAACAAACTGTAATCCTGTAATTTATCTTAATCTCAGACATTTTAATAGGTCTGTTTTAAGCATGATTCCATTTCTTCACAAACAGATGTTCAGCATAGACTACGTGGTGAAAACACATCTACTCTTCAAGACAAAAAAAAGGAATGATTTTGGCAAGTATGTTTAAATGAGGAATCATCTAGACTACAGAGCTCCTGCGGCAGCTACAAGATAGATAACATCTAGCTTTTGGAATAAGGGCAATGAGGAAATGGTTTCAACAAAGCAACAGAGAAACATGCAGAGTTGTTAAAGACATCCACATAATAGCTGGGGACATGATAATTACAGTGTCAATCAAGGTGGAACATAATCAGAAACAGAAGAAAGAGAAGGCAAAGGTCCAAGTAGAAAATATTAATTTAATTCAAGTGAAGGCTGAAAGATAGTAGATACAAAAGGAACTTAGAGAAATGACAGCAAAGATGAAGACTTCAGCAGTAACAAAAATGAAAATTTTATAGTACAAGAAGCTCTACAAAAGATCCTGCAGATAATTAGATAAACCGCAGAGGGCACCCAA
This sequence comes from Hemiprocne comata, assembly GCA_020745705.1. Lineage (NCBI taxonomy): Eukaryota > Metazoa > Chordata > Aves > Apodiformes > Apodidae > Hemiprocne > Hemiprocne comata. The sequence continues at coordinate 39,487,817 of CM036589.1, forward strand.
GGGAAGACAGCTCTTCTGAGACAGGAAGATAGCTTGGCAGTGGTCAGAGAAACATGATGGAGCTTTGCAGCAACTAGAGATAGTTCTCTGTTATGTGTGATTGCAGTGCTTGCTGTCCAATATATGGACATAAATTAATATCTTTAACTCTCCTATTGTCTGACTTTCAAATAATCACATTGCCTTTCATGCACTCTATACTTCTCTAGACTAATCTTCCTGGCCCAGTCATCATCCAGTAGGACATGTGAAGATAGCTTCGGAACTTCTTTACGACAAGTAAAGCAAGTTCTTACTGAAACAGAATTAAATTTTACAGAAACTGAGAAGGAAAACCTGGCTGCCATGTTTGCCTGTAGGAACTGTAACACACAAAGCTTCAATAGCAGAAAATGGGACAGATGTAACAGAGAGGTGCTTTGCTGTTACATTACAATGAACGGCATCTAATGGACTGCTGTACAGGATGCTAAAAACATAGATTTTTATTATGAACTTCAGCTCTCACAACGAGTACAAATTAGGTGAATACGTACAAGGATGCACAAATAAAAATCCTGTAATGCAAAACTTACAGAAAACTGAGGCCAGGCTGTAAAACAGATTACCAGAGTAGCCCAGATTGCCTGGGCCTGTGGAAAATACTATTTTATTACAACAAAGATCGTAGATAGCAAATGACTGTGAGCTTCACCATTTCCATAGTTATAGTAAGGTTTCTAAAGCACAAGATCGTGTACTGGGCAGATGATGTATTGGTTAGGTAGCTATAACTCAACAAGGAGATAAATTTATTGCTATATCCAAAGTAGAGCACAATTAATCAAAAATATGTTCTGTTATGATGAAATCTCTAATTTACAACTATATAAAGCTGTATATTTTTCCAACATAAGCAACTCCTGTGATTATCTTTTACGGAAACATTTGGAAAGCTGTTCCACATTGCAGTAAGTCCATTTTCTGTTGAACAAAATAATACATTCCATCATTGTTGAAAAGCATATTTAAAAGAAAGGAGGTTATGAGTTACAAAATACTTGTAACTCAGTTTTCAATTGATACATTTTTGAAGTTGGAGGGAATGGAATATATTTGCTAAACATCTGGATAATGATAATTTCCAAAAAAACTGGTCAGATGCCAAAGGCAATGCTCTTTGAGATGGATACACAACATAAACATTTTTTAAGCAGAGGATGCATCACTGATAAGCATTTACCGCTTTCCTGAAAATCTGTTCACAGTTAGGACATGAAGAATGACTTTTTCTATGTGACACACACTGCTATGATTCACAAGGTCTCAGTAAATTTACATGAGTAGAATACTCAAAGGTATAAAGAGGGTACGATGCCAAAAGAAGCAGCCAAATGGTTTATACCCTACAATATAAAGACGTGCGTTACAGTCTTAGGCAGGTATTCACAGCCAGACTGAGCTGGTGATAAAGACTGAGCTCAGATGAGTTAAGTGTTAACAATCTCTAACCTACACAGGTATAATCAGCAGGTTGTCAGAAGTATGCCTCAGGCCTAATGATGAGGACATTATTTGTCTAAGATATTTTTAATGGGAAATGGTAGAGGTAGTGTATTGTGATACTATCTTTGAAAATTAGTCATGTATAATCATCAGAAAACTTCAATTTGGGAGAGGGTTTCATACCTGAGGCAGAAGCTGGCTCAGAGTCTGCAAGACTGGCATATCTGTACAAGCCATTGTGAACCAAAATCTCATTAGAAGAGCTCTGTCTGGAATGCTACATTCTTGGTCTCACTGCATGTCTGGTGGTACAACAGTTAGGAAGAGCAGTTAAAAAGTATGGAAATCAATGGATCACATCCTGTTGCCCATGAAGCTGAATGACAAAACATAGTGAATGGACTAAGGAGCAAGCCATGACAGCTGGAATGGGAGCAGATACTAATCAAAAGCAATCCACAGCAACACTGATCCGAAGCCAGGATCTGAAGTGGCATTACAATTAAGAGCTGTTCCTATGCATGACTGCCACTTAGCACCAGAAAGCCCTAAGAAATTTGTTGTACTTTCCCTCCTGAATTATTTCTGACAATTAAAGCACAGTGGTGTACATAAGATAAACATTATGGTCCTATTTTGGTCTCTTTGCTGTGTTTGGCACTGCTTGCATATATTCTAGTTTGCAATGGTTTTGGTTTTATTTTGTGAGAACAGGTTCTCTAAATTACAGAATATGGATTTCACATAGCTGCATTGTACTTGGTCTCATAATAGGGAGAAAGGAGATAGTTATACTTTAATCTTTTTCTGTTTTTTCTTTCATGTGAAAAGGGGAGAAAGGGAGAAGGGAAGGGGTGTAAGCTCAGGAAACAAGCTACTTCCTTCTTTTCCTGAGATGTGGAAATTCTCCATGCCAGTAACACACTTTTCTTTCTAGCACTGAAAGAATATTTATTGTTTCTGTGCATAATGCCATAGTTTATTTTAACTGAGTCTACCTCTCTGAAATAGATTTAATTTTGCCATCTCAGATAAAGTTCATAGAATTGTAGAATCTCAGATCTTAAAAGAGCTGTGATAGGCTTATTTTCCTACCATAAAAATTAATTATTTTCTGTCAGTAAGCTAAAGAGACAAAGTGGAGTGTTAATATTTATGCTGTGTTTTAATTTTTTTTCATGTTGTCAAAACTGTCTTAGACTAAACAAAACTTTTATTTTAAAGTAAGAGACTTTGTATATTTATTTTAAAGAATTAACAGAGCTTTTAGAATATTTGCTTTTAAGGAGTCTAGTGGAGATACAAATATTAAATAAATATAATAAAACATAAATCTATCATCTAAATAAAAAGTTAGAAGAATAGTTTGTCTATATATTTATATAAACATTCATACATAGCAAAGATCTTAACTATTTAAAATAATAAATGTCCCCCTTATTTTATTGTCCAACATATTGTTTTATTTCATTTCCATTTCCACATATTATTCATAAGAAATAAGGGCGTACTATTTATGCATCTCTATTTCCCCTTCAGTGACATAAATTTAATAAATCATAGTATGAGAGATAAATACATTTTTAACCACTGAAGCGAACTGAAGCTCTATGCCTTGAAGTACCAACGTCAAACTCCACGTTGGCTTTAGTGAGGTTCAAAAGATGAGTTCAGGAAACCTAGTGAAATGTGTTGATTGGTTTTCTATTTAGTTAGTGTCAATTCTACAGTCTGTATTAACAGGATATTATAAACAGGCTTCAACATGTCTCTTCTTCAGTGGTGTTTGTGTCACCTTTCTTGGAGGATTATTCAAATAGCTAGTAAATTACTCCTAATGTATCAAGAGTACATAAAATAAATGGCAAGTTTATTACCACATATTGTATATTCCATAGATGTTTAGACCATACTCCTGTATTTTCATCATCTCCATTACTATAATGTATAAAGCTAGATTAGTTACAGATCAACGTACACATAATTGATGCCATTATGAAAATGGTATCAATTCAGAGAGTATGACTACAATAATGGTACTTAATATGCACATAAATATGCATGTTCTCAAGGGACTTCAATGTACAAGTAAACATTACACAAGAGTAGTTCTCCTGGATTGAATGGAAAATGCTTACCTACTTAACTTTAAGCACATGTGTAAATGTTTGGAAGATCTGACCTTTAGAAGTTTTCTTTAGAAGAGGAATAGCTTTGTGTTCTAACAATACATCAGGAAGATCCCCCAGTTTTTTTCCTCAGACAAAAAAGGTTGTGAGCTGTTATGCTTACTTGACAAACCAGTCACAATTTTCCAGTTTACAAGTAAGACCGATTTCAAAGTTATTTGAGATTTGAAGATAAAAGAAGCATGAAGTCCTCCATTCTTTTGATATTCTTACAGAACTTTGGGCATGTATAATTTGTGTTTTACAAGAGTTTTATGTAAGAACAAAAGCTTTGTTTCAGAATTTATTGTACCACATGAATTTTAAATGTTACAACCCTGTCAAAAATTGTCAACCATAAGAACTTAAGCCAAATTCTGCCTAAAGAAGTGTAAATCTGGAATCTCTTTATTGAAGTCAATGGATGTGTTCCAGATTTAAAGAACTGCAAACAAGAATAGAGTTTGGCTTCACATCTTCAGTCACAATCAGACATTTTAAGGAGAAGTGTAGGATATTCTGCAGACTATTTTTATATAGTTTTCCTGTGTAAGAGGATATTTATGGTTGTTATGCTGTCAGTTAGAAAAAGAATGGTCATTTATTCTTACCCTTGCAAAATTAGGCCTATAGCTTTGCTGTATAGGATGAACACTAGACTGAGTCATGGCTACAGTATGCTGGGTGTGGCTACAAAAGAAATATTCTTTACCTTGACAATATTTGTTGTTACTTAGGGGGGAGGGGGAAGCAAATATGGGTGATTTTATCAGTAAATGGGTGTGTTCCCAGCAAATTAGGTGGGTATGCCAGCTGAGTAGAGTTCTTTATGAACCTTTGGTACCAGAATAGTAGTAGCAAAGACAAACAACAAAGTCTAATAAGGAATCACAGGAAATCTTGAAGTTATAGGAAGCATACACTAAGTTTGAAATTCCCTAAAACATTCCAGGGAGAGATGAGCTTTTCACAACAGCAAGCACTTTTCCAGGCTCCTGACAACCAGGCTACTGGGTGCAAGGACAAGTAGATAACACAGTTACCATATATATAACTTCCAGTTTAGCCACTAAAACTCAGTACAGTTCAGCAGCTATGTGGATTAAACGTGTTTCTATAGCATATGTGCTCTTACCTCTGATCTGCAACGGCCTGCTGCTTTTCCTTCCCGGAATCCACTGGCCCCTGTTTTCATATAGCCTGCCCCTTCCACTTCAACCTCCCTGCTCCCTGGTTTCCACAGTTCATTCTCCCTGTGACCACAGACACGGTTCTGTCAGTACCTATGCACTCCTTTACCCTTACAGAAGTTACCTGAACATGTGGGTTATCTGAGGACTATTTCTTAAAGATCAGATTTTTTAAAAGCCATGGATTACTAAACGCAGTTATTAACTCATGAAAATAACACCCTGTGCTTGTGCACATGAAGAACAGTTATCCTTACCAGCTTCAAACTCAATTTCTGTGTGTCAGTCAAGAGCCACAGGGGCTCCCCCGGTATCCATCATGGCAGGGCCTGTTCCGCCACCCCAGCCAGGCAGGCTGAGGGCAGCCATGGTCTGCCCCAGCCACTGGCATCAGGCAGTGCCTGGAAGGTGGCCTGTGGGTCAGGACTGGGTCCCAGGCCCACGGGTGGGCTCTCTTTGGCAGTGGCAGTCACTCAGGCTCAGCCCTGTGGCAGGCATCGGCCCAAAGTGACTCCTAAGGCCCTGTCATGGCATCCCCACAGATCTCTGAGGCCACCTCTCCCCATGCCCTCTGGTGAGACAGGGCCATGCTCAGTGGTCTGAGGGATCCACTGACATAGAAACATACTGGATACACATGCAGGGCTGAGGCACTCCCAAAGAGGGGATAATAGTGAGCTGAAGAGCCATTCTCATTTAGCCCAAGGGCCACAGGGGCTGGTAAGGGGTGAAGGTCTCCCCCTGGCCAGACAACAAACAGTCCCTTAGTAGGAAAGCAGCATGTGATGGGAACAGCCTCTAGAGGCATACGGAAGCAAGAGGACAGTTATGGAAAGTGGCTCCTACCTTGAAAACAAATAATATTTGTTTTTGAAGTACTGTCTCTGTTAGGCCCGTTCATTATTCTTCCCACAACATCAGTGGCTGGGGTGTACTGGTAATGTGGGACCTGCTTTGTACAGTCTCAGAGAAGTCCTAGCAGCAAATAATTCATTTGATGGTGACTACTTAGGCTTCTGGGGATTTTTTGGTCTAAATATCACTACTAATGTGTCTAACCTACCCTAAACTGAAAAATTAGTGATACTAAGATACTACTAATAATAAGATATTAAGAAATGTTTGACATGTCTTGTCCATGTATCTGAACAGTACATTCTGCATGAACATGCCTTTTAAAAATCTGTTTTAAATAGGAAACTGCTAAGCAGCCTCTAAACATTGTTGCAGGCATGAGAACAGCTTTTTCTCTGTGTCAGGGCTTAACAGATAGCATGTTTGCTAAGATGATACACAGAGCACAAAGCAGGTGCTGGAGTTACAGCTTGTTCTTCCAGATGTCAGGGAAGTACAGGAAGCTCTTAAAACTTTGTCTCTGACCTTTCCCTTATTAGCACACTTGTTCTATATTTGTTTTGTATTCACCTCTTCCAGTAAACACCTTTCAGCATGATCCTAGCAATAAATTACCTTGTGAACTGGGATACTTGGAATGAATTTTAAAGTGGAGGCTGCCTTTTACCATCTTAACGTATGATAATTTTCAGTCCCAGAGAAATGTCTGCATGCCAAAATTCAGACCTGATGTTTTTCAGCCTAAGTTCTGTAGTTTAGCACCTCTATGAAGTTTCTCACTTCTCATGTGAGGAAGCATAAGGGCGTACGTGAGGGGAAACTCAGGCTAATATGACTTGAAACCCCTTTTATTTCCTTTAGTCTCCAACAAACAAGTCACATGAAACCCCTCAGAGCTCTTCCCAGACTCTGGCCACACATTGCAGCAGATTTCACAGATTCTCAGTTCTCTTCTTACGCTTTCTTATTCTTACTTATTAATTCTTTTTAATTAGAAACACACACACACAAAAAAAAAAAGTCAACTTCGATGCAATGAAAAATTTCTTCTGGAGGCCAAAACTTATTTCCCGGAATCCAGTTTGCACTGTTCTTTCATGGCACGTTCAGGAATATAAAACAGCAAGCACCACATTATGTGCTGGGTATTTCACCTACTGTCAGTGAAGGGAACAGGAGCTATTCTGGAGAAGGTACTTCTTCTCCTTCAGACTGTTTATCTCAAGTTCCACTTAATTTCCTTTCTGCCCTGAATATCACTCCTTGTCCTATTTTAAGAGCTTGTAATTTCATCATTAAAGTAATACATTTTCTAAAATATCAACTCCGTTAAGGAGATGGCCAAGGAGAAAATCCAGTCCATGCAGATTTTCAAACTTTGCGAAAAGATGCAGACTCTGCTCTCATATTATTAAACACTAACAAATCTGCATAGTAGAGACATAGAATCATAGAAGCATCGAATGGGTTGGGTTGAAAGGGAGCTTAAATTATCATCTAGTTCCAACCCCCCTGCCATGGGCAGGGACACCTCCCACTAGACCAGGTTGCTGAAAGCTTCATCCAACCTGGCCTTGAGCACTTCCAGGGAGGGGAGATCCACAGCTGCTCTGGGCAACCTGTTCCAGCGTCTCACCACCCTTACACTAACACATTTCTTCCTAATATCTAGCCTAAATCTACCCTCTTTCAGCTTGAAAGCATTCCCCCACACTACATGCCTTTGTAAAAAGTCCCTTCCCAGCCTTCCAGCTTTCATGTAGGATCCCTTCAGGTACTGGAAGGCCACTATAAGGTCTCCCTGGAGCCTTCTCCAGGCTGAACAACCCAAACTCTCTCAGCCTGTCTTCACAGGAGAGGTGCTCCAGCCCTCTGATCATCTTTGTGGCCCTCCTCTGGACTCACTCCAACAGCTCCATGTCCTTCCTGTGTTGGGGACTCCACAATAGGACACAGTACTCCAAGTGGGGTCTCATGAGAATGGAATAGAAAACAATTAACCCCCCTCAACCTGCTGGGCATGCTTTTAAATATGCCTGTCATAGGAAAAGTTGCTGTCATTTTTAGAAACCGAAATAAATCACATGTGAGGCACACAATTCTAGAGAAACAGCCTAGTCCTTGTGATTATTGAGCCATCTGGACCAAGAAGCTGCAATGGTTTTGAAAGAAAGGAAAAATATCTACCTCTTTTCTGTGAAAACAGGCTTTTAAAAATAGGTTACTCCTTGCTGGACAAATCAAGCATTATTACTTACTGTCACTCTAAAAAATTACGTTGATCCTTGTAAGAATGTAAATTTATTTTGCCTCTTCAGCAGTTGGTTTATGCCCATTCTAATGTTTGCTGGATTGATTCACTGGATTGTCCATCATCTCAGGCAAGGACAGAGTTTAAATTTTCCAAAGTGCTATTCAACTCTGATTTACTAAAAAATTGGTAAGATCTCAGTGATATGTTAATTCAGGAATAGCTGGTAACTAAAAGGCTTTAACCTTTATTTTCTTCCATAAAAGCATTTTATTTTCTTTTATCTAACAATACTGTTCTCAATAGACCTTATCTTAGATTTTGTGTGCCAGGTGTTTGCTTCTAAATCCCTGTTCCCTACAGAAGTGAAGATGCAGTGGAAAAAGTCTTCAACAGCTGGATTTATTTTTCCTCATTATAATACTGTCAGCAGAGTAGAGGCTTTACCTGCAACAAAACATTATAGCGTAAGACAGGACACCTCACGTTAGTTTACTACACAAAAAACAGGTGCTTTTAAGTTCATAACCCCTAATGGTCTTCTGCAGTGTAACTTGGGCTGAGCTATAAATCTTTCATTAGTGACAGACAAAAGTAAATAATCTATGGTAAGTGATGTGATTTTGAAAGCCTCTTTACTTTCTGTTTGCAAATGTCATAACAAAGTTATGATAGCAGCTTTTATAGCTGACACCTCACAAAACCCCTGTTGGAAAAAATATTTTGCTGTTTTTTTCTTTTGTAAAATGAACTTATTATCTATAAATACCAATTAAATCCTGGATTCCAGTGAATTTATGGTCAGGTCACCCACAGATTAATGGGCTTTAAAATCAGAAGGGACTATTAAGATCATTTGCTATGATCTAATAGACAAGGCAGATAGAAGATCAGCAAGTTAGCTGATCTAACTACCTCAAGTTAGCAACTTACTTTTGAACGGGAATATATTACAGTACAAAAGAACTCAACTTCTGTCAGTTAACTAGAGGAGCTTAATGGTAGCATATGCTGGAAATATATGCTGGAAAGAGAGCTTGGAAGAGTGTCTTTACACCTGGACCCTTGCCAATAAAAGCAACACAACATCAGACTCATGTTGTAAACCACACTTAAGAGGAAAAAAATAGGTGCTAGAGAAGTATACCTACAGGGCTAGGCTTTCTGCTCCTTTTGGGCTATCCATCCTCACTCAGAGATGCGAATCCCTTTACTTCAGGTGCAGGTCATCCCTGCAGAATGGTTGTGACTACTTGCAGAACACTTTATTAATAGTTAGCAATATTCTTTTAACATCCAGTCCAAGATTTTTCAGGGTCAGCCTATATCTATTTGTTCTTGTGCCAACATTGTTCTTTAACTTAAACAGATCTGTTCTCTCATGGTGTTTATCCCTGAAGACAGCAATCTTAACCCCTCTCATCCTTCCTTTTGCAAAGTGAAACCAGTCACACCCTTCCACCTCCTCTCATTAGTCAGGTTCTCCATTCCCCTTGTCACTCTAGTAGCTTTCTCTGCAAATGAGCTAGTTTCAGTTCATTTTTTCGCTTGTCTGTGACTGGAGTTTTGACTATCCCAGATGACTGCACAGCAAGGCCTAGCACCATCGACTCGCTTCTTGGCTCTCCTCCTGGAATTGTCCTGGTGGGGAATTTTTCAGAGGTGTGTTTGCACACCATTAGCAATTTACTGCTATGCCATGATCAGAAATAATGCCTTGTTTCCCTTCTCCTTAACTATTTCCATTAAGAAGGTGCAAATCTTTTTGTTATCAAGCCCCAAATCATGTGCTTATTCATAACCCTTGATGAAATTCCATACAGATGACTTTCTGGATAAAATTTCTTCTGGTCAGAACAAACAGTAGCAAGAAACATGCATGCATGGGTAAGAACAGTTAAAGATTAAAGTGTAGAATGAAATTGTTAATCTTCTCATTTAACCACAATAGGATTAAGCCTATTTGCTCAAAGAATAATAAGCATTTAGAGAGAGAAAGAGAAAGAAAAAAAGACAGCTGCATCCAAGTGCAGAGAAATATAAACAAATATTGTAAATCAATCTACAGTGGCTAGATATTTTTTTTTTCTGGTAAAATATTTTAAGTTTAGTAAGCTTTTTTGTTAAATACCAAAATATTGAATACAGTGAACTTACTAAAAATTCTGCAGACTTTCATACCTTAGAAACAAGGAAAGGAAGAAAACAAATACAATTTTTACTTTCCAAAATCTGAACATATAAATAGCAAGCACCAGCCTCTGTAGAGAAGGCTGTTTGAGATTAAAGTTTTGAAAAATTATTTCACAACTTGATGACTATTTGTGTCTCCCACCTCGTGAGTGAACATCCTTAGCAGAGGAAGGTGTGTTCAACCTATCCTTGTAAACAATAGTAATTAAAACACTGCTGTGAAATGGGAATCAAGGTGCCTCATTTCTACTGTGAATGTCCCAATGATTAAACAGAGTGACTCTACTCGAGGGTTTTTTGCATGTGTATGTCTCACATTTTTCTTTCTTCAGTTTCCATAAGATGAACTGTAACAGCCATTCAGCATCCAGGTAGTCAGGATGCATTTTCTGGAGGTAAAGCACATATTTTCAAAATCTTTCAGACAGAACAGAACACTAGACCCCTGATTCTATGTCTGAATACCCTAGCCACATGGCAAAAGGAAACAAGATGTTTCACAAGTTTTGAGAATACACGCCTTTCTTTCTTTTGCTTTTCTGACAAAACCTGGAAAGCATTCCTTTTCAACCAAGTGTTCTGCTAAGAACTGAGGAAAGTTAAGGATCAAGCTCATTTCAGTACAGCAAACAACAAAACATACTTTGATTCAATAGAAAACATTTTTTTTCTTTGAATTTTATGGTTCAGCAGCCAAAACATAGAACTTATTTTTTGTTTCCTTTTCCATATATTAGTCACCACAACTTCTAGCAGCTGCATGTTTTGACACTGACAGAAACTTCAAGGTCTGCCCAATGGCTGAAGAATGACTCCCTCACTTGGAAGTACTCTCTGAAACATGGGGATTTCTTTTTAAAGGGGAAATCCAAGCTTGAGCCTTAGCTAAGTTTTCCCTTACTTTTTAGATCCTTATGTGAATAACAGGGGAAGAACCATTCTGCATGCCTTGTTTCTTATGAAAATGTTCTTTGCTACCGCTGAGGAACACTGGCCTTTTTATCTGATTCTGTATGTAATTTTGTTCTTATGCTATTACCTATTACTGAGTTATGCCTCAGGCACTGCCTTCAGCTCTTTCAAGAACTGCAGCTGATCAGCTATAACTTCCCCAACAACAACAATTTAAACACAAGACTACATTTCCTTGTACATTCATGAAAATTTAAGGACAAGATTCTACCACATAAGGATGAATTATTTTGAGAGCTTATACTAGATTAACTTTACACCTTATTTTCCCAGATTAAATTCTGAATATTTTCTTCAGTTTCTTCACATCACTGCAGAAACATGCTGCATTTAAATCTCCCACACCTCCTGTGTTCCCCATGGCTTTTCATTCAAAGTCTTTTTGTTCAGAACTGTCACATCAATACATCTGGCTTCTTCAATATGCAACACTTCAGTCTCTTCAGCTGTGGCCTGGGAAAACTTCAACCCAAAACATATGTTCTGGCATCAGACATCCCCCAAAGAAACACACTGCTAACTTTCTCAGATGGTCACTCCTTTCTTTTTTGAAATGTTCATTATGAACATTTTCTCAAGCAGCAAGAACTGTGTTTCCAATATTAGACAGTTTAGTTCCTGTTATTTTCTGTACAGTTCTGCAAGGTCTTGGAGGTTATCTGTCCTTTGTCCTAGCTTAGAGAATGTGCTTTTGTAAGCAAGTGGATTTGGCTAGAGGTGTAAAACTGAGGTTAGTTCAGAGTGGTTTTAGGAACATGGGGTATATATTATTTTTACGTTCTTATTCATTGCATATTAAATCTGAATTCTCAACAGTGTAATGCCAGCCTGTCAAAGTAGTGACTAAATTTGTGTTCACAGAGAAAGTAAATTCCATAGACAAGATTTCACAAGATTAATTTTTTTTTTAGACCAAATAATTCCTTTGATTTGTATAAGAACAGTGTACACATGAAGAAGAGTTTTCAAATACACCATTCAGTAGGGATTTTGTAGATGTTTTTAATGATAATTTGGCTTATTGAGAATTTATATTTCCTGAAACATTTTTATAATTGTGGCTGTTATTTTCATTCTACAATCAGAGGGTGGTGCATGAATTTACTTTGACTTGACAGCATGCAATTAAGTGATGCAGTGAATATCATTGTCTGCATCAAAACCAGAAAAAGAGCAGGTAGGGTAAATGAGTGAGAGGAACACATCTTTTTAGGCCCTTTTCGGGGTCCTATCCACAGGATTAAAAAGCAGAAGCATATGTCACTCAAGCTGCAACCCAAAAAAGTCCAATATGGGTTTTGTAGCAAAATTTAAAGACGCTATCTGATGTGGATACTGTCTTGAACACACATAGATTTAATTGATATCTGTCAGGTTTATTTGGACTTTTTTTTTTTCCCTTCGTTTGCTGCTGCCAGATGAAAAAAAAGAAAGCAGCAAGAAATACTTCAGTATTTTGGCTCTTGAATGCTCAGAAATACCAGTTTGCTAGAGGAGCAAATAATGAGTCACTTTGGGTTTTAAAGTGACATCATCAACATGGTAAATAGGTCTAAGTACATTTTAGGAAACTTTTCATTTTTCATGCTAAAGGTTGTCATTTCACACTGCCTGTGAAGTTGTATTGTCATTTTCCAAAACCTCAGCAGAAGCTTCTCAGACCCACTCATATATGACTGAGCTTTTCCAGAGACACTATAGGGAGCTTGTTCTTCATCTGTTACAATTGTTCCACTCGGTAAACTGTTCTTTTAGGACCTGTTCTCCTTACTATATATGGTTTTATTTATCTGAGAGGCAGTACCATCCTACAGACAGTTGTTGGCATGGTAAGTGATCAGCAGTGCTCTGCCAACACCATCTCTGTACAGTAGTTCTCAGCTCATGGGACTACAGAGCCTGAAGGCTGCCCTTTTTAACAAGAGACTACGCGGAACCTGTTACTGGAGACAGTAGCAGTAACGAAGCATCTACTATCTCTGCTATTCCCAAGAAGAAAGCATAATTGTGGCCAGCATCCACAGATGTTAAATGGCCAAATTCATGGCTCCGGGGTGTTTAAAGTGATATTTTTGCTGCCTCTGAAAAGACTTGCTAAAGTCTGTTGAGCCATGCTGCTGAAATGAGCTGATGAAATCATAAGAAGCAACAGTAAATGTTACGTTCAGGTTGCTAGCAGACACAGTGCTTGCCTGCTTTCCTCCTTCTGAGAGTAATCTTCTGGGGCATATTTATTCTGTGATTGTTTTTAATTTGTTTTATTATGCATACCTGATTTTCCCTCCCTTTTTGGATCACAGTCAAAACATCTGCACAGCCAGCAAATGGCCATCACGCCATTCAATAGTGTTGGGTTCAAAAGCTTACAGAATTTAACTATTACAAGTGGAGATGGTCTCTACCAAGTAATACGTCACTCGATCTCCTAGAAGGGAACTCTTCTAGCTGGGTGCTCTGGAAAAAAAAAATAAATTAAAAAATAATTTAAAAAAAAATCTTGCCAGAGTTAAAAGTTGACCACTGTTACAGACTGACTTGGTAATCTCTGGGAAAAGGCTGACAACTGTTGGAACTCTGGAGAAGTTACCTTAGGTGATCCTAGGCTCATTATAGCTGCTCTTCTTCCATATCATTAACATTCTCAAACTGACAGGCTGTGCCTCAAGGTCAGAGTTTGGCTTAGGCTAATTCATATTCACTGATTCTTGTGATTCATGTTGCAAAACTTCCAAATTAGCTGTTCTACTTAGCAAGCTTCCAGAAGTAGAGGATTCTCTGTTTCTTCTGATTCTTCTGTTTCTCCTTCTGAAGTATTGCTCAGAGGAATGCTGCCTGTGAACAGCCTGTACTGCTGTTCCTAGAACCATAAACACAGCTTGAGGCTTTGGGAACTGTGAGTTTGCCAGATCAAGCAGCAATATTGCATTATCACAGATAGTTCTCTCTCTTCCTTGAGCTTAGGAAAATTAATAACTCAGAATCCTCTTTTTCATCATTCAGAAAGTATACTTATGTATGCTATCAGCCTGATCAGCCTGCTTTTTTAGAAACTCCTTTTCACTGACTGCTGCTTGTACTTCTGGACAGTCCCTTCCCTGCATGACTGTAAACAGGCAGTTTCAAAAAACAAACTTCCAACTACAGTAAGGGGTGACTTCAAGTGTTATCTCAGTTAGCTACAGAGAACCACATGTATCATCGGTGTGAACTCACAAAGTCAACAGACACATGCAATAACATGTAAAGAAGTAGAACTTCCTGAAATCAAACCAAAATTAAATAGTAAAGCTACAATGGTACCAAACAGGTAACACATTTTTCAATTAGCTCAAGCATGCTTCTGGAAGTCTTTCTGAAGCCAATACAAATTATGTGGCTTCAGTCTATCAGTATTCTCTTTGGAAAAATGCCATTCATGAAAATTTTGGACCAACTTTAGTGAAAACTTCTTGCAAAGTGCAGAATAGATTCATAAAAACTCAGATAGCTGATCTTCAGAGTATTCTCTGACTGCCTGAAAAATCTATCCTCTATTCAGGGGTGATACAATGGTGTTAGCATTTAGAAACAACCTGAGGAGCTAAAATCCTGCTAAAGACACGTGAGTAAGTAGTCACTTGATTGTACTTGTGCAGTAGCGATTCTATATAACAGCCGTTGGCATACAGTCACCACAGCTGAACTAAATGCTAGTAATGAACCCATTAAGCAAACTGAAATGAACAACAGACTCTCATGTGCCAGAGGCAACATTTTTAAAAAACCTTCCATCTTCCAAATACAAATACAAAATCGTCTTGGAGTCATCCTGAGGTAATAATTCATTTCATACTCTGTAGCTGTAAACATCCTGGTATGACAGACAAAATATTTAAATAATTTTTGATTTATTGCCTTATATAATTCCACAGTTAGGATGCTTTTTGCATTAGTTGCTCTGAGGTGAGAGAGCACTAGGCATAATCTAAAATTACTTCACAATGGACTGAGAATTAATCATTTATGTGATCTTAAACATTTCACGCTACCATGAACTCGTTGACTCCTTGTCTCCACCTATGGATCTGTATGACACACATACACATGCTCTGTCACCTCAGCATAATTCTTGGATCTCAGGACTGTTAAAACTATCAGCAGGATATGACGGTCTTTATGCCACAGAGAAACTAATCTGCTTACAGGAAATCTCCATTTGTTGCGTTAGGGCAGAGGTGTCTCAGGGTTACATTCACGGTCACATTTTCACTGCTGCTCCAGAAAATCTGGATTTCTTGAATGCCTTATGTTATATCTGTCAATGAGTATCTAGGATTCCTTAAAGTGTCTACAATTGTGTAGATGCCTATGTTTAGGCAGCACAATCCTTCCCGTTATTGTCTCTAAACTGAACTAAAGGGTTGTATTGGGTTTGTGTGGCAAGGTTTTGGTAGCGGGGGGCCTACAGGGGTGGCCTCTGTGAGAAGCTGCTAGAAGCTTCCCCCATATCCAAAAGAGCCAATGCCAGACAGCTCCCAGATGGACTCACCGCTGACCAAGGCTGAGCCTGTCAGCGATGCTGGTAGAGAGGCTCTGGGGGACACCTGGCATCCAGCCAAGATCAGCCCACCTTAAGGTTATATTAGAAAGTAGAGTGCAAGTCAAAGATTTAGTTCAGCACTTGATGTTTGAACAATAACTATTTTGATGTTTTCTGTCATGAATTCTTAGGGAACAGAAGATCATATCCGATCATTTGCCTTCTTTATTAGCACATGTAGAAAAAAAACGACTACATACTTTCTGACATATTTGGATATTCTAGTTTCTTAAACATCCGCACATGTGACATCAGTCCATTTTTCTTTGGAAATTTGGAAGAAACAGGTTTACTCGCAACTTCCCTATCACAGGGATACTCCATCTGTATTTCAGCTTCATGATTTACTAAACTGTGGTGAACACATACTGTGTGTTTATTTTCTTTTCCCATTTTCTGTTTCTTTCTCTTTAGTTCTGTTTTTCTTATTCTACATTAATTCTGATTCCATGTGCCTTTCACAATTACAGTGCTGAAAATTCAGCTGGATTCTGTGACGAAAAAATGCTATCTGACTCCAGAAAAACAAACAGAGAGAACAGTTGTCTCAAAGCAGGCTGATACTCAGCTGTATTTATTTAAGTCATTTTTCCCAAAGAAAACCCTTTTAGAACATTAGTCACAACTAGTTAATGTCATGATAACTGACATCTCCTGCTGATACAACTTATAGGTTAAATGAACAACAAGCTCAAATAAGAGTTCAAGAGACTCACAGATCTTTCTACTTTATTTCTGCATCTATCCCCCTATTTCATTCTGTGCTCCTCCTGAAGACTATTTTAGCAATACCTAGATGCAATAATTAATCCCCAGTTGCAACAAGATGGATTTTCTAATTGGAGTTGATAATTTCAGGATTTGTTTTGTTCCCCACAGAGTGAGAAAGCAGCTTTGTCAGGGAACTCTGTAGTTTAGGGTTTCAATTAATCATGTTGGTATATATTTTCACTTAAAAGCTCAGAAACAAATAAAGAAGAAAAGTATCTCACATAAGCCTGGCTGTTCCTGCAGCTACATTAAATGATCATTCAGCTTAAAATATGCATGCATGCTTTAGGAAGCACTACTTAAAATGCCCTAGTTTCAAAAGAGGGGTGGTCCTCCATACCAACAGAGTATCACTGTACAGCCTCACAGCCTTGTGTTTAGGACACTTTACAGGGAGCTGTGGATTTCATTTTGTGGAAAGTCTTGGCACCCTTGGCCCCATAATCTATGGCAATGCTCTAATCATTCAGGTTTAGAGGACAAACCAGAGGAGAGTTCATCTCTCCTATCTACCTTGTAAATTTAAAGAAAGTGGCCAAAACCAACCATCTTTCGTCTAAAGTTAATGTGAACCAGGACTTGTGCAGATAAATGCTACTGATTAGATGCAAGTTTCAAATGATTACCAGTCTTAATCCTAATAAGATGGCAGTCACTGAAGGGAAGAGTGGAATCTTCTGCATTGGAGGAGTTTTACGGCCAAAAATATAGTCCCTAATACTGTTCAGCAGGGCTTCTGAGAATCAGTCTTGGATTTAGATGCATAAACCATCTACAGATCCACTTTTGGTGTTTTAATATTTCTGTGGCTCTCGGCCTGAAACTCCCTGAGCCTTCATTTAAACTAGAGTAATTCTAGGACTGCAAGAAACTGTAGAGGTCTACTACGGGAAAGTTACTACTAACTTTGACCCCCATTCTATCTACAGTCAGGCATGACAAGAGTTCCTGGTGCTGTTAGTACTTTATCAGCTACCATGAGGACTGATTCCTCGCTAATAAGAATGGTTGAAAGATGAAGGGCAAAAGGCTAGTATAGACACATTTCTGATTGTTTAGGATGATTATTTCTTCTCAGAGCAATAGCAGGAAGCTATGCAATGAATTTGTGCAATAAATCAAGTGTTAAACAAAGTGTTTTCCCAGTTACTGATATTTTCTCCAATATAACTGATTTTTCCATCTTTCTCTCTCTTTTGAGTTTGCTACTGTGTTAACTCTGCCTGATTAGTCATAAACCTAAGTGAATCAGCATGAAATAATTCATGTGTTTCTTAGCTTCATTGGATTACATTTAGTCATGCAATATTTTCTTTGTCTTGATTCCTAGATTCTTAGTGCATGATTTTGAATTTGCACATAGTTACTCTCTAAATTTTTGGACATCTGGCTGTTGAGACATCCTGCCTTGAACTTTCTCTACTCCAGATGCCAGATGTGGTTAGTAACTTTGAGCAAGAGCCCAGAAACTAAAAAAAGGCCAAAATAGATATGGAAAAAGAACCTACAGTGGTGCCAAGATCCACCCTCACTTTTCATGCGTAGAAGGTACGCTGAAATCTTAGAGCAAATAAACGATCTATTCACAGGCCCAACACTGCAAAAACCTGACCTCAGAAAAACTGCCAGAAAGGAACCAGAAGGCTCCAGCCTAGCAGTACAATTTGTACTTACTAGCCACCTCAGATTCAACATATACACAGACAATGTTTGGGCCTTATACCTGGGAAGTCCCTACATAACTAATTCCAAGAGAATGTATTTCTACCCTGCAGAAGAAAGACATGAATTAAGTAAAAAGGAGTAATGAGGTTTACTTACTAAAGCAAAAAAAGCCGAAAATATAATAAATACATATATTCAGGAGTAGACCATCCAAAGATAATAAGAGGCACTGTGCTGTTCTCCTGTGTGAAGAATATTCGTAAATATTTATTGTCTGTTGTTTAAAACCATATAATAAACTCTGTGGTTATACTTCTAGTGTTTGGAGTCTTCATCATCATACCAGCGCCTCAGTCCTTAGAAACATAAGAGCCACTAAATAACTACAGCTTGCCTAAAATTAATTTAGAATCACACAGAAACTGGATTTATAAGCTTGACCTTAATCTCACAAAATCCAGGAGGAGAACGAACAAAAACTCCTACTGTAAAAGTGCTAAAAATATCACATACCAGAATTTCTTTCTTCTCATTTAAACAAGGATTTTTTTTTAAGGTATTGAATCAGATAAATTCATTAAAAGGCACTTTAAGAGACATATATATGCTTTTCTTGGCACTGAAGCTCAATCAGCCCCACCTAATGTCACCTAAGCCAGGAAGGAAAACATAAACTCACTCTGTAAATATTGTTGCCCTTTTGCCAGGTTGTACCAGTTTGGGGAGTTCGTAATGGGCTAATTTATCTTCCAAACAGATATTAGTGACATGGAGAACTGGACTGTTTCCTAGATATAGAAAGGTATGCAGGTTATGTATGTATGTACACACAAAAAAAGTCTATTTTGGTTATTGAATGCATATTGATAGAGAGAGAAGACAGAATGGACTATATGTAAATGAAGTTTAAAAACATTCAAACGTGCTTAAAAAATAATCCTTTTTCTTGAAAAATATTCTGAAAAATGTGTGGAATAGATTTAGTTAACTTAGGAGACATTACAGTACTGCCATAATGCTGGTAACATGACTGTACTTGTTCTGAACAAAGATCCACATATTCTAAAATCCTGTCTTTGACAGTAACCAGAACAGAACATATATAAATTGTAATTCTTCCATATTCTGCTATCTCACCTTCAATGACAGTAACTTGGTGTCTAATTAACCTAAATTTGGTTGATCATGTACCCATGTAAAGTTCCCATGACATCCTATGGCAATGAGTTCCGCAGTATAACCACATTGTACATATTGTAATGATTCCACCCACATTAACATCTGTATTTTAAATAGCTAATATTCCTGCCTAGTTAGATACTGATGCTGAGAAGGGGAGCCAAATGAACAGACACCCAGAGCACGGAGCTCAAACCTATTCAATGCTTAGCATTCTTACCTGTAAATTCTAAGCAGCTCAGCAGAAAAGATTTCCCTTAGATCACCTACACCATTGTCCCAATGAACTGTATAGAAAGGTTATGTATAGAATGCCTCGCTCCAGCTATCTGAATCCACCAGCTGGGACTAAGTGCCTCATATCTTGGCATTGCATCACTTACTTGGAGGTGGCTGAATAACCGTTCTGTATTTTGGTCATTAACAGTAGATTTATACCTGTGATACACATTTATGCATGACACTGCCAACTGGCATCATGAGCCTGAGAAAGAGTTCTGTTGATGTGGACTTCTTTAACTTCAGTGCTGGATTATTAATATCTTCAGATTGCCAGAACACTTTTAATTAAACACTGTTGAAGACTTCTGCTGCAATACTGTGAATTGCCTTATCGATTTTGCTTGTCTCAGCTGCTTAGAAACGGGTTACGTCGTTCTTTACACCTAGGCTGCAATTCACAAGCCAACACAAAATTTCCTTTCAAAACTGGGAGGATGATGTTTTTTGTCGTATCCTCACATATCTAGCAAAAGTTTATACAGCACACACTTCAGTATCTTGTGGGACCTTTGTGATTTAAAGCAAAAGAAAAGGCAATAATTGGAAGACATTAAAAATTATGGAAGGTTACACTCTTGGGAATGCAGTCTAATAGTATGATATTTATTTGTTTATTTGCAGACAATCCATCTAAATACATTTGTCTAATAACCCTTAAAAAACCCTGACTAGAATGGCTTAGAATTTGAAGTTTAATTTTATGGAAAAATCTCACATTTCAGAACTACTTTTGTCACTATAAAGGAATTTATAGTCAGGAAATTCCACAATTATTCATGGAATAGGAAACTGGAAATTCTGGGGAAAAAAACCTTAGGAAATTGAAACATATCAAGAACTATTATATGTAACAGAAACTACTCTATGCCATAACACAAGTAATAGGATATAAAGCCTGAAAAACAAATACCAAAACAAGTTCAGAATCAAAAACATTCATTTTACCAAATGAAATTTTAGCATTGCTGATAAAATAACTGTCTTATTCTAATGATTTTTTTTTTCTTTGAAACTTGTCAAAATACATTTGGGCTTCCCTGATACTGAAACACTGAACTACTATACCTATAGAGCAGAGTGACTTGAAACATGGTGTTGGTATGGGAGCTAGAAAGATGGAATGATCCAGTCTGATTCACATCACATTTACAAAAATACCCATGTTCTCACCAGGACTCATTTTGGTCTTACATGCTTCACAGATTTTTCCCTATGTTCATTCTCATATTCTTATTCTGGCTTTTTATCTTCTCAGTTTTAAGGAAATTTTTTTCACTTTTCTTTTGAAAAGACTAAGAATTAGACTGTCACATCCCAAACATTATGCTGGTATTCAGTAATGTTAAAGACCATGACATAATTAAAATAGGAGCAATATTTCTCTCTCAACTGGTAAAGAATATCACAAAATCAGAAAATTAAATTTAGTACTATAATGCTAAGGTATCGACAATCACCATTCCAAGAAATGAAATTCAGTCTTGTAAGGATGGAGGTCTAGATCCTCAAAAAGATGTCTGTGTATCAGTAGTTACATATAATTTTCATTTCATATTTATATAGACCTGTTAACTCCATCGACAGCGGTGCATTATAAAATACAGGAGAAAATGAGATATGCCAATAAACAGTCTGCCTACCTCGATGCAAGATTGTTCAGCTCATTTACTGTACATATTTCTGACTAAGTTCAATGGCAGTAAGTAGGAAAAAATAAGAGGAAGGTTGTTGCCCTGGATCACAACAACGCTAGAAGCACTTAAGCCCTAAATCAGCTTAAATTTAGGTGGGTAAATGACACCTCTCAAAAGACAGGGATGAGGATTTGAACCTTCCCCTCTCCCTGACAGGAAAAAAGTCAGACTAGGCGAATATTTTGCCATGGAATGATTTTGAAAAGTAGGAGTTGCACAACAACATAATCTAGCAAGAGAGATGTTGCCACGTACAAAGCCCAAAGTATCATCTGTCCCCACTGCTCACATCACAGCATATAGGACCTGCCAGAAGACTTGGAAGATTTTACACAAATGGGTTTATGCATGTGCTAGTCAAAGATTAACACACAGTTTACACTTTACACATTAACACTGTCAATGAGAGAGTTTCCCTGGTAAAAACAAAAGCATTCAAAGGGTGCAGGAGCTGAGCATGTGTTTGAAAACTACTGAAGTCCTTTTGCAGATGTAGCTCTGCGTGACACAGCCAAAGTACCCAAGCAGCATGCAGCTGAGGGAGAAACACAGTATGTATCTGTGTTTAAATCTACGAAAGGTCACAGGATTAGGAATTAGGAATTCTTTTTTATCACCCGTCCTATGCTGCACTAACAGTTTGACTATACCAGATAACATACAAACATGGCTAGCAATGCCTTTACCTGTTCACGTGTATTTATCTTCTCCAAGGCAACAACTGCTTCATAATCTCAGGATTTTTATATTCCTTACTTAATCCCACCATCAAAACAAATGTTGGGTTTAAATGGATATGCCTGTGTTAAACTAGTTTCCATTCAAATGTCTTTATGTACATCAGTTCTATGTCCACCTTATCTATGTCTTTATTTTTATTTTAATCCTCAACCTTCTAGCACACTCCTATATAAGCAGTTTTAGCACTAAACATCATCTTCAAAATGCTAAATTAAAGGAAAGGTTTAGAAAATGGAACACTGTTACGTCATGCATTTTATCTTCAAAAGACAGTTTCCTGATTGATTTGTTCAGACTCATCCAGATTTCTCAATGCTGCAGTGAAATAATAATGACCAAAACAATGCAGAACTGGAAAGCAAAAGATAACTATCAGTGCTGCATTAGAAAATTAAACATTTTTATCAGATTTAAGAAATATGAAAAATTTTGAGTTAGCTGTCATAAAACACACATTGGTATCACAACGTAAATATTCTTTGTAAGATGTTCTTAATAGTCACTGTACAGCCTTTTCACACAGCTGCTTAAGCACAGGAGGACAAAGAGAGTTTTGGGGCTCAGAGGGAGCAATGAGCAAGCAAGATGAACCTCTACTTTGCATGAAAAGGTGATGATGCATTAATTGTTCCTAAACAATGGAACAATGTGGACAATGAAACTGCCAAGCCTTCCCTTCCCTTCTTGTGGGAACTCCATGGCAGACCAGAAGTAACTCAAATTCCTGATCACTTTTCAATGGACTTAACCAAACAAACCTTACTAGTCTCAGTTTTTACTTGCCTTTACCTGCAGTTTTCCAATTTGAAGAAAACATCTGATATGAAAAAATCTTACTTTTGCCTTGATAGAATTATGAAGACTTTTAAGTGAACTAATCTTATGAGAAAAGTGAGACAACTTCTGGCATTGTGCTACAAACTCTGTTTATACTTAACCACATAATGACTTCTAAGCAAATGATTTATGTTCTCTTTCATGAAGATCTACAATGTCAAAGTTAAAAATCAATCTGTTGGTGATGCTCTGCCTAATGTAGCCCAGGAAGCTGTTTGCCTTCTTTGCTGTGCTGACATATATTCAGCTTTTTGTTCACCATTATTAAAATTGAGAAAAATCCTTTACAGTCAACTGCAATGGTACTTTATGTTAGTTTGAATCTGTTCTTAGACCTTAAATAAATGGTTGATTTACTTCAGACTACAGTCTTAGTGGTGTGTTATGCATCTCCCTTTGCATATGACATTCTGAAATTCCAGGTCCTCATTTGTTTCACGATAATTATTTATTAGGTTTTCTGTGTTGTCATTTAAAATGTCATACTGGTGACCTCATTGAATATCTAAGTATGTCTTTTTCAGATGTCTTTTATTCTGGAAATGAATGTTTATTTCTGCATGTTTGAATAGCAGAAATGTAAAATGGAAGAGGGATATCAAGTTATTTATATTGTCTTAGAGGAATGTACTTATTAGTAGTATTTCCAGATATCCAAGAATATAATGGTTAATTTGAACTTAATTCAATAGTTACATTGTGGATTTCAGTTTCTTCCTGTTGGGCACATGAAGCAAAGACTGTTTCACAAACAAGAACAAATTTCTAGGTCTCAGCAAATTATTTCAGCATGTGCAGGCGATGCCTGATCTCCACATAGATTTGTACTAAATATTTCAGTTAGAGTTTTTAATTTGTACAGAGGGATGTAGGGCAGCATTCACAAAACCAGCATAGCATGCTCCTTTTACCAAGCTGCATAGATGAGCTTCTTAAAAGCCTGAATGTTCCTTTGTAAATCAAGCTTTGTGTGAGGATCTCAGCTAAAAAGGCTGTAATAAATTATTCTCAATTGACTAGCAAATGCAGTTTATTTTATAATTGTAAAGATTTTTAATTATCAGAAATAATATCCAGTAATTGACTGTAAACTTCTTATACTTAATATACTTCACAACCAAGCTCCTGGCTTAAATTTTAAGTAGTAAGTATGGTCTTCTGTTGAACATAGATTTACTTTATTACAAATGTATATAATTTTTTTAAAATAAACACTGGTATTTTTAACATCTACATTTAAGGTTACCTCGACCATGCCTGAAATAATGACTTATCGGCTGTTTTTGTATTTTCACCAATGAATATCAGAAATTAAGAACTCAATTCTGGTAGTTTTATACCATATTTTTTGTTGTTGTCACTTTCTGTTTCAATATCATGTATTTCATAAACACTAAGCATAAAAATAATTTAAAATCATGAACTTACAAGCAAAAGGGGTGTTGATGTTGAGATTTTCAGCTTACTTCTCCATTTCTTCCTTAGTGATAAGTATCATTTCTAGTAAGTACATCACTCAACAGCTCTTTTACTTCCTTTTTCATAGCTTTTGATTGAGTTTTGGTTCACTTCTGAATGTCACTGCATCATTATTCTGACCAGATGATAACCCATGGTACAAGGATTCTGTAGCACTTGCAGGTTTTTGCACACAAGACAGTTGTGGAAGTCCTCTGACTTCCCTAAAACATACATATAAGAAACACACTGCAGCACAAAATATTCTGTCCCACCTCAAAAAAGCTCTGTTGTTTTGGCTTTTTTCCTAAAACAATACACATGGAAACTGATGTAGCTAGAGAGTGATTATGTGTAGAGAGAAAAAAAGGAGCGAGCCAAGACATTAGCTTGAAAGACAAATATTACCATCAGACTCCACAGAAATATGGAAAGGAGAAATCATTGGATTCATGGCTCCCTGCTAATTCATTATTTTTCAAAGTTGGAAAGAAGGTTTTCCGGGATTTTTCAGGTTCTTACTTTTTAAAAGTTAAAACAATCAAAAGTTCATTCCTTCTCTCTTCTACTGGATATTAGTCAAAGACAGCAAAGAAAGGAAAGAAAGCAAAGAAAGTAGTATTATCAAAGGTAATTAATAAGACTCTAGCATTTCAACAAAAATCAAAAAGTGTGAGTTTTATCTAAGTGATTATAATCCTTTAAGGAAGTAAATAACAATTCAGTTACATTAGAATTATACAGTACTAAGAAACACAAGTTACTTTGCTGGACCGGATTTTAATGGATCACACTACCTTTTAAGAAACCTTTCACAGTTTGAGTGTAAGCCTACAACAATTTCTCTACCAATGTATAGATATTTGCATTGCTTGATGAGTTGATAATCAAATTAATAGGGTAGACAGCCTTTCATATAGCTTGTTGCCAAAGTTGCAAGAGGCATGGGAGGGGTTCACATATTTTTGTTTTGTTTTTACTGCCAGCTTCCATACTGCTGTGGTGTTTAAAGACAGTGCCAAATGTGGGGTTTTAAAGTTTCTCCTACAATTATATCAGATAGAGAAAGGGCAGGGCACACTTTCACACTGAATCCTTCCTTATTCATTTAGAGCCTGGCTCAAACCTTGAGAAGTTTAACACCTTGCAGAACTGCCTTCCTAGCAAGGCCTGCACTGCCATGACCATACAGACTTGTGCTCATGTTCTCATTCTTCCAGTAGACTTTATTTAGGAAAAAAAAAAAAAAAAAGTTATTTGTTCTCAGGCATAGAATTAACCCCATGATTCCTAGGTTATCTAGTGACTTTTTAAAAGTTATTTAAATAATAATACTCATATCCTCATTGAGCACTGTTATCTTAATTGCTTTGAGTTCTTCGCTACATTTGTTAAAAATATTAAGTATCTGAGTTGAAACACTAGCAGTTTATTGTTCCCCAGTTATTTGACGTATATGCAAGACAACAGGTTAAAAAATTTACCACTGTGATGCCTGAAATACAGGCTGTGGTAATCTTGAGCATGACAGTAGGATTTTAATTAAGGAAATGCATGCTGGTAATCAAGAAAGACACTATGAATAGGTATACAAGACTGGATTCCTAAATCTTCTTGTCCTTAGCTTCCTAGGCAACTATTTGCTACCCCTTCTCTGCTAGATATTTTCCACTAAAAATTCTCTACTCCAAAACATTTCTTTCAGTCATAGTAGGTGTTTCCACCGACTTCACATCACTTCAGCAAAGTGACAGGAAGCTCTAACGCTTGGCATTCATTTTTTTCTAATGTCAATTAAAGGCAATCTAAAAACCAGCCATCACCTCTCTTACATCTCACTTACTGTAACATCCTCCCATGTGCTCTGACAAATCTTTTCACAAAAAATTCATACTCTCTAGGCATTCTTATTTTTTAATAGACAGACAACAGCAGGGCTGTTTGCTTTAACATCATCCTCCAAGTCTCACCACGGATATCTTGACATCTTGAACAACTCCCATAGTATGAACTGTAGTAATATATTTTACATAACCATCTTATACTTTGCTTTGATGTATCTTGTGTTCTCTGATTTTCCCCAAGTACACGACATTTTTGTGCATGTACTGCTGTTATCCTGGATGAGCAAAGTAATCTAGCAACTGACCTACCATGGGCTGATATGATTTTGTGCTGTAAAAATGCATTTTGGCAAATCTCTGAGCCTGCTGCTCATTCAGTTTCTTGCCTTCTAAGTTAGTTTGACATTTCTGGCAGCCAGTCTATGTCTGGAATTATTTTGTATACACAGCTAGGTATGATATCTGACATAAAGCATAGCTGCATAACTTCATCTTCTTGAGCAGTAATTGCTGCCTTTCTAATTTAGGGTATACAGAGAGATCATACAAAAATCACATTATGAAAAATATATCTTGGACATGGAAAACTGTCTTATACTTGCTGAACACTGGTTTCTTGTTAAGGAAGGTTTGGTCACACCACAGTATGTGACCTGAAATCTGTCTTTTAATTAACCCATGCAAAGGTAGATATTTGGGGCATTTTTCTAGCTTTGTTTTCCACTCATTATTCTCAGTAGAAGTTGGGAAAATGCATTAAACTACATACCAAAGTACATAAGCTGCATAAATGTGTTTGAATGTCCTCCTAAATGCATTCCCTGATAACCCATTCGCAGGTGTGAGATCACTTATTTAGCTTATGTAGCAACTTGAATAGCACCTTGTAAAGCATGAAGAGATGGTAACAAAAGTGAGGCATTTGTTGCATTTTGAAAAATTATTTTTGAATTAATGGGGGGGTGATGTATGTCTCAGAGCAATCATATTCCTGCCTCCTTTTCAAAAACGGATTAAAAGCACCTGGGAGTCTCTTTGTGCTTTGATTCCACTCTGCTCAGTGCAGAACAGCTGAACGTAAACTATGGGCTGTAGAAAAAAGAAGTGTAAGTAAACAGGGAAATGGAAGAGTAAGGGCCACAGCCGTAAAAAGAAAGCAAAAAAGACCTTGAATTGCTAGCCAAAAGGTCTACTAGAAAACACTACATGAAATCACATTCTGCACACAAATAACATGCAAATGTTAATATGCATTTGGCATTGCATCGCTAGCAGGGGGTCTGTGTGAAAGGCTTAATCTGAACAGCTTCAGCATCTGGGACATTATTTAGCATTATTGCTGTTTCTTAAGTTTGAACAGAAAGAGCAGATTACCTGTACAGAATTACTTGTCTCTCAAAGCACCAGACCAAACATTCATGGAGCCATTTTGTATGTTTTTGTGCCTGTGATTTCAGGTAATAGCTGTTTGTGACATTTTTGTGTCTAGTTCACATAATGGATAACAAATCCCTAGGGCAAGTGTTAGCACACCTTTCAGTGAAAAAAATCATCAATGGGATATGTTTTAGTTTGACATTACCACTGAATAAAGCAACATCTTTTTTAACTGTCTCACATTTTCTTAAATGCCTCTCTCACACACAGAATGAAATACACAAAGCATATACTCAGTCTTCTGTAAGTTGGCGACTTAGGAAGATGGATCCTTTATAGTATGATACTGCCCATTGTGACAGATCTTCCAACTTTTAAGGTGAAGTCAGGTACTGCTTTTTCTTGGATATTCTGAAAACATAGAATACTAATATGCTAAAAAGTGAAAGCCCTCATACTTCTATGAAAGCTTCCATGAAAATTGAAGGCAAACCTCAAAAACTGTCTATTTATGAATCATGGAGAAAAAATATTTTATAACTACCCCTCCCCCACACCTCTCAAGTTTCAGCAAGAAGACCAAGATCTTAACTCTGGATTTCTAACAAGTTAAATGTCTACAAAGAGCTTTTTCCTTTGGGTAATATTTTATTTTTTATGCATTTGGTCATATCACAAACTTGAGGTGGTAAAGGAATATGTTGTAACAAAGTTCTTAAGAACTATAGTGAGCTGGTAGCAAATCCAGTGCAGCTAGAAGGAGAAGAGCACACACATCCCTCACAACCAGGCAATCCTTGCTGGCTCCAGGGCTAAATCACAGAGCCATCCTTCTATTACTTCCTCCTGGATTTGGAGGATTGGCACATCCTGTTCTAGCTAGGAACACTGTCTCTAATTTCAAATATATTTTGCCAAGGTTATGGGTATCGACGTGGAAACTTTTTTGCCATCCTGCAAGATATGTCATCTAGATTCTTGAATGAAATAATGGAAGAGTTCATTTAGCTAACAAAAGCACAGTTAGAAACCTTGAGCTAGTTTATCACAATACTTTCAAACAATTTCGACCTATGATACCCAGGATTATATTCAGCCGAGCTGATCTTTGAGACACAGACTTTTAAGATTTGTTTTAAGGAAACAGTGTTTGCACTTAGATCTTAAAGCATTCCAGTGTCTCTGAAGAGTCCAGATTGTTCTTAACATTCATGCCAAGTTATCAACAATTTAGAAAACAGTTGCCAAAGGTCATTCCAACTACAGCTGTTTGAAAACATAGAGGGGTTTATTGATCTTTTCCTTTGCATAGCACTTTAAAAAAATATTAACATGTCATGGAAATAAAGACCACGACAGATGTTGATCATGACTTGGTCGAAGGTTGGGGGGTGGGTTGGAGGGAGGTGTTGGGGGAAGTGGGAGGGGAGTTTATCAGAGTTGGGTTGAGGGTGAAAAACTCCACTGTAATGCTATCGTTAGGTCCCTATGTGGTAATACTGTTTCATTATGTGCCTTTGACCTGGTGCTGTACTTGTCTCTCAACAAATTGGGGAAGCTGCCTCACCTGGTTGGGAAAGAGCTCATTAGGCATGACAGTTTAGGTGGCACAAATTTCACAGCTCCAAAGCAATCTGGAGTCCTCCCAGAAATACAGGTATCATATTCAAACAAATCAGTAATCCCAGAGGCCAGCTCTGACTGCTTTTATGAAGTACTATGAATCATGATCTTTAGGAAAACTAAATGGCTGCTATCCAATTTAGCAGCTGGATTGTATTAGTTCACATTTTTGAGGACAAAGGTTATAATAACAAGATCTTGTGTTACTCAACTTATTCAATTAGGTAACATAGTTACCTTAATGGTTCTGTAACAGATTGCTGGTATTAGGAGTGATATAATTTGTTTCTTCTAGGTAATACCAAAGAAGAGTATTCCATATATGAAGGCAGCCTAGCTGAGAGCAGGCAGCTGGGATAAGAAACCTGGCAAGGAAAAATGACAACAGACATTAATGATAGAGATGGAGTCTGAGTCAGAGTACTTCAGGGCCTTGAAAGCACAAGCAAAAAGTTTAAACCTGATACACCAGGCAAAAGAAAACCGAGAACCCAAAAAACAAGTGTGTCTTAATACACATGCACACATACATGATGTGCATATGTTTATAGAGCTTAGGACTGGAACAATGGATTTTTCCCGTCTATCCAACACTCCACAACATTGTATTTTTTATGGGATAACATTTGTGAATCTCCTAAAAGGCTAACGACTGCTTATTTCTACTGTACAGTGATACACAGAATCATAGAATGTCTTGGGTTGGAAGGAACCTCTAAAGGTCACCTAGTCTAACCCTAGCAACCCTAGTATATCTAATATCTTAGCATTTATAAATTTTAGTTACATATAATTCACATCATGTAGCAGAATTTGGCTTATAAGCTGTAAAAGCAGTTAAACACATTTTTTTAAGGTATAAGCTATCTTATCTACAGACCTGAATATTTCTAGAAAGCACTTATCGTGATATGTCTAATATCTGTAATGTTTAATAGCTGCTCTTTTGTGCAAACAGATTCTACTTACTGGCAGAATGAGAGGGAGAAGGCTGGTGGGGCGTTTTGAAGTGTGAAAAAAGGCTGCATGTTTGTTTGGTTTTTAGACTGAACTTTTACAATTCCTCACCCTGCTGCTCGTACAACTTGGGCCAACCAAAACGCACACAACCTTAGGACCTGCCAAGAGACCTTATCAAAGCTCGTAGTCCTTTCTCACGCGATTTATGGAGGCGCTAAGGCTCCTCCTCCTGAGGGAAGCGGCAACTGCCCCGGGACCCCTTCCCTGGGGAACGCCGGAAGGCAGCTCGTCCTCGCCGGAAAGCCAGGGGGCTGAAGCTGGTCTACTCTCTGGCCCTTGATCTCTAGGGTTCATCCAGGCACTGCGGAGAGCGATTCAATGACCTACTCCACCCCCCCACACCCCCCGCCCCGGCTGCTCCGGGCTGCTCTCTGTCACACGAGAGGGGAGCGAGGGGGAATGAGCCGCGGCGGCGGCGGCAGGGGGAGGAGGAGGAGGAGGAGGAGGAGGAGGAGGGAGGGAGGGAGGGAGGGCAGGGGGGAGGGAGCGAAGGAGGGAGGAAACCGGGCAGGTGACACCGCTCTAGGTTGCTCCGGCTCGGCGGGCGCGGGGCCGGCGGCAGCAGCACGACGACCATGCACGTCAATGGCAAAGTAGCTCTGGTCACTGGCGGGGCGCAGGGCATCGGCAGGGCTTTCGTCCAGGCGCTGCTGGGCAAGGGCGCCAAGGTGAGCCCGGCAAGTCCCCCTGCCCCTCGGCCTCCGCCGCTCCCCTCCGGCCGGTACCTGCGGGCGAGGGGTGGTGGAAGCCCCCAAGCTTGGCTCGGCTCGGGAGCCGTCCGTGTGTCCGTCCCTCCGCCGCTCAGCCTTTCCCCTCCTCCCCGGCCAGGTAGCCCTGCTGGACCGCAACTCCGAGGCCGGGCAGGAGAGCAAAGCGGCCCTGGACGAGCAGTTCGAAGCGCAGAGGACGGTGTTCATCCAATGCGACGTTACGGATCAGGAGCAGCTGAAAGGTAAGGAGGAAACTGTCAACGCTGCTGCTGCGCTTCGGCGGGTTAACGTGCAGCAACCTGAGCGAGCCTGGGCTGCTGCACCAATAAGTGTGCAATTAAGGTTTCTGGAGGACAGCCTGCACCCAACCGCTTCTGACAGGGACTCAGTAAGGATTTGATTCTGAACCTACAGATCGGAAATATCACCACCACCATGAATGTATTTCATCGTGTTACTTGCCACATCGTAAAGAAAAGCCTAAGAAATTATTTCCATTGAGTGCTGTGTGTGATATTTTTGTATGAAAGCCTCTGCAGAAGATAACTTGTTATTTTATGAGTAATATATATAAACTCTAAATCACGGACTTGCTTTTTATGAGTACAGACTCCAAGCTGCATTCCCTCATCACAGGAGTAATAAATTCTGGTCTGGGTTGCAGTACTCTTCCCATACAGCACACTCACTTCCAACGTGTGCTGCTGCTGTAGCTGAAGGCAGAAGTGGAGCACTGCTTCATTGCAGTGTTAAACATGGGTTGATAACATTTCACACACGTTTTGCAGATGCGGGGAATGGCAAGGAGCTTCCCTCATGTATGATTCTATTTCCTACTGAGATCTTAGAGTGGCATACAACGTTGGTGTACCCTTCACAATATTTCATAACAAGAACATCACTTAATCGAAGTTTAATTTTTAAAGGGATACATTAGTAGGTAGTGACTCAGATCCCGATTTTGACATCAGTTTTGTCAGTGCCCTCTCCCTAAGCTCATTATTGTTAGGCTAGATGTGAACACTTTTAGTTCTGCTTTTATACACTACACTTGACGGGCTGCTTTCTCAACAGTGATGATTGAGCGTATCCATTCCTCTTTCACAAAACATTGCAGCTAGACCAAAGTTCAGCAATATTGTTCACTGCTCCAAGCTAGAGTGATTATGCCTAATTCCAAAACTTTACGTTGTCTGTCTGCAAGAGAGATGCTGAACTTCAAATCTGAGGTCTGCTCTAATCAGCAAACAAAGTTTTTATCAGCTAGGCTGAGTATTGATTTTTTTCTCCAAGTGGGAGGAGTAACCTAGGAGCAAGGAGAAGCATCCTAGGGGTAGGAATAGTATGTGCTGCAGTGTAGGTGTTACGCCAGTGTGCTTTCTCTCCCAAGATTCCTTCTCCCTTTAGTGCCAGGCTAGTGCAGGACCAACAGGGTGTGTGCTGGGAGTGGGAGTGAGTAGGACAGGTCAGAGAGGGAGGTTTTGGAATGAAGTTACTAGGAAAAGAGCAATCAGAATAGGATTGGCATGGGCTCTCGCTAGGAGTGAGAGCGAGAATGGGCGGCTGCTGCTTATGCTTCTCTGATAGGGCACTGTTCCTGCTGCAGGTTTCTTAGCATATATTTACAATCATGTCTTACATTCCTTTGGAGCTTCTGGGGTATTTTTTAGTGGTTTTATTAGTTGGGGTATTTTTTACTGCATTCTCTTACTTTTTTTTTTTCCTCTTGCAATTGCAAACCACCACTTAATAAACTTAGATTAATTTCACTCCTAGTGTTTGAAGTTCTTCAGGGATGCATCAAGTCCTGTACTTGGTTTTTATGTTAAAGGTCATATGTATGAATGAAGTTCCTCTTATTTTAAGTTTAGCCCCTTTGGTATGAAACCAGTCACAGTACTAGAACTAGTATCTGTAGGTACATAAGGCTTATGGGTAGGGAATCAGCTGCTTCATCTACTTTCAAGTCTTGCATGTGCTTTTTTTTTTCTTCTGGTGGCTCTTTCACATAGTCCCCCACAAAAATCTTCTATCTTGTCCCACTTTTGTCCCATCATACAATTACTTTTGCTTTCCAGGAATATTTAGGCAGTTCACATAAAACTGGCATTTGTACTTTCCACTGTTTTTCTTACCTCTCCTTTAAAATGGATCCTCCCCTTAATTTTTCTTCATTCAGTATTTTATATGATCACCTGCTTTTAATTTTCATGATTCCATAAGCACTAACTGAAGTGCAGTGTAAACACAGAATTAGTCTACATTCAAAAAGGGAAGAAAAGTTTACACTAATGTGTGAGTGATAAAATTATTAAGAATTACAATGAGATTCATCTTTTTGAGGATAGGTAATAAATGGGATTAATGTTGGTAGGTAAACTTTCATCAGCAATATTCCAAATTTGGTAATCATTCTTTATTTTAACAGAGATGCAAAGAGCTGAAAAGCCTTTAACTCTTTTCTCAATGTGTAAGCTAGAAAACTACAATTAGTCAAGACTGTGTGAATTTAATAAACAATTGTCAAAAGTACTATTATCTATGGGTTATTTTGAAGGCGAAATACTCTTATCATGAATGAGAGTGAGGAAACATGCTATTTAGAGAAGGCTTAAAAGGGAATCAGAGAGCCAGTTTCCAAAATTTGGAAGCTAATTGAGGATTCAAATTGTATTTATTCTACCCACTGAAACTAAGTAAAATTATCAATTCTCCTCCTAATGAAGCCAAAGCTTTTCATTTGCTCATGCTGATGCAGGACTGGAGAGATGAGAAGTGACTGAAGAGTTAAGTTGAGAAGCCAGAGAATGAATTAGTAACAAACATAACAAAAGCCAGAAAGGCAGACAGCCAAAAATAAAGGCTTTAGTAATACTAAAATATTCTTGTAGAGAATAGGAAAATTAGAAAAATCTGTACAATAAAGGCAGTTGAACAAATAAAACCTTTTCTATCAGCCGCCCAGCTCTTGTTCTGAGGACAAGATGATGACTGTGATGGACTTGCAGCATTCAGGCACAGAAAAGGCTGTAAAAGCACCGACCATCTCATGCAAGAAATAAACAACTTTGTAAGTGCCTGCAACTGCTGCTGCAAAAAAGGTAGATGTCTCAAAGCTGCTGCTATGCTCCTGACGGACCCTAACACCAAAGATTAAAGATCAGAGAATTAAGATGGTCCTGAGATCACCTTTTAATAAGTGGTTTTATTAAGGCCTGTCAAGCATAATTTCAGTATACATGAAATACTCTAGATTTTTAGTCTGTCACTAAAGAAAGTTTTCTAAAGCAATGTGGGATAGCTGGTGTTTTGGTTTATATAATAATAAATATTTAGTTATAAGGAACAGTATTTGGAGGGAAAAACAAACAAGCTATATATACATGTCAGATAATGTCTGTAGTCATGGAAAATCAGTCTGGAATGAACATCTGGAGGTCACCTCATCCAACTGTATTGCCAAAGCAGAGCCAGTCTAGATGAGTTTGCTGATTGCTATGACATCATCTTTTTCTATACACATATTTTATCCTAGTTCAAACACTGTCACCTGGAAGAATACAGTGTCACTGTGGAAGTTTCTTGGTTCTTTATTTTGAGATTCTTTGGAAGACAGGTCGCTGTTTTCATCTACAGAAGGAAGATGATTTGAATTTGATAAACGCATTATGAAAGTTACCTGACAAGTAGGATATATAAGAATTTATTCATAAATGGGTAAATTTAAACAAAAATTATTATTAACTGTTTGTAGTTGAAAGATTGCTATTAGTTATATCACTGAGTAAGAATTGTGTTCTTGGGTTAAATTCAAGAAAATTGTTCTGAACATACAAAGGTTTTTTATTTATTTAAAAGAGATGGTGCCAAATCTTGAATTCAGTATGTCAAACAAATCAAGCTATAAGTGCTTAATTTATATAATTAGGGTACCAAACTTGGTATCTAATACAAAATGTATGGTTGCTAAGAACTTTCATTAGCACCTGTTATCAAGCATTATAAAACTGAGTGAAAAGGTGACTATGGTATCTTAATCCTTCAGTTTTCCTGAATATGTTTAATATTGGTGAGTGGTTAGATAAAGAATTTAATTGCATGTTGCTCATTAGTGGTTAATAAAACAGTGACATTTTGGTAGATTCATAAAACATTAATTTGTAAGTATGCATTGCATTTTTATATCTTACTTTCCATAAGCTAAGAAATCTCACCCTTGGATCTTACTGTAGGGGCTTTCAAAAAAGTAATTGAACATTTTGGAAGGCTGGATATCGTGGTTAATAATGCTGGAGTGAACAATGAGAAGGACTGGGAAAGCACTATACAAATTAACTTGGTAAGCATTATCTCCTTTCACATGTTAATACTTTATTTACTGCTGCAATACATTTAACAGTCCTTGGCGTGTACAGATTGTGCCGTATGACTGCACATGAATTATAGGATTAGTAACCAGAGCTATTGAAACAGTAACTATGTAACTGCATAGGTACTAACCAATACATGTGTGTGTGGTGGGTCCTTTAAGTTGTCTATCCAAGACATACAGCACTGTGTAGAAGCACTCAGGCTAACACCAGACAAAATTATCTTTCTGTAAAACCCAGTGAAATCCCACGTAGGTATAACAATTTGGTGCACAAAGTAGTAGAGCTGCATCTACAGGGCTTCTGCTTAAATGTATGTTTTAGTTACTTGTGAGACTCAGCTGGACTGCATAAGAGAGTAAGTTGCCATTTATTTATATTATAAGAAAACTTGTTTCCATGTTTTCTTCACCAGTGAAGCAAGCAAACAGTCTGAGCTTTCCATATTGGCCAGTTTACCATCATGATGGATAGAAGCACACCACTTAAGAGCACTAAGAATCATAGAATCAATGGTTTGGGTTGGAAGGGACCTTCAAAATAATCTAGTTCCAACCCCCATGCATGGGCAGGGACACCTCCCACTGGACAAGGTTGCTCAAAACCCCATCCAACCTGCCCTTGAGCACTTCCAGGGAGGGGACATCCACAATCTCCCTGGGCAGCCTGTTCCAGTATCTCAGCACCCTCACGCTAAAGAATGTCTTCCTAATGACTAATCTAAATCTCCACTCTTCCAACTTAAAACCATTACCCCTCATCCTATCACTACACACTCTGGTAAAAAGTCCCCCCCCAGCTTTTCAGTAGGCCCCTTCAGGTACTGGAAGGCCACTATAAGGTCTCCTCAGAGCCTTCTGTTCTCCAGGCTGAACAGCCCCAACTCTCTCTGCCTGTCTTCATAGGAGAGGTCCTCTAGCCTTCTGATTGTCTTCGTGTCCCTTATCTGGACTCTCTCCAAAAGCTCTATGTCCTTCCTGTGTTGAGGGCTCCAGAATTGGACACAGTACTCCAGGTGGGGTCTCACAAGAGCAGAGTAGAGAGGGAGAATCACCTCCCTTGACCTGCTGGTCACGCTTCTTTTGATGCAGCCCAGGACATGCTTAGCTTTCTGGACTGTGAGTGCACATTGCTGACTCATGTTGAGCTTTTCATTGACCAGCACCCCCAGGTGCTTCTCCTCAAGGCTGTTCTCAGTCCATTCTCCACCCAACCTGTATTTGTGCTTAGGATTGGCCCAACCAAACTTGCCCACTTACCTGTAGATTCAACAAGCCTGTAAAATTTACTTTTTAACAGTTACTACCAGTTCTTTGATATTATCCAGTATCTCATCAGGTGAGACCACAATAACTATTTGTCAGTTACATTTTTTCTAATTTTTTTTAATTTGGAATACATGGCTAGGAAATCTAAGCTCCAAAGGAAAGACCAACTTTCTAGGTTAATAAAAATCTGAGCAGCTGGTATTCTACCACTTATGACGTTCAATGGTGATTCAGCAAGTCACCCCTATGACCATACTTACAAAGTAATATTTTTTTGCTTCCTGTAGAGCAAGGAGTAAAATATATATGAAATACATTATTTCAAAATGTCTCTATTTTCCCAACATCAGACATTTTAACTATCATTTATATTATCCCTAAGAACAAGAATACCTTCCACGGCTACACATTTTGATACACGTTATGTACATATTTTCTTCTTAAAGGGAAAAAAAACCCTCTACATGTCAGTTTTCATGTTAGCAATATCATTTATGTATTGATAGAACAAATATTCCCTGCCCCAGTTTAAAGTACAAAGTACAAAAGTAGAGCAGTTCAGAGCAAGATAAATCAGAACAAATACATATGGGGTGTGTTCTTTATGGCTAAAAGAGTTCACAGAACTGGTTGTTCTTCAGGAATGTTTTAAAAGGACCATAAGCAAGTTCCCTGACACTACTGCTTGAGAAAGCATGAAGAACAGAAATGAAGAAGCAGGTTCAAAAAGTGGAACTTAATTTAGAAGGAGAAAGAGGGAATAGAACACGATTCTTACTTGTATCCATTACAGTTTCCTGAGAGTGAGAAAAGGCAGCTTGATGCAGATGGGGAGAAAAAGAGTATCAGCTGCTAAAAAGATATCTGTTGCAGTGCTTTCCACCATTTGGCTATATTTTGTAATAAAAAACGTCCCCCTTTCTATTACTTTATTAATATTCCGATAACTTTTTTAGCAAAGTATTCCAGAAATGCCATTCATTCCTTACCTTAAAACTCCAAAGCTTATCATATTGACTTGATTGGTATCAGGTGACCAATGGCAGCTCCAACTACTCATATCCATACAAATGTAGACTCTTGCTGTTATGGCATATAAAAAATATCTTGGCAACCACACAGAAACTCCATTCTAAAGGCATATTACCAGTGTAGTTTCAACAGTCCATCATACACATTATCCACATACAGAATACACACATACACAGAGTATCTTTTTGTCTTTACAAATGTTTTATACTAAACGTTTTATACTAAGACAATCCCAACATTTACTTGGAGAATCCTTCTCTATGCTCATCAGAGTTTTCTGAAAACTGACAAAGGTTGCAGTATACAGTTAAATATAGCAGTACTGAAGTCACGTGCTTACATTTTTAATATTACCTGAATCAGAAGTACAGAAGCACTTCACATAACTATTTGACTACTTGACTTACTGTTTTCTCATGCCAACAAATTAACTATTTTGTAGCTATTTTCAAACCAATTCCCCAAATGTGATAAAATAGACTCACAAAAGAATTTTACAGCAAAATCACAATTATCTCCTGTTTATATGATGATTCTGCAAATTTTAACACATTATTTAGGCAAAAATTGTCCGTAACTGGGGTATGCCGAAGAAACCGAGTCATATGGGATCCCATTCAGTACTGTTGCCTAGAGAGAAGTAAAATTCAAATACATCTGGAAAATTTGTTTAGGTGCGTGACAGTCTCATCCTTCATTACTAGGCTAAATGTAGCAGTTCCCAACAATTCCAAGCTTTCATATTTTTCATGGGTTTGCATAATTTACTTGAAGTAAGAACTACTTAAGCCCAGCTACTCAAAATGCAAATACTATTCCTATGTCCTTGTCACGCTTTAACCCCAGGAGGCGGCAAAGCCCCACCCAGCCACTCACTCACTCCCCTCGCAGTGGGCTGGGGGAGACAATCAAGAAGATAAAAGTGAGAAAACTCGCGGGTTGAGACAAAGGCAGTTTAACAGGTAAAGCAAAAGCCACACGCACAAGTACAGCAAAACAAGGCATTCCTTCGCTAGGCAGGTAGGTGTTCAGCCATCTCCAGGAATGCCAGGCTCCATCACACGTAATGCTTACTAGGGAAGACAAAAGCCATCATTCCAAACATCCCCCCCTTCCTTCTTGTTCCTCCAATTTTATACATTGAGCCTCAAATCATATGGTATGGAATATCCCTTTGGTCATTTGGGGTCAGCTGTCCCAGCTGTGTCCCATTCTTGCTTATTGTGCACCTCAGTCTACATGCTGGTGGGGTGGTATGAGAAGCAGAAAAGGCCTTGACTCTGGGTAAGCACAGCTCAGCAAGAAGGAAAACATCTCTCTATAATCTACATTGTTTCCAGTACAAATTCAAAACACAGCCACCTACTGGCTACTATGAAGAAAATTAACTCTATCCCAGCCAAAACCAGCATAGTCCTTCAGGAATGGGGAGGGTGGTGTGTGTGTGTGAGGAAGAAAACCACACAGTGGAAAACTAAAACACAGTATTTCACTCCCACATTATGCAAAAGCTACTGATTTCCAGCAGATGATCCAATCCTACTGCACATTCCTTTCACCTTTCTACCTCTCCCTCCTTAGGCTTCTTGTTTTCCACACTTTGAGTTTGAAATTCAAACTCGAGCACCTCCAACTTAATTTCATAAAGCAAGTAAAATAACCTATGTATAGGAATGCCAGGGGACTTGCATGCTTGCTACAACCTGTCTGCTTCCTAGGAAATCTACATTAAAGACGAAATCAGTCCCACCTCCCTGTTCAACAGTAAAATGCTAAAATTTTCCATGTATATCACTAGCAGCACTTCGTTTCAGACTTCTGAAGTTTGTCTTACGCAGTTCATGAAGTACTTTGAAATGTTTCCTCATAGATAGCCATCAATTTACAACATCACAGTATGAAAGTCAAATGATCTTGGGTCAAATTCCAGCTCTGTGCTAACCTGCTTTATGAAACCACAAGTCAATGGCTCTTTCATTTGTTTTTTTGTTCAGTATCCCTAGCACTGAACTAATTAGCTCAGAAACCTACTTATAATGTTAGTACTGATTACTTGTTACCATTTTGTTCTTTCAAAGGGATTAATATTGCCTTATCACCTTGATAACAATAGACTACTCGTCTTCAGCACTGAAGGAATGCAAATATAGTTTCTCAGCATAAAATATTAGCACCTATAAGGAGACAGCAGAAGTAACAGACAAGAGGTGGCAAGGGAAACTACATTGGAACATCTGCCTTGAAACACAAGAAAAAAAACACAGTGCTCTAAATCACTTTCAAAGCAGTTGTCACTTACAAAGGGTGATGATTAATTATGTCCTGGACACCATCACAGAAGAACACTTTTTTAATTATTCATTTTAAATAAATCATGCTAAAATTAAATACAGAGTATGAAAATTGACTCACAGGTGTAATGTTGGAGTACAAGAACATTGTTCAACA
Source organism: Hemiprocne comata (assembly GCA_020745705.1). Classification (NCBI taxonomy): domain Eukaryota; kingdom Metazoa; phylum Chordata; class Aves; order Apodiformes; family Apodidae; genus Hemiprocne; species Hemiprocne comata. Next base: position 39,527,829 of record CM036589.1, read on the forward strand.
TTTGCTAACACTGGTTCCTAATGCCAGAAAAAAAAATGGTTCTTAGAGTCTTATTAGAGTCAGAGTTTCAATATATGATTTCTTTTAGCACAATAAAATTAAAACTATACAGCTATGAGATGTATAGAAATGTCAAGAATCTCAGATTTTGTAAGTTTTCTTGCTGCTTTTGATACTGACACCTACATTGCCATTTATTACTGTATGGTGCTTCAGAATGGCTGACCTCCTCTAATTTATATCTGTTATTTACCGAAGCTAATACTCAGAGATATTCCCCCATTCACCATTACAACTTCATTGGGAAGACTCCTAAATTTTCTCCTGGCAATTGAAGAGTAAAATTGCCCTTCTTGGGAACACACTCAGACCTTCAGTGCAGATTGATGGTCCATCTTTATTAGTTGCTATAGTAAAACACTGTATTTGGGTAAGAAAACAGTAGTATCACTAAGATAAGCTTAGTTTTCAACAGCTAGGAGAACAATAATTTCAGTTTCTGATTTTAATGACACTAGTTTTTGGTGCCCAGGAGCAAAAGAACTAGGTGAGAGTCAGCTGTCCCAGCTTTTGCTTTACCTGCATCTAATTGCAAATCTGACAACTTTCCTGCTCCTTATGGGCAATATCCATGTTGCAAAATGCAGTTGTAAACAAAGGAATTGTAAAAAGTTCAACTCCAAAATTCAACACACTTTGTCATACAAAGTCTTGCAACATATTCTCATCTTGAAACAAGTCAGACAATTTAAGTTTTAATTAGGTAATTTTAAATGTTAACTTTCCCAGAACTTCTACCTGCAATAGACAAACTATGAATTATTGTTGGTTAAGAGCATGAGATGAATTATTATTATTAAAATTATACATGGAGAACTACACAACCTGAAGACACCTTTAGTTTCTTTCAGTTTATTGCAAGGCAAATAGCAGACAGTTTTCATTATAACCCCAAACCAGGAAACAGGGCTGCACAAAATACATCATTCTTCTCCAGTTTTACTTTCAATTCTGTATTTTATGACATGGTGAAATAACAGCTGATAAGCTCTCTTCTAGAACTCAGATGAAGTGTTTTGGCATAAAAAAATAGGAATTTAAAGTTGCATTTCATATGAGAAGAGCCCTGAGGCTGCAATTTATGCACTTGCAAAGATGGATTTCACAACAACCAAAAACCAATATGCTATTGGTCTTTGGAAAACAATAGTCCAAAGACTATTGTCCTTTGGAAGACCTCTCTCCCATTGGAATGCTTGGCACCCAGATAGGAGAGCCAGCTTCATTTCACCTACTCAGCTGGACTGACAGGCTAGGCTGTAAAAGCGGCACTAAAACTTCTAGGCACACATTGTATGACTTTCCTACTACAGTAAGTTCTTCCATGGAGAACTATGGAGAGGACTTTCTCTCCTGGAGAGTGGGAAATTCTGGCAAGGGTATGGAGATCTATCACACAATGTCATTAATCTGAAGTGTCATCTGCTGAGTGTGCAGACAGCTAGGTTCTTCTCATCCCATTCATTTTGTTCAGTTTATTTCCAGAATAATTCCTCATGCTCCCAGAAGAGGTATCAGAAATAGCCATGTCACCCAAGATCAGCCATGCCCAATGAGAAGTATTTTGCAAGAATAACAGCAGGTGTAAGGGCAGTATCCGAATGACAGGATGTGTTAGTTAGAGACGACCTCTCAGGATACCTGCATAAAAGAGAAGGCTTCCCCGTCTATTTGAAGAAATGCTGCTAAGCTAGAGGTGTCTAAAGAGAAAAAAAGAGCAGTACAGTGATTTTGATAGGAGAATCAAGCTACCCACTTTTTCCTCGTCTTGATTGTGGTTTGGCCAAAGACTTACCTAGATCTATTATCTCTTTGAGTGAGAAGGCTGGAGGACTAGAAAATCCTCAAGGGGCCCCAAGCTACTTCCTTCTCCAACTGATTTATTGCCTCTATTCATCATAGAGTGGAGTTCTCTTTTTCTGTTTAGCAGGATGAGATACTGCTCCAGGGCATGATAGGACCTGCACCTGCTCTCTACAGACAGCATTAACCTCTTCCTTTCCAAAATGTTTGTGTACAGCCTATCATACATATATATTAAAAAAAAACAAAACCACAAACCAGAACAGCCACTCTTAAGTCCATTTTAATTTCAGTTGAGCTGCCAATGAGTTTATGTTCTGAATATATATACCTTACAGCAACAGTAATGGGCATTAACAATCTTCTTTTTCAATAAATACTTTAAAATTTACAAGCAACAAACAATATTAAACAGCACTTGACTACATTTACAATGGCTCTGAAATCTTCCAGGACATGCAAGACAAATCAGATTTAGCTTGGTATTCTACAAGCCACTGAAGACAGTTCTTTGCAGTTTCTGCTAAAACATTTAATCAATAACATTATTTTGATATTAATCAAAACTCTTTTAAAAGTATGTTACTTAACACAAAACTTTCCAGGAGAAAATTAAAAAAAAAAAAAAGCTTTTTATGGGAATTTTTTGTTTAAGAAAAGTTTAAATTGTGATTTTGAATTATTCCTATTTTGTGATTTTTTTTTTTTACATTATTCCAGGTAAGTGGTGTACTGAAAATATATTTAAGTTAAAAATACCGCATAAAATGCTGCAATTTTAGAAAATGAAGAAAGCTGATTCTTCATCAAAAGTCCAAAGCGAAGCTGCTAATGTGGTCTCAAGTTATTTTGTCTCTGTCAATGGGCAGCTTAAGTTCATGTTACTTAGGCAAAGAACAAGCAATATTAATAAAGCAGGACATGCAGTCTTCCAAATCTGATTCCTGTTAAAAACAGTAAGCGCAGAGGGCAACAGAACTTAAATTAGGACTTTTACTTTATGTGTGTGATAACACATATGTCTAAAATCATTGGCTAACAAAACTGAAATGTAATAGCTGTCTTTAAATCATTCCAATTTTGGTTTGAGAATTTAGATAATGGTAGAAAAATACTTATTGTTCTGATTTTCAAAGCTTTTTCTTTCCAGTATACATAGCCTATATCCATTAGGTCTTAGTCATATACAGATTATTTTTTACTGTGTTTTTTTTTAATTTGGGAGATTTCCTTCTCCATGATTCACTGTTCTGCAGACCTTCCCTGGGCAAAACTCTCACTGAAATAATTGTGCGCAGATGTGAACATACTTGTAGGGCATCATCTTTTGAACACCTTTATTTGTTTGTGTCAAATAAATAGCACTAAACAGTAATAAAATACAAATTAAAAAAAAAATCTTTCCAGAAAAATACTAGTAGCTCAGTATCTTTGTTCATTTTAAGTAGAAATCATAAACTAAATGTGTACTGATTATGGTGGAAGCTAAGGAAATCAGTAAATAATTATGAAACTTATCACTAATGCAGTAATATTGCAACATTTCATGAAAGTTATTCTCTGGGAAAAACTCAAACAGTTGATTCATTTAGGAGGCAGGTAACACCAGGCTCAGTGTATCTTTAGAAATCTCAGTTTAAATGTCTGCAGTTTGCAGAGATTAATCCCCACAAAGGTTCTGACTGCAGTAGGGTTCAGAAGCAGATCTTAAGGAATCAAGATTATCCAGGTCTCATTAATATTTTCTTCCTCAAAGATCTTTCTTAAAAAAAAAAAAAAAATAAAAATCACATGCTGCAGCTAATATTATGCTAACACCATGTTTCACACCTCTTCAAATTCTTTTTTACCTTACCTGTATTTGTTTGTTTGGGTTAACCTTCATTTGAGAGGAATGGTAAAATTCTAGTAACTTCAGTCAGAAAATAATACAAAGTTTTAATATCCTGGCACCAGAAATATAATATACAACTTAATCCTAAAAAGAGATCTTATGCCTTGAGCTAAATGGAATGCTTCTGAAGTTACTGACTTGCATTGCTGTGGAATGTCAACCGTGTTTAGAATCTTCCAAGTATATATAAGATCAGTGGTACATAGGAAGTTCCATTTAAACATAAGAAAAAAGTTCTTTGCCATGAGAGTGACAAGGCACTGGAACAGGCTGCCCAGAGAGGTTGTGGAGTCTCCATCTTTGGAGATATTCAAAACCTGCCTGGATGCAGTCCTGAGTAATGTTCTCTAGGTTATCCTACTTCAGTGCGAGAGTTGGACTAGATGTTCTGTAGAGGTCCCTTCCAACTCTTAACAATTCTGTGATTCAGTGATTCTGTAAAGCAATACGGGTTCAAGGCACTATGATTAAAGCAAGATTCAGTTTTTAGAAGCACAAAAGAAACAGATTTTCAATATAATCATCCCTTCTGCCCTCCATATCAGACATCTGTAATTAGAGGAACATACCTCGGCCTAGAATACATGAGAAAAGGAAATGGAGGTGACGGAGGAGTAATCATTAATATCTCGTCTTTGGCAGGTAAGAATATTTTCTCTGTAAACACTTTCTACTCATTGGTTTGTTCCTAAAATAAATGAATCATACTGATCAGTCACACTTTTGCTTCCTTCTTATGGTTCTTCCCTGTTTATTCCAATTTTGACCTGGTTTTCATCACAGCAAACCCAAGTAGTATCAAGTGACCACAACTTTCTTTTGCTGTTTTAAACCCAGTTCAATGAAAAATTCAGTAATTTTCCTAACCTACCAGCCTCGTATTTAATAATCCTGAGCATGATGTTAATAGTTTTTTTCAGGTGTTACTACTGTTACTACATTGAGCAAAGCCTAACTAGCCTCAATTCATTATGCTTATTCAACACTATTCAATAACACTGCTGAATTGAAGTATGTACACCATGCGGTGTGTAACAAACAAAATCTAACATATAGACCTAATTTTAATTGAGAGTTACTGATTATTCTTTATATTATATTTATTGGTCATCAAATATGGAAAATCAGATAACCTTTTTTCACAGAAAGTGAGCAAGCAGTAGTAGGTCTTCCATTCAAATCCATGGGAGCACAGCCACAGGAATGTTTAAGATTAGACTGTATCTACTTTATTAAGACTCACACACCGCTCCTGTCCATGCTCCAGCTCCTCTCAGATGTGATCTACCTCTGCTTGAGAAAACATAAAATTAACACTCATATTTCATTGAGCTTAAGTTAGCGCATTCTTTGCTCACTACTTGTCTATGCTATAACTGTATTTCCATGTATTGGCTTAAAGATGTAATTCTATGGCTTCTAAGCTAGTCAGGGGTACTGTTGCTCAATTGTGAGGCAGAATGCTTCTCCCTTTCCTGTAGGTGCACATGTTGCAGTGGCTGGGCTCATAGCAAAAAAGCACAGCTGAAGGGGAAATGGTAAATAGCGAGTATCACCTGACTATCACCTTCAAAAATTTGTTGGGAAATACTTGCATTCTGTTTTGTTTGTTTGAAGAGTTTGTAATCTCTTGCTACTGTCATACTGTCTGGAAAAAATAATATATGCCCTGGCTTACACTTGGATTGCCAGTGCTTTCTTTGGCATCCGTGCAGAATACCGATGGAATTCTGTGGAATTCCTCTGTGTTTTAACAATGAGAAGGCAGTATGACAGCAGCGGCCATAGTTCCTCTGTGTGAAAGGGGATTAGTGCCTGATAGGTGTGATAGGTGTGAATGTTAATGATAGGTGTACTATTAAACTCTCTTGTAAACCTTGGCTTTTGTGATGAGAAGTCCAGTTCTCCCTATTGACATAATGCACATGGATCCTGAAGATCTGAATTAATATATTCACATGCCTCATATCAGTGAGAAGTCCTTTATTAAAGTCTCAGTGTACCTTTAAGTCAGCACTTGCCAAACACATTGCCTACTCATGCCAGTAAGTTTATCTGCGTTGGCTCAAAGGGACATTTTATGAGGACCAAATTAACCTGAAGGAAACTGCTATTGCAGTACAAAAGTTCATCAACACAAGTAAAAGATTAAACTTTTTCACAGAAGTGCTGATGCCCATGCTGTGCTTAAGAAAGGGTGGAAGCAGCAAGTAATTTGATTCAGTTTCTAACTAGTCTCAAATTAACACAAAATTATTTTTATTTTAAGACCTAACAGCTTGGCCTTTCTAGGTTTGGTAAGTAAGCTTATAAGTGCCATTTTGATGATTTGATTAAAAAGGTCATTTATTTACTTACTTTTTTAACAGTAATATTATGCCATAATGATTCTGGGAACCTGTCAAAACCAAAATGTCCTTTACTTTGCTTGCTTTTAATAGCTTGTATCTAGCAATTGCTTCCAAGGTCTCAGGAAAAACACATTAGAAAAACTGACTAACACTAATTTTTTATTTGTTTACTATTATTTGTGCTTTATGACTTCCCTATCCAGCCTGTACATCTAAGTCTTGCAGTTCATTCCATGTACAAAAGGCAAACTGCCATTGGCTTGTTTAACATTCTCTTCTAGTGTTTTATTTTCTCAGAGCTAGCTTCTGTTGATCATTAAACTTTTGAGTGGTTTTGATCCCCCCTGTCTAAGTTTTAAGATTTTATCAGATATGCTCTGCAGACAGCAAATGTTCTTGTGTCTTGCTGAGCAGCAAGAAGAGCTATATTTAGTGCTTATGTAACATTCTGTAATACTTGCTTTATGCACTAATTAGTTTCCCATTCTTCACCATGGGAATTTTGCCAATGATTTGAACTATGGACAGAATCAAGTCTTTCAGTTTTATATTTCCAAACACCCACAGAACTACTTCAATGCTTCCTATGAAATGGATGCTTGAAGTGTTTTCATTCAGCTGGATGAAAGCCAGAGCGTCGCTCCTTCTTTCCAGCATTGAATCTTCCTTTCTTTAGAGTCTCTAAAAGATAGGACTAAATACGAAAGGGAGAGAAATATTTAAGGACATACAGCAAGTGCCCAACTCCTAAGCCAGTGCATCTCAAAGCTATAAAACTTCCTTAATTTTATGGGATTTTTGCATTCATATCAAGAGGAAGTAATACCACTAAACAACTGAGATAATGGGAAATGTGTTTTACTGCCAGCTTGCCCCCATAAAAGATAATGCCAATGGCTGCAGGATTTTGCATTGTAATAAACTTCATTTCAAATTTAGAGATTAAAATGCTCTAAAATTTCTTCTCTAGGAAGCCACTTACCTTAATTTTAATTTTGTTATGTGCAACAGAAAAAGCATACAAAACTCAGTTTAACTCCTGAGATTGAGGATTGCCTCTTAACTTTTGGTGGCTGGCACCTATTAAGTAAAGAGGAAAAGAAATTCATTTATGTGCATGCACTTTTGTTTTGATAGCCTTCATTAGCCTTCATACTTTCAAGAAGGTATTCTGTAAAACTGAATTTGTATCTGTCTGGATTCTAGCAGATTAAATAAAAAAAAAATTATTCACAGGGGGCTTAAAAATTGTAAAATATGTAGCATTAGATAGTGCTATTTTTTTATTAGTGGTTGTTCTATATGTAGTGTATCTGGATGCATTTCTGTTGTACAGCCATATCAGTGGTTTAATTAAACTCAATCTCAAGCACTCAGGCTCCACAAGGAGCCAGCTTGTCCTCCTCCTGTAGAAAGTTGCAACCAAAAGAAATCTTTAAAGTACCCCTCACAGCAAACAGGCTTCTTTAGGACCTGTTCCCATAGACATTACAAGAACAAAGCTAAGCGTATGGTTAACATCTCTGAGTGAAGGCAAGACTTTAATACAGCGTTAGAGTGGAGCAAAGGTGTAAATGGCTGCACAACTGGGACCTTCTGTTCTGGAAGAGCTTCTGTTGCCTCTCCATTGTAAAAAGGAAGATGCTAAGCAGAGTCCACAGAAACGAGGTTAGAAAATGTAGAAACTATTCCCTTGAGACTTCACTGTTAAAAAAAAAATCCTAGAAATGACACAGCTTAGAATTTTTGCTAGGATTTCTGTGTCTCCTTTGTTTTGACACAGACCACAGCAGTATAACTGACATAATGAATGTGATCTTGGACCCCCTCCCTATTCTTAAGAATGAGAGAATCAATTCTCTCAACACTCTGTAGGACCACCATGCCCCTAGCTCATTTCTCTAGTTACATATCCACTTCTTCAAAAGAGGCTTGAGCATCCAAAGAACATTGTAAGCGTATTCCATACTGTTTATCCAGACTTTTGCCTAAGGGTGACAAAGGAGATTTCTGTAATGTGGTTTGGAAAGATGTTTAATTTAAATAAATATGGCTAAATCTTGTGATGTTATTTATCTACAAGTATTCTATCTGTTGCAAGAGGCTTTGTCAAGTAAATTTTATAAAACGAACCTAATATAGAAAGGAAAACAAATTACTTTGGCAATATTTCCCAACATATGGAGAAGCACACTTTTGGTTTGCTTTTAAATAGGTTCCATTGCTTTGGCAAAACTGTGGTTCCAGCATTTTCACATATCTTTTTCATAAAGGATGTAAATTTAGAGTTTTAGGATGCCACACGATACTGTGATTATCACATTAGTAAGAGAGAATTTAAATATTTAATGGAATACTTAAATCTTTTAATAGTGACTATATTTGACTAAGGTACAACTGAGGATAGAGCTTAATCACTGCTTAATCAGTGTAGAAGCAGTCCTTTCTGATGAGCCTAAGGCCTCTGTGAGATCAACAGCCACGTTAGAAAACAGACATTAGTTCTTTTATTCTCTGTGCCACACGCATCCAAACATGAAATACACTATGCCAACAATTAATGACATTTAAATGTAGTATCAAACAGAAATTTCATGTCTCAAGCTGCCTAACAGTGCACCAATGGAGCAAAGAGGGGGCAGAAACATCATCTAAAAGCTAATAAATCTTACTCAATAAAGAGACTTGTTCAAATCTCCAAGGGCAACGTGTTCAGTGGGAAGGCACACCTGGGGAAAAATGCTTAATTCTGTATTTATCAAAGCTCTTCACTGGAATGAAAGGAAATACTGGTTTCAACAAAGCTTACTGATACAATTGAAGCTTATTGATACAGTCCTCCACCTCTGATATTAATTTCTCAAGATGTAGATATTGAGACTATTGACCATGATAAATAAGCAGTTGTAGTGAGAGGCCTGACACCATGTCTCAAATGGTAATGAGTGGTCTGGACACTGTTACAGGGACTAGAGTATAACCAAGGGCAAGAACTGTCTCAGTCTGTCAAGAACCGAGAAAAGCAAAAAAGAGCACAGTTAATATTGGTGCACAGGATTATTGCTGGTCTGCTTGAATTGGTGTTGGTAAAACAAAGGGTACCTTTAGTCACCATGAAATTATTTGCAATTCAACAAATAGTTCTCAATGAAGATCATTTGAGGAGAGAAAGAAGTTCCCTGTCCTTTTTCATGTAGCAGTTCAGTGATGCAGCAACATTCAGAGAGTGGAAAAATCTATGCACAGTTGCCTCCCCTTGCAGAGAGAGATTGAAAACCACATGCATCACTTTCCAGGAATACACTGAACCATCATCAGCCATTTGAACACCCTCCTGTTCCCCCCCCCTTATTTTGTGCATAATGTTCTCCAGTCTGTTTCACTGCTGTTTCACTTTGCGTAAGATAATTAAATATTAATGGAAGCAGCAAATGGAATCCAGATTTTCTAAAAAATTACTTCCTTAGCTAATATGCTATGAACTCATCTTTGCTCTCTGATTGAATAAATACTCAGGCAGAGCAGGATCAATGTCACACAGTGTGTCATCCCAAAATACTTGCTAGCAGAGTCCCTAGGACACACTGCTAACAGGTAGAGGCTCAGCACTCCCTGGGGCAGGAGAGTGGCTCAAAGCTGGAAATCCCACACTGTGGTTCTGGGTACCAAAACTTGGGAATAAAAGTGAGACAGAACTTTCATAGTTTTGTGTGAAGGATGCTAGGACTAGTCTTCATTATCAATGCTTTGGCTGAAAGTGAGTCAATTGATTTTGTCTTAGTTCTCTATTATAACAAAAAAAAAGAAAAAAAATCAGTTAGAAAATAATGTTTTAATGCTTTGATTCAGTTCAAGAGTTTTTTGTTCTTCCCTTCCTGCCTAGTTATTTCTTCTGTTTTTACATTCAAGTCTTTGAACCTTATTCCACTTCATTATTGTGAGCTGTGCCCTTCCTTTGATTATTTCTTTGTTTCTCTTCTCTCTCAAGTAGCAAGTAATTTCTCTTTCTATGTTTAAAAAATAAAATAAAATTCCTCTTCTGTGTCTCCAAGTAGATTTTATCGTTTGTATGTCTGTTAGCTAAAGCCTCATTGGGATTGTTTTTTTTTGTTTCAAATATGTAAAACTACTCAGGAGTTTAAAAAAAGTATCATAATATTTCTAATATGCTAATATTACAATGTTTCCAATTATTTGAAGAGTGGTGATGATCATAAAAAATCACCACATAGAGGTGTAATGTAAGCCTGTGTTGTGATCACAGCCCAGAGAAGACAACACAAAAACCAGTTTTCAAGCAAGTTCTCAATCAGAAGTATAACACATTAATCCAAGCTAAGCAGATAAATACCAGTTTAAGAGAACAACCAGCTACCAGGTTAAGTTCTTCATTTCCCACCACCGAACAGTGTGAATAAGTGTTGCTTTTACTGGATCACCAATGTAGCATTTAAACCAAGATAAAACCTTGAAGATGTTAGGGTTGTAATTAGAGCTTTGTGCCATCTTAGAAAGTTTTTTCCTTCAGACAAAATGGATTTCAGAGCAAACAGCACATGCAAGCCTCTGGCATACATAACTTTTCTGGAAAATCTATACTTAAAGTTGGGTAGTGTATTCTTCACCTCCACTGAGATAAGTCACACTCTTGATTGTATCACTTAAAGATATGAAATACAAAGAATGAAAAAAATTTATCTGGGATATTAATTGGAATGCTTCCATTAGAATCAAACATTAATGCTTCACAATCAGCATCCAGTTTTACAATAGCACATCCAGGAGCACAGACAAATTTTACCCTCTATCTTTAGGACAGGCTGTAGTTTGCTATTTACATGATGACCCTAGCTTGCAGGTGGAACTACAACATCTGTGTGGACCAGTTCAGCTGTCATGGTATAGTGGAAATTGCTGGCATAATGGGCAGAAAGGTTTATGCACTCATAGTCTCTCATCTCTTCTTGACCAGGTTTTTGCCATTAATCTCAGCCTTACCAGAATTAAGTTTTTTATTTTTTTCCAAAACTTCTGTTCTCTCTTCTTTCTCTACTATAATGATTTTATGCTCTCCCACTCTAAAGGTTCACAATGTTTTTCATTTTGCTTCTCCTTTTCCTTACAGAAGATAGCAATAATACCCAGGATTGTTACCTCTCTTTCCTGTTCCCTTCTAAAACTCTTCATCTTGGCTTTCCATTCCAGAACAGGGCCTGCTGTAGGAGGTAACATACCATTAAATCTTTTTCAACCAATCTAATTCAATATAGAAAATGTTTCTAAAAGCTTTCCTATCCACATCTCTGCTTTAACTTCTTTGTGCTTTCTGGAGTCTTCATCTTATCATTCCATTTACAGTGTTTATTCACATCTCTCTACTCTCTCTGCACTGAGGTTCTGCATTCATTTAGTGCTTTTTCCCTTTGTTTATTGCAAAATGGGTTCCCTATTTCATTTGAATCTCTTTAAAAAACACTATCACCTATGAAATATTACCCAAGAGTAAAATAAGGAGTAAAATAAGAGTAAAATAAATTTTACAGTGCTTCAGATGGTGCATCAGGTCTGAATGACTTAGTTTATAATGGTTTCTTTGAGCAAAAACCACCATTCAAAACAGTATGTATTTGTTCTGGTTCTAACCACAGTGTCAAATAAATAAGTGGTAATAATATTGCCCAGGCAGATCTGTTGGCTGACTGTGCTTCAGGCAGCTGTGCAGCACATTCATTCTTATCTCTTGTGTTAGGACTAGGGGAAAGGTTTTAGCTCAGGCTGAGTTTTGCTACTATTCCACAGAAGCAACATAAGCAAAGGATTTAAGTCAGATATTATGTTTTGATACATTACAAAGATCATATTGAATCAGTTACAATAGTGAAAATGGATTTTCCTATTTCCCTTACCTTTTCCCACACTTCCTCCCTTAAATCTCTGTAAGTGATTGCAGGTGTCCAGTGTACATCTCAGCAGCTAGGGTGTTTGCAATCAAAGTTTATCTAAAATACTTTACATACTTCATATAGTTCAAATACTTCACGCATTCATAGATGGCAGCTCAAAAATCTCATCCTTGGTGTTTTCTTCCAGATCCTGTCCTTCATTGCAAGTCATACTTCATAGATACAACTTTTCCTCTTAGAAGCTATACTTTTTTGTTACTCTTCGTTTGCCTCCTCACAATTTTATCCATCTCATATTTTTTTCCAGCCTACAAAATATAACTTGCAACTTTTACTAATTATTTTGTTACATCTCTATAAATCCATCATTTATTTTTTACATTATAGACATATATGTATGTTTAAGGTAACCATAAATAGGAGTACACAACATCTTTATTCAGCTACTTTTTTGTTTTAAAGGACTCATGCCTGCTGCATTCCAACCTGTGTACTGTGCTACAAAGCATGGTGTAATTGGATTCACACGGTCAATAGCAGTAAGTATGTGTTTTTGAAAACAGTATCAGCAGCTCCTTGGGAACATGCTACATTTCTCATGTTCCCTCTCTATTGTCACACAACTGGAACTCATTTACTTAAAGAAAACAAAGTGTCTGAAGCAGGGGAGGTTCCCTCCTTACACAAAGGGAATCCAAAGATGGAATAAGTAAGATATGTGTGTGTTTATAACTGATTTGAGGTTTGGGGAGCATAGAAGAAAGATGTTGCAAAATAGTTTAAGAGCTCAAAAGATAAATTCTTATCCAGGCTTTAAAAATATTTTTCAGAACTCCATCCCAGTTATTTAACATTTTGGTTTCCTTATTTGTAAAACAGGTTGATGGCCTTTTTTTGTGATAAATAGGCACTAAAGTGTACAAAAAGTGTCTTGAACACAAAAATGTTTACCATTATTTATTCTTACCAGATCTTAATACGCTGAAAATGCAAAATGACACATTCAGGATGTTAGATGTTATATGACCATATAGTAAGTCTTAACCTTTGACTCCAAAACTTCCTCGTTAAACAGAACAAGCAGTAAGATAAAATAACTTGGAGGGAGAAAATATGATTACGCTTTCATAGGCTAAGCTTAAAGTCTACTCATATAAAGTTCCAAACAAATTTGCAGAATAAAGTACCTGAAATGATCATTTGAATAGTTTACCCATATTTTATGCCCTCACCCAAATAACTTCTTTTTAGATTAACCTACACAGATTTGTTTGGATAAGTGTTGCATACAACATATCAGCCACAGCATGAACCTGACACCTAGTTTTCCATTTCTGTTTTTTCATGATAATACAATCATCACCACTTAAGTTCAAAAAGAAAGGGTCTGCCAGAAAATCAGAGGAAATGCTGTCTCCATGGAATATGAGAATGCAAAGAGAAAAAAAAATAATAAGCACAGCAAATCACTCTATTTACCAGGAAAGGCAGTACAGCTTAATGTTGGGCAGGTATGATACAAAACATGTTGGACTTCAGTTTCTTTTATCATAGAATCAAAGAATGGTTTGGGTTGGAAGGAACCTTCAAGACCATCTAGTTCCAACCCCCAAGCATGGGCAGGGACACCTCCCACTAGACAAGGTTGCTCAAAACCCCATCCAACCTGCCCTTGAACAATTCCAGGGAGGGGGCATCCACAATCTCCCTGGGCAGCCTGTTCCAGTATCTCACCATCCTCACACTAAAGAATGTCTTCCTAACATCTAACCTAAATCTCCACTCTTCCAGTTTAAAGCCATTACCCCTTGTCCTCTCACTACAAGCCCTTGTAAAAAGTCCCTCCCCAGCTTTTCAGTAGGCCCCTCCAGGTACTGGAAGGCCACTATAAGGTCTCCTCAGAGCCTTCTCCTGTCCAGGCTGAACAGCCCAAACTCTCTCTGCCTGTCTTCATAGGAGAGGTCCTCTAGCCTTCTGATTGTCTTCGTGGCTCTCCTGTGGACTCGCTCTGAGAGCTCCACATCCTTCTTATGGCAGGGGCTCCAGAACTGGACACAATACTCCAGGTGGGGTCTCACAAGAGCGGACCAGACCAAAAGGGCAGACAACCATATAATGAAAAGGACATTTTATTTACATAATACCAGAAAGGATTCCTGTTAAATGTTAAAATAAATATAATTTGGTGTTGAACAATTATGGTTATTCTTGGACTTACCATGTATCGTTCATTAACTATTGTGCCATCACTAACCACGTCTATCCAGCATTCAACATACACCTGGATGCTGATCAGACTTTTTTGCTACACACATGCATTAGTAGCAGCACAAATGAAAGGTCCTACTATTCCCAGAACAATTTGTGCTGCTTGCTTTCATCAATGTTCTTGAACTGCTTCCTGAAAAAAATCCTGCTTCTTTCCTGGATTTCACAGGGTCTTTCTCAACAGAGCAGCTGGAAAAGTTTGGCATTACAGTTCTAGGGGTAGAGACGAAATCCTATTTCTGTCGATGTGAGGGAGTTAAATAAAATCTTAGAGTTAAAACTTGATTTGATTTGAGATAGTTTTCTTTTAATAACAAAGTTCTGTAAGATTGGAAGCACACATTTGGGAGATGTTTTTTACTTCGTTATGCTTATGAGAGTTATATCATCACCCTAGAATACTGTCAATGACATGCCAAGAACACTACTAACAAAAATATTAGAAAAAAAACAAACAGCTGCATGGAAAGAAGAGTGTTGATTTCTTGTAGAACTGTTCTCCTTGCAAAACAGATGTTTTTTCTAGTAATCTAGTATGATTACTAAAGAAAACATGCTTCAAACTCAGTTGTTGAAACAAAACAATCAGTAGTAATAAAATTTGCTTACTAGGCAAGGCTAAGAAGTACTTAGTGGTAAATCTCATTCTTTGAAAAATAACTTACACAATACTGTTTTAAAATGTTGATGACAGATGCCTAGATGCCTAACTTTTTCTCTTTTCTAGTTAGCTGCTAATATGGAAAACTACGGTGTGAGACTCAACACAATTTGTCCAGGATTTGTCAACACGCCAATTCTTCAGTCAATAGATAAAGAAGAGAATATGGGACAATATTATTCATATAAGGATGAAATAAAAAATATGATGCAGTTCTATGGCGTGATGGAGTAAGTCAAGTCAGATACAGTGGGTTTTTACCCTTTGTTGATAAAGAACAAGCACACACAGTAGCACTTTCAGCAAAAATACAAGAAAAGGGAAATGCCTCAGAGAAAAGTCTATCAAATGTGTTATGTGTCTATCAAGTGTTATACAAGGAACAAATGTCAGATATCTGAGGTTATTTTAAGTATCACCTACATAGTGGTTTTTCCCTTTATGCATTCCCACTTCCCCACAAAGCGCAAATCAAATTCCCAAGTTGAAGATGGTATATTAGTTTTTAATAGGCCTTGGTGTTCTTCCATAAATTTGTTTAATCAAACCTGTTGTAAGATACAGCATATATAATTAGTATTGAATTTCCACAAAATTGGCAAGTGAACCAAGATAGAAATCAGACCAAGAACTGGCAAAACCAGACTAAGTTCATAAAAGCCAGCAGCAATGATGGTGGATCAGATCAAAGAGCTTCCTAGCCCATTGCGGGATTGCCAACAAAGGCCAAAAAACAGACAGCTAGGAAAGAGTGTGAGAACAAGACAAGCATAAAGTGATATTTTTTTAACACTTTCTCAATCTCTAACAATTAGCTGCTCAGATACTTCTGCACAAAGGAAATTGTAAGTCTGTGTTATTTCTCCCACACTTTTTCACATGTAAAATGTACTGCACCTATTGAACACAGCAAATGGCACGTGACAAAATTCTCCTTATGCTACTTTGTGTGTCAGTCCTGCTACAGAAACAGGATAAATCAACAGCAAAGAGTTGCAAAGGGTTGTGTAAGGATTAGTTCTGTCCATTGCCCTAACAAAGAAAACTTTGATAGGAAGCTCAGTGGCAACAGGATGTTCACAGGGTATATAGATTTACACTGAGTTTCTTCACTTGTCCTTTTCACGTCTTCAATTACATCATTATTCTAAAATAGCTTTTTTTTTTTTCAGCCCATCAATAATTGCTGAGGGACTGATAACAATAATTGAAGATGATACCCTAAATGGAGAAGTTATGAAGATTACAGCATCCCAAGGGATTCATTTTCAACAATACAACCAAACACCTTTTACATCATCAAAGAGATAAATAATGGTTTAATGCTAATTATTTTGGCTTTACTTAAATATAAAATATTTTTAAAAGAGTAGTTATTGGAAAAAACCAAAGGTTAGTGCTGTATCTAGAGCAGTGACAGTGTTTAAACATTGACATCCTAATAACAAAGAGATGGACAAGAAAATCTGGTATGGGAAGACATTACTATCCTATTTTGATTATATAAGCACTAACAGTAGTATTTATTCAGTAGAATAAAGACAATGTTTTGAAGATTTTTTATTATGTAGTAATAGGAGCCAGTTTTTTTCCTTCTAGTAGTTCTCATATACATACTCCAAGTGTATTTTGGTGGACGTGACTTACGTAATATCATTATTTTCACTGTCATATGTGTCTACTTATTTACATATCAAATTCTTCAGACCAGGAATTCAGTTCAGAAATCTAGAACACAAAGGTGCCTATAAGGAGTTAAGAATTTACTTTTTTTTTAGGAAATAGCAAATAGGACAAGAGGCAAAATACTCTTTCCTCATTTATATATGCAACTGAATATATTGTATATCACAGAAGAAAACACAAGTTTTTATCTTCTTGGATTTTAGCTATTTATAAAATAGTTCAGAAATATTTTTGTTTTCTTTCATAGATGTATATATATATTAATTTTCTCTCTCTGTATATACAAGGATGAATACTTTGGCATTGATTGAAATGTCTGCTCACTAAATCTCATTTTCTAAACCTTTAAATCTAATTTCTTGCCTTGATTGATTAAAACCTCAATTAAATCCTAAACAGTCTGGATTTTTTGTGCTTTATACATGTCCATTTGCTATCACCATACATTTTCATAGCTATCATATAGCGGCAATGAAAATGAAAAAATTAGCTTCCTTACCTCCTGGGCACCACTGGACCTCCCGAATTCATGTCAATTCCCAGCTACATTTAGGAAGCAAACCTTGGTACTCCATGGGTTACATGCCTGACAAAAATAAATTTGTATATGGTAATTTATTTACGCTCATAGCATAGCAAGATTTAATAACTCCTAGGAAAGCTGGGAAAAGTTAATATTTACTCTCCTTAGGAGTACTGACTTTAATTTCACTGATGTAAGCATTGTCTTCTTCAGCATTGTAACTGAAAGAGTAGAAACACTAATATTTACCTTCTGTGGAGTTCAGGGAGTAATAAGACTGTGGGAAGAAGAAAAGCGGCAGACACCTCCAATTACTCATCATTCTCCTCCCGCCTCATTTTTGGGTATGCTAACACTATTTTTGCAGCTTGATTTGAATGCACACATGATGCTAGCCACAACATCAGCATCCCTGAAGCATCTGCGTATCCCTCCGGACTAACAGCTCCTCTCTGATTTGATCAGAGCATTTCCTAATACATGAGAGAATACTGCAAAAGATGTGGTGTAAACTTCTAGTCAGTATGCTTCTTTAGCTAGGTCCTAATGCTGATCACCATCTACCTCTGCTTCCCTCTTTGTTAAGCAGTATTTCAGTGTGGTTGATAAACAAGGGAAGGTTTAATAATAATAGTATATGCACACTGTGTAACTAGCAATCACCACACTAAGATAGTAACTCAGCAGCTTCTCTTAATAACATACTTCAAATAAGGATGGGAATATTGTAAATGTCAGTATATATATATTGATTATATTGTTGCCTTGACTGCTCTTGTTCATCTCTACTCCTTGCAGCCCCCCAAAAATACCTGTTAAGCAGGGAGAGTTGAGTTTTTCAAGTGATCAGTTAAAGAATATGTAATTTAAGAATATTAGTGATGAAAGGCCAGAATTCAGCGTATGGTCCCTGAAGAAAAATAGAAAGAAATTTAAGGTAATTGGAGCTAATCACTTTAGACATTGCACAATTAACTTGTGGTATTGCACTGGTACAAAATGCTAATTCTGTGAATTGGCAGTATTCTAAGAATGAATTAATAGAATCATGGTTTGGGTTGGAGGGACCTTCAAGATCATCTGGTTCCAATCCCCCGGCCATGGGCAGGGCACCTCACTCTAGACCAGGTTGCTCAAAGCCCCATCTGACCGGGCCTTGAACAATTCAGGGGAGGGGAACTCCATTTCTGTGGTATATCAATAGTCACACAAGACAAAATTAGATTAGTAAATTATACAATTAGACTCCAGGACACGTGGAAAATCTGAGCCTATAACTGGAGAAGAATTAAAGCCATAACTTTTTTCCATGTATAGGTCTTTCTTCTGGATTATTTTTGTAACTGAAAGACAGACATTTTCAAATCAAAACCACGTAGAAAAATTCATGAAAGGCAGAGACGGCGTCCCGTTCCACCTCATAATCCAATAAGCAAGTCTCAGAATGCAATACATGCTCATTCGATCAAATAAACATTTATACTAAGATAAATCTCAAATTATTAGCACATCTGGAACCCACTGAAAGAAACAAGGAAGTAACAATGAAGTAAAACTCTTGATGCAAATACTCTAATAGGAAAAATAGCCATCAAATTTCTACCTTTTAATTAAAAAATAAGTGCCCCAAACCAAATATTACAGTTTTCCAGTTTCAGTTAGTCTGTATTAAAGCACATCTAAGAGTTTTATCTGCACAGGAAGAACAAGTCCTAAATATGTTTTGGAAAGGTTTCCTGTAAGACTTCCCCCCAACCTTTGGAAGTCTTCCAGAAAGCAAGAAAAAGAGCATATGTTTGATTTACAGACAAATACCCAGAGAAGGAGTAGGTAGAAAGACGAGTTAAAGGGTGAAAGTGAGTTTCATTTCTACATAAAGACTATTTTGAAACTTTGTCTTCATTTTTAAGTCTTGACATAATTCCAAGACTTAATTTATTTTGCCTGGGAGATCATAGTTTTTAAGATGAATGTTCTATTTTTCTAGGGAAACTCAGCCAAAAGAAAAAAATAATAATTAAAATGAAAGATAGTAACTGCATAGAAAATAAAATTACAAGTAATAATCTAGACTCATATAATGATCATTATTTGTAATGAACGTTCAATTCCATGTGACATGCATTTACTTTTCAGTGGGTCTTTAGAGTTTCAAATAGGAATCTTTTAAGGGTAAAGAATAAGTATTACTACTGAACTCCATTTTTTCAGTGTTTATGATCCTATATGAAAGGCCAAATCATAAGGAATTTCAACTGCAATGTGACATGAAAATGTTACTTTATTTTTATTATTTAATGCCTTGATTATTTATTGCCTTGATCTTTTTGAAACAGTTCTGAACCACAGTCATCAACACGATTATGTGGATAACACATTATATTTTGTACAGTTCAGAAGGACCTGGAATTGACTTTTATAAAGTGTATCAAAAGCTCATATGTATATCAGTTGTATTATTGAGGGGTGATCCTTGCAGTAATAAGTCCTCTTTATAGATTCCTTAAATTAAGGAAGTCCTGAGATGAGAGACTAAACCTCTTCCTCTTGTTTGGAACATAATTTTTGCAAACAACAAACCCAAAATAAACTTTAGTAAAACCAAATTTCATTTCCACTGAAATCTTGAATATGGGCCTAATCTTCAAAGGAACTGTACTATATATCTAATGCTATGGCTTTGGGAAGGATGGGGCTCTTCTGACAGATAATTATTTCCTTCCTCCAGTGTTGAACTGCTCTAAACTTTCTACAGGATGATTC
This sequence comes from Hemiprocne comata, assembly GCA_020745705.1. Lineage (NCBI taxonomy): Eukaryota > Metazoa > Chordata > Aves > Apodiformes > Apodidae > Hemiprocne > Hemiprocne comata. The sequence continues at coordinate 39,547,741 of CM036589.1, forward strand.
TCTGGCTTGAACTTCCCTTTTAGCTAAGACTATTTCCTTTGCATCAAGAGATGTTGACAGTTTTCAGCTCAGGCTCCAGGAGCCCAGACAGTTCAATGAAAGTGAAGGATAATATCATATGACTTAGATTTTATTTTTTTTTCCCTCCAGTACAAAAAAGAACAGTTTAATGTCGGGTCAAATTTGTATTTCAGACTGAGAGGGACAGTAAACAAGAAGAGTTATGCTCTTATTCTGGAGGACAGTAAACGGGAAGACAATAGGTCAGGTAAAAAATTTATAAGCTGCAAAAAGGCGAAACCTAAAATATCTTTGAAATAAATAGCTCCATCCCATTGTTTATGTGGAAGGCCATTTTTATAAACTGTGAATCAAATCTAAACCTGAATGCCTTCTAACTTGTATACAGAGACAGTCTAACACACTATTCTCAGGAATTCAGAGAATAAAGGATCTTCATAGTAAAAAAAAACCTTTGTGAAAAAAAAATTCAAGCAATTATGCTTTAAGCAGTGAAGCATTTCCAACAGTAACATATTCAGCTGCTTTTATTTTTCCACAAGCTCTTTGCTAATTCACTGCTGGCATCTGCTGGGCAAACCTTACAGAGATTATTACCACTGCAGGGTAGAATTAAATTATTGCTGCAGAACTGCACTTTTTTGTCTTTTACTTTCATCAGGGGCTTTCTAGCCCTCCTGCTCCCAGAAGAGAAGCCACACAGGACAGGATAATCATCTGGCAACAAGTCTGACATCTGGTCCAGGATTTCTGGATGGTGAAAGGCTCTAGATTCAGCCTCATGAAGCAAAAATTCATTGCAAAGACATCCAAGAATGCAAATGATCCATCTAATCCCTTATCTATCAGGACCTTGCCACCTCCTTCTCTGCATGTTTCCATTAGACTGCCTTAAACACAAGCATTTCAGCAGTGAACTACGCTCCATCTACACCAAAACCCAACTGCTTATGTTCAGCAGTCACCAAAAAGCTACTTGCTTGTGACATCACCCATTTCACTGATTTTGAGACAAACTGTAATGGCAGTTTATTAGCTCACATGATGATCCACTCCACAGAAATGGCCCAAGGTATCTCAGCAGTATTTCTCTTTGCAATGCAAGCTTCCCTCACCAGCCACAATCTTGAGAAACTAAAGAATAGAAATCAAGCCTTTCAGTTACACGGCTTTGAACTCTTATGACATGAGAACAAGCACACTTCTGACTCTTTTCAGAACAAAAAACCACAGAGATTACTTTGAATGTACTTTCCCACTGCTGCAAACAAAACCCACACAAGAAAAAGAGGAAAGAAAGATATCTTTGGAACATAGGAATGTAAAACTCTTCAGAAAAATAGTTGTATTTTAGTTCATCTAGCCATTCCTATTTACATAAATGACCCACACTTCAGAATCTTATACAGCATTTGACCTTGAAGATGTATTGCTGCAATGCTACAAGCAGTAAACTTCATAGACACATGAATGCTGCAGTTCTCAAGAAAGGCCCACAGATGGGCAGAGAATACCGAAATCTCTGCCACTTTTTCTGGAACAGCTGTTGCAAAAGTGAATCATCTTCCTTGTACAAAACCCTCTGGCAATTTCATTTCAAACAGAAATAGTGCTCCTTTCTGTAGCCTTTTTGTCCTCTGCATTTGTAAGGCTGTTTAAATACACTGCCCTCAGCAATGCTTACAAATTAGTTGACGCTTATCAAAACTGCTGCTGGTTTTTTGATTTAAGATTTACTTTATTTGGTATGTATTAATTTTCCTAGAGGAAGAACAGTACATATTGACTACATAAAGGGACTACTACACTTTCATTTTTATACCCCCTGTATTTTAGTTACATATATATATACACACGCAGAAGTGTGTATCTCCATATATGTATCTATATATCTACACACTCACAGAATGCACATACCATAGAAATTATCTTTTTCCTAGAACAATGTCACAATCCAATATTCAGATACGTGGCAATTTTTTTTATTATCTCGCCAGAACAAAACAAAGGTGCACAAACAGACACTGGGGCTGGTGTGTGGTCTCACGAGAGATGGGGCAGAGCCCCCTTGCTTTCTAACACTCCTCACCGCAGTGGGAGGCTGGGGCGGCTGGACTCTGCCTTCCCTCTCCTGGTATAAGCCACACAGCAGCTGCACCCGTTTGTCCAGCAGGACCTGTGAAAAGGTTTAAAGGTAATCCCAAATGGTGACATTAAGACACAAATGAGGTCAGATGTCACGTGCACACCGAACTTTGTTGGAGTTACACAGCAAAGTCCCTAGGGCGGATAGGACAGAGAGGAAAACAGAGACAGAAAAGAAAGAAGAAAGCAGAAATATGGAGATTAGCAAGATAACAGAATAGTTACCACCGTGGTCCAGCAACGTTGTCAGTGGGGAAGTGCTTCAGTGAGGAAGTGCTTCCCCACACCCATAGTGTCCCAGATTTTATACAGTTCTTGCCCACTCCCCGCCCCCCCCCCTTTCTCCCTGTCCTGTGTCTTCTCGTGCCTCAGAGACAGAGAGGGGGGGGTATGGTGCCAGGACTAGGTCCTGCAGATAGTCTTTGTTTGGCTAATTAACAAGATAAGCCACTGATCACCAGTAAACAGGAGGTTGAGACAACTCGGCACCACAGGATTAGTTTATTGCAGTAGAGGTTCGGTCCTAGGAGGTGATTTGAGACTGGCACCCTCTATCTTTTCCTGCTAAGTCAGCAGTTTTCATGAAATCTCAAGGCCTGGTTATCACTGGATATTCTGCTCCCAGTGCCAGCTGTAGAGCTCCTTTGTCTCCAATCTCAGCATGTCCCACACCAAACTCCCCAGTTCACATCACAGGGGATTAAAACGGTTTGTGGGTTGCTGAGACATCTCTTTAGTCCAGCAACAAGTCCTGTTTACCTCTTAGATGTCTGAGGACAAACACCAGACATCCCGAGTGCCTAAGTACACTGCATATCTCTTGGATTGTTTGAGACAAGCACTATATATCCCAGATGTCACAAGCAACATACACTATTTATGCATGTACCTGATGCTAGTAAACTTTATAAAAGTTGTGAAGCATTATTTTTCAGTGATGCCAGTGATACTCATCTGTCAAACCTGTTTTGTGAAGTTCCTAGAATATGCTTAAACCTATATAAACTACATCTCATTGGGCAGGTTTTATCTAGTCTAAGTCCAAGTTGCAATTTCATTTTTATTCTCAGTTCCTGAATTACATGAAAATTAGATTTGTTCTTTAATTTAAACACTCACATATTAACTGATGTATAATCTTGGACATACTTTATATCTTTAAAATTCCACCTGCTGAGGCAAAGCTATTGCCTTATCTGTCATAATACCTTATACATTATTTTATACATTATCCTAGATGGACCAATTTCACATTTACTGACATACTTGTGATTCTGTGCAGTGGACATTTCCCAAATATTTAATGACAGAGTCTTTATGGCATGTGGGTTTCATGTGGGTTTTTCTCCTCTTGGTGTGTGAGCTGCTAGCATTGTTTTTTACTTGTAGAAGTGGAAAACAAAACAAAACAAAAAACCCCAAACACCTCCAAAAAACCAACTTCTCCTGCAAAGCTACCCATTCAAAATATAATGCAAGTAGAAATGGAGATGAGAACAGAACAGAAATGTCCATTGAGCTCAACAGGGAGTTCTGCCTAAAGAAAATAAGTAATTATGTTACAGTGTGGCCAAAACCAAAACTGTATTCAGAAGCCCCTTATCTGGGACTGTGTTCCTTGAAAAATCATCAAATACATAGTCTGAGTAGTCTCATTATTCCTTGTAATTTCTCATTATGTCTAATGTGTCAGGCATTTGAAAAAAACAAACACAGAGCAAAATGTTTCCATAAATTATGAAGTTTGTACTCTTAAGCTGAACTGAAGATAAGTAACTATTTCTTCCAGGATAGATATATACGTATATGATGCAAACTCTGTGGCCAAAAGAATAAGATTAATTTGTATGAGCAACAAGGAGTCTGTATACGTATTGGTATGAATACTAAGAGTGCTTTTTGGCCACTGATTTTCCCTCAAGTTATCATCATACCATAAACTGTTGGAAAAAAATATTTATCTAGCTAAGGAAGAAAAATGGTTCAGTAATCACTGTACACACTGGAATGAAATTTGAACTTCCAAGGAGAGTTTCTTACAGCAGCTGACCATGAAAATATGTTGGTAGCATAAATTAAAATACTCCAGAGTGCCAACAATGATCTGTGATGTCTGTTTCACAGACATGGAGACTAAAAACGTATTAAACTTTGTTAATGGCATTTTCAATTCGTAATAGCTTGAAAAGCAATCATAGGCATTTAAGTAAACTGAAGGTGTTTAATTTCTGTAAATTTCAAGTCTTACTGCTGCATTTACAACAAAGCATTTTTGTTCTCAAATTAAATGGAACTTCAGCATTGAAAGATTAGTAATTTTGCAGAAACATCTGTATGTAAAGTAATACTTGAAAATGCATGTTCAGCTTACCAGGGAAGTGCTTAGATCCCATGCACTTCAGGGAGACTGAAGCCAGCGTACTAGTCAATCAAATGAGAGTCTAGCTCTGTGCTAGTGCCAAAAAGTCATGAGATAGCGTATAGCACTGAGTCATTAAGTGCATACAGGTTCTGCAGGCATGGAGCTTTCCCTCTTTGCCAAATCTTCCTGTGAAGACAAAGCATTTCAAACAGCACTTGTAGCCAAACTATGCAAGAACCCCCCAAAGAAACAGACAGGAATTTTCTGCCTCACTCCAATGCCTCCTGCATGACATTGCTCTCTACCTTCTAGAGAAAAGTGGGCTTTGTTAGCGGTCTTAGTCTCAGTTAGCTCTTTGCCTCCAGTTTGCCTTCATTTCTGGATATTTAGAGAAACATTCTGTTAAAAGTAATTTTTGTCCTATCCCAGAAAACTGAAGTTCATCTCCATATGTAATGGATTACATCTTCTGAGCTGCACAATTCTGGAGAAAATGCAGAATAAAGTGTTAATTTGCATGCACTTGGGTACTAACTAATGGTAAATGCTGCCCCAGAGCAAACTGTCAAGATTTGCTAATGGAAGTTGAAAATATGCATAAAATGAGACTTCACATTCAGTTTCTAAATGAAATGCCAATGACAAACCAAACTGACCACAAATACTCTTTCACCCCTCTTCAGGGAGAGGTGATAGAGTCCCCAGTTCTTGAAGTCAACAAACAACATTCTGGAAGAAATGAAAATAGAAAGAAAGAGTTGTCATGAGACTTCACTGTTGCAGGTGCAGATTAGTACAAATCTATCTATAAAGACTGTAGCATTATAGTATGGTAATAATTCTAAATCTTCAATATTTATAGGGATTTTCTTAAGGGGCTTGCTATCAATTAAGCAGGCAATTTTATGCTAGCAAAGGTATCCTCAACGAATATTAATACTTAACACTCATCGCTACTGAACTCTAGAGTATAAATACATATTATACTTTTATAAAGTGGCAAATAACAGTTAATAAGCAGCATAACTACACTCTCTTGGAACTTGGCTACCTCTGTAATATTGTAAATCTGAGGAAAGATCTGAGCTACAGAATTACATTTACCAATTTCTCAGTATTTACTTTTTTTCCTTGCATGCTGTTATTTTTTGTACATTTAAGACAATCAGAATGTATGAATAGGCCTTTAATCATCTGCAAAGCAATCTATGCTACTGATCCTCAGTATTTGCCTGATATTCAAAATCAGGTTTTGTAAGTGATCAGCAGTTCAGACAGTGGTGTTTGGCACAGAAGCTGGAGTCTGAGTCCCAAAGCAGAAATGCAGATTACACTAATACAGAAAGGGAATGTATTTTGATTAGCAAACCTTTGCTTCAGATCTAGCATGTATTCATGTCTCATTAAAATTCAGAGACTGCATACAACTAATATAATTGGACTTCTAAAGCCTACTCTAATTTTTCAACTCATTTGTAATGGATGCATTTTGATCAAATTTTCACTCTCTATTAATTCTTCAAAGAGTATCTTTGAAAGTGAGCTGCATAAGAAGTTCTGTGATTAGACAGATTCAAACCAATTCAGTAGCTTTGTTTACAGGGCAGCTGCCAAGACTTGAGTCACTAAGTCAGCCTGTGACATGCCCGCTTGTATAACTTGTATTCTTTGGCAGCATTTGAGGACTTTGCGTGTCTGTTGTCGGATACATTACTCCAATAATACATAAAAAAAATTAAATGGAGTGATAAATTTGTACAAAATTAGTTCTAAAACTGTACTCATTGAATCTAGTGGAGATTAGTGTATGTTTTTACATCCTGCACCACCCTTTTACCTAGTGGCCAAAGAAAGGAGAAAAACTTCAAGGTGGTAAAAGCAAAACACTTGCCACATATCACACTTTTGATCAGAAGAAGAGCTTTAAAATCCACCAGGATACTGTATCTTCTCTGACAGTAGACCTTGGTAGTCGTAACAAAAGAGCATGCTCAATCAATTAATCATAAGTGCCACCAACTTTAGCCTGCTGCATACTGCACACCTTTATATCTGTCTTACTCTTTCTCTCCATCTACTAAATTGAATTTCAGGAAAGGACAGGAGAAAAGGTAGTAAACTTTAAGCACATTTGTTTGCTTTTTAAGCTAAAGTTGAATGTAATACTGAAATTATTGGTGTCCACCAATCCTGTTCCACTATTTTCCTTCAGTTTTCGTACCTCTGGGAGTTGTTTCCTAACAAAGTGGCTTGAGAACAACAAAAAACAACAAATGTTTTGAGAGATTATTTGCTTTGCTTAATCTAATGTCAAGCAAATGGTTAGGCTTTTAAATCAACAGTTTTTAGTCTAATAGACAACATTTCCGTTCTGGATTAAAAGAGTTTCTAGTCACCTAGAAACTTCTATTTTTTTTCCTCCTAAAACGGAAGTTCATTTAGTCGAAATACCAACTCTTATCAGTTTGATGACTCCAGCATCCTCTTTAGGTGGTATAATACAATCCAATTTCATATCAGAATTTAAAGCTTGTCAGAGCTTGCTTAGCTGTTCCTATTTGTCTTTCTCTGGAAAAGAAAGGAAATGTTTTGTTTGCTTTCTTGTCCCATTTTGCCTTTGAGGATTCCAGTGGGCCAAGTTGAAATTCAGAATATTTAATTACCTTGTATACCATTACGTGAACGTGATCTGGAGGAAACAGATTTTTCTGGGTTTCCTGTTCTAAATTATGTGGGTTAGAGTTAGATAGAACATGAGGACTGGGGCCTCTCTAAATGCAATCAGTTCTTCCTTATCTAGTAAAGCGTTGTTTTTAATTTCATGTTCTGTTAGTGCCAAGCTGAAATGAAATTACATTATTATTTCTCATATTTGACCTTTCCACACCTACAACTTCATGTTTTTACACTTTGAGGTAGGGTGTCTGATGGTCAAGGTTGAGAAGGTGAAGTAAAGGTAGTCATTAAGGAGGTGAATCTGTAGAGCTTGAAGCCACCTTAATGGACACAAAATCAGACTATTTGCCCTATATTTAGAATCAGATTGGTATTGAGTAAGTGTCACTTGAATTCTGGTGAAGAACATTCACCAGATGACTAAACAGAGAAGAACTTGAAGAGGAATTTGTCACCCACTGGCTGGAGATCAGTCCAGAGTCTGGAAGACGAAGTGTCAAAATTCCTAGGCAGTGATACACTGCTACAGTAAGGAAACTCCAGACTTGACAGACTGGAATGGAGTAGAATAATCTGAATATTCGTATATCCCTCCAACATCATCTTTACCCAGGAGGAGATCTGGGGACACTATTGTGCCTGCCTTCCTCTCTCTTCCTCGGCTCATGCACCAGCAGGAATTGATCAGCTGATTTGGAGTATGCAACAAGTACATCCTTGTCTGGTTCTAATTCTAAAGCTTGCAAATCATGGCAGAAACATGTCTGCAAGCTTAGAAAGCAAGCTGCCAAAACGGATTGAAAGACCAAGGAGGGAACTTACACTCAAAGGTCCCATCAGCAGCATTTAGTATATATGAGATACAGTATTTTTTGGGCTTTGCAAAAGCAAAGAATTTTCAAGATGGAGGAAAATTAATTTGGATTACTTTATTAAGACAGGTTTCCTCACATAAGAAGAACAATTCTTAACTAGTAAAATATTTTCACACCTCTAGTTTCCCCTTAACCTTTTATTTCTCAGAGGACACTGTTGACTGTATTAGCACCACATTCAAAAGGCTTTTAATATTTTCTAGCATTAAGGGGAACAGTAAAAGTTTCACTTTATTCAAAAGATCAGAAATGTTTCATACATAAATTGTATCATTAATGATAAACACAATCCTGAATTTGTTCAGTCTACTTGAGACTAGACGTATTAGATGCACTTATATTACTTTCCATGTCAGGATCTCAGGGCAAAACACTTCTATTTTAAAGATAATATATGCTGTTACACTATAGAAAATATTTCCAGCATTACTGGCCAGAGCTCACATCATTTATTCTCTATTTGGAACTGAAACTCACTTTGACCCTACAGAAATAAGTGCTATGCCTACCCTGTTGTGAAGGGGTAGCAATTTTATTTTTTTAACTAGCAACTGGTATCCAAATATTATGTCTATTTTCTCAGGAACAGCAGTTATCATAAATTTATCATACTGCATTTCAAACAGATTAGGTTTGCATGTACCACATATTTTAGAAGGGAAAGGAAAAGAAAGAGAAAAGGAAAAGAAAAGGGAAGGAGTTGAAAGATCATTTATTTTTATTAATATTTAAAAACACCTACATAACAGAGCACATCAGACCTTTCTTACCCTCTTGTAAACACTTAAAGTAGCCAGGCAGGTTTTCGAAGGTCACAATGCATGATGAGGGATGAAGGTCCAGAAAACGGCTGAATTGCAATGTTTCTGCTATTGTACATGGCAATATGTAGTAACAAGCCTGTGCCCTGTACCACAGACACTGCAATTAAGAATTTTTTGAAAAAAGAAACATATTTTAGATAGCTCCATGTGTGTGCTTGTTTGTTTGTTTCAACTTCCATATAATCACTTTTACTACACAGGCTCCATGAGAAAAACTGTAACAAATGTATGCAGCCTTCTGTTTCCTGCATGAAACAAGGGTAACAGAAGTAAGCATATTGAAAAGCTACAGCCTTGGACATCATGGTTAAGTACACAGGTAGGGCTGAAACTTAGGATGACAGGTTAAAAGGGAAAAGAAAGCAGAATCAAGAACTTGCCTATACCCATACTGTCCCTGTTCCTTCACTGCCAGACATTCATCCCATTTGGTCAGATTACAGCCTTTCTCATGAGTTGTTCCCATAAAACAAAGCCAGCTGCTGATAAAGTGGCAGAAGCAATCCAAGAGCTTCTCCACAGTCTTTTGTATCTCACAATGTTAGTGACTCAACTTTCAGAAAGCTGAGCCAGTTCATGCTATTAGGGAGCACCAGCAGCAGCATTGTTATGGGATCACAGAGGCACAAGGATGATGAGCAAGCCCACATCCTGACCACGCAGGAAAATGTTTATAAGTACATGACCAGGCTCGCATGTTGTCCTTTTCTTTCTTAAACTTGGCCTGAGGAGGAAAGCCTACTGCATTAACTTTTAATACTATTTAATTTCCAAACCACAGAGGGCACTTGCCAATGTAGAGCTGGTTAAATTAATTGTACATTTATAATCTCTCTTCTTAGTTCAAGTTTTTTCTCTGCCTTTCAGCTGTCTCCTCAAGTTTGTTATAAAAAACTCTAATTTCTCTGCACGTGTATGATTTGAATCAGTAGCCACAATTTAAGTAAAAAAGTTTGCTGCAGAAAAATTATCAGTAAAACCTGACTTCCTGCTACAAGGTTTGCAGACACGGCTGCTTTAGAGTGTGTTGGGGAAAAACAGGGAAAACGGATGTACTAAGTGGTTGATAAGCAGACTTTGTCTTCTCCCAACAAACTCTTCTCGGCAAAAGGCAGAACAAGAACATGAAAAATAGTTTGGTTACAGCAGCAGGAAATTCTGAACCTCATTCCTTCTCCTTGTGATCTTTGCTAGACCATGTCCAAGTGCTTCTTTCATACAGGAGCTTGTTGGAGCCTCTTACTCTGTCCTTGAGTCTACCAAATCACTAACCTTGATCCTAAACCTCTCTCTCAAACTGTTCATACTGAAGAGGAACTTTCAAAAGTTAACAGTACTAGCAGTTTCTGGCATGACTGGCAAAGGGATTTAAAAATCAAACTAGAAATTAAGGTCATAACAAATAAAACCAAATAACACAGAAAGTTACAGTATAAACATTACACAATGTTTCATGTTTTCATATCTTAGTCAGCTTTTGTTTTGACTAAACCCCCAAACGTTTGCATGACTAATATCACAGCAACACCAAAAATCTTCCTCAAAACACTTACCAAGAATCTCTCTCAGAAATATGACTTTTGCTGCATATGGGTTATGTAGGCGAGCTTCTATGAAAAGCAGTCTAGAGGGAAAAAAAAAAAGTCTTTTCACAAGAATCACGATGAAACTTGCAGTGATTATTTTACAGTCCTGTGGCAAGTTTCCCAACAAGGTAGCATCTTGGACAATTTTTAGAAGCCTCCCCAGCACTTCCACAAGACGTTGAATATGCACAGGAACTGAATGACTTCTTTGACTCTGTCTTTACTGCTGCAGACTCTCCCCAGGAGCCCCAGATCCCTAAAGCCCCAGAAGAAGTCAGGATGAAGGAGGAGTTTGCTTTGGTAGATGAGGATTGGGTTAGGGATCAGTTAAGCAATCCGGACATCCATAAATCAATGGGTCCGGATGGAATGCACCCGTGGGTGCTGAGGCAACTGGTGGATGTCAGTGCTAGGCCACTCTCCATCATCTTTGGTAAGTGGTGGGCAACAGGAGAGGTACCTAAGGACTGGAGAATAGCAGAAGTCACTCCAGTCTATACAAAGGGCAAGAAGGAGGACCCAGGTAACTATACACCAGTCAGCCTCACCTCCATCCCTGGAAAGCTGATGGAACAACTTATTCTTGGTACTATCTCTAGGCATAACAAGGTTGAGGGGGTCATTAAGAGCAGTCAACATGGTTTTACCACGGGGAAGTCATGTTTGACCAACCTTATAGCCTTCTATGAGGAAGTAACTAGGTGGATAGATGATGGTAGGGCGGTAGATGTGGTTTATCTTGATTTCAGTAAAGCATTTGACACTGTCTCCCACAGCATCCTTGTAGATAAACTGAGGAAGTGTGGTCTTGATGATCAGGTAGTGAGGTAGATCATGAACTGGTTGAAAGGAAGGAGTCAGAGAATTGTGGTCAATGGGACAGAATCTAGTTGGAGGTCTGTGACTAGTGGAGTCCGTCAGGGGTCGGTACTGGGACCGGTACTGTTCAATATTTTCATCAACAACCTGGATGAGGGAACAGAGTGTACCCTCAGCAAGTTCACTGATGACACTAAGCTGGGAGGAGTGGCTGACTGTGAGTGCCTTTAATAAGACAGGCTGGAGAGTTGGGCAGGGAGAAACTTGATGAAATTCAACAAGCGCAAGTGTAGAGTCTTGCATCTGGGGAAGAACAGCCCCATGTGCCAGTACAGGTTGGGGGCTGACCTGCTGGACAGCAGTGTAGGAGAAAGGGACCTGGGGGTCCTGGTGGACAAAAGGATGACCATGAGCCAGCAATGTGCCCTTGTAGCCAAGAAGGCCAATGGCATCCTGAGGTGTATTAGAAAGGGTGTGGTTAGTAGGTCAAGAGAGGTTCTCCTCCCCCTCTATTCTGCCTTGGTGTGTTGTGTTGTAAACTACATTATCTCCTTTTGACATTGAGACCTGAATTTAATTTTCCCCATAGAGCTTTTTTGTATGGCAAAATTAATATGGGTGCTCGATGGCTCGGGGGCATTGAAACAAACTTCTGGGTAACTCTTTAACCACAGGACCTGTCATTTTTATACAAATCAGTGTTGGCCTTTGCATCTACCAAGTATTTAATTAGTGGAGTAAAGCAAAACAACACTTTCTCTGGAGAACACTAAGGAAACAATCTGCAAGATTACTACCAACCACAACGCCATTCCCAGCTACCCCACAGAAGACTATTTCACCCCAAGTGTTGTAATTTCATATTCCAAGAACCTCAATTTGCAGATTGAATTTTAAAGGAAGAGTTCCTGTAATACGTAAAGTCTGTGTATCTCATCAAAACTTCATCTCTGTTTGTTCTGGAAACTGCTTGTCTGAATCTAAAACGAAAGCAATTTGTTTGCCCTCAGGCTTTAGTACAAACAAAGACTTGGGTAAGGATCCATTTAAACACAAAATAAGTAGTAAAGGAGGAGTATTTACAGACAAAATTTCACTTTTCAAACATCCAGAAAAAATCAGTGAACTGCAGAAAATATGCAACTGGAAAATGAGATGGTCAGTTAAGCAATAAACTTTTTTTTTTTTTCTGAACATGATGCCAGTTTGAATCTGCAAGAATTAACTGTGAAATACAACATGAAAAACATGCGGTTGAGTCACAAACCCAATAGCAAGATACTGAGCTAAACTTCAGCACCAAAGAAAGTCCCTATAAAGCATACATATATAGTGGGACTAAGGAGCATGTGTAAAATATATAAATACAAATGTTAATAAAGTCTCCTGCGAAAGCAGTGAAAGTACTGTTGGTTGAATTGTACAGAAAAGCTGAAATTTACCTATTAATCATAGACAATAACATACATAGAGATAAACATATACTCTACACTTGTAGAGATAAACATTTAGATTATTTCACCCGTACTAAAGAGGAAGGTAAAGTTCTAGAGATTAAATTGTTTTGATTTATTATATCAGCAGAGTTAATTTGTTTCATATCAACGGTGTTAGTCTGGGGTTTTTTAATCAATCTAGACAGATTTCCACATAATTATTAAAATTCCTAAAGCTTCTGCATGTACTTGCTGTAGTTGACATAATGGAAACAGATGGGAAAAGTTTTTCTAAGCATTTCTTTGAACATACTGTTCAGGACATAAGAACAGGGACATCCTACCACATTATCTGACTGTTCCTAAGAAAGGAAGTGCTGTTAAGAAGTTACGTAATTCCACCTCAGATACTGGTGTATTACTGGTAATGTCCTAAAAAAAATTTAATAGTTAGGAGATATGAATTCATATACATGCAAACAAAACATTATTCATCCTTTCAAAAGCTCCTGTTGTGCCTAAATATTGGGACACCTCCATCCTACTGCACAGACATTTAGACGACCTTTCAGTATCTCCCACACACACCATACCTACAATCATCAGACTTTTATTTTGCTCCTATATTTAAAAAGGATCCAGGAGGAAAATTACTTTCTGCATTTATGGCCACAAGTCACAACAGCCCTGAGCTATGTTTATAATGACATTCCTTATCTGTTGCAATCTTGGCTTTCTTTTGTTTGCTGGGCTTTTTGACAACTCTTTGTATAGTAAGTACCCTAATCTTGTTCTTTTTCCTAAAACACTTCCACATAAAAAAAATGGATTACAATGCAGGAGAATTAATTGTCATTGTTAGAAACAAATCAAACAAACTAGGAAAATCCATCAATTTCTTTCACTGTAAACAGGGCAGATCCTAAACCCCAGAACTGACTATATCACTTCTTATAACTGACTATAGATGTGAGAACATTCAATAGTTGGTTTATAGTGTTTGGTTTTCTAAAACAGAAAAACAGGGATCAAAATTGTTATGAAAGCCCCAAAAGTGGGACAGCATTGTCCTTTCTGTTCCTTCTGCCTAAAGGGCAAGGAAAGAAAAAATTATAAGAATTACACGTCTGAAATGTATGCAGCTTCTCCTACAGGTTTTATGAAGTGCTTTTCTGGTACACAGACTTTTCAGTTAGTCTTCAGATCTCTTTTCTCCATTGAAACTAAAAGCAGTGTAGAATTAAAATATTTCCCTCTGCTTTACATAAACAGTGAATGTATCAGAGAGTACACAGGAACTGTCAAATTTTCATATGCTGTCACTATCAATGTCAGAAGAAAGCAGGAGCCAGTAACAAGATATCCCTATCAACATGGAAAGCTCTTCCCACCATCTGAAATTGATTAATGCCTAGAAGATATCTAACCTCAAAATAACTGTAAAAACCACAAATAATCTTGCTACATCTATAAAGCTACAGCCTGTTCTTCAGTCATTTGACTCTGATGTTACTTTAAAATCTTTGACCCTCTGGAGTCTTTAAAAAAAAAAATCTCATTTCTCCATCACAGCATAAGATCCCATCTCTTGCTCAATTCTATTGCCTAATGGTAGAAGACCATTCTTTTTCCCAGAAGAGACACACACGCTCCTAGTGCTCGATTGCCAATGGCAGCAAACAGAAACAAATTGTACAAAATTTCTACTCGACAACCACCTTCAAGATTTATCAATGAGGTTCAAAATACACTGTGTGTTTGGTCATCATGAAAATTCTGTTTAAATTATTACACAACTTCCTATGAAACAAGTGCTGCTTCTCAGCAACTCATTCTAAAAACTCATTCTAACCTTCCTAAAATGCCTCTGCTTTTTAAGGCATGCTGGGAAACCATTCAAAAGATTTTTTTTTTATTTTTTTTTTTCCCCCACAGCTCTGGTATTCTGTTTACCTGTAAGAACTCATGTCTTCTTCAAAGTAATCTCAAATGTGAATTGAAAAAGAAAATTGATGTGAGTGTTGAACATTCTCACTGGGTAAACTGCAAATAAAATTCAGCATAAAATAGGTTTAATAAACTTTATAATAATATTGTCCTTTGTAAACTCATTTAACTTAAGACATCAAAAGCTTAAAAAATTTTATTCTCTGAAATCTGAGGTCACATAAATCAAATTTCTCACGAAAAAGCCATAGTTTTCAAAGACAATAATGAAAAGTTACAATGAAAATGTGTTATTGAATTAAGTGGGAAATAAATGACCTAGTAGAATAATTTAGAGGAGAAACCTTGGAGTGATTTTTCATTTTCCAGTTCACTTTAGTACCAGCTCATGTTCCTCTTGTTGCTGGGTATTGTTATATTCAATAATTAGAACTTAAGTATATGATTTCAAAGCTGACATCTTTTTCATTTGGTCTTTCTATGCCATTCCAAAAGCCCCTAGGCAGACCTGCTGGTTTAGATCATTCAGCGTGACTCAATACAGGCTGCTCTTTGCAGACAGGATTTGGTGTAGTTTGCTATATAAAAATCGTCCATGTTGGGATTTCCACCACCTCTATCAAATATAAGTTTCTTCATAGATTTCGCTCTTCAGAAGCTTTCACATACTCAAATCTTAATTTTATTTTACAGATTTCATCCTGTTGTATTGGCTTCTAGCTCAGTGGATTATACTAAGCAATTCATCTTATTGTTTGTATCTGTCATGCAGAAACCTAAGCAACTACACTTGATTTTTGCTTGTTTTTTCTCACCACTTTCCTGAATTAATAACCATTATCAGTTCAGAGATGAAGGTCATGCCACAGCTGAGTGTGAAAGAAGGGGCACAGAGAAGAAAGAGGCCACCAAGTGCTCTTAAAGCAAACGGAAATGGCTCACAGTTAGTACGAGATACACAGGAGCCAGCACAGAGATGTGGACTTCCAAAATAATTTACACTGCCAACTATTCTGTTTAATAAATAATTAGTAACTGACTAATCTACTTTGATTTTCCAAACTAAAAACAATGTATGTGAAGAAGACTTATTACACACAGAAAGACGGGAAGTATGTTTACATTCTTTTCACATAGCAGTGTGCCTGCAGAATTAGATTAATACAAACAGCAGATCATATAAAAGAATTTGAACAAAACTGTTCAGTCGTCTGTGATGTTCAATATCTGCACTATTTTTTCCATAAGTATATTACTAATTCAGGATCCCCACAGAGGAGAATATTACTATGAATCACCTTGAGTTTTGCTGGCTTTTGCAAGGCCACAGGAATGTTCCCACTCTGAAATGTATATTTAATTTGAAGGAATTAATCAACTGTTTAGAGTAGAAGAAAAAAACAATCGACTCCATCTGCTTGAGAGTTTAGTACTTTTTAGGACACTTGGCTCAGTAGTAAATTGTCTTGCCATTTTTCGGTTATTTCTCTGCCTTATTAAGAACGTGAAATATCTTCAAGCTTAAAGGCAACTAGATTCTCATGTCTCTTTTCTGTTCTTCTTTGCCTTCACTTCTCACTCCAAGTTCAAAAATGTGCACTTTGTTCACTATTTCCTAAAAAATATTTAGCCAAGAATCCTAGAATGGTTACAATTTTTCCCATTATTCAAGCAGCAAGCTTTTCACAAAGGGTGGTTTCTACTGCCATACACAAGTGTCGTGATACATGGGAAACCCCACTATTTCCAGAACATGAATGGGTTAAATTTTAATGTGTTATGATGGAGGCCAGTACTGTACAGCAACCTAGTCATCCCACAATGAAAAGGAACACCACATTGCAACACAAAGGTCTCTGAACAGCCTGTACAATCGTCAGTAGATACCACGTCAATGCTAATTAAACAGAGTTGACACCAATTTTGTAAGAAGGTATGGAGAAAGATGTCTCAACTTGGGAAAACTTGTATAGTTTTCTTGAGTAACATTTGGGTTTAGGATGTATCTGATTTAAATAATGTTTACCAGTTCTACCTGGGAAGGAGGCTACCTGTGTGCACTCCAATCTGAAAGGAATGAAAGGTTAATCTGCTTGAATGCCATAGAAGTAGCATGTAATAAATGGATAATGTGAGAAAGACAAACAAAGTATTTGTACAAAGTTATTCAGCTTCTAAGGTAGAAAGACTCCTGGTGCCTGTGGTGGACAGAAATTCATCAAGATTGCACACGTTATTACAATAATACAACTCTTTTCAGAGAAGTTGCTAGATGGGACAATTAGTCAGGTGCCTATTGATTTAACAAAATCTGACACAAAAAAGTTTGTAATCACTTCATTGATCCCAAAAGCAATGTTTTACATGTATTTTTAACAAAATAATATTTATATGCTCTTCATTCCATCCCTCTTTTAGATAATTCTATTTTGCTGTCTTATGTGATAGAAATACCTATACGGTGTCATCTGTATGTATTCCCTAAGTGCAGATTATTCACTTGAAGCCAAGGATTATACACTTTGAATAGGTAAGAATAACAGACCAATAAACTCTTCACATGCAGCACCATACTCCAGAGTTCATTAGGAGACAGTGGATAAGAAAAGTTTGGAGCAAGACAACTTATTGTCATGGTTTAACCCTTGTAGGCAGCCAAGCCTCACCCAACCACTGGCTCACTCCCCACCTCAATGGGATGGGGGAGAGAATCAGAAAACTACAAGTGTGAAAACTCCTGGGTTGAGGTAAAGGCAGTTTAGTAGGTAAAGCACAAGCTGTACACGCAAGCAAAACA
The DNA here is from genome assembly GCA_020745705.1 of Hemiprocne comata. Classification (NCBI taxonomy): domain Eukaryota; kingdom Metazoa; phylum Chordata; class Aves; order Apodiformes; family Apodidae; genus Hemiprocne; species Hemiprocne comata. The sequence goes on from CM036589.1 coordinate 39,565,229, forward strand.
AAACAAGGCATTCCTTCATTACTTCCCACTGGCAGTCAGGTGTTCGGCCATCTCCAGGAAAGCCAGGCTACATCACGCGTAACAGTTACTTGGGAAGACAAATGCCATAATTGCAAATGTGCCCTCTTCCTCATTCTTCCCGTGGCTTTAATTGCTGAGCACAAACATCATATGGTGTGGGATACCCCTTTGGTCAGCTGGGGTCAGCTGTCCCAGCTGCATCCCTTCCCACCTTGTTGTGCACCGCCAGCCTACTCGCTGGTGGGGTGGTGTGAGAACCAAAAAAGGCCTTGGCTCTGTGTGAGCACTGCTCAGCAACAATGAGAACATCTCTGCATTATCAACACTGTTTTGGTCACAAACACAAAACATAGCCCCATACAAGCTACTGTGAGGAAATATAACTTTATCCCAGCCCAAGCACTCACTCACAAAGAAAAGTAATCAGAACAAACAACATACTTTAAAAGGATACAGGTCAAATATGCCAGAGTCAGCCCATCCCAATTTATAAACCAGGTTGTTACAAGCCACGAAAAGAAAAAACACTCAAAACAGAGGGGTGGAGGCAGTCCTTCTGAAATCACTGTCTAAATCACTATTTTCCACTAAAGGAAAGTAGAACATTATAAAATACAAAGGGCAGGTGTGTACTTTACAGTCTCTTTTTAAAATTTTTTTTCTGTGAAAGTATACATATACAGGCACAAACCAAACAGCTCTCTCAAGGTTTTAAGCCAATTGTTTTTTGGACAGGAGGAATTTAGTGAACATTTAACAGTGCACATGTTGAATTTGAGATATCTGAGCATTGAAAGAGATGACAAATTGCAGAAGTAAAGTGCTTCCAAGTTCACAGATACAAAGGTGTTTTCCCCACAGTACAGGAGAATTGTGTTAAAATGACAAATAGGAAAGCAGAGAAAAATATTGGGCAGTTGGTTTGTGTGAATGGTGACCTCAAAGCAGGTACAAGATTAGTGAGAAATCAGTAAAGCCTAAGATGAATTGCAATGACAGTTACAGCACTTTTTCTTCTTGATAAAAAAGAACATAATACACAGCTTAAGAGCATGTATTGAAAACGTTAATTTTACAGTGACACAGATGAGAGGTGTTAAGAAAAGCATCTGACGTGGCTTTTTTTCTGGAAATATTTGTGAAACAGGTCTCGGCCCACTTAAACACCTGATACTGGAAAAAAATAAATATTTTTTTAAAAAATCAGGAACAAACAAAATGGACAATATCCCTGGAGCTTTCTTTCCTGTCTCTGCTTCTAGTGAAACTACTTTGCCTGAGCAAAGGATGAACTGTGGCCACCAAGGTCTGAGGCACTGCACAGACAACAAAAGTAGCAGTTGTATGTGTATTAAATGTACCAGGAAAAGATGACAGTTTGTGACACACCAGGCTAGTTTCCACTTTGACTAATGTGTAGGGAGGAACAAAATCCCTGAGGGCAGAAAGCTCTGTATCACACTGGATACCAATTGGAGTTTATCACAATACTTTCAAGTCTGGCTCTGACTCCTCTCCTTCCTTTGACCAGATAAAAACAACCCAAACATCTGCAGTCACTAGGAAGTATAAAAGCTCTCATGCCAGTGGACACACCAGCAAGAAAGTCCAAGACGTTGTCTTACAGCTGAGCAAAATAAGTGCCACACTGTTGTTCATGTGAAGCAAGCAAGTTCTCCATGAGCTGGAAGCACGAGGGACAACAGCCGGGTACAGTTCAGCACTGAATTATGAAGATGGCTTCAAGGCAATAGGGGTTCAGAGGGACTGTTGCAGCAGTCAGAGTTGTGTGAGATCCCAGTTAAAATGATTTGGCAGATATGCAAAAACTACTCCAAGTCTACAGTCTACAAGCACATCTGTTCTGTGGAGAGAAAAATGTATACCCTGGCCCAATGAATCTACTTCAGAGTGTCTTTCCCATTACCCGAATCATTTGCCACTGTAAATTCTATAAATTAAACATATTTGTTGTTGATAATATTCACTTAACATACAGTAACTTAAGGAAATGACCAGCAAATCTCAAGTGTAAAACTACAGCACCAAGGACTGGAAAAAAAGTCAGCTGCCACAGTTGCAAAACCAATAAAGTTTGTTGCTGTATCTTGGCACTCCAGAGTGCCAATACCCCCAGCAGCAATAAATCAATATGCATCTACTAAGTAATTGCTTACAAAGCTCCTGTTGGTATGATATTCTCAGTTCCTAGTGTTGCTTCCCAAATATCTACAGCAAGTGCTGGTATGCTGCAAACAAAACTGAAGATGTCTATGAATGTTTATTTGCAGCTTCTCTTTATTTCAAAGGATGAATCATCTCTTGGCTCCCCGAAACTCTGAGTTAATCTTAGCCACTCCTGCGCTGACTCATACTCACTATTATTATTATTATTATTATGGGGACTTCAGTGAGATACTCCAGTCCATACTACTAGTGCCATAACACACTTCTGATTCATCCCAGCATATTGCCAGTGAGCACCGTATGATCCCAGGATGTATGGGACAATGGAAGTACAAAATCAGAAATATGAACTATTTTTGCTAAAGAATTAGCAACTGGATGAGACACTTGATTGCTCTCAAAAATACACTTGTGCGTGAGTGATTTATATTGAATCAGAAGGTACAAGAGCCCTATGAAGCCTGATGGAAACAGAGAAGGAAATCATTCACTTGCAGGCAGGGCATGAGGGAATGAGAAGCTTCCTCTTATGTGCTCTTACCTCAAGATAGAAAGGAGAAATGCACTCTGACCCCTAGGGACCATTTTCACATTTCAGGTTTTCCAGAATCTATTGCAACTGTGTGTAAGAATGCTGGTGTGAGCCTACCACTATCACAGATGACAGGTGTTTGTAAGATTCAGAGCAAGTCAGGATTATCAGGTCTCCACACCTAGTTCTTACAACTCCAGAACTACCTTATGAGAAACATGTAAAATAAAAGGTGCTACTCCTTAAACCCATTAATTAAACACCCATTTGCTAAGGATTTCAGAGACAGTAGAAGTAACAATGCATTAGCATGATCCCTTAATGGACTATTTAGCTTCAGGTTACAAATATCCTGCTGCAACTCCCATCAGTACAAAGTTTGTATCCAGGTCACAGGTAGTACAGGGCAACATCTACCCAGCTCTGTAGCAAATCAATTATGCAGTCTATTGCCTCTACTCTCAAGTAGACTCCCTCTCCTGTGGAGTCATTTTTCTGTTTGTTCTTTTTGGTTTGTTTTTTTTTCTCTTCAAGTGACATTTCCTTTTCCTAACCCTTCCACTAGCTTTTCCCACTAGAAAAGCGAATAGGAGAATAATCCACAGGTCCATCAATGCACAAGCTGGGGAGGTCATCTGAATTAAAACATACTTCTGAGCTTGCTTAAACTGTAATGCACAGATCCTTTGGAAGTATTATTCTAATTGAAATTATCTGAATGATAAAAATAACAAAATAAACCAAAATAATCTTATTCTATTTTTACTGGACATGGAGTTGGGAAGGATAAGACTGAGGGAAGAAATAGCTTCTAACTCTTAATTACAAAAAGATACTTTTCCCTACTTCTCATACCTCCCTTTAGTAAATGAAATGTCAACAATTTGCTAGTGAATTTAATACAAAGTGATTACTAAACAAGATGGTTCATCTGCATTATTACACTCAATATTCACACAGTTATCATAGAGGATAAACCTAATTACTAGCAATCAGCCCTCTTCCCTCTCACAGTCAAACTCAGGTTAAATTTAATTTTGTTCTAAAAAAACAACCTTCATTGAGTTTAATGTCCTGTTCTGTGCAAAGACCATATGTGAACCCTCTCATGCTCTGGATCACTCAATAATCATTTAAGTCCAGTGTTCTTTACAGCCTGCCAAAGGCTAATCCAGACAGGAGAACTGTTTATGCAGGCTTACTGCATAGAAAATTTCACCTTAGAAAGCATGTCAAAAAGGAAGTACAATATAGGAAGATTTAAGTTATTTTGCAAGTTAGTAATCTACACAATCATTAACCAAGGTAAAGTCCTGTTCAAAGCAGAGAATATTTTCATACTCTAAAGAAGTGCTAGTCATGAAATGTCAGGAATTTTTTCATTATTATTTTTAAACCTTTTTTGTTCCTGTAACTTATCCATTAATGCATCTGCCTTCCTGACAGTTCTAACATGAGTCTTACCGACAGCTTCCTACCCACCATACATCATAGATGCTTTTTTCAGGAAATTATTTCTAAGCCTTCCTTCTCTCCATTTTGTTCCTGTGCCTACTTTTCTTAACTATTCTGATGGCTCTTCCTTCTATTGGCCAGTTTTTAAGTTGTTTCCTTTTGCCCTTTTGAATTCACATTTCCAAAGCTCCAAGTAACACCATTCTTCTGGGTGTTTTAACCCAAAATTATTTTACAGGGTCTTCGGACTAGAAGGATGATTGCTTCTATCCTTACAGAACATAGCTTCCCCCTTCAAATTTTTCTGTTATTTTCTGATTAACCTTTTTTCCATTGGAACAAATGAGAACATTTACAATGCTGCAGAATAAAAATGAAACGGGCCAAATGAAACAAAACAGCAAATGTAATGTTAACTCAGCCAAGTCTTGCAGTAACATAGCACATAAATATGACTACAGTTCATATAGAAAAATTAAATATGAAAACTCATAACTGAGGTAAAAAAGGTGTGAGAATCTGGACCACAGAGGAACTGAATAAGGCAAATCAGGACTTATGCAATCCATCTGCCTTACCCATCTCTAAATTTGAAATTAAAGAACCAAATCAATTCTTGTGCTTTGTTTATCTTTTCCATCCAACCGCACAACGCCAAGTTAAATCCGTTCAGTAAAAATGAGTAAGAATTGTTGTGACCTTGATGATGGATCTGTAACAATTTTATCATGTAGATAACTATGGTTTCACTGACTAGACATCCAATTTATGTACAGTGATTCTCTTGTAAATGATAAAACACATCACTATCACTGTTAGATGATATAAGAAAGGACAGCTTTAAGCTTTATTAAAATTCAATGGCCTATTTTTGCACGCAACTATGCGGGACTTGCACTTGAACGCTCCATGAAGTACTGACACAGATGTGAAAAGTAGCATGTTTTTAAACAAAGCAAACTGAGCAAAGAGCAGACTGGCATTGAGCTTGCCAAGTATTTGACACACTTTGTGACTCAGCTTTAAGACTGGGCTGTCGTTGGCCCAATAAGACAAATGAGACAAATTGATTTCAAGAAAAAAAAATAATCTGTTCTGAAGTCAGTCAGATAAGTAATGACCCTCACAAAATTAATATCTGTTCTTTCATCTTCAAAACACTGAAGAACAATTGAAAATCTTCCAGGATTAAAGCCTAATTCTCTCACTCTGAGTTTTATATACAACACTGAAACTCAAACCTTTCTGGGCCACTTTTCTATGCAAACAGTTTACTCTGAAGAATAAGATAATCCTATCTCCAACTTCCATATGATTTTTGAACATAAAAATCCACCCCTTTTAAAGCTTTCATTGGACCATGCAAGTTAACTCACTTTCCACCACATTCCTGCAGTCCTAATTCCAGTTTAATTCCTTCCATATTTAATTTAAATACTTACATTATTTTCACTGTCTTACTAATACTGGAATGCAAGGAATATGTTATTTGTCATGCCTGATGTGTCATGCTTGGCTTGGCTAACAATTTTCAGCCAAGTAAACTCAATGCGAGTGAGTTATCTCTACGTATCTTTGATTGTAAATTGCTTAGGGCAGTGACTGAGACCTCAACAAGGTATTGAAATCTACTAAACAAACATCAGTAGTTAACCTGTACAGTCAGTTTCCATGACTTCATTGATTGCCAAACACTTTTCACTACAATAATTGCCAGCCAACTGGGGAAGTTCCTGAACATCGTATCAGCTTCAGAAGCTGATATTAATTTAAGCAGCATATTGAAACTGATAACCTAGGTAACATAACATAAATCCTACTAGACACCAAAATAGTAAACATATTTGCACCAAATCACAGGTTGTTGGGATTAACCAAACATATTCTTTGCTGACTATCTTCCATACACTGGCAACATGTTCTTTCCATCATATCTCGATACACTTATGGAGACATATAACAAACAAAACAACCATATCACTAATCAGTAACTACCTGTGTAAAGGACTAAAAGGCTCAACACTTCCCTGAAACCCATACAGATTTTGCTGTGCCAACCAGATAAGAAAAAGGCCAAAAAGACAAAGATAAACTTGTTAGGCTACAACACAGCAAGGTATTCAATACAGATGAACAGCATTACATTTTACACAGTGATAATAGCTGCACCATTACACTTAATTTGGAGCAAAACAGCTTACAAACAAATTAATGGGATTTTAAAGCACAGTTGAGTTTCTGCTACACTGTCAGATTGCATTCTGTAGCAATCATCTGCTTCCCATGCATATCTCAAAAAAACGCAACCAAACAAAAAACAAACAAACAAACAAACAAACCCAAACAAATAACTTGCTATCACTTCTACTTCAAAAATAATTCCAGAAACTGAAATGGATAGAAATAAAACCCTAGAGATTCAATACACTCTTAATGCCCTATTTGGGCAAGGCTAACTGACCAGGTTTTGACCTTTACTCTTTCCTAGCTGTGTGTTTGCCTTTTCAGGTACTTGGGAACACAAGCTGGGGGAGTGTATTTTAATCAAAGTCAAGAAAACTAAACAACTCCCATTTTACAAAAAAGATCACTTACCTTGATTGAAAATTCTCAGGCACTGCATACAAAACCCAGCTAGAACATGTATTAGCTGGCAATTTTTATTATACTGATTAGGTTATTTATACTGATCAGAGGAAGATAGCACTAGATGCAGTATGCAGAAATTTTTAGATGCCAGAAGAGCTCACTGATGTAAGGTAGTGACCCTTCTCTCCTTTTTGGGAGAAAGATTAGCAAATCCAGTTTAAATTTGGAAACTTTTACTGCCATTTATTGATCCCTGACACGTATAGAAGAGCATTTATTGTTCCACTTCCAAAACACACTCTGCAGTCACATATATTGCCTGACAAGTGTTTAACCTCCAGTCTCTTTGCCTTTCTGCCTTCCTTGTTTTGAAGTGGTTTCAGTATTTCTCTTACAATGATACCGTTAGTATAGGTAGAATCAAGTTCATTCCAGAAATGCAGTAAAAAACCCAAACAACATGCATGCAATATTTGTAAATCACAGTTTCTATTATTTAAGAGCATAATCTTGCCTTGCTTCTAAACTTATAAGATGGACAGCAGTTAATGATAAGTAGAGGAATGAATGTGATATCAGGGCTCTGAGGATTGTATACTGTGCTTGTTTTTGCTGGGATGCAGTTAATTTTCTGGCTGCTCATGGCTTGGACAGGTGTAGTCTTCGCTGGGTAAAGAATTGGATGGATGGCCAGGCCCAAAACGTTGTGGTGGATGGAGTTAAATCCAGCTGGTGGCCAGTCCAGCTCCCCAGAGCTCAGTGTTGGGGCAAGTTCTCTTTACTGTCTTTATCAATTATTTGGACAAGGGGATTGGGTGCACGCTTCGTAATTTTACAGTAGACACCAAGTTGGGCAGGAGTGTTGATCTGTTTGAGGGTAGAAAGGCTCTACAGAAGGATTTGGATAGGCTGGATCAATGGACTGAGGCCAATTGTATGAGATTTAACAAGAACAATTGCCGGGTCCTGCACTTGGGCCACAATAACCCCATGCAATCCTGCCAATGAAACACAGAAATAAGCACATTTTCATCCCCAAGTTCTCTCCTCCTAGTACACATAGGACAAATTTATTTCTGTTTGGAATGTCCTATAATAAACCTGTAAATCTGAGAATGGCAAAGAGTTTCACTCAAAAGGGAATATTTTAGATTTTTTCTCCTAAGAAAGAATCAGAGGTAGCTTTTCCTTTCCCCCTCCCTCTCTCTTCCTCCTTTGCTGGATGTGCATTGTGAAAGCTCTTTTTGGGAACTCCTAGAGTTAATCTGTTCAGCTCCTTCTGGAAAGCAGCGCTCAAAGACGTCTCCAGGAAGCCTCCCAACCACATTTTCCAATCCTTGGCAGATGAATGAGTTGCTCCTGTATAAAATGCAAAGTTCTCAGGGGACATCTGCTGAAGACTCTAAAACAGCATGTACAAAAAGCTGTGGTTTTGTCAAAATATAGTTTTGTGATTTTTGGTATTCTCCAAGACATACTATATGACGTACAGGCTTTCTAGTATTTCCTTATGAGATTTTTACTATATCTTCATGATTAAGGAGTTTTAAAAATCAAAATATGAGTTTATGGGTCCACATGAAATTCCACTAAGTGATGAGCCAGAGAGGGGGATTTAGTTAGCTAAAACCCTCAATTAACTTCTAAGGGGGAACCCACCCATCAAAAAAACCTGATCAGTTTCATCTTGAAAAAATGCAGAACAATTAAAAGCCAATAATACTTAGGGTAGGAGGCACTTTGTTTCTTAACATCACACCAAAATATTTTTTCTTCATAGAAACTTGCTCCTTTTTACATTTTGATGACAAACCTTACCCCTTATTTTACCACTGTGCTAAAAGATGCAGAGGTTTTTCATCATCTTTGGTGTTCCTTCACTGTACGTTATCTAAACAGATACCTTATTGTTCAGAGTTCTTATGGCTTCTAACCACAAAACAAAGGGCAAGAAATTGGTTATATATATTTAAAATAAATTATACTAAAATCCAGTGTTAAGGGGAGTTGCTGAAGTTCTATATCACCCAGGATTTGACTAACTGCAATAATAAAACACTTAGTGATTACTTTATAGTTATAAACTAGGTTATAAACAGCTAGGTTATCACAACACATTTTTTATTTTTTGCAGAACTATTTATTTTAGCTCAGAAACTAAATTAAAAAACTAAAACATGCATCTACACTGCCATCTTGTGGAAAGTATTCATTTTGCATTGATTTGACCTGGCTGAATTAAACACCATTTCGAAAGGAAGCTTCCTTTTCTTTTACTATGCTGGTCTTACTATTAGATACGTAAACATTTTTTTAATAGGACAGTATCAGTTTATCCTGAAGTCATTTTCTCACTCTGTAACATAAAAAGGATGAGATAGATTCTGCACCGAACTTGCAGTGTAAAGTGCAACTCAGCTAAAACCAGTAACAGAGGAAAAATCTTACCACTCTGAATACATCTCAGTGACCAACTTGTTGAATGTTCTAATTTTCCAGAACCAGGTTTTTAAAATCCCCCTTTTAAACACATCCTTTCCCCTACGATTTAACCTTTACATGCTCAGCACCTCCAATGAGGCCCCCAATAACACCTGTACAACATTTCTCACCCTCAGAGGATCTGTCACTGAGCAGAATTCATGGCCAGACTGGGACAGCTCTGCAGTGAGTATGAAGGAAGCACCTGTGTAAGAAGCTCTCCATTACCCTTTACAGGTTAAAACGCACTTCCTCTTCACTATAGCCTGTAAGAACCACAACTTCTGCATTTTCCACTCAGGGCTGATAAGTAACCATTATTCGTTTACAATTACTGTTATATCAGGTAAACTCAGCAAAAGGGTAAGAACTTGTCTAATTTCCTGTTTATCTGTATTTCGTTATATTGAGATTGATTATGTTGAAAGAACCACCCATAAAAGTTAAAAAAGCAAAATACCACAACAGAAGGCACAAAACTTTGTAGCATGAACAATAACTTCAGCAAAACTACAGCTTGGATCAAAAGTCTGAAGTTTTGCAAATGTGCTCTGATGCCTCTTTTATAGGCTGTCCATTTGACATATTTAACAAACATGTCATCAACTCTTCCACGCTTTCACCTGGACCAAGTCTACCTTCACATTAATTCCCCTAATTCTTCTCTCTTACCCTTCCCCACCACACTTTCACAGGCCACCACAAGTATGACTATATCTTGGTGCACACTACATCCATCAAACAGCTCAAAAGCCCAAAGGCTTTTACAGTTAGAGTTGAACATAAAAGTAAAGTTACAATCATCCTTATGACATGCAAGATCACATGCCTGCAGAGGGGGTCATTTTCCAATCACAAAACCCAGCTATTTTTTATTGCAATCATGCATTTAAAAACCCAAAACAAAAAACCCAAGAAAACCCCAGGTAATATTCCACCTGCACATGGCTATTTGGATAGGAAACTTCAGTGTATTAATTTCTTTCACTGCTCCGAGGCTGAGTGAAGCTTGCATTAGTGAGAAGCACAGTTCTATCAAAAATATGCTGTGCTTTTATCCTGTAACTATAAGATCACCTTCCGCATATCCTATTAAATCTGCCCAGTTTTGCACATTAGTTAAAGTGGAGAAGTCAATGTGCTTTAAAACAGAGTGAAAAGGTTAAACTTCTACAGACAAGTACTGTATTTCAGTTTTTACAAACAGTAAGTACAAAGTTGCTTACATTTTTTTGACCGTAGGAAATAACCCAAAACATTTACTTATCTAAGGATGTGAATTAGTTCCTATACATACTAGTGTTCTCCCCTCCTGTGTCCTCAGGCTCTCCTTCAAGAATAGAGGCTGCACCACCATCACATTCTTGTCCCAATTCAGAAACCCTCATTTCCACCTGCTGCAGTTCCAGCTGTGAAAAGCAAGAACAAAATTACTAAGAAAGTTGCATGGAATAGGTTTATTTTTAATGAATAAATATTATTCGATGAATCTGTTATTATTCAGCATCTCAAGACAGTGAAGTTATTTTCTCAGAGACCTCTTGGGGAATGTACTGTTGCCCAGGTTAGGTTAATACTCATAACAGCCTGGGATTTTTGCACACATTAACTATGGCAGGACTAAGATCAAGTATACATTCTGTACTTTAATATGCCAGCCATCTCTGGATCTGTCTTAACCAACATATTACACGCTCTAACAGCATACATAAATCTTTTCCACCTGAAATGCAGAACTTGGCACAATGTAACTAAGGGTGGCAAAGAGCTAGACTTTCCTGGATGCAATACCACATACATTAGTTACTTGCCTGCTAAACAGCTCTAGCAAGAAGATTATGCCTGTATGAATGGGATACCTCAGTCATTTGCAAAATCTTGTCACGAGCTAATTTTATGTCTATGATATAAATTAAACAAATATATGCTGTCATATGTGATATTTTTACATTGTGTTATCACAAAATAAATGACATTTTAAGGCTGTTCCAAAGATTAATGATGAAGTTATAAAACAGCATGCTAATATTTTTGTCACAGTTCCAGTTTTTAGAAAAATAGCTATCTCTCATGGGAAGAAGGACTAAAGTGCTCAGAAAAAAAAAGATCCTGCCAGCTAAAATCTGAGGACAAATAAACAAAATGCATACATTTTAATAAATCTAGGAGGGAATCAACTCAATTCTCAGTAAAACTAGACTGGTAACAGAGAGATTTACGTTTAACCATATGTACCTGCTGACATACTCTTTGAATTCATATTCTTTATAAGATGTTATTATTTTAGCAGAGCCAAATACGTGACTCTGTATTACTGTAGTGATAGATAAAAAGATAGATGCATATGTTTGCAGTTAATATTCTTGCCAAACATTTATTAGTTCTCAGTACCAACAGACAGATACCTAAACAGAGTAATGGATGTCTGACTTAGTGAAGAGGTATTAGGCAGTTTCACACGCTCTAGGGCCACTTGGTCATTTCTTTCACTGCTGCTGAATATTCAGAAATACTTTAGAAGAATTCAGCGTGTTGATACATTGCAAGGTAATTACCACCTGTCATATCCTGACAGCAGACCAAATATCAGCTGAACCTCACCAACTGGGCTGAACGTAAATCAGAACTATATAATGCTACTGTCAACAGTGTTGCAATGAAAACAACTCAAAGAAAAACAAAACTTGTTCTCAGAATTCAGTTAAACCCAAATAAATTCTATCTTGAATTTAGCTCAGAAAAATTTGAAGACCTTCAGAATTCATCATATGCCTGTATGTATAAATACATATAGTGCTTCTTAATATATTTGGTAGGAAGCATAGTACTGGAACCTTTCAAGCTTTAGGGACAGGCATAAACTTAAATCGATGCGTGAAGTACCATCCAAAGTACTTCACATGCATAATAAAAAAAACCCAAAACTACCAAACAAAAAGCAAAAACAACGCCACCACACAAACAAAAATGCAAAAAGAACCAAAATCCATAGTGCTCTGTTATCTGTTAGGCAAATTCTGCAGGTTCTGCAGTTAAAATCATAACAGAACACCATAAGAATACATTTCTACATGTCTAATTACATGTGAAGTCCCTGACAGCTCCACTTAAGCACTTGTCTTGAAAACTGATTCTAAATGAAGACAAGATTTTCCTCCTTATGTATCATTAAATCAGTTATTTTCCTGTCTTTTCCAGCACATTAACTTTTGTCACTGTTAGATCTCCTTGTCTCAGAGAGTATGTGTTCCTCTACAGAATACTGCATAAACCATTAAATGGGTGTCACACCAGGTGATAGACTACTTTAACACAGATTACCAGCAGTCATTAGGCTAAATACCATCTGGTATTACATATATAGAAATACATATATATAAAACATATATATATCTCACTACCTGCCTTTCTTAAATGTTAAATTATTTTATCTATTTATCTATTATTATTTATCTACTTATTTAATTGCAGATGGAAGTACTCCATTCTTTGTAATGCAGTCCAGGATCTCATCACGCATTTGCTGATACCAGTGGACTCACTTCTCACTTTATAGAATATATTAGTTAAGTTGTTCTACACATGATAATATCAATTATGCAACTAAAGGCTTTGATTTGGAGCTCCCAGGCACTAAGAGGAAATCAACATCCTAGAAAACTACAGTAACAGGACAAATTCACCAAAACTGACTGCACTGTCAATTCTTAATAGTTTTCTAGTGTTCAAATATCAAATTAATGGTAATGTATTGAATAGCAGAAATTGTTTTCCAGCTTCAGCTTAGACTTGTTGACTCTATGTCAGCTTTACTGTAGAGAATTAGAACCAACCGAAGTAATATTTTTATATGATAATTTAAGTGTCTTGTTACAATAATACTTTCTACTCACTCAGGTAACATGGTTATCAAGATAACTGCTTGAATTTATAGAGCAAAGTCATTGGGGCCCCAACTAATGAATAATCTGAAGGATATCTCTAAGAGCTCTGCTGTGCTCCATAAGATTCTCTCAAGTCTATCAAATAGCTTGCTTGGCTTTAGAGAATAATTCAGGTTTTTTTCAGGCATTGCACTTTTCTGCAGCTGCATGCAAAAATTTATTTTAATGTTAAAAAGGAGATGAGAAGTTTCATGGTCCTACTTTTATTTTCTAATATTTTTGTCAGATTATACACTGGAATGCTGATATTATGTAACTCATGCAAGCTGAAGACTGTGTCCTTCAAAAATCTTCTTGTTTTTTGCCTTTTAACAAGGCAAATAATAATTAAAAAAGCAAACCAGAAGCAAAAACCAAACAGTATCCTTCAAGATTTTGACAAAACCACTTCCAACTAGAAGAATGCTTCTTTACCCTCATGCTATTTTTTTTTTCCATTCATCATTCATTCATGCAGAGATAGTAAAAAGGTGGGTTTGTCACGGAAGAAATCTACTCTTAAAAAATAATTAGAAAAAAATGAACAGTTCTATCCAGGTTATTACACTGCCCCTGTTCCAAAGACATATAAGCCAAGAACAAATGTCCAAGAATAATGCCATCTGTTATGGTAGGTCTTACATTTTCCTGCTTTTAAAACTACTTCAGACCATCTTTAATGCTTTCCTTGCATTCAGAACAGAATTAAGTTGCTGTGCCACAAAGAGCAGTGACAGATGACTGTAAAGCAATCCCACAGGATAAGTCCTGACTGCTGTACTTGTACTCAGCACTGAGGGAGGCTACTCAGAGGCCAGATGAACAAGAGGTTTTGTTATGCAGTCTCAGTGGTCTCAAAACTGCAGACAGAAACATATGGGTAGCATATCAGCACTGAAAACGGCAGGTCTGCAAATGTGCAGCATCCTCCTGATGGCCATTATTATTCTGTAAACTCAGTTTTCATATATAAAAATCTGAAGACCTACTTTTATTGCTGTAGAGCTGGAGATAAGAAATCACTTTAATATTTTAGAACGATCAACTCAGTGTGTCTGAAAAGACCGTGGCTCCACACTCTGTTCAATAAGGATTTTATATTAGATCACAATTTCTCTGTATCATTTAAACATCCACCTTTAGGGGATTTTGTGCCCCTTTTCCCTTCAGTATTCTTGCATCATTTCTCACAGATTCTTGAGAACTCATAGAAGTTTTATATACGCGTATCAAGATGAGAATAACCACTTTCAGGTAAGTAAAAGTAGGAACTGTTCTGAAAAGCTGTATACATAAAGAGAGCTGAGTATTTCTGGGCTGCTTTAGGGCCTTGACTTTGCATTTATTCATATGCGTATCTCAGAAAAATGTCTGCTCTCTACATAGTGCTTACATTAATGGTAGAATGGTACACATACACAATTCCTTCAGTGCTATACTCTTAGACACTGAACAGCTTTCCAGGATGCAGAAATTAGGGACATTCTTTAAAGGATTTATTTTTAAAGCATTCCTCCTCAAAGTTACGATTTTGTGCTGCTCAGGTCCATAAATATAGCTTGAGCCTTCAAATTCTCCTAAATTTGAAATGACTGAGGTGCTCTTTTAAAGAGAAATTATTCAGAGAGTCAGTAAATACTGCACAAAATAGTATTGCTCCAGACTTCCATGGTGCAGTATAAGGCCTTGTTAAGAGCACTCATTCCTGCCTTTTCTGTGACTTCTAAATTAGAGTTATTTTACTGGCAGTTTTCTCACCAGAGTCTCATCTTTACACATTACAGAATATTTACAATGGTCAAAGCAATCATTAAGTTAGTAATTATGCATATCCTAGAAAGGTAATTTATTCAGACTATTAAAATACATAAGATCACAGTATTTTATACGCAGCACATATTTAAATTGGCTATTCAAGGCAAAAGTTTTTACAGACTGAAGTGATTATTCTGTTCATATATTATTCTTCCTACACATGCCGATCTATTTATCTGTCTCCTTTTCTGCACTTGTGAAACAACACAAGGAGCTGTGAATGGGAAGACAAGTGTAGACTAAAGAGCAGAATTAATTCTGAATCAGGATCAATACCCCTGAAACAAGTTTTCCCTGCAGCCCCCACCCCGCCTTGTTGTTCTACATTGGTTAATTTCTGCCAGTTGCCATAAAATGTATGGCACTGAACACTTGCACATCTGTATCCCTGAAAGAAATTGCAAACTTGCTCACCGTCTTGCTAATGCTCTTCCTTTGAGCCAAGGATTTTCTCATGCAATAGTGATACAAATGTCAAACAAAAACTTTACAGGAAAAAAAAAATAGTTGAATTAAGGACTGTACAAGAGCTCCAAGAGTTTAAACAAAATCCAACAAGTTATTTCCTCAGATGACAGAACTTTTAATTAATACACTCTTCAACATCATTCACTTACTGGGCAATGAATGACCTTCAGTAGACTTCTTTATGCATAATAAAAGAAAAGTTGAGCTTGTGAGTATCAGACTTTTAACCACCCTATAAAGTTGTGCAAGACTGACACAGTCACAAAAATTCTGTTCATCACTAACAAATCACTCAGGTTCTTTATTTCCATAGCACCAGCATAAAACCAAATGATAAGAGCTACTGCCTAGATGTACAGTGATGTGATGGAGGTCAGCACCCAGATCTGTATGTTTCGGTGCATGGCTATTTCTATGCACATTTAAAACTTTGGAACCACACAGAACTAATGAGGCTGTAAACAAAGGAGAGTAATGTTCTACTTATTATTTGTCTGTATGCCCGACACTGACCATCGGTGCACAAACAGAAAAACAGGTCTCTTCATAGCAGAGCTAGTTTGAACTTTATTAAAGGCATATATTCAGCATGGGGAAAGGAAGTGCACAATACAACAACAGTAGTTTCACAAGGGACCACCGAACTGACTTCACTACTGTCCTGCTCTGCTTCTGTACAGGCAAGTGATCACTATACTGTATGACAAAGAAAGATGTGAGGTTTCAAGAGGCTTATGGAATAGAGAGTAGAGGACCCTGTAGCTCAGTTCCAGAAAGAAAATGAAACAGTCATATTGAACACAGATAGCTCAATGCAATCAACACCACAAACTACAACCTGCCTTTGACCAAGCACCAATCAATTGCACAAATGCTATTGCTTAATTTAGCTAGAAAAACACCCTGTGACCATTTACTGGAGCGCTGCATTTTGCTTCATGTGGATAGTGGAAAGGGAACAGAGAAAGGGAAGCAGACCAAAGTAGTTTTTCTGTCTGTACTCTCTGGTAGGAAACTGTGGATCTGTTCTCTATGTTCCTGACACAGGCAGTCAGATCACGTCCTTGAAAAAGCTTCTAAAAAGATGCTGGTGTCTATGACTTACTTCATTGCCCAGCATTGTTCTGGAAAGTACTGTAGGACATGTAGGCAGAACTTAAAAGGGATTTGTCAATTTGATTTCATAGAATCATAAAATGGTTAAGGTTGGAAGGGACCTTAAAGACAATCAGGTTCCAACCTTCCTGCTATGAACACGGACACCTCACACTAGAACAGCCTCATCCAACCTGGACTTAAACACCTCCAGGGAGAGGACAAATACATAAATGGTTCAGTTTGAGTGTTCAGTTTTACCTTAACAGAATCATGCTGATGTGCCACTGAGATGGTCCTTCTGCCATGACTTTACTGTCCAGTTACATTATCACAACTACAAATGGAAATAAAGATCACAATGAAGAATGTAACTGATTTTATTATCTCAAATCACCTATTAGATTGTAAGCTTGTTTTGATCTACTTTCTTTTTGTATCCATGAAGTACAGAAGGTGACAAAGCCTGGTGCATTTAATGGGATCTGAGAACACTCCTGAAAGGAAAAGAACACACATAAAATTATGACTTCTGCAGTCTTTATTTTTGTAACCAAATCAAAACTTTTCTGCACCCTATTTAAAACTATCTTGCCCGGAAGTTTCTTCACACATCTAGAAAAATCTCTGTAAACACAACACTTGCATGTGGAACATGTCAGAGAACAGCAAGCACCAACTGCTTTCCAGAGCAATTTTGAAGACAGATAAATGCCATTTCTTTTCCTCTCAAGCTGAAAAATAGGATTACAGTATTTTCAATTGGTTTTGTATGTCTCAGAGTACCACACTTCAGACTCAAAGCACTATAAAGTAGGTTTGCCAAATGGCATTTCCACCTTTCTTCCCAAATTGCATTTTGTCTATATAGGAGAACAAAACAACAAACTCCTAGCCCTTTAATGCTCTCCTCACCAAGCTGACATGTACCCTTCCACACCAGATTCTCACAAGCTGGAAGGATTCCAGAGGGTCTCCAAGGACAAACTTTAGAAGGAGGCTCTAGTTAAAACATTGGCAGCACATAAACTTGTCTTTTTAATGGCAACCACTTTACATTGTTTAGCACATTTAGCAGGATTTAAAGATGAATCTAACATAGTCACAACCTCTCAGAAAAAAAGCCTCTGAGGTGGAGGGAAAAGATGGTGAGAGATGAAATACATAGTCACAGCCAACAGGTCTTGAGCAAGAACTGCATGAGCAGGTGAAAAAAATCTAGTGACTGTGAAGAGCTTGATGACAGCTCCGGGTCTGCTTCCCTTATTCAACTGTTTCCATTTATATTCACTTCCGCACCTGTTATATATTTAGGGGTGTTTTTATTAGTAACTTTGAACCCATTGAAGCAGGTGAGCATGTCTTCAAAAGACAACTAAAAAAAAAGAGGCTAAAAAGAGGAATTTAAATGGTTCAAAGAAAAGTAGATGAACAAAGCATGCTCTCTACAAATAAAGGTATTCATATTTTAATTGCGTCTATGCCATTTGAATGGAGACAAAATTATTAAAACAGTTTAAAGTAAACCTGGAGAAAGTAATTTGATGCGAATAATCTCTCTTGGCAAGGACTGCCTCACATGGATAACAGCAAATATACACACACACTAGAAGCAAATATCTATCATACAATGATCTTCTTTAAGCAGCTTTCCTCCATCTTCCCATCCTTCTACTTCAAAATATTATTTTAAACTCACATTATAATCTTATCTGTTTTTCCCTGTATTTATGTGCTGACAGAGTTCCCAAGTCGGGAAAGCACCTGGCATACACTTGAGATCCAATTGCACAGTGGTGGGGAGATGAGTTAATTCCCCACAAAATGCTTTTCTCAAATAGAAACTCTGGCCAAGAGGGATGAATTTATGCTTTTGTTTCCAAGCTATTCTCGAAAAAAAAAAAAGTTTGTTTTTTTTTACTGTAACACGCAGACTTATCTCCAAAATACTTATATTTTGGGTTATATGTAAATGGTTTTGGTGGGGTTTTTTTACATGTAACCTTATTTTAATACCTTAATTGCTGGTGAGAACAAAATGCAGCCTTAAGTTTAGTGCTATATGCAAAAGTATTAAAATAAATTATAACGATTAATTACCTTTGTACTGCTGAGAGTACTTAATTCTGACAGGAACTGTGAAGGACTCCACAATCCAATACATTATAATTTCACATCTAAAAAGTTTAGAGGTGCTGCAGAACCACTTAAAGCACTTGACCAGCTCCTTCCTCAAAGGGATACAAACGAATACAAACATCCATATTAGGGCATAGTTACATGATATGTTCTCTTGTCTTCAGTCAGCAAAGCCAATTTAAGATGTTCCCATGCCTTTCCCCCTTGACCCCATCCAATCCTTCCTTCCTTTAAGCTGCTCCCTGAAATGAGCCAATTATATATATTAAAAAAAAAAGTCTTTTTTGGAGCTTTGGTGTTTTACCTACAGTAAGATACCTCTCTCTATTTCGGATCACAGATTAAAAGACTCTCGAAATTACAAGTGCCTACACATTATTGGAAGGGAGACATTTTTGTCTTTTAAAACACACATGGTGATGATGTCTATAAAGTAATCCAGAGCAAACTGTTTGGGCCACAATGACATAAAAATCATGTAACTTTGGTCTAGCCATCAAGGACCTCACACAGAGACAGTTTACATTCTGCTTGCTTACCTTATAACTATATGTATAATGCATTAACAAGTGAAAAAAACAACAAACAAACAAACCACAAAAAAACCCCATGCTACCTATGTGAATTATTTTACAGATTGGACAGATTAGGACAGTCCCTGAAAGCGGTGTAACATTTGCATTCTCACTGCAGAGGAAACTACTACATGTCCTAAGCCATAACAAAAAAGGCAAGACCTGCCATTGATCTTGCAAGCAGACCAGTGCAGTAAGTGGGCTCTGAGGACATTGATCAGACCAAGCCTCAAGAAAACTAGTGTAAATGAACTGGTTGGTTTTGGATACTGAGCAAAATACTTCTCAGGACTCGTTAGGACTGGACAAATAGATGTACAACTCTGTGGAGCACTGGACTATCTCAATTTTTATTTTAAAGTTTCTTTTGAATTCTGGTGGCCTTTGAGAGACAGCTTTGTACTTAGGCATCCTAATTTACATTGATGCCAACTTGGTCCAAATTTAGTTGCATACCTCCTTTGAATCCTCCTGTTACTCTTACTTGCAAGGCAACATCCTTGTTCATATCCCAGAAAGGATAAAAGACACACATGATGTTACTAAAAAAAGTGGATGGATGCTTTCCTAAAAATAATCATCATATGAAAGAGAAAATATCATTATTTAATTTAATCAATGAAAAAAATTAAATTATTGGAAGATATATGAATAACAAAAACATATGCCTAGAAAAGCAAGGCATTGATAAGTGTAGAATTTGAGAAACAGCAAAAAATATTTCTCTCTGAAAATGTTTTATTGAAGTTTGCAATCCCACAAATTAGGTCGACGCTCATCATGTTGTCCAAGCTATGGTCTTGGTGTGAAATTAAAAGTACAAACCACGACAAGATGCTAGAGTATACATATGAAATCAATTTGCTACTAAATGCATGCTAGCCTCACAGGAAGAACCAGATTTGTTTTCATTTTTTGTCACATATTGGGCAAATTTACAGATACGCTGGAATGCTAAATCAGTCAAATTGAACAAAAAAAACAGTTTGCCACCTGTTGGTGGGAGGGCAGCTAAAACTTTCAAACTACTGATAGGTATTCAGTTTATGGGGCCAGGTCAGGCCTAATCCAAATAAAAACATGGTAAGTATACGCTGTAGGGGACACCAAGTCAGCATTATCAACTGTTTCACCTTAAAGATCTAATCTTAAAGTACTGCAGTGCTTACCAAGGTAGACATAGTCTTATAAAAATTGCTTCTTCCCTCATCACAAGACTTCATTTTTGCTGTAACATACTTTCTAAAACCCACTCACTTTTAATTCATTGACAATTGCCCTGCCTGGTGCATCTATACTCATCTTATATGTTCCAACTCTAGGCCAAAACACCAGGTAAAAGCTGCTATAAAAGACTTGTATTGAGCACAAAATTATTGATCCTGCTATCCAATATTTATACAAAATTGAGTGTGAAATCATCCATAAGCATTACAAAGTAATCTTCAAATATTACAACTGCACATTCAGAAAAGAAAAAAAAAACACCAACAAACAGGAAAAGACTTAGCAGGGAAAAAACTCCCTCTTTTCTGAACTATCACCAAATACAACTTTTCAATAGGTTTTTGAATCGATGCCCTGATTGGGTAAAAATGAGCACTGAGGGTTTTTTAAACATAACAGTACCCGGAGACTTACATATTACAAAAAGCATGTAAAGAAATATTTCTTCAGTAGATAAAATAAGGCTTAAAACATATAGCAGCACTTTAAGTTGGAAAGGCACCTAATGTCACACTGGCTGCAAAAGAGTAAGACCTATTCATAGTACATTAATTAATAATTTTCATTTATTTTGTAGTAATTTTTAATGGAACAAGATTTATACCCTTCAGGAAAGTTACAAAACCAACTTTTGCTGACAGTCTAAATAGAATTTGCTTGCCCCTTTTGTGAAACCATAATTGATCACTTCCATTCACATCCATTTCCACGTGCAAAACACTATACACAGCTGTAGAAATACTGGAAACACTTGGAGCTTTCAAATTGCTTAAGGTATTTTAAACAAGTATATCTCAAAATCCCATTTCATAGAGCAAATAGCTTGGATAGAAGAGATTATCTCAAGACATATTTGTTTCTCATTCTCAGAAAGCAACCCATCTTTCTTAGTTAAAATATCCAAATACATGAATGGATACTTCTAAATGGTGCTGTTATGATTAAATCTTCAACACTCTGCTTTATGGAAAGATTCACATTATATTCTTAACAGATGTAGTGTTGGAATGGTTTTATGTTCTTCAGAGAAATTGCATAGTATGATTTATCACCCTAACTCAAGTGAAACAATACTGAATGGAGTGCTGTCAGCAATGAATGACAATTCCAGCTGATTGAAAATTAGTAAAGAAAGCAAAAGATGGCATCATTGCACTATTTTAAAGCTTGGAAAAGCAGCCTGGAGTGCGGAAATTTGCCAGAATTTTTGTAACTACTGGCCTTCCACTATCTACTTAAAGCAAGGTAATTACACTGTATAGATTATGTGGCCTGAGGCCACCCACAGTGTAATTTTCATCATCTCTGGAGAAGGATTTAAACATCAGTACAGTTTTATCCAATTGATATAGCATTACTATGCAAAAGAACTCAAAGTCAGATGTTTTCAAATCCTTGCAATTTGAAACCTAGATTTCAAACATGCTGGGCCTGAATCTCTGCTACAAGCAAAAGCTAAGCACAAGGCAAATTTCAGCATGAATGAGATGCATCAACTGAGATACAAATAAGTTTCCAAGTTTCTGAGTGGTCTACATAATCTGTAAGGATTTAAAATCTGCACACACTTACTGCAGTGAAATGACTTTAAGGAGGATTTCAGGTCTTCATTTTCGATACCAGATCAAAAGAACATAAAGAAGCAAGCCTTGTTCACATAACTATAGTGTCCCTCACATACCTTAAAACTTGACTGATTTTTTTTATTTCAAGAGGATAAAAAGTAATTTGCTTAATTAAAGATCAAATACTTAAACTTATTCCCCCCTTTTTTAACATTTAACATCAATATTTGGGGGTTTGAAGTTCTAGTCAGCATTGCATTAACTGTTGCTCTAACAAGTGTTAATGCAGTTCCTGCCTTTCCTCTGAAGAGCTATAAAAACACAGTGCTTTCAGAATTTAGGTAAAGATATAAATCTTGGGTCCAGGTGTTCCTGAATCACATTTCATAATCTGAAATGAAGCTAGTCTTGACCAACTCTGAATAAAGGTTCAATGCAGTACAGGTTTGTACTAAGTTAAACTATCTTGACTATGTAAAACAAACTAAAACTTACCGACATATTTACTTTCTGGAAGGCATTAAATGAACTTCAAAACCAGATTTAAAAATCCAGCTGTAAAAGGGGTATGCAAAAGTGATAAATGAGGGCTGAATACCATATCCAGATCACATACTTTGTTGTAGGAACTACAGTAAGCAAGTGGAAATTCCACCCTGAAGTAACAATTCAGTTGAAATTAGAACTTCTAGTTACTCTTCCAGTTTAAGTTAACAGCTATTCTGTGGTTGCCACATACCAGAAAAACATGCTTAGTGAGAGTGTAAAATAGCTCAGCGTAACAAATATAAACAATGAACTTTTCAAACATCATTCCTGAGCGCGGAGTGCAGAACTTCTTTACTGCCAACCATAACATAAATTGTCCCAAGTCTGTACCCACTAATCATGTTTCTACTTTCAGTGAGGTTCTGAATGTCTCCCTTATCCCACCTTCCCCCCACTCACTAGAAAATCCTCCCTCATTATCTTGACTGATTGCTTCCATTAGCAGGCAACTCAGTTACATTATGTTCTATGCTTCAGTTCCATGAAGGTAAAGGTTCAATTGTATGCTTCAGGTTTACTTAATTAGAAGGAAAATTAACTTAAATGCTCTACGGACACCATGCTGGGGTAGAATGCCTGAATAATGCTCATACACCATTTGCACCTGCCAAGGCCATCCTTGAGCACAGTGTGCTTTCTCTACATATTTATAGAGACAAATACTTCTTTTTACCTCAGAACAACAAATTAGTAATTTCCATAGGAGATTCCCATTAGAAATGCTGGGAGTTTAAGATTTAGAGCAAATAAAACATCCTTTATTAGGCAACTCATTGAATCAAAATAGCCCAGTTACTGTCAGAGTAATTATTTTCTGATCATTGTGATTCACTCTCAATAGGCATTCAATTAAACTTGCTTTAGTAAAACTAATGGTTCTTCAACATTGAGGAGTTCTTTTAAGTACTTAAAAATGAACTGTGATCTTGAACTTTTTATCCCTTAAGTTATATTAAATGCTGTTTACATTTTATCTGCCAATCTACTTTTGTCAATTACCACTGGTTCTGTGTTGCATTTAGCCTATCACATTCCAAGACCAGAGTTCAAATAATGTAATAATCTAGTTTTCTTACTGCATTTCAGATTTTTATATCAGTTCAGGTTTTATACCTCAAGAAAATGGACTGGGGTGCATATGCACACATGAACAGGCAGCAGTACATTCTGGACTTTCCTTTCTTCACAATTTTAAAAACTAGTCAGCAAGATTGAGACCTGCTGTATGCTTGACACCTGTTATTCACTTGATTCAATAATAGGTGTGTACCATGATGTGAATAATGTCTTCCAAATATATGGTAAATATATAAAATCACATATACTACTATTCATAAGAATAGTAGTAAATGTTAAAGGGAAAAAACATGTTGGAGTACTGCACATCAATTATGTAGCTGGCTATTACCAGTCTGGTTATTTTTCTGAAGGGAAAAACACAAAGAAGGATTTTGTGGCTTTTTTTTTTTTTTTTTTGGGGGGGTACATTACAATAGGCAACACAACTATACAAAAATGTTTAATGTAGCAAATTTTGTATCTTCAGTCTGTTCTGTATTTAGAAATGGATGTACATACTGCCCAGCAATTATCACAAGTGGTAAGTGTTCACTGAGAAAAATGTGACATTTTTTTCCACTGCTTAAGAGATAACTTTTATTAACACGTGTGAGGAAGATTACAGAACTTACATGTTACTAAACTTATTTTACATCAGCAAAGTTATGATCACAGACACATCACAGTTATGACCCATTTTCTTTTCTGAATATAAGAGAGACCACAGAAGCTCTTATATCATTAGAAGCAAGTTAGTGAACTCTGGCAAATTTTTAACAACCCAGTTGTTCAAGCTTCATCAAAGGCAGAACACTGCAAAGCCCCACAGCACACAGAAGTACAATTCACATGTAGTTTAAATCTCATGTAGCTCTCAAGCATGAAAGTCATACAGAAAACCTAATTAAAATTACAGTAAAGCAAAAAATCTGCATAAAATCTATAGAGGTTTTTAAAACACTTCAAAAGTCTGTTAAAAAAACCCTCAGATATGCCTTACGGTGTACGTCAGGTTTTTACCAGAAGTCCCACCACACACGCTAAGAAGGGTCAGGATAACCTAAAACAATATCTGGAGATATGAAAAAATTAATGTAGGATTGGAAGCATTGAAAAAAAAAAAATCTATCTACACAGAGTCACTCAGCAATTCTTAGGGCTGCTTCTCGATCAGGGCCTCAGCCCCAAGAGCATGGTCCTGCTATAGCCAACTCACCTTCAGACATGGAAGAAACATCTTCATGTGGACACACATTAAAAAAAAGACCCCTGCAGTAGTGTGAGAGACGGACTCTATAATGGACTCTATAATTAATTACTCAGCATTAAACAAGATTTTCCACACCAACTAACCACTCCCCATCTACAAAAAACCTTCTATCACCTTGAGAAGGTGATACTTTTATATGAGATAGCTTTGTCAAGATTCCTAACTACAAGTCTGAGAAATTAAGGACCCTGGTTGTATATACCATTTTCAAAAAATATACTGCATTGTGATACCAGGAGAGACTCACACCTGGCAATTTAAACTGTTCTCAACAGTTTAGATAGTTTTGAAGCAAAGAATCAGGGATCCTTACAGGAAGGCTACAAAAGAGAAAGCAAGGGTTTTTTTGTAATGTAAGAAATTCATAAAAGTCAAATTTCAACAGTAAACTGAACAGCAATGTAAAAAAAAATCTTCAGGTTCAGCAATAGCTTTAACTATTAGGTATTTATTTTCAAGCTTCTTAACGATAACACTATTTAAAAGTAGAAAAAAATAAAGGAGACAAAGATCTTGTTTGCTTTGGGATTCAGACTTGGTTTTATCCAAGACTACACTAAGCTTCAGGTTATTACTAGCAGAATACTAGTAATTGTAAGATGCTGTCATGCACTATACACACTTGTTAATGGCATGCCTTACATCTTTTTCAAGTAAATTAACTATCCCATCTCTAGTCAACAGCAGCAGTTAAACCCTCCACTGAAGCGACAGTAACTATCCACTATTTGGTTAAAAACAGTCCTTCACCTTCCCCCTTTACTCCATCTGGAAATACAATCTGAAATCTTAGTTTTTCTTAGATCTCAACTTTTAGAAAACCCTGAGCTTTGAAAAACCTCTGGAAGCATCTGAGTACCTAAAAAGAGGTGAATCTAAAGGAAACAAACCCAGCCTTTTGGTAAGAGGTTGGAACAGCAAGTACACATATAAAAGTAAAGCAGAGGAAGAAGCCACAGGGAATATTATAGATAAATACTGGAATATTTTCCATTTAAGAAATGGAAAGAAGTGGGTTCTGCTGGCTTGCTACAGGACAGGGGTACAGAAAGTAGATCAGAAGGCTTCTGCTTATCTCTGAAATTGTTAAATATTTAATTGTTTAACAAGTAAAAACTAGCACAGGAAGTTTGAGCAGCTTTAAAGAAACACACTATACATCTGGATGCAAAGCATTTTAAGATCCTGAAGATAGCTAACAAAGTAGCCTAATGAAGAAAAGTTAAAAAGATTGTATAAATTATGTTGGACAGATTATTTCTAGAAAACTGTATTGTCACAAATGTGACCTGCCTATACATCAAAGAAGTGCTGAAGCCTCATGTAAGAAGCAGCAGTTTGGACCAGCTGTCCTTCATTATGGTTTTCCAGCTTAGCTGAGGGTTAGACCCTCAAGTCTCTCTTGACAGATGTTTGAGTAATACTTTATTTGGTTGTTTTTGCAAGAAAGGGCTGAAATTATTGCCTTTGCTGACAGGAATCTTACCAGTAACTTGAATTTGCAATGGTGCCTGTTTCTCACAGGTCACTCGATACAATTTTGGCTATGTAAGTAAGTAGCTTTGAATCCTCCTCAATTTCATCAGAGAGACTTCTGAGTAGCTTTAAGGTCTCAGGCTGACAAGCTGTTAAAGCTTAGTGCCAGACAGAGGGCCTCAGAAACCCAAAAGAAAGAGGAAAAAAATGCATGAAGTTTTTCATACTAAACAGACATCATGGTTAAGTTAGTTCAGTGGTCAGTTTAAAGGTGTTTCTATTTTTAATGGGAATTTAAATGTAAAATAATTACCACTAAGTTAAAGCTGTTACTAAGTAGCAAGCAGTAAATTACATTATACTACTGACATTACGAAATTAAGTTTCCCTTGAAGGGTGCTGCACTCAGTTTAAAGTTGCAGTTTCTGCAACCATATGAGAGGTAGGCACATGCCTAAGAATCCTACAGGTTTATCTAAATTGTCTTTTTGCACTTTTATGTGACAAAAATTAACTTTCTTCTCTTCATATAAACATTACATATGCAATACTCCCAAAGGACTCAAAAGGAGAAGCAGAAGCCTTTTTCAGCATCTTCATTATAAAGGCATATTTAGGTGATAATTTATATTTAATAATATGCTTCCAATTTTCTCCATTAAGGATCATAGCACATACAGAGCTAACATGCCAGAAAGAACCCAATGTTTGACCTAAGAAGGGAAAAATGAAGCGAAAACATAAAATTGTTTTGTCTGGATAAATCAAGAGGAACAGGAAAAGAAACAGAAATATATGGATATCTGGATATCCGAGGCTGTAATTTGGAAAAGTTTCTGAAAATAACAAGACACTAATGAATTTTTTGAAATTTTTGTGTAAAAGACCACAAAAACTAAAGCAAACTTAGAAGAAGGCTGTTAGGACAAAGATTTAATGTGTACTATCCTTTTCAAAGCTTTAGCTGAGCAACTACCTCTAGAAAGTTGAAATACCAAATCCAAACTTACTCATAAATGTTCTGGAAGAGGTGATTTTTGTTGATAATATTCAGATTGTTAAGATGAGAAATACTGAAAAAATAGAATCATAGAATCAGAGAATTGTTCAGGTTGGAAAAGACCTTTCAGATCATCAAGTCCAACCTTATCCTAACCCTATTACCCTATTTCTGAAGACCCACCGCTAAACCATGTCCCCAAGCACCACATCCAGATGACTTTTAAACACATTCAGGGATGGTGACTCAACCACCTCCCTGGGGAGCCTGTTCCAGTGCTTAACAACCCTTTCTGTAAAGAAGTTTCTTCTGATATCCAACCTAAATCTCCCCTGATGCAACTTGAGCCCATTTCCTCTTGTCCTGTCATCAGTCACCAGTGAGAAGAGACTGACCCCACTCTCACTACAACCTCCTTTCAGGTATTTGTAAAGAGTGATAAGGTCTCCCCTCAGCCTCTTCTTCCCCAGACTAAACAGCCCCAGCTCCCTCAGTCGTTCCTCATAGGGGATGTTTTCCAAACCCCTCACTAGCTTTGTTGCCCTTCTTTGGACCTGCTCCATCACCTCAATGTCCTTTTTGTACTGAGGTGCCCAAAACTGAACACAATACTCGAGGTGGGGCCTCAGCAGTGTCGAGTACAGAGGCAGGATGTCCTAGAGTACTAGTCCTGCTAGTCACACAATTTCTGATACGAGCCAGAATGCCATTGGCCTTCTTGGCCACCTGGGCACATTGCTGGCTCATATTCAGCCGACTGTCAATCAATACACCAAGGTCCTTTTCTGCCAGGCAGCTTTCCAGCCACTCTTCTCCAAGCCTGTAGCGTTGCCTGGGGTTGTTGTGACCAAAATGCAGGACCCAACATTTGGCCTTATTGAATTTCATACAGTTGGTCTCAGCCTATCGATCCAGTCTGTCCAGGTCCCTCTGTAAAGCCTTCCTACCATCCAGCAGATCGACATTCCCTCCCAGCTTGGTGTCCTCTGCAAATTTACTGATAGTGCATTCGATCTCCTCATCAAGATCATTAATAAAGATGTTAAACAGGAGTGGCCCCAGCACTGAGCCCTGGGAGACACCACTCGTGACTGGCCACCAACTGGATTTCACTCCATTAACCACAACTCTTTGGGCCTGGCCATCCAGCCAGTGTTTAACCCAGCAGAGTATATGCCCATCAAAACCATGGGCAGCCATCTTTTCCATGAGGATGTTATGGGGGATGGTGTCAAAGGCTTTACTGAAGTCCAGGTAGACTGTATCAACAACCTTTCCCTCATCCACATTTAACATGTACTGTCCCAGTACTAAGACAGTAATATTGCTTCAGCAAAGGATTTCCTACACCTTTAATCAATGTGTGGCTGGGATGTGACAGTATCTTGAATCTTGTACAAATCACAGACCAGTAAATACGAGGAGACAACTAGTTTGACGGGTTATTTAAAATTGCATAGCTGTCAGAGAGGGTTTTCAGGCTTTTTCAGACCAGTGCTGACCCTCAGCAGCATGCTTTAGCAGATAGCTAGCTTTAAAGAAATCCACCTCAGTCAAGTTGTCTTGATTACTCATTTAGCTCTTTCTTCGTTTGCAGTGTCTTCTGCATCGTTCTCCCATGAGCCCCATGAGGTATGCTAACAGTATTTATTTCTGTTATGCTTACATATTTAATGGAGGGGGAGGGGTGTGAGAATGACTGGTGTGTTTTTATTGTCTACTTCAGCAAGCTTTAATGTGGACACTTAAACCCCAGGTATATTCAGCAGAGTAAGCTAGCTCAGGAAATCTTTGATCTTTTCACTTTTAATCCAATTAAATAAAATTGTAACTGTAGCCTATGTAAGCATACCTAAGTTATCAGTAAGTTAAGTAGCTGAGGTCCTGGCTTGTTACCAGGGCTGTAATGGTGAGGTCAGGCTACGAGACCCAGGAAGGCTGTTGGCCAGAACATGCCAATCTCTATTGCTTTAACTGTGCTCTTGCTGATAACCAGACTAGTTTGATAACTCTAGTTTTAACAACCTGGACAGCAGCATATACATCATTTACTGAATGTGGGATCTAAAGTTAAAAGGTGTTCTCAGTAGTTCCTATTATGAAGTTGTAATATCCCCCTTATCCCACAGTGATTGCTATAATGTGTAGTTTTGCATTTTCCCGTGGGAACTAAAGGGGAAAATAAGTTTAAAAATATGAAGAAAAAGGTTCAAAACATAGCTTAGTTTAATAGCAGTTTTAACAGAAATGTTAAAATCAAGTAAGGACTAATCCTTGCTTACCTTTTAGTATTTTTCATAACATCTTAAAAACTAATGAGTTTTTGCTAAGCTTGAGATTTCTTTTTAAAAATAGGCTCAGTGCTTTCTTGTTAAAAATTGAAGTTGTATTTGAAGTGATTTAAGGAATAAATAAGGAATTTTCTGTTCCATGTAACGGAAGTCTGCTATTCATGCAAAAGTAATGCTTTTAAATCTGAACTTTAGGTCAGATAATTTACTAGAAGATCATTCTTGTTTTGTTGCTTCAGTGTTAGTCATACAAAATAAAAAAGTTGACTCTTACTGCAAGTAGAAGCTTAGGAATGTTCATCTAAATAAAGCATATAAATTATGACACATATTTTCTATTTCAATGTAGTTTATTGGCAAATGTAGACAGATGTGTCTACTGTAATATAAACAGTTTAGTCTTTACACCATATTTTTTTCATAAAAGATTGACATTTGCTGCTTTTTCCTGATAACAGTAGCCAACATTGTCTTATCAGGAAAAATGTTAGCTGCAGTTCTCTAAGTCATAGAGAAGATAACAGCTTTGAATAATGGAGCGATGGTGTGAGTTTGCAGGAAGGCTTTTGTGTTTGGGAAAAGATTAAGGACTAAAGAACTTCCAAATAAACAGAAAATTTGCCCTTCTTCTGCATAAAAATTCTCAATAGCTTAGAAATATGAACTTCAGATAAAGACATAGAATTATAGGGCTTATAAAAAGCTTGAGTACTTAGATTTATAAAGCTATATACAATGTATAGAATATTTCAAAGTTCTGGAGTTTTCTTTTTAAGAGAAATTAAATTTTATTTTTGCTTTTTATTCTTCATGTAGGCCCTTAATTGTAACACTGAGCCTGTGTTGCAGATTAGTTCCTATACTTTCATTTTTTTTCCTGGCTTTTAAGAGAAAATACCCAAGAATATTTTCTTAAAATCTCTATACAAATTGCTGGTTTACATTTCTTGCATCTCTAAATGCATGTATGCTCACTCAATAAGGAAGATTATGGAAAGCAGATCCTGCTTGACAAGACTGACCTCATTCTATGACAAGGTGACCTGCTTAGTGGATGAGGGAAAGGTTGTTGATACAGTCTACCTGGACTTCAGTAAAGCCTTTGACACCATCCCCCATAACATCCTCATGGAAAAGATGGCTGCCCATGGTTTTGATGGGCATATACTCTGCTGGGTTAAACACTGGCTGGATGGCTGGGCCCAAAGAGTTGTGGTTAATGGAGTGAAATCCAGTTGGTGGCCAGTCACGAGTGGTGTCCCCCAGGGCTCAGTGCTGGGGCCACTCCTGTTTAACATCTTTATTAATGATCTTGATGAGGAGATCATATGCACTATCAGTAAATTTGCAGAGGACACCAAGCTGGGAGGGAGTGTCGATCTGCTGGATGGTAGGAAGGCTTTACAGAGGGACCTGGACAGACTGGATCGATAGGCTGAGACCAACTGTATGAAATTCAATAAGGCCAAATGTTGGGTCCTGCATTTTGGTCACAACAACCCCAGGCAACGCTACAGGCTTGGAGAAGAGTGGCTGGAAAGCTGCCTGGCAGAAAAGGACCTTGGTGTATTGATTGACAGTCGGCTGAATATGAGCCAGCAATGTGCCCAGGTGGCCAAGAAGGCCAATGGCATTCTGGCTCGTATCAGAAATTGTGTGACTAGCAGGACTAGTACTCTAGGACATCCTGCCTCTGTACTCGACACTGCTGAGGCCCCACCTCGAGTATTGTGTTCAGTTTTGGGCACCTCAGTACAAAAAGGACATTGAGGTGATGGAGCAGGTCCAAAGAAGGGCAACAAAGCTAGTGAGGGGTTTGGAAAACATCCCCTATGAGGAACGACTGAGGGAGCTGGGGCTGTTTAGTCTGGGGAAGAAGAGGCTGAGGGGAGACCTTATCACTCTTTACAAATACCTGAAAGGAGGTTGTAGTGAGAGTGGGGTCAGTCTCTTCTCACTGGTGACTGATGACAGGACAAGAGGAAATGGGCTCAAGTTGCATCAGGGGAGATTTAGGTTGGATATCAGAAGAAACTTCTTTACAGAAAGGGTTGTTAAGCACTGGAACAGGCTCCCCAGGGAGGTGGTTGAGTCACCATCCCTGAATGTGTTTAAAAGTCATCTGGATGTGGTGCTTGGGGACATGGTTTAGCGGTGGGTCTTCAGAAATAGGGTAATAGGGTTAGGATAAGGTTGGACTTGATGATCTGAAAGGTCTTTTCCAACCCGAACAATTCTATGATTCTATGAAATAACCTATAGCGCTTTAAAAGTCCACAAGAAAAAACAGCAAACAGACTTACGCAGTATATAAGGTTGGAGTAGAATAACGTATACAATGAATGATATATGATAATGACACGACTCACAACACATTTGCTGAGAAGCTTCAGCAGTGTAGCGTGACTATCTGGTAAGCCAATTTGATCCTGCTGCTTTCCTTGGGGAACTCCTGCCACTTCTGCATAGGTGCTTAGCTGTAATGCTTCCCTGTGGGGTCAAAACACTTATTTTAAAGATGAAACTTGGAATTCTGGAACAGTACTCTTGAGGTGAGAAAAGGCACAGGAGAGTAAGTGAAAGCTTGCTGTCAACAGCAGAGAAAGGACTAGGATCTTTAAAGAGTATGCATCTGTTACATCAGTTCCACCATACAGCCATAAGCACCTAAATAAGGAATGCCTGGAACTCCATTTGCTGTATTTCAGAAGCTTGAAAATAATGAATTTTGTGTACTACTCACTATTTTAGCAGTGAGCTTCTTATTGTACAAGTGTTTAGTTTTTCTTAATAATCTGTTTATTTCTCCTTTTTCACCTCATTACAAAATGAAATAGTTTAGAAAGCATTGGAAAATATTTAAAGAGTAATGAAAGTGATTGAATGTTAATAATTCACTGATCAAAGAAGAGTCTTTTGTGTGCGTTATAGAGCTAGGAACAATGACAGTATTTATTAATTGTTACACTTACTGCTACAACATTTTATTACACAGCCATGTAGTCATGCCTGTCATCTTAAGACAGGAAAAGAAAAGTATAGACATTTATCAGAACACACAACTCCAGCTGGCCAGTAACACCTAAAAAAACCCCCAACCAACAGTGCTTTAGTTCTCATTGTACCAAAGGTGACAGTGATATCTGTGATACTAGGTTTGACCTCATATATATAGTAAAACGCCACAGCACTCAAAAATCACCACAGCAGACCCAAAGAAAGTTGGGAAGAACCTCTCTGAGGAGGTACTATAATAGGAGACAAAGTACCAAAGTATTCACTCACCTCATAAATCATAAAAGAGGCAAATTAACCTGTACAGGCAAGCTATTAACATGAAAGTTCTCAGTAGTGACAGGATTTCTAGTCCTCAGAAAACTGAGGGTGATGTGCAATAAATAATGCAACAATATCATAGCCTGTTACTGCCACAGAGGACATCCACCCCATGGTCACTTCTGCATACCTCCAACTGCTTACTCCTGTCCTCTCCCTCCAGTGTTGCCTTCTCTTTGTGCCTAGCCAGTCCGGCTGAAATCTGCTTCTCCCACATGTGGTATCCCCTGAGCTGAACTGACCCAGTTCACACTGTTCCATGTCGACAGCTTCCTGGGAGATCAACCAGTTCATTAAGAGAGACAGACACAGGGTCAGGGCAAAACCTCATGGGAAAGAAAAGGGCTGCCAGTTTTGGCTTATCAGAAGTTAAGTGCCTCCAACAAGCCTCTGCACTGGTGGTTGGTCGATTAGCTGAGATGTGCTCAAACAAGGCTAGAAAGCAAAAAATCAACTTCATGCAGCAGAATAATGAAAACACCTAAGATCTTTAACACTCCATCTGTGAGTCAGAGGGAACCCTGACCCTGAATAGCATGTTAATATGGGTGTCAGCAAAGGAGGAAAAACATACCAATAAAGAATTTCTATTAACATTTGCATTGAATTTGCACTGAAATGTTAGCATAAATTAATATTAGCAATGAACATTAGACCGTATTTTTTTTAAAGAAATAAAACCTCATTCCACACACCCCCCCAAGCCCTCAAAACAACTCACCAATCATGCACACACTGGACACAAATTCTTCCTTCACCTTGTTGGCTAAAGCATGAGCTTTAAAAAAAGCATGTTCTAAAGCATGAATTTTTGGCATTTTTGTTTTAACAGAGAGCTAAAAGTGTTCTGATAAAAACATGGAGAATTCAGAAGGGATTACTTATGTTGTGGAGGTAGAACAAAAAAAAAGGCTTGGAACAAAATTCAGATTCCAAGTTCAACCACCTCCCTCCAAAGGGATACAGCCTTATTTTTTTCCCTCAAGGACAAAAATCATTCATAATTTTTACACCACTGCTCACCACTCTCCCAGTTTTAGAGGGGTTCCTGGGTGCAACATTTACTGAATTTAGGAGTAGGGTAAGAGTCTGAACCATCTCCTCTCTTTCTGCACATCACCTCTGAAGATTAAATTGTACTGATCATTTTGCATTGGTTGTGAAAAGAGCTATTCCGTTGTATTATCACTATGACCAGCATACTTTAGTGTACTTTCTCTATCATTTAAGCTGTTTTAATTTCAAACAGTTCTCAATATTAGAATACTTTTAATTAAATGCACCCCCCCTTTGTATTTTATGTTGGCTTGACTGTCAGACACATTACATCACACATCACGAACCTAATTTTATTAAGCATCGTTTAAATGAAATGTCATGCTGACACCTGCTTTGTGTTCATCGAGAGCCTTTTTCCTCCTTCCCTTTTAGTTCAATTTTTATCTCATCCAGAAGTACCTCCTGCTGTGTGGACATTATTTCAACAAACAGGAAAGAACTCCGTATTCTGGGCATAAATTTTTCAAGACCATAAACATCTTTACTAGGACTTCGGTTTGCTCTTGACTCAAGGCAGTTCCTGTCCTTAGGCAAAAAGTGATTTGTACATCATGATGACTTATCTAATTTGTTACTAAAGTGAAACTGCACCTGCACCGCAAACCTCACAAACCTTTCCAGAACATCTACACATTGGAGCTTCTTGTAGTTTTAGATTAGTAGTAGTTAGTATGTACTTATTCAATCTTTGGGGACAAGACGATCAGACAGCTCATTGAAGCAAAATCTGAAAGCAAATCAAAGCCATACTTGTAACAAAAATACTTTCACTCAAGGTCAAAGATGTGACACTAACTATGAAATTACTTAAAACATTAACCTCTTTCAGTGCCCTTCCAGTCACTAAAACAATAACTTTTTTTCATGCTAAAATAACCTAAAAATTGTATCCCTTCCCTCAATACAGATAAGAGACTAAAGACAATTTATAAACAGTGTGTCAATGCAGCATTATGCCAGTCAAAGTCAGCTTCAAATGAACAGTTTTTTATATGACATTCAGTCACAAAATACTACAGTAATTAATTCCTAGTGGGATATGTCCCTGCCCATGCAGGGGGGTTGGAACTAGATGATCTTTAAGGTCCCTTCCAACTCTAACCATTCTATGATTCTATGAAAATTTGAGTCACTAGTCTTCAATTGTTATACTGCAGCTTCAGAAGGAATTTGATAAACTATTTGGGCTAGCAATCTCCCACCATATCAGCACCTATTTTTCTGTAATTCACACAAAAACACAGCTACTTTATCTGAAATTATCACAGCTGTCAACTACTTTTATAACTACAAAAAGTTGGAGCTTAAGTTACTACTAATACGTAAGCTCAAGTAAGTTAGTTCATGAACTTAGCTTTAGTTTCTTCCATAGGTTCCAATGAAATGGTTTCAATTACGAGAACTCTTAAAACCAGACTATATTTTTTTTCATTAGCTTTTTTCTTAAGTAATTCTTAAAGTAGGCATAAACAACGAACCAAACCACATAATACTCTCAGAAGGAAAACAAGGGGAAGAATTTCATTTTACTGTTGGAGAGAGCAGACAAAGAAGTTACTATACATGACTTATGCAACGATACACAAATAAGGCTTCTACATAACTTAAGATCATAAGTCACTACAATAGGAAAGGTGTAGCACATTCAACTCCACCACCTATAAAACAAATGAACATACACTGTTAAAAATAACTGAAGAGTCTTCATATATCTTAAAACATCCTTATACTGATAGCAATTAAATGCTTCAAACTACATTAGTTATATTGTCTAGATTATCACCTTACAATTAAACTACGGTTGAGAGGATGATTCGTATTTTTTATAATACAGTGTGATCACCTACATGAAATATTCTTTTAACTGCCTTCCATGTTCATACCTATTTATAACACAATATGAAAGATTTCCAAACATATTCCCTGCAGATTGGTTTTGCATTTGCCTGTTCATTTTATGGCCATTTTACATAGCAACAGGGGAAAAATCTATGTTATTATTTATAAACACATTTAAAATATGCCTCTAAATCCACAAAAATTGGCCAAGGGGAAAAAAAACACAGAAGCACATGTAATAAATAGAAAATGGACCCAATCCCAAAAACGTCTATACCCTGTAATCACATTTTCCATGGTTTTTCAAACACACATTTGACCCTTCATTCAGTTAATCCAAACATAACTTCAATAAACATGCAATAAACAAGTTTTCACAAATATGTATGCATAGGAAATACTTTGCATAGGAACTTCTTCACTCCTAGCTCACAATGGACTCAAGAGAACAAATCCTTCAGCAGTAAAACACTAACGTGATCCTATTCTCTCTCTTGCTGCCCAGCTACTTGTTGACCACAGCATGCTGCTCCAGCTGAAAGTTCAGACACAGATATTTGCATGCACTGTCATAAACCAGATCACAGAGATGATACGGATGGAAAAAAAACCAACAAACCAAACCAAAACCCTGATACCTTCACAATGCATTTTCAAAAGAGTATACTTAAATCACATTAGTTACAAAATGCAGTTTATAGCATAATCAGACAGGAAGGAGGAGCAGTGGGAGGAAATTCCTTAAGCTGTCAAAAACTTCAGCTTTGTGAAACTATTCTCAGCATTCATGGAAAGTATTCAAGGCTCTCTAACTGCAGCTCTCGTAATCCCAGTTCATATTTCAACATACACTCAATGAAGTGCAGCAACACCAAGTAAAATGAGAATAGACATACAAGTGTGCAAGTTCATTAAGATCCTGCAGTGTTTTAGGAACATAGTTTTGTCTTTGATTTAAATACCCCGAGGCATAATATTATTTGATATTGCTTATACTAAAACTATTGCTTATACCTAACACTGGCAAAATTGTATTTCTTCTGGTTCTGAAGCCTGTAGAAGTTATTTTGCTTTATGGCATATGAAGCTTCCTTTATGATAACTGGAAGGGTAAGGGGGAGGAGAAAACTAACACACACTGCTGTATTACAACAACTGTGCGCCTCATTACTGCTTACTGTTGTTAACCTGTAATTAGACCAGTTTTCTCTCAGATTGTAAAAAGCCACTCTCACCAGGTGAAGCTACATTGAAGTTAAAACATCCTACCAAAAGCTTATTAGGAAAAAGAAAATATATATAACACAGTATTTTTCACATTGAAATGTTTCTTTAAAAACTCTAAAATAAATATACTGTATTATGAGAAAAAAAAAGAGCAACACAATTCTTTTATATTAGAATTCAAACAAGGTGGTTCTACTTATCACTGCTAGAGTGACAGGGAAGGAAAAACAAGTGACCTCCCTCCCTAGAGTCTGGATTTCAGTTCTGCAAACTCCATGAGACTTTTTCTCCTTAAAGAAACTGATTTCAAGACAAGTATTCTGCATCATGCAAGTTAAAAAAAAAAGTGAAACTTTAAAAAACATTTTCAGTACAGGTTTCTTCTGCACCTTGTCTGCTGTTGGACTGGAAACTGAATTGAGCCTGACATAGGATACCAGACTAAAACAGGACAGAAACACATAAAAGAACTCCAAGAATAAAAACAACAACTATATACTTATAAGGAAATAAGACACACTTCCTAATTAAGGCTTTAAACACACTTCTGGTGATCCAAAACAATTTCAAGTTAGGCATTAACACCAGGATACAACTGAACTCAGCCTGTCTCATACTTAGGTACAACCAAACTTGAGTGATCTGCAATACAATTTAAGTATCAGATCTTAAACATCAAAAGTAACATAAGTAATATACTTTAGTGTCATAACTGCAACAACTTTCTTAATATATGACTCCAAGCACTTGAATTGCATAGTGTGTAGTTTTACATGCACAAACTGAAAATGTAACTGAAAGAGGTTATCAGGCTGCTTCTCAATATTACAGATTTGGTGTGAGAGGATTCTTACGATGTTTTCTATAGAATGTTTTCATTGCAGTAAATGAATTAAACTGCATACTGACATCAGGTAAGACAAAGTACAATAAATCTTCATGGAAATAATGTAAATTTTAATAAATAAAAATATCAAGTTTAAAATGTATTTTTGTAGAAGCTTCAGTTTTAGCATACTACTTTAATGCAATTAGGCGTTATCCCACATAATGCATACATACTTTCAGTTATATAAGGTGGAATTATACTACTGATGTTTAAGGAAATGAAAGTTGTCAATAAAACTATAAAATTAACATATATTTTTAAACTAATAATTAAATTTAGTAACTTTAAGAAACAACAGTAGTTCCATTAATTGTTTAGAATCATAGAACATACCTGGAACAATCATTGAAGAGAATTAAACATGATCTAAACTATAGTGAGGAATAATCTCTGGATTTGTGTTTTGGAAGGTATCTAGCATTTCCTGTCAGTCAGCAAGATCCACCCATGAGCACACGCAGAATGTCAACTCTTTGACTGTTGTTACACTGCTCAAAGCTGCACTGTACCAGTAACTATTCAAAAACTGTTGCTATTTTCAGTCATAACATGCATTTCCCAGCATTGCATTACTTTGCTGAAGCTTTACTGTGATATATACCATTACTAGTACTAAATGTTTCCAATGACTGAAATCTAAAAGTAAAATACATTATAACTTCAGTATGTAAAGAGGGTTTGAACATACCATGAATATTTCTTTTTCAGAAGACAGTACTACTTCCAAAACAAAATTTTCTTTAAAAAATAAAGTAAATATGAAAGACCTTGAGAAAACAAGCTCTACTGTCCTAACACTAACACACCCTTGGTTTCAGTTTGATCAAAATGAGTCCCTGCTTGGTCCTGAAAACAGGAGAAGAAAAGCCTTTCATTACAAAGGCTGAACCTCATTGTGCAGAGAAGAGTACTGCATTTAAGATTCTGGAAGAAGGAAACAGTTGAACAACTCTGGCTTTTCAATTTTGCGATACTAAGAGATATTAAATTGTACACTTACAGAAAGACTTTCTTCTAACACTTGCTGCATGAATCAGATGAATTCAAAGATAAATCCCTGCAACTTGAATCATTTATATTGACTAACACTTCTCAACTTCGCCATAACATGGGCAAACAACAGATTTGTTGTTCTGGTTCCTGCCACAAACACTATCAAACAGCATACAGAAAATTTACCTTACTTAACATAAAGCCAAGGCAAAAATGAAAACTTGAACAGAGGTAATATTTCAAAATACTTGATCACTACTGGTTTAAAGTAATAACTAACTGTACAGGAATGTACCTTTTTCCTCGAGTAATTACTTTGCATAAAGATTTCCACAAGATGGTGCTGTGGATCTATTTTTAAAAATGTAATTCTTTTCTGTTGAATTGGTCTAACATTTAGAAGAAAAACTAATTTCATCATTAGGATAATGAACAGTGATTTGCAAGGTCTATTTTCAATTAAGGTGCAAAACATGTTCACATCACCTAGCTTTTAATTTATTTATTTTTTTTAAGCGACTGGAAAAGTTCTATTGCAAAGTCAAAAAAACCTCAACTGAAGTTTATATAACATAATGGATCACGGTATGTTCTTCTATTTGTATGTAAAATAAAGGCAATTTATATTCCATATGGTTACAGAAAAAACATAATAATTATTCTTAAAACACGTAAACCACTTTTTACAGCATAATGTCAAACAGCTGCTTTCGCCTTTATTTGCAAGCTCTGCCAAAACCAAAATCCACTGGTTTTGAACTCCAAAAATCTTTTTTTAAGTGAGTATTATAGTACAAGGAAACCTTGATATGATAGGCTACCACTTTACAAAGAGTAATAAATAAATAAGTAAATCTTATCAAAGCTCACACATCTTTAGTTTGATTATATAAATGTTTATGGAAGTCTTACATCTACTTACGTCTCTAAAGAGAAATTTTAATATGGCTCCAAATCATAAAACTGTTGCGTATCTTTGTATACTGGATGGTCTCCATCTGTGCTGCTGGTCTTAAAATGTGTTGGGTAAGAGCACTAAAACACTCAACACATCTCTTGCCGTCAAAGTCTGTGGATTTAACTTGCACGTTTCAGTGTTTAGGATCAAACTGACCCTCCTTTTGTCAGTGTTAATGGAAGCCATAATGTGTTGGTGCTCTCCAGGTCAGCATGAAAATTTATATTTTGAAAAAACATCAAAAAGGTACATATTTAAAATCGTGTATTTAAGTTTTCATTAAGACTTATTCGACAGTACAGATGTTAAGATGGTATGTAAGAAAGCCTCTTGGGTGCAATATGCAAGTCCCAGCTGGAATGTTTCCAACAGGATGTAAACCATGGTCCTCTTGCCTGCACTTTAAAAAAACATATTACTTAGCACACTGCTAACAAATGTCAACACAAAAATACACTGCTGTAATGACTTCACTTTACAGAAGTGGGGGGAAGCTATTTAAACAGTTTCTAAAACCAAAAAATAGGAGCCAGGCAGAAGGAAATCAATACACAGATGCATTAGAAAATATTTATTCAATGGAATAAAAGCACTGCTGATCATTACAAATTCGATATTAAAAATTTAATGCTGTACAAACATACATATTAGTTCTGATGTCCATAAGTCAAGTCTACAGAGACCAGGTCTGAAGATCTGTGCTTTCAGGTCTTCTCAGAAGTGTTGCTTGAGGCTTTCAACAATTCTGAGGTTTCCTTAATTCTGAAATTAAATTTTGCTTACACATATACTCTTATTAAATTATGATAATAAATAACTGATTTGTCTGTAACTTTCTAATGAATGCAAAATGCTAACAAGCACCATTAAACTTCGTTTCCTCTCATACCTCCTTTTCCTTTGCAATTGGTTTGTATTTTAAATGCCTACCACACATCGATAATATAAATATTAAGTATACATAAAGAAGAAGCAACCCACTGAAAAAAATTGTATCACAAAAAAAGGATACAGCTTTTTTTCAGGCCAAGCATTTATAGAATAGAAATCTCTTGCTAAAGAAACATTATACAGCAATGCATTTCTCTTCAAGTGTAATAAAAATATTTCTTACAAAAAAAAATGAATTACAGATCTCAAGACCTATATCTGTAATTAAATACAATTTAATACAGTTCCCACAATGCTTAGCCAGCAATTGGCTTTACTTTTCCTTAAATACTAAAAAAACAGAGTTAAGATATTTTTCAAGAATAAAAGTTGCAAGTATCAGGGAATCCCTATTAGAGGATAAATAATATTCCTATTGCTTGTCAACCAGAATCTAAACGCTCTTTCATCTGTAGTTAATACTATTA
Organism: Hemiprocne comata; assembly: GCA_020745705.1. Classification (NCBI taxonomy): domain Eukaryota; kingdom Metazoa; phylum Chordata; class Aves; order Apodiformes; family Apodidae; genus Hemiprocne; species Hemiprocne comata. The sequence continues at coordinate 39,606,605 of CM036589.1, forward strand.
ACAATGCTTTCTACTGCTTTTTAGAAATCAAAACAGTGACTCATCCCACAAACACAGAACTGTAAGTGGATTTATTATCTAGTGGAGTCATAAGGAAATGCCACACCTGATGTAGAGACCTTTGAGGTTTGGAACACATATGTATGTTCTATATACACCCTAGTCCAGTATAACTCTCTCCTGGGAAATGAATTCCTGCTGCCCTTTACTATTACTTACATTTTACTTATCCTTTCCACTCTTTGTCTTGTTGTCTCCTGCAATTTAAAAGCAACAAAGTTACTAACCTCTTCAAAGCTAACATTTTTCAGATGGACTTTCAACCTGAAAAAATCATAGAGAAAATGTGACTTTAACCGCTGTTTATATATCAAAAGGATTTTTATGAGACAGACCTAGATGTGATTTTGCCTTGTTTTTTCACTAGTAGTATATACAACTAAAACTAATGCTTACTTGTTGTCTTGACCTCAGAAAGGAAATCGACTAAGCATTTGCCAGTTGTACTTACCTTTGAAATATCTTTCAGACCATGAGAATTAATGGTAATGGCTTTGGGAGAAGGGTCTGTGGATAATAGCGAACTATATCCAGACGACTGATGAAGACTCTCTGGCATCTCCTCCTTCCTCTCTGTATCTACAGAGAAATACTCATTTTTGTGTCACCTTTGCCTTTTTGCTCTCTTATTGCAAGGTCAGCTATCAAATACCTTGATTTACAGTATGTAATAACAGAACAGAATGCATTGTTTAGAGAGGGGAAAAAGAAAAGCTACTGGTGAGGGTTCAAAATACATTTCTCGTCTTCTTAAAGTAAGTGCAATATACTATGTGTAACACACAAGAGAAACTCAAATGAGATTACTAGCGATGCTACCTTTATCTTGATTACAGTGAAACCAACACTTAAGAAAGTCTAATTACTGGGTCAAACATTTTAATTTCAAATAGTTTAATTCTTTTTATTGTTCTTTTACCTGTTCAAACATGTCTTTAATTTGTAAGTAACCTGTCTTATAAACAGCAGAAACATAAACAAAATCATCACCTTTTTGCTTAGCTTAAAATTCCTATCAAGCTCTCGGTGTTCCCTAGCTCTTCTCCCACTGGGATAAGTTTAACATCCATTCAGCAGAAACAGTTTTCTTTTACATTGGGATGGTTTTGATACTCTTTGCAATTACAGAACACTACTGTCAGGGAAGAGACTTTAGTATTTAAAAAAGCAACACATCCCACACAATTATTTTCAGTAAGGCCGCCATCCATGGATCATACCTTTGGAACATGCTTAGTTACATTATTCTGTATTTAAAATCATATTAAATTATTTTAAAGCAATTACAATCAACAAGCGTTTCTGCTGTACAACTGTGATTCCTGAAGAGCACTACAACCAAATAGAGCGTCAAGGCATTCCAAGTACTGTACATCTCAGATATAAGAGTTTAGATTGTTCGCATAACTTGTATGCCTAAAATTTCCTGAATCGTATTTTAGAAAAACAGAAATAACATATTCAGAAGAATTCTAGAAGTCTGAAAACATGAACATTCTCTTTTAAAGACCATCAGCCTGCTTGCTGACTATGAAGTCCTCAAGCATCAGTAACATACCACTAAACTTCGGAAAGGGATTGAACAGGTTGCAAGCTTTCTAAAGTCTGTAAAAAGAAGGTCCCATTTCTGACAATTCAAAATTAAAACAAACTTTTACATAATCAAAAAACTGCCTTCCTAACTTTCATGGAGACTCTTCACTGACGTTCTCTTTTAATTTCAATGCAATAACCCAACACTGGACAAAAGTGCCTAGTAAGGGAGAATGAGGAATAGAGTATCTTCCTTACTACTGGTGCTAGGAATTACAGCTGCCACAGCAGAGACAGGCCAAATTAAGAAAGAGAATGATGCAAGGTAAGGGCTAAAGAGCTACCACTGAGGAAGAGAGAAGAATTACTTATGACCTGGGAAATGTTTTTAATTTCTTTTCCACATGAGGGTGTTTCATTTACTTCATGTACGCTACCAAAATTAAGTTGGAAATGGAAGTAAAAGATTCTGTCTGCTCTTCCAAATAAGAAAGTTTAGCAAAAATGCTAGTTGGATAGCCACTAACTGCTTCAAAACAATAGAGACTGTTCAGCAGTGATTTGAAAAACAACACAGATTATGAATTACGAAGCCCTGATTCTTCCTAAGCCCCATTATAAAAGTAAAAAACATAAATGTGACACTATTTTAATTATAACAAACTTGTGGCAGCTAATACAATTTCTTTTATTACAAATAGCATATATTTAAATCATTATGGTAACTGCTTTAAAATGCAGCTAACATTATTGTTTTTCACAGCTTTAGCTATAGCACCTTAATTAAATTAGCATCTTTCAGAGTTTTAGTAATTTGTAACTATTAATTACTATGCTTTGTATTTTCCTTAATGCTTAAAAACTGTTTCAGTAAACAAAGCTTCTAAAGAATAAATGGCAAACATGAAATGACTAGCAGGTTAATTTCTCATTTGCAGCATGCATTTACATTCAGAGGTCACTAAGCTGCAATTATCTACTTAAAAAACACTTTTAGTCAAGGTCATCAAGATGTGTTTAGCATATGATTCAAAAAAAAGGAAATCATTAATACTCACCAGGAGAAACTGGAATCCTACTAGAAGTACATTCTTGACCTGCATTGCTGAACTCTGGAGGTAAGTCTTCCTGAAATAAAAGTTTACTGCATTTTAGCCATATATCCTGCTTATCTTTTGACAGAAGTATATTTAAGTAGTAAAGTAGGCATTTGCTACACCATCCAGATATGCTGACACTGCACAAATGTTTTTACAGGACTAAAAATTCCAAAATTTCCATACATACATTGCATTAAAAAAATTAATCAATTTCATGAGTTTTTTTTAAATATCAATATTGCTATACATAGATAGGTCAACACCAGGCCTGAACAGTGCATACAGTAGGACCTTCTACTTCTGGTTGACACTCAGAAATGCACCTCTGAGTAACCAATAACCAATGAGTTACTGTTATAATTTGAAATCTCAGCCTGTGATAAAGTACATCGCTTTATATACTCAAGGAACTATATCAGTTAACAGGGGAAATATTATACCCAAATAAGTAGAAGAGGGAGAAATAGTACGTACTGTGTGGGAAGAAGCTGAGAAAACCTGTAATTAATGTATAACCAAAATAAAAAAGTAAAAAAAAGAAAATATGATAGCTTTCAATTCCTTTCATTGAACTGGATTCAGTACCTTTAGACTTTCCCAGAGCTAAATACACAGCTGCTGCTAGTTTGGCAGCAGTGCAAGACAGATCTCAGAGTTTTCCTGCTATGTTGGCAAGATGCCAAAAGTTCCCTGAAAAATGCATGAATAAGAAGAAAGGAGTAATTCTGAATTGCTTCTATATCTGTGAAGCACAGCTTGGATGGAATTTCTTGAAACAAAGAAGCAGCAACTCTCTGGCCCAAAGGACTGTTTCTTGGCAGTTTTCAAATGCTTATTGCAAAAAAGTTAGGGTTTTGAAGGTTTTAAAATATAAAAAACAGCTTATTTTGCTTTGAAAAAAGACAAGCAAAAATGCCACATACAAACTGAATTCAAACTTGTTTCTGCAGACGACTTCTTTCAGTAACATGCTATACAGAAATACAATTAGCTTACTGGAAGTTTTTGAGTGATATTAATGTTAAGTATTTTCCAAATACTATTCCAAATCTCTGAACAACTGCAATAAACCCATTACTGAAGTAATAATAAACCAAATTTACAAAAAATAAAAGATCCAGCCTATCACACAAGCTATCCCATGCCTCTACTGTCACAAATGCAGCATCTCTTGAACAGAACACACTTGAAACAGGAGACAAAACTGTCTATGGCTGTTCAGTGGAAGGCCTCTTGAGACTGCTGGCAGCAGAAAACATTATCATTGGTGGTGTTATTTGGACATATGTCCACTGATAATTAAATTACAATATCCATAAAAAATTGATTTCAAATGGTAAATCACCTGAGCCATTACTGACCTGAAACTTTTTAAAAAAAAAAAAGTGTTTGAGAATGCAAATCCTTATCATTTGATGGATCGTGTCTTTAAAGATAGTGAAAAGCATACATCAGGAGGCAAGAACACAAACAGGCTGACAACACTGCCTCTCGACAATTTTTGTTAGAGCAGAAAAACACAAGTTAACGTACCTTTTTGGATTGCAACAGCAGTTCTGTTTCAAGAATCAAAACTCGACCTAATAAGTTACTCCAGTCCTTCTCATCTATGATCACCTTTCCTTTCAGTTTCTCTTCTAAAACATGGAGTTTTTCTTCCATCCAATCGAGCTTATGAAGCTTTTCCTGGCAATCAGCAAGCTGACTCTTCAGGAACTCAATCTGAGAATTATCTTCTATGACCTGAAATACGGATAAGAACACGTCCTAATTTCAAAACAGATATAATTAATAATTTGATCAATTAAATTAAGTGGAATCTTCCTCAAGTTCAGTACCCACCCTCTGCTACATTAGAGAATTATTTTTCTTTCAGAATTGCCATAATATGGCTAATCATGGAACTCAGCTTTTAAAAAAACTGCTGACAGAACTGGCTCTTGAAAGGACAGTACAATTTAACTTACTTTTTTCAACTCTTTCAATATATTTATATCTATTAGTTATACTTAAGGAGCATCCAGCTATCTTTCTAACACCTATATTCCTTTAGCAAAACCCCGTAATAAAAGTTAAGAATACATGCAGATAGCATCTTAAAATAAAAATTCTTACTTGTTCACATTCAACTTCCACAACATCACGTTCTTCTTCGTTACCTCCCTGTGCTGGAAGGGGTAGTGGATGAAGGTCATCACTAACTTCATCACTAACTTCATTTCCCGAATGCCGTTCTACTTGAGGCTTCTTTTGAGCATATTGAAAAAAAAATTAAAAAAAAATCACTGGTGTTATTCATTACAAGAACATTTCGATTCATCAGCCAAGTAACTGACACAACTTCCCTTTCATAAACACTAATGAAGGCATTAATGTCCTCTCTTATTTTAAGAGACTTCTAAGTGTGGAATGGGAGGTGTGAATCTCCCTGTATGTATTAACATATGTATAGACAGTTCCAACATCAAAACCACCACTCAAACATTCTGAAAAAAAAAAAAATCTAACTAGGAAGATAAGAACTCTCTCCTCTCCTTGACAACTGTCAGTAAAGTAGCCCTACTATCTACACATTTCATTTCATTTGAATGCTTCTCTTAGAGAGAAGAAAATAAGAGACAAATTTTGCCTTTCCAGATGGATCAAATCCTATGATCACTACCTGCTACATAGCAAAGTAAGTTATCTAATAATTAATAACTCCCAATTATTAGTTTTGTGCAGTATCTTAACACTTACAGATTCCTCAATGTTCTGCTGAAGCTGAAACTCTCCTCTTCTAGGGGATTCTGAATACACTCACATAGATCTCCATTCAGTTCTACCATTTAATGACCAGAAGTGCCAGATAAGTCATTCCAAATATTTTCTTTTTGAAATTTTTCTCTGCTAAAACAGTATTTTTCTTCTAAATATAAATCACTACCATTCAATGGGAACAGTCCTAGAAGTTTTGCCTCATTTTACTTTGCACCCTCTTAGTAGAAAATATTAGGAAAGCTGTCTCATCCATAGGCCAAGAGCAGCATAACAAGTAACTTCAAGTGTTACTCTTGTAAAACCAAAGCCAAGAGGAACGTTACACTAAAAAACCTTTGCTGAACAGATTCAGACAAAAGAGCTAGAAGTGTTTTTGAAGCTACATTAAAAATATTGCAGTGTTAGTTCAAATACACTTCCATCTCCAAACAGGATTGTATACGCTTCTTCCAATTGCATCTTTATTTTCATTGCTGTCTCTCCATCTGATACAATTCAAATGGCAAACAATAGTACTAGATCATTACCACCAAGACTTTGAGATCAGCTACTCAACAAGAGAGAAAGCAATATCATCTCTATTTCAGCTGTTATTTCAGTCAACTGCACTTTGGGGGAGGGGGGGAAACTTGGTCTGATCAAGCATTAAAACCTGATTGAAAGCACATATTCCAGAAAGAGACTGACTTGTTATAAATAAGATTAACTCATAGACATACAACATAAAAACTATTTTTGTACCTGTTTGGAATTCAGAGTGCTGCCACTAGGATCAGCAAGGACATGCTCATAATTTGACCACGCTTCACATTTAAAAGATCTGGTTTTTTTCCTTGTTTGGGATTTAACCTTCAAAGTGAAGAGAAAATAATATTATGCTTCTAACAAAGGAATATTTTCCAGGGGAGGACAACACAGGAGATAGGATGACACAGCCCATTTTCTGTAATCATTAACAGGCACACAGACAAACAAATGTAAACCTCTGCGGTACTATAATGCCTAAAAAAAAAAAAAAAAAAAAAAAAAAAAAAAAAAAAATCAAGCATGATCAAATTTATGGAGAAAACAGGTCTGGAAGTGAATGATGTATTCATACACTCATTAGCGACTATGCAAGGCTGCATCAAAGCTGGTTGTAAAAAGACAACTTGCACCAGAGTTGAAAGACAAATAAATATGAAGAAAAATGTAGTTATGCCCTCCAGAGTGGCAAATGAAATATAGGTAAGTCCTGAAGATTGCTTTAAACTCAAATGAAAATAAATACTGCAAAATATAGGACTGAAAATTCCTTTTATTAAAGTATACAGTGATACACAGCACACTCAGATAAAAAATAATGCCTTACCAATGTACAACAAATATGTTTAATAAAAAAAGTCAGATTTGATATATCTACCATTGAAACACAAGTGTCATGTTTAAATTAAGTATTACCAAAACTTCCTATCAAACAGTTTTGCTTTGTTTTTATATCTACCTGCAACGTCTACCAAATTACACAAACATTCACTATGTGGAGAAGTATAAAAGAAAACATCACTTACTCTAAAGATACTAAGTACTGGATTTATCTTCATTCTAGTATTTTTTGTTTTATACTACAAAACATTGGCAGTTTCTTGTATTTTGTCAAAGATCTTACAACTAATACTTCATACTGATTTTCACACTATTTTGACTATCAGTGATGCTGCACCCTCAAATAAACTAGTCTTCAGCTTCTACCTGCAGCATCAAGCATGTCAAAAGAAACTCATAATAAAGTTACCATTTAATCAGTACCTTATTAGAGTTGCATAATTCCTTATGTTTTTTCACCACACAGTTGATAATGTCACAAACAATCTGCATTTTTCTTTCTGCAAAGCCAAACTGAAGAAACTGCTGTTTTGTTAAAATTGGTTTATATTGAAATTGATCTCGAAGAAGCTGCAACAAAATAAGAGTTTATTTCACTTTCAAAATCACCACACAATTTATTTTGGAAATGGTATGCTCAGGTTCTTATTTTTCTACATTTTTTTCTTTCATTCTGCACTTGAGCAGCTAAACCTTTTCGCCTTCGGTCACAAATATATTTTCAGCTGTTTCTTTTAAATACTTTCAACATACCTCTTCCTGAAAGATATCATTCACATCACTCTTGTAAAGTTTAACTCACAATCTTAAGATTCGTGAAATAAATTATTGTACACATTAATTTTAAAAAATTGACAAAAACTTTCCAAAGTGAACACACAATACAAAGTTGAATTTATCTCAGCAAATGTGTCAGAGGGCTGTGTAGGCTCCCACAAAGCCTCTTCATAAAGAAGATAGAAAACCAGCTTGAATAAGCTAGAGTTTGTTATTATATCAACCCACCTTTTATACAAATTTATTTATGTATATTTCTAAGGATAGTAAAAAATTATTTTCCTTTAGTTACAAATTTTATTCCAATTTATAAACTGTTACAAAGTGGACTTTCTATATTAATTTTTCATGGTGTTTTAAAATAGCTGTATTTGTTAATTGTGTTTTCATTATCATTATTGAAGTTTGCTGTGATTTTTTGCTGGTTATGATTTCTTCCTAAGGTCACTTCTATGAAACTTACTGTTTAATAAATATTTCAATATTCTTCACAACTAACATAAAACACAATCATATTATTGATTCTACAGTTGTCTCAAAATTGAAATTTGGCTAACAATATCCAGCCTTATTTTCATGAAAATCTGAACAAAGATTTGCCATACAGTGACTTACTACTCATCCTAAATCCTAACAGAATTACAATTCACGTTCCCTGCCAAAAATTTTCTCTCTCTAGTAAAACTCATACAGATGTTTAGTTTTATGAGGCCATACTCAGAACTGTGTCTCTTTTACAAAGAACATGAAGACAGATACCTTATAAATAGCTTCAATAAAACGCAAGTCACTCTTTGCTGTGAGTTCCACATCCCACTTTACCAGAAGTTCTGCTATGTACGTTGAGAAAGATGTGAAAGAATAACTGATGATAGGTAAAAATGCAGCTGGATCACCCTTTACTAACCTATTGAGAAACAAAAGTATTTTACACAGCAGAAGATAATAAAAAGTCTTTAATTACATGAACACAAACATTTAACTTGAAAGGTGTTTTAATACAGCCAGCATGTTATACCCAAGTTTTAAGGTTTGTTTGGGTTTTTTTAGGTTTTTTTTCCAGGCAGTCTTTACTGTTATCTGTAAAACGCTTGAAACAACATTTTTGTGACCCTAATATTATTTTCACATTCAGGTCTAAAGCTCCCCAGCATTTCCATCTCAGCATTCAACACCATTTGTTTATTCTTTACAGTATGAAATTTTGTGAACAAAGTTTTGCTAGCACTTACAAAGAAATTATAAAGGTGTGAGATTAATCAAAGAAAAAACAGCAGAAGAAAGAAGAGCAAGAAGTGATACACTTCAGGATTATTCTAAGGATTGCTCAGAACAGCAAAACTACATTCTTTTATCTTCCAGTTCACATGTATCAAACACCACCTCCCCACAGACATATGCTCTGCTTACTCATCTCAGGGAGCAATGCTAGTATTTATATATATCTTCCTTA